>OX578152.1:76958339-77640839 GCA_951213105.1 Amaurobius ferox | reverse complement strand
TTTCCCTAAAAATTGTAGTCACCTAATTTCCCCAATAATTGTTGTCACCTAATTTCCTTAATAGCTGTAGTCACCTAATTTTCCTAACAATTATAGTCACCTAATTTTCCCACGCCTTCTTTCCTCATGGAAGTTTTAAAAGTTGCATTCTCAAGAGCAACAGTTTTATTTATTGTGATGTAAATTTTTATTAACCATTTTGTGATTCATTTTGAACTGCCTTTATCAATGGTCAACAAACAACCTTTAGATACTAACATAAAATGTCCTTTTACATTTTCAAAATAATTTATAGCATTTCATGATTTCAATGCTGAAATTATACATTTGTAGACGATCTACAATCTTGCTCAGGTTTCAGTTTCAAAATTTATGGAATAAGGGTCATAATTATTTTTTATCATTATTTGAATCATGAATTTTACAGGTATGTAAACCAATTATTTCGAAGGTAACAAAATTAATTGTAATTTTTTTTTATTATTTTTGTAAGTTCATGTAAAACAACCCAACATGGATATCAAACTGCACTGCTATGATGACCTACTTTTAAACACCTTTCCAATTTAAAAATTAACTAGAATGTGGCTCAACTCTTCCACTATGAATAGAACGAATCCACTTTTAAATTTTACAAGAAAATTTTTGAAAAATCGGTATTATCGGTCCAAATGATTACATTACTCTGGACTTTAATGGACTTTAATGGAATTGAAAAATCTTTTGTTTGATACTACACTTGACAATGTACCCCCGGGGGGGAGCGTACGGAACTCTTTCCCCTATATGGGGGCTAATAAAATCACGAACAAAAAAAATTGTATCCCGGCTATTTTTCACAACATTGTTAAAACTATAAGGTATCTTGATCACTGAACCATAAATAAACCTTTTTTCTATATAATTATGTCAGATTTTGACCTATGCTGCCGTGTTATAAAAAAATAAAAACATTCAAATAAATTTTCACTCGAATTAAAAAAACCAAATTTCATCTAGTCCTAGATTTTCTATAAACAAAGCAGTACATAGAGTTTCGTAAAAATTTAATAAATATTTGTGGCCGCTATAGTGTACACAATAAATCGACCACAAACATACATACAGACGGATATCACTCTGAAAATAGTCGTAAACGTGATCAGCAGGTCTTAAAATTGGCGTCAAAATATCGTAAATAAAAAAAAAATTCGTAAAAACGATACTTTCTCAATACTACTCTGAAAATCAGAAAGTAATACGTATGAGAAAGTAATTACTTTCTCATAAGCAAGAAAAAATTACGTAAGAAAAATACTCAAGAAAAAATTACTTTCTCATAAGTAGGAAAAAATTACGTAAGAAAAAATACTCAAAAAATTACTTTCTCATAAGTAAGAAAAAATTACGTAAGAAAAAATACTCAAAAAATTACTTTCTCATAAGTAGGAAAAAATTACGTAAGAAAAAATACTCAAGAAAAAATTACTTTCTCATACGTAATACGTATGAGAATTAATACGTATATGTAACTGATATGGCACTCCCGATTTCAGGAGATACATCATAACAATAACCACATACTTAGAAATCCACAATTTCGAGTTTCTACTGAATCGGAATAATCCATACAAATCCCATTAGCCGACACGAGAAAGATCGAAAGTAGATCGTCAAATGTCATTTCAGTAACTGCAAATAGAAAAAGAACTAAAGCGACGGCAAGTTTTATGATGTATTTGTTTTGCCCAACAAAGTTTATCAGAATATTTTCTAAACATTAGACTTTAAGGGTTCAACATAACAAATAGGTTTTACCAGACTTGCGGCTAGTTACGGAAATATCGTCAAGGAAATCAAAATAGTGTATTTATTCTATTTAAAATATTGCAATAAATATTATCATGACGTATCCTCTGAAATCGTAGGTGTGCTTTCAGGATACACGACTGAGTCCAAATTTCTGGATAACTAACACATTTATTCACAAGCACAGCGTAAACGGAACAATATACAGTAAAACACTTAAATGCCTCACTAATTTCACAAATAACTGATATTATTCTCAGAACATTGACGAAAATTATTTCACAAAACAACCGCTGCTATTCTTAAAAAGAATCTGATGTGGGCAGCACATGACTTCCCTTATTTAATGCAATGAATTTACTACTTTTGCAGTAAAAAAATAGATTATTTTTATAGTAGATATTTATATTCTTTCCAATATATAGAATTTTCGTCAATGAGTTGTCATTTTCATTGATTTAGCGTCATTTTTATCCATTTGGCTATATTTTGGTTAGTTTAGCAACAATTAAAAAAGTCGCCAAGTTGGCGACATTCCACCAAATTCGTCGCCAAAATCTCGCCAAGCGTTATGGACGTAGAAATAAGTTATTCTTAAAGCAGATAAATGACTATTGGCGTTCAAATACAAAAGCATTACTCAAAGTATCTTTTTACATGAATGGAGCGAGCTAGATCCACGAGAATGATGTCACTCAATGTATCGCTTGATATTAGATATGAAAAGTGAATCTGTTTCTCAATAGGTAATATTTTTTTATTTTATATCATTTTTTGATAATTTTTTTTTTAAATGAGCAATATCTCGAGAACGGTTCATGCGTGCGTTCTAAAATTTATGTCAATCGTTTTCTAATGAAGCATTACAGAAGAAATGTCTATTTGCGTTACTTTATTAAAGGTTTTAATTTTTTTATGATTATTTTTCAAAATTTTACTCGAAAATTTCGGGGGGTTCTGAACATTCGATTGCGTATAAAAACAATAGGCTTCCTATATTCACAGATTATAATTTTTGTACCAAATTTCGTTCGAATCGGAACATTTGTTCGTCGGGTATCGTCTCCACAGACTTACTGACACACACACACACACACATTTTCACACACACACACATACTTTCACACACACACACGTACACATGCATACGTTCACACACACACATACTTTCACACCCACAAACACACATACTTTCACACACACTCACATACACATATACACATACACACTCACAGATATCTCCTCTGGACGAGCCGGACGGCCTGGGGCTTTCACACTCACAGATATCGGAACACCGCGTGCTGTTGGCACATCTCGGGTGCGGTATCCCCGTGGTTTGCGCGCTAGATTTGCACGCTGCCACAACTGCCGCCGTGTTCATGCGGAGTACGATCACGTTAAACATGTGGGTCCGTAAGTCCTTCCGAGAGGTTGGTGGTAGGGGAAGGAGGGTACGGTCCCTGTGGATGCCTCCCCCACTGGGTTCCGCTCTAAATTGGGTGGCACTTCCCGGCCGTCCAAACAGTTACCTTACACCTTTCTGGTAGGTCGGACGGTCTGGGTCTCAACAACAACAAGTATCTTCACGGCCAACGGCCCTACCGTGCTGAAAACACTGGTTCTCGTTAGATCACCGAAGTCAGGCAGCATCGGACGCAGTATATCACCTCAAAAATGTTCAATTCGTGATCAGGGATGCTTGAAACATGCTCTCCAATCGAAAACTCGAATTCAAATTTTTGACCCCCGTCGCAATACTTTCCTTATACATTATTGTATATAAGGAAAGTAATTAAGTAGGAAAAAATTACATAAGAAAAAGCACGTAAGGAAAAATTACTTTCATATACGTAATACGTGTGAGAATGTAATACGTGTATGTAACTGATATGGCACTCCCGATTTCAGGAGATACATCATAACAAAGACCATATACTTCGAAATCCACAATTTCGAGTTTCTGCTGAATCGGAAAAATCGATACAAATCCCATTAACCGATATGAGAAAGATCGGAAGTAGATCGTCAAATGTCATTTCAGTATTACATTATGTATATAAGGAAAGTATTATTGACAAAAATCGCAGTTCAATGTAGCTTGTATTAAGTCAACTGCTCTCCGACTGAGAAATGACAACATTTTATACTCTCCATAAAAACATATGGAATTCTCTCATATCAGATAGAATATTTGTTATTTCTATGTGTTTCTCAAAGTTTCCGAAAGTCTCCAAATGTCGCCAAATTGGCAAAAAATTACAAAATCTGGTAACCCTATATGCAAGCCATAGGACAGCCTGTGCTTGTGTTTTCTTCATATGCTTCTCAAAAGAAAAGTCACCGGTGAGGGAATATTCCACGTTCTTAACAATATGTTTTTAAATGTTTATTGTGTCCACATTTATTTAAATCTAATATTTTTTCTAGCCTATGAAATGACGAGGTACGTAACGTTAAGCAATCTATTCATCTACCCGATTGCAGCCTCTGTTCTCCTAATATCCACTGATATGCGATTACCACCTAAATATCCCGATCAATATTATTGATTGCTACCCGAAACCCTGTTAAGATCCAATCACTCCTGAAAAAGCTCAATTACTTTGGCTCCCCAAGAAAGCCCCGTTTCCCCTTAGACCATCTCTGACATAATATACCTGTCCTACGAGCAGTAAAACTCAATATACTTTGAATTAATAATATTAGAATAATTCCCAAAAATTGACAGAAATCGTCAACAAAAAATAAAAAAAAAATTATTTTTAAACATATTGAATTACTTCAAATTTTGCAATATTTTTCAAATGTAAACCAGGTGATATCCTATATCTGTGCTGATTAGGTTTGGGTACAATTTGGGAAAAACTAATCTGCCTTTTTATTTTACTTTCCCTGCAATACATGGTAATGTATAGGGAAAGTATTGGAATCATGCCGAAAATCGCAACTCGAGTTTTCGACGGATCTACGCGTTTCGAGACCTCTAGAATACGAAAAAACTACTTTTAGCGGGACGTCTGTCTGTGTGTCTGTCTGTGCAGATTTTGTATCCACTCTAACTGAAAAACTAATTGACCGAATTTCATAAAATTTGGTAGATAAGTCACTTGTGGGCGAATCTAGTGCTGATTTGTTTTGGAAACGACTCGCGATGAAAGAACCCGCATTTTTTTGCGAAATGGCCCCCAAAAGCTTGTATTCACTCTAGATGAAAAACTGATAGACCGAATTTCACAAATTTCGGTAGATAAATTGCTTGTGGGTTACTCTGGTGCTGATTAGATTTTTGTATGATTCGAAAAAAAATAACCTGTCTTTTTTTGCAAAATGGCCCGCAAAAATCGCAAAAATTTAAAATAAAAAACTACGTATGCTCAAATATATCCATTAAATGTCTGTTTCATATGTACTTTTTAACAAAGATACGAATAAGGCCAACCCCATTACACTAGGACTAACCGTTCTCGAGATACTTAATTTTTTCGTATTTTCTCTACGCCACTTTTGAAAATAAGTCCAGTTACCAAATGAGAACGACAATTGAACTAAAAGCGAATTAAATGTAATTAAAATAAAGAGAAAGTGGATATAAGTCTGCAGGGAAAGGCATGTGCTGCCCACATCAGATTTTTTACTTTTTTTTAAAAGCGAAATGGCTCGCAAAAAACTTCAAAATCGAAAATAAAAGACAGCATACGCTGAAATGTATCAAATTAAATGCTTAATTTTTTACACGAAAATTTTTGAAGACTAAAACACGAAGACCAACCCTATTACGCTAAGATGGACCATTCTCTAGATAGTTAAGCTTTTTTTTAATTTTGAAGAGCTGAAGTTATTTTGCACTGTAAATAAAAAAACTATTCCATAACATTTCTTAAAATTTAATAGTTGAGAGTTAGTATGATGGTGATTAGATATTAGTTTCAATCAGAAAAGTATAATTGACACTTTTTTGCTAAATGAACTGCAAAGATCGTGAAAATCTGAAATAAATGACTAAAATTGCTATAATGTATTAATTATATACTTGTTTTTCATGTACTTTTTGACAAGAAAGCTAATAAGACTGACCCCATAACATTAGGACTAACAGTTCTCGAGATTTTATTTATTTATTTTTTTTCTATTTTATTTATTTTTTTTTTAAATTTTAATTTTTTTTAATTTTAACTTTTTTTTTTTTTTTAAATTATAGTTTTGAGTTCGCATTAAGTTTTTTTTGCATTAAGTTGCCAAATGAGATGAAGATGTCTTAAAAATGCAAATTGTATACAATACCAGAAAAGTATCCATGTTATTTTCTGCAATGAAACCGCATTTAATGCATCATGAAATAAAAAATACAAAAATGAATTTGAGCGGTAGGGAAAATTATGTGCTGCGTACATCAGAATTTTAACACTAACCACCATACATTGTTAAATAAAATACAACTTTACAAAGTGGACTGAAACATGTTTTGATAAGATGGTGAGTTTCTCTGTCTCTAACAGACTTAAATTCCAGTTTTATATAAGGAAACAGTGCTAATTCTCAAAAAACAAAACTTCTGACTCTGCACATAAATGACACTGTTAGTTTATACTCCATTTGTTGAGGTCTTATACAGTTGAATATTCTACCTTTCTGGTAGATTGGACGGTCTGGGTCTCAACAACAACAACAGTTGAATATTCTGTAGTTGTTTATTGAATCTCATACAGTGAATCTTATACAGTAGTTTATTGAATCTTATACAGTGGTTTATTGAATCCTATACAGTAGTTTACTGAATCTTATACAGTGCTTTATTGAGATATTGTGAGAGGAATTTTGAAAAGTAATAGTGCTGCAGAAAATTTTATATAAAGACATTTTATGGGATTACTTTGTTTGGATAATAAACTACCATGTACTACTTGTCTTTTTACTGTAGCTACTACTCATTTTTAGACATTAGTTTTTAAACTAGGGTAGGATTATATATTGTGCCTACCGCACAAGCATACACGTATACACACGAAACAAAATAATTCTATTGATGCTACACATAAATGAGACTGTTATTCATGAACTTTCTCATTTATGTGTAGTTTTAATAGGTTAATGTTGTTTATAATTCTTCATAAATATTCTATGCACATTCATGAAAATAATTCATGAATGTGCATAAAATATTTATGGAGAATCCTTTCTGTATGAAATTACAGCAGATGTCCAATAGAAATATTCGCGAAACCAATCCCTTAAAGGAAGGTTCTTAATAAATATTCTGATAAACTCTTAGATAAAGCAAATACATCAAGTCATTTTAGTTCTTGCATTTCCATTTGTAGCTAGTGAAATAATATTCGGCGAATACACGTCAGCATTTCCTACATTGCACCATGCTAGGGTAATAGAATTTGTACAGATTTTTCTCTGCTGAGAAAACTAAAACTGTTTTCATGCGTTTGACGAGAATAACATCTATGGTCCGGGCATCCACCGAAATCGGAATATTGTAAAAGATGTGAACACTTAGGTCTCATATACCTCTAAGCTCAACAGAATAAAATACAATCATTTCATACTTGTTTTGCCAGAAATTTGGTAATGTTTACGAATTTTTAAAAATAATATCAATATTTTCATATTTTGAACATTCTTTTTTTAGAAAATAATAGAATTTTTTTTTGTCGAGCGATATTTTGCTCTACTTTGCTTAATTTCAAAAGAAATAACTTCTAAAATATAAAAGATATACACTGAGTTGTCATCTTACTTTAGTTACGATAGACCAATATTATTAGTTTCAAATGGAACAAGTAATATTGAAAGCAGCGAATAATCTAATTGCAATTCATTGGTGTTTTATTCTACAAATTGCTATTTTCGAAAAAAAAACGTTTAAGCTCCATCGCACGGAAGCCACTGCCGATTTTCTACTTCATTATTATCCTGTGCACCCCATTAAACCGGCGTGTTTAAGATACATCACGGCTAGAATGGTGCAGCTTACAGAAAAAGGTATGCAATTTAAATAGACTTGGTACAGTTCCCGATTTCAGTAGATTTTTTTTTTCAGGGAAAATTATTTCTAATACTAAAAATTTAAAACAGTGCAATCGTTATATATACGAAAAAAAAATACAAAATCAATTATAAACAGTTGTTTGATACTACATTTTATCCGTAATGCATACATTTACACCAAAAAATACATATATTTATTTATAATAACCAATGATGTTGTTGTTGTTGTCGTGTCCTTAACATTACATTTAAGGAAGAATGTGTGCACTGCTTCTGTTTAGTCTAATGACCCGGGGCACCCGAAGGTAGAAGTCTGACTTCTGCCTCAAATAAGACATCACAACATCCATGCCCGCAGACGGGACTCGAACCCGCAATCTGGCAGCCGAGCCATCACGAGGAAACGCCTGCCTCTTTGACCGCTCGGCCACCACATCGGCAATAACCAATGATAAAATAAACATATATCTGGATATAAATATTTACATAAATCTCTCATGACTTAAATAGGACACTCCACCTGCAAATATTATTTTAGCTTCACAAGTAATAAAATTGTAAGATTCATAGTGGCGGTAAAAATTAATAATATTTACAGCCATATTTAAGATTTAAGGGCAATATTTAAATTTACATTTGGCAAATATTTCTGTGATCAAAGTGGTGGGAATACGTACAAATTTTGCTTATAGTGATGCAGATTGCGGAAATTCATGTACGGATGCTGACGAATAGATATTTGGAGATTTATCTCATAGATTTCTAATAGAAATATAGAGGCCATAAGAAAATTACATAAAGTATTTCGGGAAAACAAACGGAACGATGATTATTGGAAGAAAATGAGATTACACAGTTACCTGTAGAGACTATTGATTGGTGGAGAATTCCTGACCTTGTCTACTGAATTCTTCAATTTACGAAAGATATAACTTGAAATTCAGTGCACAAAATATTACTGTTTAATGGTAAATTGAATATGAATATTTATTTATACTAAGAGGAGAGATTCAGTCGGAACATCCGCTGCAACCTGGTGATTTACGCGGGCTGTGGGAGGAGGACCAAAGAAGTTGTATCCGCCACCAAGTGAGACCACGACCCGGGTAGCGAAATCAGCGGAACCATATACCGAACGGGAGCCGGAAGGTGATCCCGAAGAGTCTCGACTCCAGTCTCCTACGGATCTAGGGACATAGTCATAAAAGCAAGTCCCTCCCGGCAACCTATAAGAGTCTGATTCTTGATCCCGAGTGCAAACTCCTGGGAACAAACCACAGATGAGTGTTCCCCCTTGGAGGAGGAGTGTCAGAGCCATAAAACTCCGTCAGGCACATAAAACACAAAAGATGTTTCGCATGTGCCACTAAAAATTTAAATTTTAAAATGCTTAAAGTTCATGCATTTTTTGTTAATTTATATGATAAATTAAGAACAGACACAAATTAAACAGACACTAAAACATAGAGTAATGAAATTTTACATACAAACTAATATGAAAGCGTAAATGCGCAAGAGGGGCTTATAATGCTGATAAAGGTCCTTCGCAATTTGAGTATTAATGACTTGATATTAATGATATTGATGACTTCAATATTAAAGATTTAGATCTAAATAATTGTCAGCATAGGCAAATATTCAATGTGACGAACAGACTTGCAACCTCTCTGTGAAAACAGGATTAATTCTTGCTACTTTAAAGACAGCAGTATTTCTTCCTCTCACACGTTAGTTCAATGCATATTTTGTACACTGAAGAGACTATACATAATTCAAGCATCTTTATACACAATTCGTGCATTGTAATATGTTTCGATAAAAACTAAATAAAATAAACTTCAAATAGTTTATCTCCTTCGCTTCCGAACAATACAAAACGCAAATTCCTCTTCATCCTTCTAAACAATTTATTCAGACGTTAAAGTGAAACACCACAATCGAAATTTCCGCTTTATTGATCGGCGGTGAACGGGAGAATGGCCTCGACGGAGAAGCCCAGTTGTAATTCGTTGATAAATTAAAGGATAATTGAAGTATAGATAAAAGAAACGTAAATTGGCATATTTACTTTCCCTACAATAAATACATAGTAATATGCAGGGAAAGTATTGGAATCATATCGAAACTCGATATTTCGACGGATCAAATTTCGAAGGCTTCGAACGTCTTTGTAAACAGCAAGAATAATGTTTGCTACTTAATAACAACATTATCTCTCCATCTCACAGAATAGTTCGGTGCATATATTGTACAGTGAATGACTATACATAATTCATGCATCTTTATACGCAAGTCATGCATTAAGGATAAAATGCATGGTAAAATATTCTGATAAAAACTAAATACAATAAAATTCAAATAGTTGAAGTCCTTCGATTAAGAACGCGAATCTCTCCCATCAATCTCTTCATTCTGATAAACAATTTATTGAGACGTTAAAGTTAAAACGCCACAACCGAATATTTCCATTTTCTGGCTTCATTGATCTGCGGTGAATGGAAGAATGGCCTTTGCAAAGACGCTTACTTGGAATTAGTATGTAATTGAAAGGATCATTGGAAGTGTAGATAAATGGAAGAAGGATATTTGGAAGTGCAGATAAATGAAAGGATCAATGAAAGTGTAGATGAAAGAAAGGATCATTGGAAGTGTAGATGAATAAAGGGATCATTGGAAGTGTAGATGAATAAAAGGATCATTGGAAGTGTAGATGAATGAAAGGGGCATTGGAAGTGTAGATGAAAGAAAGGATCATTGGAAGTGTAGATGAATGAAGGATCATTGGAAATGTAGATGAATGAAGGATCATTGGAAGTGTAGGTGAATGAAGGATCATTGGAAGTGTAGATGAATAAAAGGATCATTGGAAGTGTAGATGAATGAAAGGATCATTGGAAGTGTAGATGAATGAAGGATCATTGGAAGTGTAGATGAATAAAATGATCATTGGAAGTGTAAATGAATGAAAGGGGCATTGGAAGTGTAGATGAAAGAAAGGATCATTGGAAGTGTAGATGAATGAAGGATCATTGGAAGTGTAGATGAATGAAGGATCATTGGAAGTGTAGATGAATGAAAGATCATTGGAAATGTAGATGAATGAAAGGATCATTGGCAGTGTAGTTAAATGAAAAGTAATTTAATTTTTTTTCCTACAGTGTAGGGTGATGAATAGCGTCAGTATTGGAATCATATCGAAAATCGAAACTCGAGATTCTAAAGAAACTACATTTTTGAACGCTCTGGAACACGAACCCACCATTTTTTCGTGACTTTTGTGTGTGGGTGTTTGCCTGTCTAGCTGTGAGTGAGCCTCTCTGTGAGTCTGTGCAATATATATCCAATGATGATTTAAAACCATCCGATTAAAATGTCATACGATTTGGTAGGTGAGGCAATTGTTGGTTACCCGGTTGTTGACTAGATTTTGGCATGTTTGTGTAAATTTGAACCAGCCTTTTTTTTTTCGTGGTGGTCAACAAAAATTGCAAAAATCTGAAATGAAAAAATAAATATTCTTAAATGTATTGATTAAATGCTTTTAATACATAATTTTTGACGAATAAAATAAGAAAACCAGACTAATCAATATAGAATGAACCTTTCTCGATATATTTAAATTATTTTACATTTTTGAGAACAGGCATCGTTTTATAATTCGTCGGATGAAAAAGGAAATGTGTTAAAACTACGAATCGGATATAATTACAAATAAATACCCGTGTCAGTTTGTTCAAAAAAACTCATTTGAAACGATTATGAAAGAGAAAATGAATTTGAAACTGTAAGAAAAGTCATGTGGTGCCCACATCAGATGATTTTTAGTAATGCGATTTGAATTATCTACAAAAATCAGATATTATTCAATACATACATTTATTTCCTTACAGTATCTATTAAATAGTGTTATTACGTTCTTATAGTAATGTAAAGGAAAAGTTACAGATTAAAACACTAATGGACCAGCTTTCTGCATTTTATGCATCTTACACCATGAATTAGTGGATAACAACAATGCTTGCAAGAAAACTAGTTATCTTCAAAAATTTTATGAATCTCTATGAAGATCGACAAATCCAGTCGTATTGCGCAGTTTGATATCAATTTTTTTTGCAGATTGATATGTTATTTTTAACAATTTTTTGAATCTCTATGAAGATCGACAAATACAGTCGTATTGCGCAGTATGATATCAAATTTTTTTGCAGATTGACATGTTATCTTAAACAATTTTTTGAATCTCTATAAAGATCGACAAATCCAGTCGTATTGCGCAGTTTGATATCAAATTTTTTTGCAGATTGACATGTTATCTTAAACAATTTTTTGAATCTCTATGAAGATCGACAAATCCAGTCGTATTGCGCAGTTTGATATCAACTTTTTTTGCAGATTGACATGTTATCTTAAACAATTTTTTGAATCTCTATGAAGATCGACAAATCCAGTTCTATTATGCAGTTTGGCATAACGTTTCTTTGCTGATTGACCCGTTATCTTCAACAATTTTAAGAATATCTATGGAGATCGACAAATCCAATCCTATTGAGCAGTTTAGTATCACATCTCTTCGCAGATTGTCCTATTATCTTCAATGGTATACCATTCGTAACTTTGGGACCACCATGTATAGGCGAGCTTTGTGAAAGAGAACTTGTCCGTGGCAGCCTCCTGTAGCCCAAGTTCAATTTCAAGACATTTGTGCTCAGCTACTTGATAGGTATTCATATAGCATAGATTTCTCCCTAAAGTGGAAATGTTAAATTGCGCCAACATATTACACTCATGAAGTGTTAATTAATGGAGTGCCTTGCTTTGTAGCAAGAATTTCATATTTTTATTATATTTATAGGCGTCAGCAGTCATGAAAACACATACACTTACAAACATACAAACGCATAAACACACAGACAAACATACACATACATACTCATAACTACATATTTACTAAAATGTTCGATTACAGTTCCGATGTTCCCAAACATGACAAACTGTAAAAACCGCAAATTTTGGAAATTCTCGGTAAAATGTACTTTTATATCAGCAATTATATCAATAAAAACACAAATTTGGAAAACTATCATACTAAAACAAAGTTTAGAATCCTAATCTAAGATTTTTAATCCCAGAAAATAGCATTTGGTTATACACAATATACAATTGCATCCAAATGCATCAAGCCATCAACTGAAACAAGCAAATTTAATGAAACAAAAGAAATTTCATCGTACTCTAGGGTGGATGGTATGGGCGTATGCAGGATTTTTTCTAGAGGGGGGAGTTGCTGAAATCGAATGCATCCAAAATTCGGAGATAACTATCAACCTTTCATTTTAAGAATTTCGAAATTAAAAAACAGGTATCATGTTTACAGATGCCTGTATTTGTCTGTAACCCCCCCCCCCTCCTTTATGTTAAATCTAATCTGTCTATTTAATCAGCTTGAAAATTGGCATGCAAATATAGATTTAGAGGTCCAATAACAACAAACTGATGAAAATTCAAAACATCTAAACTTTGGGGACGGAGGGGATAAAAATCGGTCAAAAAATAAAACATATGTAAACGAATATAATATGGTAGGATATTAAAGGAGAAGACATGTGAAAACATGGATTTTTTCTGTTTTCCAAATGTTTGCCAAATTTTTCCTTTTTGACTGCATTGGGGGGGGGGGGTTGCAAAAAGATAAAATTTTCGTTTTTCTTAGTATTGGTAGAAGTAATGAACTAAAAATTCTGAAACAAGAATAAGAGATACAAAAAATAAGATCAAAAATAAGAGATCAATATCAAAAATACGAGATACGCTTCAGGTCGATTAGAAAAAAGAAGTCGATTAAGAAAGGAGTGACATAATATGAGGGTTTGAAAATAAAATAAATAATAAAAAGTATCGAATCGCGTGGGGTATCAAAAAATCGGGCATCGTGACTAAGATATAAACAGAATTTTTTTTTTAATAACTGGAGATAAATGAGGAAACAAAATAAATGAGGAAGAAAAAATAATTTTTCTCTTTATTTTGATTATTAATGGACAAGAGACATTGGAAAATTTAGAGGCAAACCCAAACCTTAACCCAAACGCAGGAAAAATATCCCAGACACTCCAAGTTAATTACAAAAAGTGATAGAGGATTCTAAATAATAGCAAAAAAATTAAAACCAATTAATAAAACACGAGTTGTTCCACTTGGAAACTTTAAATTTTCAGCCACATACAACAATATATTATTCGTTAATACATATGAGAAAATTGAATCTAACATACAATCTGAACTTTATTTATGTTGAAACATGATATTTTGTATCTGCAACTAAAATATTAAAACTTCTACTCGAAAAAGATTTGAATGATTGATTTGTTACAAAGAGAAATGATTCGTAGGATGAGAACTGGATGGCGCAGTCTAACTGTAAAGTTGTTTTTATACAGCACCATCTATTGAGCATCGTACGAACTATTTATCTTAGAAGCAAATCAATCATTTATCTTCAAGAAGGTTAAGTTTTAGTATTTTATTTAAGGTCAAAAAATTGACGCTTGTAAAATTTATGGCGTTTAACTGTACACTGAACTAATCTTAAATTTAGAAATAAGAACACTATGCGCGATAAACATGTATACACACAGATTTTTGCAAAAAATTTACACAGATGGAAATAATCGGTTTTTTAAACTATTTGTAGTCCGCAAAGCATTCTATATCTACTCTACCTATTTGGTATAAGCATTTTAGTGTTGCTCTTCACGATCAAAGTCTTTATATTTTTCGTAACTCTCAGATTTCATCTGGAAATACCCTAATCATAGATGCTATTTACATTAAAATGGCACGGCAATATATAGAAAAGTTTTTTAAAACTATTTCTATAAATTGCCATTTTGACAAACAAAACCTGGTGAAAATAATTTGCCCAAACAATTACAAACGCTGTAAACGAAACTAACAACATTATTTTTTTATTTTATATTTTTTCCAGATATATACCAGCTGGATGGATTATAAATGACAGCAAAAAAATGTGGCGACTGAATAAAACACCAGTTGTTATACGTGAAATCTTTACTTTTGTAGTCACATAGAACAATGTATTATTCGTTAATAAACTTCAGAATGTTGAATTTGTCATAAAATATTAACCTAATTGTATTAAAACATAATATTATTACCCATAATTATTTAAATCATTAATCTCGTTCAGGTTTCCCGAAGAATAGCAGTTTCGAGGATGTTATGTTACAAGATTAAAATCTGAAATTCCATACTTTGATTTTAATAGTCTTTTTTTAACCTAGATCAGTGGTTCCCACACTTTTTCATCTTCGATCCAGGCCGTCCGACATACCTGAAGGTATAAGGTATCTGTGTAGTCTGCCGAAACAATGCCACCCAATTTTGAAAGGAACCCAGTGGTGGCGGCAGCAATAAGGACTGTGCCCTCCTTCCCCTACCACCAACCTCTCGAAAGGACTTACGGGCCCACGTATTTAACGCGCCCATACTCCGCGTGAATACGAGAACTGTCTGGGTAGAATCGGGAATTGAACTTGAGTCATCCGAGTGCAATTTTTGATACAATTCCGATTGCAATTCTCTAACCACTAGACTATCCCACAATTTTGCCACACGTTTTATCTTTCGGATCCCTGTTTTAGAAACAATTTGACAAGAGAGACTCTGTCACATTTAATATATGTATTTTGGTAGGGCCTATGTGTGCGTTTGGAATAATGAACTCATTCTTGTTGTTGTTGAGACCCAGCCTGTCCAACCTACCAGAAAGGTTTAAGATAACTGTTTGGACGGCCGGGAAGTGTCATCCAATTCAGACCGGAACCCAGTGGGGTAGGCATCCACAGGTATCGTTCCCTCCTTTCCCTACCACCAACCTCTCGGAAGGACTTACGGACCCACATGTTTAACGTGATCGTACTCCGCATGAAAACACGGCGGCAGTTGTGGCAGCGTGCAAATCTAGCGCGCAAACCAACGGGCTACCGCGCCCGAAATGTGCCAACAGCATGCAGTGTTCCCATGTGGTCACCCACCCAAGTACTAACCGCGCCCGATGCTGCTTGACTTCGGTGATCTAACGAGAACCGGTGTTTTCAGCACCGTTGACGAGCTCATTCTTTTGAAACTGTCCTTTAGTTTTTTATGCTTCCGCGGAGTCCTTGGGGCGCCACGGACCACAGATACAGATTATCTTTGTCCAAAAAGAGATATCTAACATATCTTGGGAATTGTACAGGGTTTTCTATCACAAAAAAATTACAGTATAACTCCTAAAATATTCCCTAACTAAATTGCCCCTCTAAAAATTGAAATGCTTTCTATAATAAATATTCTTGTAACTCTCCCCACCTATTTCATGGAACTTCTCAGTACTCATAATTTTTACATAATTTTTTTATTTTAACAATTAATAAATGAATACTAACCTGGTTGTATAGTTAATTATATAGTTAATAAGTTAAATGTACTCAATTGATTATAACCGTCACGTAAAATCCCGCTGATTTTCTTTTCTTTTTCTTTTTCAAAATTTCTATAACACCCTATTTGTATGTTTCTTGATTTTTCTTGAATAAAAGGAAGAAAGGGATTAATAAAATTCTACGATAGAATACTATCTTATCTTTTGTGTACACAAAATATTCGAAAGTCATTCATAATTGCACTTGCTTAATGTTTTTGTGCACATTGAGACACTTAACGCCTTACGTAGAACCAAAAGATCTATTGAACGAGGGAAAACAACTATTTCAAAAGTTATCTGAAATATTGGTGGTATTAGAGATATGGCCACATTAAAATTCGCAGGGCTCCAACATTTGCCTAATTTCCTTATGATGTGTACTTTATCCTAAAATATTCCTTAACTAAAATACAAATTATAACAAATTATTTTAAAAAAATAAAAATAAAACTATTATTAACAAAAAATACAAATTATTAAAAAAAATAAAACAATTGATTAAATTAAATGGAAAACAAATGATAATCAAAAAGGGGTATGGTAAAAGAATACCCTGTATCTCCTAGGACAACGTTCTATAAACAATTACAAATCACAAGCCATTTATTCTAATTCTTTGCTAAAACTGTAGTTAAAAATTTACTGTGGATAAAACCTACATCAGCAAAAATATAAAAGTATCAACGCATTTTTACTTTCCTTATATACATAATGTCTAAGGAAAGTATTGTGACGGGGTCGAAAATTCGAATTCGAGTTTTCGACGGGAGAGCACGTTTCAAGCATCCCTGATCACGAATCAAACATTTTTGAAGTGATGCCTGTGTGTGTGTGTGTGTGTGTCAGTGATTCTGTGGAGACGATAACTGACGAACGAATGGACCGATTCGAACGAAATTTGTACAAAAATCACAATCCGTAAACACTGGAAGCCTATTGTTTTTATACGTAATCGAATGTTCAGAACCCCCCAAAATTTTCGAGTGAAATTTTATAAAAATCGTCAAAAAATCTAAACCGCTAATAAAGTTACGCAAATAGATATTTCTTATGTAATTTTTCATTAGAAAACGATTGGCATAAATTTTAGAACGCTAACATGAACCATTTTTGAGATATTGTACATTAAAAAAAAAATATCAAAAAGTCATATAAAATAAAAAATATATATTTCCTATTGAGAAATATGTTCTCTTTTCATATGTAAAACCATGCGATAAATTGGTTGACATCATTCTCGCGGATCTAGCTCGTTCCATTCATGAAAAAAGATAGTTTGAGTAATACTTTTGTATTTGAACGCCAATAATCATTTATCTGCTGTAAGAATAACTTATTTCGTCGTCCATAACGCTTGGCGAGATTTTGGCGACAAATTTGGTGGAATGTCGCCAACTTGGCGCTGTTTTAAATGTTGCTAAATTAACGAAAAACTCGCCAAATGGATAAAAATGACGCTAAATCAATGACGACTCATTGATGATAACGACATGGAAAATGATGACTCATTGACGAAAATTCAATATCTTGGAAAGACTACAAATAACTACAATAAAAATAATTTATTTTTTTTTACTGTAAAAGTTGTAAATTCATTGCATTATATAAGGAAAGTCATGTGCTGCCCACATCAGATTTTTTTAATTTTAATCTCGGAGGCAAAAATAGCCTTTTACAGGGTAAAAAATAAAAAAAGACAGACAGGGCAGACAGCGAGGTGCAAACTGATGCACTTCGGGATATTTTATCTGGAGATTAAGAAAATAATTATGAGAATGTTATAATAATTTGATTTCCAAATTGATTAAAAGTTTGAGAGTAAAACAAATTATTAAAGAAAATAAAGTAAAACAATTGATTAAATTAAAAGGAAAACAAATGCTAATTAAAAATTCAGATTTTTTAAATTTACATGATAGAAAATATATGAAGACTATGACGTACAGTAAACCATACATTCTGAGCGGACGATCGAGCATTTTTGGGTGATTATATGTATAGGTACAAAGTAAATATAAATAGATGATATGATCATCACGTTTTAAAAACTAGTGTGTATAGCACTCTTTTAAAATTAGTGTGGACCACCATTAAAAATTTCCTCCTTTGATAGTATCCTGCGATCCTGGTTACAGAAAAATAAACTAACAAACTAGGCATTCATAAACATACGAAATTCAATAATACTTCTGTGTCTTCCAGTTAGGTATAAGTTTAAATTGTTTCTATTAATATATGCCTAGGAAAAAACACGCAATTGTGGCTGAATGTTCTAATTCCAAAATTTTTCGTATTTTTATTCTCTCATATTGCATGATATTTATATCAGAATATTTGAGATCAAATTATTTTAACATTGCGAAAATTTATTAATTTTGTAGAAATTGTGTTCAAACCCCAATCAGTTGTAATGGTATTAAAGTGTCCAAATGTTCTGTAAGGAATGGCTTCTAATCAAACTAACAATTTTTCCAGGGGGGATTTTGCACTTCCTGACCCCCCCCCCCCCTCTAAAAAAGCCAATCGTAGATGAGTGCACATTATAAATGCCTTTGTTTTACAAAAGCACGCAGCCCTTTCCCGTCCAAATGGTTGCTTGAGTCCTTAGGATGAGTCGGACGGTCTTGACCTTCAACAGGCACACAGCCATTACCCCTGTAGTGATGGTGTGGGGGTGCAATCTCTTACGACAGCAGGTCGCCCCTAGTCATACTGCTTACATCTTCAACAGCTCAATTATATGTTGATGAAATCCTGCAGCCGTTTGCGTTACCCTTCGTGCCACGTCATTCTGGGGCAATTCTCCAACAAGATAATGCCATGCCACATACGGCTCGCAAATCTGTGGACTGTGTACGGAATATGCTAAGCCGCCAGATTCGGTCACCCAAAAATGTAGCTGATCTGGAACAACAATTGAGAAATGTCTCGCAGAATGTATCGCAGGATGACATTAGGAAAATGTATCATTCCTTACCTAGCATTCCTTACCACATTCCTTCCTTCCATACAAGCATCCATTGCCCCCAAGGGAAGTCTCACCAATTACTGATTTGAAAATTCAATGTGCAATTGCTAACAATTAATGGTACCTGAGGCCTTGATTTAGTAATCATTTTATTTCGTGTGTATAATCTGTACGCATATTTAATTTCAATGAAAACAGTCACTTTCGTCATGCTGGTTCGTTTTGTTTGAAAAAAAATTGTATACACAGACTTCTAAGAAATATTAGTTTTCGCTGGGTACAAAGATTTTCGTAGCTTGGTTCAAGGAAAGGTAGACTGTATCCAACATAAATGATTTATTTAACCACCACACCCTTGTTAATTGGGCGACGTACACGTTGCTAAATTATGCTAGACCGTCAAAGATGAATTGAGGAAAATTAAACGTGTTCAACATAATTAGGGCTGGAAATGCGGGTTTTAAAATATACCGACGGTACAGGTGGAGAACGTTGTTCTGGAAGCAACTGGGCCACACTTAGGGCCACACTTTTAAGGGTAGAATCTTGGCAAAAAATTCTACATTTCAAAGATATATAAAAAAAAATACCAACTTTATTTAGTCAGGTTTGAGTACTAAACTTAAAAAACTGGCACAGAACGACAATCCTCTTCAGAATAATTGTGCTCTACTTGTTACTGTAAGCTGCTGCCTCCATTAGGGACTGTGCAGTGGCATATTTTGTGCAAGATGTATAAAATATGTACTACTATACATATTTTATACATCCTTATACATAATTTATTTATTGTAGATGAAATGAATGGTGAAATATTCCGATAAAAAGTAAATAAAATAAATTTCATATAGTTTAAATTCTTCGATTCCGAACAATACGAAACGCGAACCTCTCTTCCTCCTGGTAATCAATTTATTCAGACGTGAAAGTGAAACAACACAATCGAAAATTTCCGCTTTTTGGCTTCATTGATCTGCGGTGAATGGGAAATTAACCTCTGCAGAGCATCTTAGTTGGAATTTGTAGATAAATGAACGGGTCATTGGAAGTGTAGATAAATGAATATTGAATAAGTATTTCCACTTTCCCATGCTGCTACATAGGGAAAGTATGGAAATCATGTCGAAAATCGGAACTCGAGATTTTAACGCATCTGCCCTTTTTCGAGCACTCTAAACACGAACCCACCATTTTTAACGTGATGTTTGTGTGTGTGTTGGGAGTCTATGCAAAATATATATATCCACAATAGATAAAGCAAATATGTCAAAACATTTGATTAGTCCCTCGTTGATAACTCTGGTACAGATTGGAATTTGGTACTATTTTGTAAAACAGAACCGCCCATTTTACGAAATAACCAGTGAAAATAACCCACGGAATAACCAGTGAAGTCTTTAAAAAAATAATATATAATATTCTTGTAAATATTCTAAATAATTTTAAATGCGTTGATTGAATGCTTTTTACACTCAATTTTTTACGAAGGAAAATGACCCTTTTTCGACATTTTCAACATTTTGAAAAAGTTGAGAACTGGATGACATTTTATAATGGAATAATTCGTCAAATGAAAAAGGAAGTGAATTAAAACTACAAATTGCATTAATTTTCAAATAAGTACCCGTTTCAGTTTGCGTATAATAAACTAGACTGAAGGAATTATGAAAGAGAAAATGAATTTGGAACTCAAAAAAAGTCACAGGATTCCCACATCAAGTTTTAAGGAGTGGAATTTGAATTATTTTTATTTTATTTTATTTTATTTTATTTTATTCAATTTACGTGGCAACTACAGATGAAATCCAGTTACAGTAGCCACACAAGAAATTAAAAAGTACAGAACATAGGATACAAGAATACTAAGTAGTAAACATGTCAACCGCAATGAAACAGGCTTTTTTAAAAGAGGCAGGAGTCAAGTTAAATATATGAATATCAGCACAATAGGTATTATATAGATCAACAAATTTATAGATAGAATAGCATTTAATGTAGTTGTGTTTAACAGTAGTATTGTGAAAAATAGTTTTTTTCCTGGTATTATTGACAGGTATGTGAAATTCCAGCAAGAAAGTAAAGTAGGGCAATCAATAGTATTATTTAAAACCTTATAATAAAACAAGAGGCAGGACCAGCTTCTTCTTTTTTTAAGAGACATTAAACTATATTTCTGTCTGAGTTCCCTTGTATGCATATCATAAGGATAATAGCCAGTCAATCTCTAATCAATAGTACGTAATAGTTTATTTTGCACGATTTCTATCCGTTGAGAATGCAGATTGTAAACAGGGTCCCAAATCATTGCACAGTATTCCAAGATTGGTTTAACAAGGGTATTATAAATACAAATAATCATATCAGAACTGGCAAAAACACGAGATCGTCTTAAGGTGAAACCAAGTCTTTGGTAGGCTCTTTTAATAATATTATCGATATGTCTCTGAAAGTTAAAAGTATCATCGAAAGTGGCACCTAAATCAATAATATGAGTACATCGAGATAGAGATGACTTATTTAAAATATAATTGTAATTAAGAATATTATGGATCCTAGCAATGCTCATAACATAGCATTTAGAAATATTTAAATGAAGTTTATTTAGTACAGACCAGTTATACAGTTCATCTAGATCTCTCTGCATCAGTTCACAATCAGTTAATGAGTTGATTTTCATATAAAGCTTCAAATCGTCTGCAAACATGAGACATTTAGCTGTTTTAAAAATCCGAGGAATTTCATTAATAAAAATTAAAAAAGGAGTGGACCCAGATTAGAACCCTGAGGAACACCAGAGGAATTACTGTATAGTCTAGAGTTTACACCACAGTACTTTACAGAATACAATCTATCTGAAATATTAGAGTAAAACCAAGTCGTTATCTAGAAAAATCAGACATGGTTGAACACATACATTTTATTGCAGTATCTGTCAAACATGGTAATTTATTTCTTATACTACTGTATAAGTATTGTTTATGAAATTTTTTTCTAAAGTTAAGATCACGTTTCAATTGCAGATGAAAACATCCATGATCCGTTTACCGTAGCATACTGTAATTCTCTCAAGCTAACACAATTAAATTAATATGACAGATTTTAATTGACAAATCCCATTCTTATCACCAAACATTTATAAGATTATACAGCATAAAAGGGATTATTGTAGTATTTAATTGATTTTACTAATGTTAATTTGAAAAAAATGGTATTGAGAGTGAGAAATATATTTATCCATTGTAATTCACCATAGAAGTCAGCTGAGCAGTTTCTTATTCATACAGGGTCTTTCATCCGTATAAATTTTAAAGTCCGTATAAATTTTAAAAATTCATTAAAAATCGAAAAATCATCGCATTGAGATGCGGTTTGTACCATAAGCATTGTCAGGACGGGGGGTGGGGGTTATGTGAAAATATTCTGTAGCTTAAAAATTCACCTATAGGTGGCGCTGAACGTATTGGACAGACAAAGAATATAACTTACTGTACGCTCAGTATCTTTATTATAGTATCACGTGTTCGACATGTCCTCTTCCACAAGGTATGACACAATTCAGGCGAGTGAAAACACCAGTAACTGCAGAATGCAACATGTCTGGATGGATCAAACTCACTTCACGACGAATGGAATCTTTTAGTTCCGACAATGTGGAAGTACATGATTGATACACTCGTGACTTTAAATACCCCCACAACCAAAAATCAACTATTGTCAAATCTGGAGACCGAGGAGGTCATGGGATCTTGCAATGCCTACTGATAAGTCTGTCTTCCCCGAAGGTGTCAATTAGAAATTTCTTTACTGGAGTTGCGATGTGAGATGGTGCTCCATCCTGCATAAATGTTACAGTAGATATCACATTTCGTTCTCTCAAAGATAGCACGACTTGCTCAAGCACAAGAGTCAAATAAAGCTGTGCGTTTACTGTGCAAGTTTTCCAACCAGTACTTGAGCTAAACTCCTCGAAAAAAAAAGGGTCCTATATCGTAAGAGCCAGTGAAGCCACACCAAACTATCAATCGTGGTGAATGAAGAGGCTGCTCTATGTACTCACGTGGATCAGAAGTCGCCCATATACGACAGTTGTGTGTGTTCACATTTCCATGCAGTGAAAAGTGGGCTTCGTCTGTGCACTACAAATTAAATAACCACTGTGGTTCCTGTGCGATTTTTGGTATAGCCCATTTGGCAAACGTTTCTCGCTGTGCGGTATCTACCGGTAAAAGCTGATGAAGAGATTGCAATTTGTAAGGATACAGATTTAAGATACCGTGAAGGATACACCATACCGAGGATACAGGATTATCCGATCACCTTGAAGCTTCAGACCAGCCGCAGATTCAGTTGCTTGGTTTTCAATTTCAGATGCCACAGCACTGGCACGGGAGTCCGTTAACGATGTTCTTCCGCTTCGTGGACGATCCTCCAAACATCCAGTTTCTTCAAATCGTGTGACAAGCTTCAGTAACCCAGAACAGGTGATAGGACCTTTTCATTTCTTTAAATTTTTCCAAAATCAGAATTTTCGCAAAGCGTCTGATGCTGATTCGCCGCTCACGTAATACAGCTTCACTAACAAGGATTTCTCGATCAAAGTTAACATTCTCGTAAAAATTTATTCTTTGCACAGTTTACTAATGAATCAAATTGAGAATCTACAGAGCACTACAACTCTTTTATAACAGCCATTGGCATACTTCGGGAAGATGTATTCGGGTAAGCGCCACCTATAGGTGATATTTTAAACTACAAAAATTTTTGACGTCAAAAAAAAACCCATCTTAACAATAATTATGGTACAAACAGTATCTAATTGCGATGTTTTTTCGATTGTTAATGAATTTTTAAATTTTATACGGACTTTTGAAAGACCCGTATTAAAATTTAAATTAATAATCATGGCTTTCGTGTTTCAATACCAGCTCTTACACACTGCAATGTGAAGGGGCGCGGTAGCCCATTGGTTAGCGCGCTGGAGTTGCACTCGGTAGGCCCGGGTTCGATTCCAGCCACTGCCAAAAACTGCCGCCGTGTTCATGCGGAGTACGATCACGTTAAACATGTGGGTCCGAAAGTCCTTCCGAGAGGTTGGTGGTAGGGGAAGGAGGGTACGGTCCCTGTGGATGCCTCCTCCACTGGGTTCCGGTCTAAATTGGGTGGCACTTCCCGACCGTCCAAGCTGTTACCTTACACCTTTCTGGTAGGTCGGACGGCCTGGGTTTCAACAACAACAACACTGCAATGTGAATTTGTGAAAAAACAGTATTCAGTACAACTAGATTTGAGAACAGACTGACTTGATTTAACAATTCCAGCTGAAAATGTATAATTTCTTTCTGATTGGTCACATGCTGCCGACGATACGCTAAACTACAACGCCAGCCGATAAATACGCCACCTATGTCACTGTGCAATGTCTGAATATTCAGGATTAGTCATGAATTACATGTTTTAAAATATGCGGCTTGGTCACTGACATTAGCTAGACAGATGTTATTTAGGCGTTCTGGTTCTGAGTGTTTGGACACTTTCGCAAATATTATTTTCCTTCGAATATTTCCAATATGAAATATTTTTTCATGAAAACTGTTTCAGAAACTGAAATGACAAACTCTAGAAGAATCTCTTGCGACCAGATTGAATTGAATTAACGGCTCGGCGGTTGAGAGACAGTGTTCTACATGACATATTTCTTTCATATGCGGCGTCATTAACTGCACCGTTCTAGATTTACTTTAAATATGCGTCATGAACGGAGGTTAAATGAAATCCTTTTTAACATAAAATATACTTATAGAATATACTATAAATAAAGAATATTACCTAAATATACAGTTGAATACAAAAAGTTTCACTTTTAAATTTTTACAATCTCATACTCTATAACGAAATCAATTGATGTTACTATTAAGTTTAACAACGACATATCCAAATGGCTGTTGAAAAAAAATTACATATAACCCTTCAGAACATAATCAAATTAAAATTAAAATGTAAACCATATATCGTAGAATTAGTTTCTGTAAGATCTCGAAGCTGAATTGAAATTTCCATTTTCGTATTTTTCTTTGGTGCCTTCAACACCGGCTGAAATAGATATTTGAAATAAAACTTTATGTTACTGGTGCATTGGAAAATCTGCTTTAAAATTTACAATTGTCTCTTTCATATTTATTGACGCAATTTCAATTTTCACTATTTCAATACTATGAAATATGAAACTAGGTGTGGTCAAATGTGGGCGTGGCCAAATATACTATTCATGCGTGATTCAACATTTCACAATTAAATCTTGATGACGCTATTAATAAAAAATCCTGCGAATATTTGACACTACTTTACGAATAGAAGGCGAAACGTGCAGATTTAAAATTTTACATAAAGGTTACTATGAACCTAAAGGTGTTGTTGTTGAGACCCAGACCGTCCGACCTACCAGAAAGGTGTAAGGTAACCGTATGGACGGCCGGGAAGTGCCACCCAATTTAGACCGGAACCCAGTGGGGGAGGCATCCACAGGGACCGTACCCTCCTTCCCCTACCACCAACCTCTCGGAAGGACTTACGGACCCACATGTTTAACGTGATCGTACTCCGCATGAACACGGCGGCATTTGTGGTAGCGTGCAAATCTAGCGCGCAAACCACGGGGTACCGCACCCGAGATGGCCAACAGAACGCGGTGTTCCGAGGTGGTCACTCACCAAGTACTAACCGCGCCCGATGCTGCTTGACTTCGGTGATCTAACGAGAACCGGTGTTTTCAGCACGGTACGGCCGTTGGCCCGAACCTAAAGGTGTGAAAGAAAGACTTACGCTACACAGACCGTGAGACTCACCGGAAGGTATAGAGCAACTATTTGGACGAAGCTCAATATGAGTTTCTTCTTCTTCGACCCAGACCGTCTGACCTACCCGCAGGTGTACGATATCTGTTTGAACGGCCGGGAAGTGCCCCACAATTTAAACTGGAACCCAGTGGGTCTACAAGGGCCGTACCCACCTTTACCACAAACCTCTCGGAAGGACTTGAATAGTCAAATATTGAACGTGCCCGTATTTCGAGTAAACACGAAGACGGTTTGGGCAAACGCGGGAATCGAACTCAGGTCGTCCGAGTGCAATTTCTGCGCGGGGAACCACTGGGCTGTCAAACCCCAGCCGAAATGAGTTTAGAATTTGAGATTTATGCTTTAGTTAAATAAATATTGATTAATAAAATTTACCTTTGTCAGTATGGGCAAAGATTTAATAGGTCGAGTCGACTTCAAACTGCTTTGTGATTGGCTGATTGCAGAAACATATAAAAAGATGGCCGAGAACAAAATTATTGAAGCACTGAAAACAATAAAAGTATAGATATATATTTTATTCTAGTCTAAACTACAACGTTAGTTACTACATTTGAACTGGGAATTATTTGCCGCGATAGGGCGGTACCCGTCGTTACAATAACTGTTGTAAGTTCTGTAACAGTATTCTAAGCTCGTTACAATCGTTGTTGTAACTAGCTTACAACAACGTTACAGGAACGATTTTTATTCTTAATCCTCCTATAAATACAATACCAAGAAAACTACATCGAAAGCGACTTTCGAATGTTTCGCATTAATTTTATTCATTTGGGGAAAACCAAATAAAATCATCAGCTTTAAAGATAAAATCTAAACGTTTACATACACTAAAATTAAATTTTCATATCTACATTTATTTTTTGTAAAACATCTTAGATTACGAAGTACGGAGTATACCATACAATAAATGTGACGAATATGAAACAGAAGTATGTGACGGATATGAAACAGAAGTATGTAAAGGAAGTGTTACTTAATTGTTACGAATACCTAACAAATAATTAGTCTTATAATTTGAAAGGCCAGGTCACATGACCTTGGCGATACATGCAGTTGTTTTGGCGACGAATTCCAACTTGGCGAGTTCTGGAAACTTCACGAATTTTGTACATTGACCAAGAAGTTTACGAATTATGTGTTTTGCATTAACTTTCCACAGAGAGTATATAATTTCGTAATTGGCTATTTGGGGATTTAACGGGATATGAGTGAAAGAGAATTAAGAATACGCAGTGTCTGAGTAATTCAGAAAATACACGTAACGGATATGAAACGAAGTTATATAATG
Organism: Amaurobius ferox; assembly: GCA_951213105.1. Taxonomy (NCBI): domain Eukaryota; kingdom Metazoa; phylum Arthropoda; class Arachnida; order Araneae; family Amaurobiidae; genus Amaurobius; species Amaurobius ferox. The sequence goes on along the minus strand of OX578152.1, from coordinate 77,613,456 downwards.
GGAGTGTCCTTTTCACTGCCGAACTCATAAGAAAATTCTGGTAGCTGAAAAGTCAGAAACATTTAAATTTTAGATATGTGACATATGTGCATCGGCATCTGTGCACCAGCATCTGTGCTTTACTTCAGTATACCTTTATCCCTTGAACAAACCACAGGCTAGCCCAGTGGAGTGAGTACAAGCGCTATTCCGAACGTCTCATAGTCTATAACTTCGTCATGTGTGGGTTCGATGCGGAGGAAAATAAATCCATTCGATAAATCTATCAAATCTCTATAATTTCACAAAAAATTAAAAACACTGAAAAATATCGAAACATATTTCTATGTACCTTGCACCATCGTAATACACTACACACATCAATCATTTCTCCTTCGAAATTTGCGAAAATTGTGATGCTTCGCAGCAATATATTACGAGTGATGGAATTCATAAAGCACATAATCCGCGTATAAGGGACGTTCTCAAAAATATTAAAAATATTCCCATTACAGATACCAGTATCCTTGAACCGGATTCGCGCTAATTATCCGCTCGTCGGCATGAAATAGCGAGTAACACAATTACTCAGTCTTGTTAATTTATTGTATTGGAATAGAAATAATTTGAAAATTTGTCTAGCTTTTTAATTTAGTATAATACTAAATATCTAGCAGTAAATCTGCCTCTAATCAATGTTAACTAACGCATGAGATAATTATGTAAGTTTGATGAAACGCTTTCGAATTATAAAATGGTCATGGACGAAAGTATGTGATTTTTTTCCATTACCGTCTTTTTTTGTGTGTGTTCAGGTGTAGAAGTACAGGGTGGCCATAATTAAAGTAGAGATGTTTAGAGCCCGATAATGAGAAACTGTTGGATCAAACTCAACTAAATTTGCAGTAAATGCTATTTAGACCATGGGGTTTTGATTTTTAAAAGAAAAAGAAGGTTCGGATTTATGCCATAACAGACCAAAGTAGCGCTGTGAGGTCCATTTTTGGAGTAAAATAGGCATAGGAAATACAGAATGTTAACATTTTACATGCATTTTAAAAAGGACATCACATTTACATTTTATACGTATTTAGTACATTTTATATTTTCATCTTACATTTACATACGTATAACATTAATTTTTATACTGGCATCATTTAGATGCGTGATTCAATATGTTTCCTTGCATATGTTCCAAAAAGTGCATTCTCTGAACAGCATTCTCTACTGCAGAATGCAGCAGATCTCCATTGATTTGCTTGGCGTGCAATGTTATTCGGTCCTTCAAAGTGGCAAAATTATCCACATTCCCTTGGTATACCAAGCGCTTTACATGATCCCAGAACCAAAAGTCACAAGGGATTAGATCAGGCGGACGGGCTAGCCACTTCATAGGAAACGCTCGACTAATTATTCGGTTGTTAGTAAAATTATGTCGTAGGACTTCATGCACGCGTAATCCAATATGAGGGGGTGCTCCATCCTGCATATATATCGTAGATTCAAGACATCCACGCTGTTAAAGTTGCGGAATAACAAAGTTCAGCAGTATTGTTCGATACCTCTCAACATTGTCAGAAATTTCTGTACTTCCTATGCCTATTTTACTCCAAATAGGCCTTACGCCACTTAATGAACCTTACAGCGCTGCTTCGGCCCTCGGTGGCAAAAATCCGAACTTTTTTTTTCTTTTAAATATCAAAACCCCATGGTCTTAATAGTATTTATTGCAAATTTGGTTGAGTTTGGAACAACAGTTTTCTCACTATCGGACTCCAAACACCCCTACTTTAATTATGGCCACCCTGTATATGATATTGATACTATCTCATGTGCTCTGCTTCGTTGCCTGGTAAAAGTTTCATTGAATTTGATCCTGTATTTCACGAGGTATTTACTCAGGCATATATTTTTGAATACATCTTTTTATACATTTAATAACATACACAAACCTACACTATAGTATTACCAGCCCAGATTTTTAGCTGTGAGTGTGTTTCTGTATATTAAATGTTTTATTGATTACTATTTTTACATATCAAATATATTTTTGTTTATCTGATTGCTTTCTATAACATGAACTTATTAAAAGTGCATGATACTGAACTAAAGCTAGAAAACTAGACTAAACTAGAATCAACTGGTAAAATGCATTGAAATTTTTGAAATACGGAGCATCATGTATTATATTTTTTATCAAACATCATAAAGAAAAATATGTGTTTCGAAACACATATTTATCTATATACACGTGACGAAACACATATTTATCTCTTAAACATTATAGAGATAAATTTGTGTTTCGAAATACATATTTATCTCTGTACACGTTTTGTGAAAAAACACATAATCTCTGAAACATTATAGATATAAACGTGTGTTACGAAATACATATACATTTCCATATAAGTTTTGTGACAAAACACATACTTATCTCTGAAATCTTATAGAGATAAATATGTGTTTCGTCACAGAAAGAAATATTTTGAAACATATTTCTTGTTCTATCATTCTATTTTAAAACGCATTCTATTCATTACTAATGTACTCATTCTAACTGATTCAATCATTCAATTTACCGCCAATATTTTTATAAAAACTTTGAAAGTTGCTAATTATTAAAAAAGATTTGATCCTGCAAAAAAAATCCTCAGACTTTTTACGATAACTAAACTTGCTGTGTCGTTCAGAAAAAGTTTTAGTAAATTTATTTCGATATAAGCCCAAAGTTAAAAAATAAGAATTTATCCCCAAAGGAATTTATACTTTAATACATCAGAACATCAGATGAGAAACATTTTACCGCGATATAAATTAAAAAACTCACAACAATAATTATCCATCTCTTCAATGTAAGAAAAAATCTATTGTGCCTAACACGAACTTTCATAAGAGGTCAACAAATTTTGGCGTATTGTGAAAACAGTATCCCAAATTTGAGCTTGATACATAAGTAGTCAAATCACATTATTATGACCTCCTGCTATTATCCATAATATCGGACTAAAATTTCAGAAATGTTTTTATAATGTAAGATTTTTTTCTTAAACAAAATAAGATTCCTTCTTGCAATGGTGAATTCTAATATTATGGAATATTATTCGAATATACTCTTATAGAAGATCGCTGTTATAGAATAGTAATTTGCAAAAAGAATAATGTATGGTATATTCGATTTCAACCACACTTCCTTTTCACTTACTTTAGGAGTTGTATCTATCAAAAAGATTTAAAATATTGAATTTCTTTCTACCGAATGGCAATATGATAAATTGCATGAACGAGAAAATGCATTAAGATAAGCTTTTGAATGATTAATAGCTATGGCGGCTGCTGAAGTGAAGTCGGACCATAGATGTCGGTCCACAGATGTCGCAGATATAAAATTTATTTTTTTAACTTTTTTACCAGAATTGCTTAATAATGCAGCTTAAAGGGTATTCTGAAAGGTTGGTGGCGGGGGAGGGTACGATCCTCATGGATGTCACTCCAACTGATTTCCGGTCTAAATTCGGTAGCACTGTTTCAATCACCCAAACAAATACCTTTAACTTTCGGGTAGGTCGAAAAAAAGAAAGCTTAGAGTATATATAATCAGAAAAAAATTTGCATACTGGCATCTGTTTCGAATTCGCCAGATAAAGTTACTTGCATCCGCCGAATTGAACGATGACAATTCTGTACACCACATGCTGAAATTTCTGAAAATGCACGTAACTCGTAAAATTCTTTGTTATTCTACAGAACTCGCAACACTTCCAAAACTAGCCAAAAGTCGCCAAGTGGATGATATTTTTCCAAATTTTAACCAAGGTCCTCGTATTTTTTGCCAATGTCAAGTGATCCATAGTTTTAAATTATACCATTGATTTCCTATTAGGTGTCCGTAACGATATGCTGTCCCTTCCTTTGCATGCATCCGTTTCAACTCTGTCACATTTCTTTCACGATTTACTTCATACTCCGCGCTTTAAGACCTTGGTTTGGAAGCAACTGGACCACACTTAGATGGATTTTATGGATAAAACCTTGACAAATATATCTATATTTCAAAGATTATATAAAAAGCCGCCAACTTTATTATTTTATTGCTTCATTTAGCCAGTTTTGAGTGCTAAAGTTAAATAACTGACTAAACCTAACTCTAAATTGGATTTGTTGATAAACTGAACAAGTGCTCTTCAAAATGATTGTAAGCTACTGCCTCAATCGAGGACAGTGCACTTGATTTAATATTGACAAAAGCATTACTTAAGGTTCAGTTAAAGCCTTTATTTTATATATTATTCCTCTAAAATATTATCGATACCTACTAACAGAATAAAAAATATACTTATAATTTTTCGCATTTTTTAGTACACTGTAGACTCTACAGTGTACCAGTTAATTTAAGCTTAGAATTTCGATTTAAGCTTTGGTTAATTAAATATTAATTTATTAAATTTAACATTGGCAGTATGGGTGAAGATTAAACGAGTAGAACCAACTTCAAACTTCCCTGGAAACAAAAATAATTTTTGATACATGAAAGAGATCTGGCTTTCTTCATATCACACAGGATAGATAGATCGCTGCTCATTTTGTGCAGTGAACTACTATACATAATTCTCTCTCTCTCTCTCTCTCTCTCTCATACATGTTTATACTTAATTCATTTATTGTAGATAAAATGAATGGCAAAATATACTGATAAAAAGTAAATAAAATGAATATCAAATGGTTTAAGTTTTTCTTTTCCAAATAATACGGAACTTCTCTTCATCCTGCTAATGAATTTTTTCAGACGTGATAGTGAAATAACACAATAGAATATGTCCGCTTTCTGGCTTCATTGATTTGCGGCGAATGGGAAATTCACCTCTGCAGAGAAGCTTAGTTGGAATTTGTAGATAAATGAAAGGATCATTGGAAATGTAGATAAATGAAACGTAAATTATTATTAGCACTTTCCCTACGATTCGAGGCTTCTAATCTACCCTTTTTCAAACGCTCTAGAAAGACACTTCACCATTTTTAACGTGACGTTCGTATGTATATGTACGTGTACCTGTCTGTCTGTTGAGGATCTATGCAATGCATGTATCCACTCTAGATAAAACAAACATGTCAAGAAAGTTAATCAGTCACTTGTTGATTACTCTGGTGCTGATTGCATTTTGGTACGATACTGTAAGTTAAAACCGGCCCCTTTTGCGAAAAAACCAGTAAAAATCGCAAAACTATGAAAATACAAATAATATATAATATTCTTGTAAATATTCTAAATATTCTTAAATGCGTTGAGTGAATGTTTTTTATATTTTTTTACGAAAAAAAGTATAAGCCCAGAATTATCCGTGTTCTAGATATTTCAACATTTTCAAAAAGCTAAAAACATAATGGCATTTAATAATGCAATAATTCGTCGGATGAAAAAGGAAGTCAGTTAAAACTACAAATTGCAGTTATTTTCAAATAAGTACCCGTTTCAGTTTGCGTAATAAACTAGATTCAAAGGATTATGAAAGAGAAAATGAATTTGAGAGTCAAAAAAAAGTCACAGGATTCCCACATCAAGTTTTCAGTAGTGCAATTTGAATTATCTAGAAAAATCAGACAATGTTTAACACATGTACATTTTATTGCAGTATCTGTCAAACATAGTAATTTCTTTCTTATACTACTGCATACGATAAGTATTGTTTAGGGAAATTTTTTTCAACCGAGAGATCACGTTTCAATTTCAGATAAGAGCATCCATGATCGGCTATCCTTTCTTTTGGGCACTTGTCGGCATGAATTAGTAGAAAACTCTAATATCTGCAAGAAAACTTGATATTTTCCACAATTTTGCCCGATATCTATGTAAACCGGCAAATGCAGTACTGTGGAAGACTGGGCATCAGATATCTTTCAGACTGACTTGTGTGCACTGGCAAGGCAATCCTAACCTTTAGATGACCCCTTTATAAGTGAACTCTGTAAGTATGACTTTGTCTTTTGCAGCCTCCTGCAGTCTGAGTCCAAATTTAAGAACTTTGATTTTGGCAAACTGGTTGGTTTTCATATAGCATAACTAGGTTTTCATATAGTATAGCTAGGTTTTCATACAGTATAGTTAAGTTTTCACATAGCATAGCTAGGTTTTAATATATCATTGCTAGGTCTTCAAATAGCATAGCTAGGTTTTCATATAGCATAGCTAGATTTTCATATAGCATAGTTAAATTTTCATATAGCATAGCTAGATTTTTATATATCATTGCTAGTTCTTCATATAGCATAGCTAGGTTTTTATATTGCAGAGCTTGGTTTTCATATAGCATGGTAGAGAAGAAATTTTAAATTGCTCCTAAATATTGCTATCATTATGTGTCAATTAAGGGATTGCGTTGCTTTGTAACAAACATTTCATATATTTAAATATGTTTTGAAACTTTTCTAATAAGCGCACATCTACACACAGAAATATAAACAGATATATACACAAACAGGGAAACACACACAGACATACAAGCACATACACATACAGACATAAAATCACATACACACCCATATCTACTTCTTCCCGAAAATTTTCTCATCTGTTCCGGAGATATCAAGTCAAAATCTTAAATTTCGAAAACATATTATTTAAATATGTTTTGAAACTTTTCTAATAAGCGCACATCTACACACAGAAATACAAACAGATACATACACAAACAGGGAAACACACACAGACATACAAGCACATACACATACAGACATAAATTCACATACACACCCATATCTACTTCTTTCCGAAAATTTTCTCATCTGTTCCGGAGATATCACGTCAAAATCCTAAATTTCGAAAACACTTGGAAAAAAACACTTTTAATAAATATACCAATAAATACACAAATCTGTAAACAATTGCATCAGAAAAACACAAATTTGGAAAATAACTATACTGCAATACAGTTTATAATCCTAATTCAAATTTTGTAAATTCCTAAAAATAAAATTTGGCTAAATGCAATACTCCACGATACCAGGATTTTAAACCGTTTCTCTTGAGAGCGAGTATGGGAAATTTGAAAAATAAAGAACATAGCTGGCTCTTCATCTTACCTCTATTTTGTTGTTACATTATCAAAGAAACATTGTTTAAATAATAATAATACTGCTTTTAACAAATGTATACTGTTTTAGACGACGTTCTTTTAGTTTTATACTTTAGACGCAGTTTGGGATATACGTATAGATATTTCATTTTGATTTCAGCATATAAACCCAATTCCACATAATATGAATTCATTATTTTATCTATTCACATCAGAGTCTAATGAATTGTCTATCGAAATGTATTTTATGCGTTCGTTGATAGGAATAATTGATTGTTTTAAATATCTTCCGTTTATTTCAATTAGTTTTGCTTGAATTTGAGCACAAAATTTGAAAGGCATTGCGAAATGTGTCAAAGATTAGGGGAAATTCAGCATTGTTTCCCATTTGGAGTACAAATTTTATATATATAAACAATTTTTAATTAATACTAACAATGAAGTGTATTCATTACAATATTTTACAATACATACAACACAGATAATGTTTTACATTCATCGTACTCAACCAGAGGAACTTACTTTGATAATACTTTTAACTTGAACTGCTCCTATTGATAGATAATATTTTATAGCAGTGGGTTAGAAAAATTCACTATAAAGGATTGTGCTTCAAAAAAGTATGGAAGACACGCTTATGGTACCCAGGCTTATGGTACCCAGACCATCAGGTTCAACTTAAAACAACAGAGTTAAAAGTACCTACTTGAACGAAAGGGAGAATTGCATGATGTGCTTCTTCTTCTTCAATTCAGACCGTCTGATCTACCAGAAAGGTATAAGGTATCTGTTTGGGCGGCCGGGAAGTGCCACCCAATTTAGAGCGGAACGGGGGACGCATTTAGTGGGGGACGCATCCTCAGGGATTGTACCTTCCTTTCCTTACCACCAATCTCTCGGAAGGACTTACGGATCCACAAGTTTAACGTGATCGTACTCCGCGTGAACACGGCGACAGTTTGAGCAGGGGCATTATATATATATATACACAGAAATTGTTATATTTTAATTTTACTTTCATCCAATGTTTTTAGCGAGATCTGCGGCACGCAAACTTCTGTTATTTTTCTCGGCTATTCTGTTTTATTTTTTACTTTCTTATATAATAATATAATAATAATATATTTACATAATAATATGTAGTATAATCTGTACTTCTCCTTTCTGATTATTTAATTACTGTTGTTTTTATTAGTATATTCTTATAATTAATATTTTGAATATATCTAGTGCTGCCATCTATTGCTTATTCTTACATCTATTGCTCATTCTTATTAATGCTTTTACTTGTAAATTTTTTGGGGTATAAATATATATATATATGCGTAGAGTAATTGCTATTATTCGAATTATTGAAGTGCTCAAACTGTACTTATCAGTACAGTCTTACATGGAATGGATTTTAAGTGAATCCAGATTTTACACTTTTGTATTAATTAATACACTGTATTGTTTTATAATCTAGTTTAAAAAGTCTAGTGCAAAATTCGGTGTAATTTTAAATAATTATAAGTGTTATTTTATACAATTAAATTCAATTTAAAGAATTATTGAAGAAATCAAGAGAAAATAAATTTAAGTCTGTTGGGAAAGACAATCGGGGCCTACATCAGATGTTTTTTAATAGCTGCTGTTTATTTCAAAAAGTTTTGTATAATTTTAGGCACAAAAATTTGGAAAGACTTGCAAATGTTTCAAAGTTTAGGCGTATTTGATAATTCTTTTCCATTTGGAGTAGAAATTTTAAACAATGAATTTTTAATTGATTCTAATAATGAAGTATATTAGTTGTAATACATAGCATCCTTAAACAAAGGTCATGTTTTTCGTTCCTCGCACTAAACTAGAGGAAAGTAATGTGATGATATTTTTGAATTTTAATGCTCTTCTTGATAGATATTCTTTTAACAGAGTATTATATAAATGCTTACTTTGATGGATTTAGCTTAAAACAATAAAGATCAATCATGCATAAAGCATTATGAAACATTTTCAAACTGAAATGTAGTTTTATTTAAACATCTCCAAAATGCGATACATTCAACGCCGATATATTTTTAACTATCACAGTACTATAATAATTTATTATATTTGAAAACTTAGAACATCAACGAAAAAAATTAACTTTATTCAGAGGAAGTCATTGAAATATAAATCACCTGGCTCTCTATATAAATGCAATGCACATTTTATTCATAGCACTTTTTTTTTTCCAGACTCCAGTGTTAAATAATTTTGAGTGAAAAAAATTCAGCAATTCTTATACAACTCAGCCTACAATTGCTTGTTTCCATTCTGCATCCAATAAAATTAGGCTTCGTTGTAGAAATAATCAACGTTTGCGATCCTTTAAACTGAAAAATATTGAAATTGCGTTGACCCAGATTATAGATGCACAGAAAATACGAAAAATAAAGCGGTTTTAGGACGGATGCAACACTAAATATGAATTTAAAAGCACTTTAAAAATCACTACTTGGACACTGGGAAAAAATATGGATGCCATATTTTATTTTGAAGATAATATGGGTGTAATTATTATTTTATTTTTTGTTTTAAAAACTACTTAACATATTTCATTGAATTTTATTTTATACATTTTATGGAATAATTTGAATATCTTCTAACATTTTCAAAGCAATTTGTGAATTTTAACTTCACTTAAAAAATGTTTGAAAAAATATTGTCGCATAGGGTTCAATGTATTTCATCTTTTCAACCTGGATTAAATCAAAATCTAATTGAGTGCTATTATTCATTTACATTCCCATATGTCCCACAGACTGTCTCTACAACATACTAAAATTTCATTTTCATAATGTCATTTTTACGGCAGGTGTAAATTAACAGACAGAATAAACAAAGTCATAAACAATTTTCAACGATGCTAGAAAGTGTTAAAATTATGGTGACCGTGATTTAATCACAAATCGAATTTTCACTGTATATACACTTATTGCATTAAAATCTGCGCAGCAAGAAAGAGTTGTCAGAATCAAACGAAATTCTACATATGTATGTGCAAAGTTGATATAAGTAAGTGATACAAAAATCAAAACAAAATTATCATTTATTACAAGAAAAACTAGAAATGAATGGTTTTCTCAGTACCCTATTGCGCCACCTCTAGCTGGAATACATGACGCGATACGGGCAGACATTGAGGCATACAGGTTCTGTATGGTGTACTGCGTCATCTCATTCCACAGTTGTTGTAAGCGCACGTCTAGTTTAACCAAACTCGTAGGCTGTCCAACTTGCCGTCTAAAATGATCCCAGCTATGCTCAATCGGTGACAAATCTGGGGATCGGGCAGGCCAGGGAAGGGTGGTAATGTGACGGAGGCATGCCTGTGACACCTTTGGTGTGTGTGGCCGAGCATTGTCCTGTTGAAAATGCCTCCTGGGAGACCTGCCATGAGTGACAGATAGTACATGTGGCTGAAGGATGTCACAAACGTACAGCTGGGCTATCATGGTTTCGTGGATCAATATTAGAGATGACCGGATGTCGTATGCGATGGCACCCCATACCATCACACCAGCTGTGGGAACTGTGTGCCGATGTAAAGATAAGGCAGGAATGAGGTGTTCACCAAGGGGCCTCCACACACGTATGCGGTTGTCATCACTGCCAAAATTGAATCTCGATTCGTCACTGAACGGTATGCAGTATGGTTATGACATCATATGCTCATTAGCTACATGTAGGGAGTCTCTGAATTGCCAAGATAATTTAGTTTCCTCAAATGTAAATAATCAGATGATAATCACTTTTAGCACTGAATATGCATACCTAATCACAGTGATTCGTTATACACTTTATATTCCAGTCACTGGTCAAAGTAGCTCATGCGTGCATATAAAGAATAATGCGCCACAAATGGCAATCTAATCTAAAACCATCAAGCCATCAATCGAGGGATATAAATTTAATTTAACAATAAATATTTTATCATCAGGGTGCACATTTTACGGTACACAGTAAGAAAAGGTTGACGAGATTCATACAAGAGTTTTCAAATTTTTAATGAAATATTGTGATGACTATTGGGTAAAAATAGATCGCACTATTATAACCAGACCATACTATATGCAGACTTCCGAGAAATATTAATTTTCTCTGGATACAAATTGCATAGTGGCATTGTTCAAGGAAAAGTCAACCGTATCAAACATAAGCAATTTATTCAACCACCACGCATAGTGATTGCATACCTCCGGGGGGTTTCGCCACAAAATCCCCCGGAGGTATGCCTGAAAATCTCCGGACGAAGACCCACCGGAGACCTTTTTATGTTAACCTTGTTTTTATTTATGTGACACAACATTTAGATATATTTATATAGGGTAAAAAAAAACTTGCCCCATCCCTAAAATTTCATTCGCCCCCCCCCCCTGCCAAAAAGAACACTGACCACGTACGTCCCTGGTAATTGGCAGGTATTTGTTGTTAAATTATGCATCAACCCGGAATTTCAGAAAATTAAAATAATTAAATTTGTTTAATATAATAAGGTGCAAGGAGTTAAAAAAATTCACAGACCGGATACAACACGTGGGTCGAGAAGCAACTAAATGGGTATATTCTACATTTAAATGAGCTTTATGTTTGGACAAATGGCTAAATTTCGTAAAAGCCATATAAACAAGCAGCAAACAGCTATTTTCTGGCCAGATTCAGCCCCATGTGAGTGCAAATGTTAAAAATAAGGCTTAATCCAGGGGGGGGGGGGGGTGCCACTCCTCTGCCACGAAGACTATCTGTGACGTCAGATGAAGTTTACTTGCAGCGCGCGTCACAAGATGGCCCGGCTGGCGCGCGGGGTTTTTTATTTTTTGTTTTACACAGGTGTATTTTTATAGTGTTTGTTAGTTTTCGAAGACTTTTTACAAGTTCAACTAGAATTTTAATCAAAGATTTGAATCTTGAATTCCAGGCAATGCTAGCTTTTGTTATGTGAATAAGTAAGTGTTCTTTTCGCAATATAATGTATATTTTAGAGTCGTGTTTCCCAACCTCAGATACATGCAAAAATTTCAGTATTGAAAAATAGGACTCAGTTAAATTATTTTATTAAACCAAAGATATTTTTTATTAAGAAAATAATGACTAAAAGTACATTTATACTTATATTTGCAAAATTTATTTATATTCTTTTTTTTAAGGTAGAATAATGTAAATTTTAATCAAAAATTTTCTTTTAAAGTAGTCAACATTTTAAAATTTATATTAATTTGGGAAAATGCACTTATTTCTTGAAACATTAGTTTAGTTCATGAAGTTCCATTATGTAGGATTTTTAATTCTTAAATGACGAAAGTACAGTATACTTTTTATTCATTTCATTTTACAGCAGGTTATTTGTATCTTTATATATTTTCTAATGACGTTCTTGTAATTTTTGAAAAATCTAACAGGATTTAATCTCGCACATTTTATATTAATTAAATTTTATTACATTTTATTAATTAAATTTTACTACATTTTATTAATAAAGTTTTATTACATTCAAAAAATGGGGGGGGGGGGGGGTACGATTTAAGAAAATAAACAGGAGCGGGTTTTCAAGGGGGTAAAGGTTGGGACCCGCTGTTCTAAATCAGATTGCAAGTTGTGTACATGTATGTGCATGCAAATTGTGCAGTGTGTATAGATGATGGTTTGTGTACAAAATTGTGAACAAAATTCATATAAATTATAAAAGCATCATTTAAATCGTTTACTAGTTAGGCATAAGTACATTCCTCCCCCCCCCCTCCAAAAAAAGACATAAAACTCTTAGTGTTAGCGTTTTAATTATTGTTTTGATTTTCAATTATTATAGATAACATAATCGAAAAGAACTTTATTTATATGCATTTAGAAAGAAATTACGCAATGTTTATTTGTGTATAATGAAAATTTTAGAACCATTGCTTGTTTTGAAAACTTTATGAACATATTTCTGTAAATTTGTGTATTTAAAACAAAATTCATTAAAAATAACATCGTCTCCTGTAATAACATTGACTGGTTTCAAAATTCGAAACGAAACTTTCAGATGATTTATATTTTTCAGAAAGAGAAATACAGTTTTATTATGTATGTACCCTTCCAAAAAAACCCTGTACTGCATATTTAAGTTGTGTTCAAGTAAATTTAATGTTATTTGAACAAAATTCATTAAAAATAACATAGTCTCCTGTAATAACATTGACTGGTTTCAAAAAGCGAAACGAAACTTTCAGATGATTTATATTTTTCAGAAAGAGAAGTACAGTTTTATTATGTATATCTACCCTTCCAAAAACACACTGTACTGCATATTTAAGTTGTGTTCAAGTAAAATTAGTGTTATTTAAGTATTTATTTCATATTTTAAATAAAAAACAACGATTTAATTAATTTTGTTAGCATCCTTTAACATTGGAGTCTACCGGACCGTTCCTGACATTTAACTCCAAGTGACGTTGCGTCTTTACGTGCTCTCATTGGCTAGAGCTGAAGTGGCACAACCTTATAGATATAATAACCTTGGGTTTAATCTAACAGAATAGTAAGCTGGCGATCTGGAAAAAGGACCCGTGTTCAGCTTTATTGTATTCGACATGGCCTACTGCTTTCTGACGCGGCGATATTTAGCCACATCGTTCTAGATTCCCTTTGCCCCCATTCAGCGTATACCAATATTAACTAAATTATTCTTAACATACAATATAATTTTAAAATATTACCGAAACATACCTAAAAATTGCAAAAATATCTCACTAGATTTTTACATTTTCATACTCCGCAACGAGATTGATTGATGTTATTTTTGGGACTAACTACTAGATATCCAAGTGTCTTCTGTCGAAAACAATTGACCTATAACCATATAATCAGACCATAATTAAAATAAACCTATAACCTATAACCATATAATCAGACCATAATTAAAATAAAATAAACATTTAGAATTAGTTCCTCTACGAAATCGACACTGAATTATAATTTCAATTTTCGTATTTTTCTTTGGTGCCTTCAGCACCAGCTGAATTTGAGATTTGGAATAAAACTTTATTCTAATGGTGAATTGAATAATCTTCTTTAAAATTTACAATCCTATCTTTTAGATTTATTAACATTATTTCAATTGTTTCAATTTTAATGCTATGGAATATGAAAATAAGGGTTTTAAAATGTGGGCGTGGCCAAATATAATGTTCATACTTGGTTCAACATTTCACAATTAAATCTTCTTGACTCTACTAATAAACAATCCTGCGAATTTTTGAGACAGCATTGACTCTACACAGACACTGCATTTTGACACTGCATTTTAAATTTTACAAATTACAATAAGCCCTTAGATGTGCTAAACATGAGCTACAAAGACCGTCAGACTCACCCGAAAGTTCAAAGCAGCAATTTGGACGAACGGAAAAAGCTTAAGATGGGCTTAGAATTTCGATTTGGGCTGTAGTAAATTAAATACTAACTAACAAAATTTATCATTGCCAGCATAGGCAAAGATTTAATAGATCGAGCTGATTTCAAACTTCTCAGTGATTGGTTGCAGGCAGAAACATAAAAAATCTAATGTGGGAAGCACATTACTTTTCTTATATAATGCAATGAATTTACTACTTTTACAGTAAAGAAAGAGGTTATTGTCATAGTAGATACTTATATTCTTTCTAAGATATTGTATTTTCGTCACTTAGTCGTCATTTTCATTGATTTAGCGTCATTTTTATTCCACTTGGCGACATTTTCGTTAATTTGGCAAAGTTTAAAAAAGTCGCCAAGTTGGCGACATTCAGACAAATTCGTCGCCAAAATCTCGCCAAAAGTTATGGATGGAGAAATAAGTTATTCTTATAGAATATATATGACTATTGGCGTTCAAATACAAAAGTATTACTCAAAGTACCTTTTCTCATGAATGGAACGAGCTACGAGCTATATCCACGAGAATTATGTCACCAAATTTATCGCATGATCTTACGTATGAAAAGTGAACATGTTTCTCAACAGTTAATATTTTTTTTTAATTTATGAGATTTTTTAATAAATTTATTTGAAAAATGTTCAATATCTCGAAAATGGTTCATACTAGCGTTCAAAAGTTTATGTCAATCGTTTTCTAAGGAAAAATGACATAAGAAATGTCTATTAGCGTAACTTTATTAAGGGTTTTGATTTTTTGATGATTTTTTTAAAATTTCACTCAAAAATTTAGGGGGTACTGAGCATTCGATTGTGTTTAAAAGCAGTTGTCTTCCAGTATTCACGGATTTTAATTTTTGTACCAAATTTCATTAGAATCGCTCCATTGGTTCGTTAGATATCGAACGAACATGAGATATCTCCACAAACTCACTGACACACACACACACACACACACACACACACACATATTTTCACACACACACACACACACACACACACGGACACATACACTTTTACACACACAGACATCGTCTGGGACATCGGTCTGGGCTCTCGACACACAGACATCGTTGTTACTCTAAGTCTTCGGACGAGTCGGTTGGTCTGGGCTTTCGACACACAGACATCGCCGACCGTCCAAACAGTTACCTTATACCTTTCTGGTAGGTCGGACGGTCTGGGTTTCAACACACAGACATCACCTCAAAAATGTTCGATTCGTGATCAGGTATGCTTGAAACGTGCTCTCCCGTCAAAAACTCGAATTCGAATTTTCGACCCCGTCACAATACTTTCCTGATACATTATACAATGTATATAAGGAAAGTAAAAAAAATGGCCGAGAACTGAATTATTGAAGCACTGAAAACAATAAAAATAGAGACATTTTAGTCTAGACAAAACTACAACGTTAGTTAGTACATTTGAACTGGGAATTATTTGCCAAGACAGGGTGGGTTACGCTTACAGCAACGTTACAAGACAGGTTTTATTCTTAATCCTCCAATAAATACACCACCAACAAAACTACATCGAAAGCAACTTTCGAATGTAAACAAACTTTGAAGGTAAACAAAGTTAGTTAGTACATTGAAACTTGGAATTAGTTGCCAAGACAAGGTGTGTTGGGCTTACAACTGCATTACAGAAACGGTTTTTCAGTCTTTTAGGTAATTCAAAAATTTCTGGAGGCCGTGGAATGGCATAAATATGTTAGACAATTATTATGGGTATAATTTACTGCATTAACATCTACAAACATAGATATTAAAACTATTGCTTTTTAGTCCGCATTATTATTTTTTTCGCATTAGACAAGATATTATTACTATTTAACTCGAATTTATTATGGTTTCTCATAAATGTTTTGAAAATCTTAAAATTCAAAAAATTCGAGCTCTAATGATGCAAATTACTTTTTCTATCGAGTTCAAGATCTTAAAATAATGTTCCTACAAAAGGCACATATTCAAGTGTAGGAGCGACTCCATGAGTTAAAGCCCCACACCCAGAAAAATCTAAAATTATATTTCAAATTATACATTCCCCGTATATATCCCTACATATTCTTCTTCTTCTTCAACCGAGTCCGCCCAACCTATCCATCTCGATTCGTCACTGAACGGTATGCAGTAGGGTTATGACATCATATGCTCATTAGCTACATGTAGGGAGTCTCTGAATTGCCAAGATAATTTAGTTTCTTCAAATGTAAATAATCATATGATAATCACTTTTAGCACTGAATATGCATACCTGATCACAGTGATTCGTTATACACTTTATATTCCAGTCACCGGCCAAAGTAGCTCATGCGTGCATATAAAGAATAATGCGCCACAAATAGCAATCTAATCTAAAACCATCAAGCCATCAATCGAGGGATATAAATTTAATTTAACAATAAATATTGAATCATCAGGGTGCACATTTTATGGTACACAGTAAGAAAAGGTTGAAGAGATTCATCCAGGAGTTTTCAAATTTTTAATGAAATATTGTGATGACTATTGGGTGAAAAATAGATCGCACTATTATAAGCAGACCATACTATATGCAGACTTCCGAGAAATATTAATTTTCTCTGGATACAAATTGCACAGTGCCATTGTTCAAGGAAAAGTCAATCGTATCAAACATAAGCAATTTATTCAACCACCACGCATAGTGATTGCATACCTCCGGGGGTTTCGCCACAAAATCCCCCGGAGGTATGCCTGAAAATCTCCGGACGAAGACCCACCGGAGACCTTTTTATGTTAACCTTGTTTTTATTTATGTGACACAACATTTAGATATATTTATATAGGGTAAAAAAAAACTTGCCCCATCCCTAAAATTTCATTCGCCCCCCCCCCTGCCAAAAAAACACTGACCACGTACGTCCCTGGTAATTGGCAGGTATTCGTTGTTAAATTATGCATCAGCCAGGAATTTCAGAAAATTAAAATAATTAAATTTGTTTAATATAATAAGGTGCAAGGAGTTAAAAAAATTCACAGACCGGATACAACACGTGGGTCGAGAAGCAACTAAATGGGCATACTCTACATTTAAATGAGCTTTATATTTGGACAAATGGCTAAATTTCGTAAAAGCCATATAAACAAGCAGCAAACAGCTATTTTCTGGCCAGATTCAGCCCCATGTGAGTGCAAATGTTAAAAATAAGGCTTAATCCAGGGGGGGGGGGTGCCACTCCTCTGCCACGAAGACTATCTGTGACGTCAGATGAAGTTTACTTGCAGCGCGCGGCATAAGATGGCCTGGCAGGCGCGCGGGGTTTTTTATTTTTTGTTTTAAACAGGTGTATTTTTAAAGTGTTTGTTGGTTTTCGAAGACTTTTTACAAGTTCAACTAGAATTTTAATCAAAGATTTGAATCTTGAATTCCAGGCAATGCTAGCTTTTGTTATGTGAATAAGTAAGTGTTCTTTTCGCAATATAATGTATATTTTAGAGTCGTGTTTCCCAACCTCAGATACATGCAATAATTTCAGTATTGAAAAATAGGACTCAGTTAAATTATTTTATTAAACCAACGATATTTTTTATTAAGAAATTAATGACTAAAAGTACATTTATACTTATATTTTCAAAATTTATTTATATTCTTTTTTTTTAAGGTTGAATAATGTAAATTTTAATCAAAAATTTTCTTTTAAAGTAGTCAACATTTTAAAATTTATATTAATTTGGGAAAATGCACTTATTTCTTGAAACATTAGTTTAGTTCATGAAGTTCCATTATGTAGGATTTTTAATTCTTAAATGACGAAAGTACAGTATACTTTTTATTCATTTCATTTTACAGCAAGTTATTTGTATCTTTATATATTTTCTAATGACGTTCTTGTAATTTTTGAAAAATCTAACAGGATTTAATCTCGCACATTTTATATTAATTAAATTTCATTACATTTTATTAATTAAATTTTACTACATTTTATTAATTAAATTTTATTACATTCAAAAAATGTGGGGGGGGGGGGGTACTATTTAAGAAAATAAACAGGAGCGGGTTTTCAAGGGGGTAAAGGTTGGGACCCGCTGTTCTAAATCAGATTGCAAGTTGTGTACATGTATGTGCATGCAAATTGTGCAGTGTGTATAGGAGATGGTTTGTGTACAAAATTGTGAACAAAATTTATATAAATTATAAAAGCATCATTTAAATCGTTTACTAGTTAGGCATAAGTACATCCCTCCCCCCCCCCCTCCAAAAAAAGACATAAAACTCTTAGTGTTAGCGTTTTAATTATTGTTTTGATTTTCAATTATTAGAGATAACATAATCGAAAAGAACTTCATTTATATGCATTTAGAAAGAAATTACGCAATGTTTATTTGTGTTTAATGAAAATTTTAGAATCATTGCTTGTTTAGAAAACTTTCTGAACATATTTCTGTAAATTTGTGTATTTAAAACAAAATTCATTAAAAATAACATCGTCTCCTGTAATAACATTGACTGGTTTCTAAAATCGAAACGAAACTTTCAGATGATTTATATTTTTCAGAAAGAGAAATACAGTTTTATTATGTATGTACCCTTCCAAAAAAACCCTGTACTGCATATTTAAGTTGTGTTCAAGTAAATTTAATGTTATTTGAACAAAATTCATTAAAAATAACATCGTCTCCTGTAATAACATTGACTGGTTTCAAAAAGCGAAGCGAAACTTTCAGATGATTTATATTTTTCAGAAAGAGAAGTACAGTTTTATTATGTATATCTACCCTTCCAAAAAAACACTGTACTGCATATTTAAGTTGTGTTCAAGTAAAATTAGTGTTATTTAAGTATTTATTTCATATTTTAAATAAAAAACAACGATTTAATTAATTTTGTTAGCATCCTTTAACATTGGAGTCTACCGGACCGTTCCTGACATTTAACTCCAAGTGACGTTGCGTCTTTACGTGCTCTCATTGGCTAGAGCTGAAGTGGCGCAACCTTATAGATATAATAACCTTGGGTTTAATCTAACAGAATAGTAAGCTGGCGATCTGGAAAAAGGACCCGTGTTCAGCTTTATTGTATTCGACATGGCCTACTGCTTTCTGACGCGGCGATATTTAGCCACATCGTTCTAGATTCCCTTTGCCCCCATTCAGCGTATACCAATATTAACTAAATTATTCTTAACATACAATATAATTTTAAAATATTACCGAAACATACCTAAAAATTGCAAAAATATCTCACTAGATTTTTACATTTTCATACTCCGCAACGAGATTGATTGATGTTATTTTTGGGACTAACTACTAGATATCCAAGTGTCTTCTGTCGAAAACAATTGACCTATAACCATATAATCAGACCATAATTAAAATAAACCTATAACCTATAACCATATAATCAGACCATAATTAAAATAAAATAAACATTTAGAATTAGTTCCTCTACGAAATCGACACTGAATTATAATTTCAATTTTCGTATTTTTCTTTGGTGCCTTCAGCACCAGCTGAATTTGAGATTTGGAATAAAACTTTATTCTAATGGTGAATTGAATAATCTTCTTTAAAATTTACAATCCTATCTTTTAGATTTATTAACATTATTTCAATTGTTTCAATTTTAATGCTATGGAATATGAAAATGGAGGTTTTAAAATGTGGGCGTGGCCAAATATAATGTTCATACTTGGTTCAACATTTCACAATTAAATCTTCTTGACTCTACTAATAAACAATCCTGCGAATTTTTGAGACAGCATTGACTCTACACAGACACTGCATTTTGACACTGCATTTTAAATTTTACAAATTACAATAAGCCCTTAGATGTGCTAAACATGAGCTACAAAGACCGTCAGACTCACCCGAAAGTTCAAAGCAGCAATTTGGACGAACGGAAAAAGCTTAAGATGGGCTTAGAATTTCGATTTGGGCTGTAGTAAATTAAATACTAACTAACAAATTTTATCATTGCCAGCATAGGCAAAGATTTAATAGATCGAGCTGATTTCAAACTTCTCAGTGATTGGTTGCAGGCAGAAACATAAAAAATCTAATGTGGGAAGCACATTACTTTTCTTATATAATGCAATGAATTTACTACTTTTACAGTAAAGAAAGAGGTTATTGTCATAGTAGATACTTATATTCTTTCTAAGATATTGTATTTTCGTCACTTAGTCGTCATTTTCATTGATTTAGCGTCATTTTTATTCCACTTGGCGACATTTTCGTTAATTTGGCAAAGTTTAAAAAAGTCGCCAAGTTGGCGACATTCAGACAAATTCGTCGCCAAAATCTCGCCAAAAGTTATGGATGGAGAAATAAGTTATTCTTATAGAATATATATGACTATTGGCGTTCAAATACAAAAGTATTACTCAAAGTACCTTTTCTCATGAATGGAACGAGCTACGAGCTATATCCACGAGAATTATGTCACCAAATTTATCGCATGATCTTACGTATGAAAAGTGAACATGTTTCTCAACAGTTAATATTTTTTTTTAATTTATGAGATTTTTTAATAAATTTATTTGAAAAATGTTCAATATCTCGAAAATGGTTCATACTAGCGTTCAAAAGTTTATGTCAATCGTTTTCTAAGGAAAAATGACATAAGAAATGTCTATTAGCGTAACTTTATTAAGGGTTTTGATTTTTTGATGATTTTTTTAAAATTTCACTCAAAAATTTAGGGGGTTCTGAGCATTCGATTGTGTTTAAAAGCAGTTGTCTTCCAGTATCACGGATTTTAATTTTTGTACCAAATTTCATTAGAATCGCTCCATTGGTTCGTTAGATATCGAACGAACATGAGATATCTCCACAGACTCACTGACACACACACACACACACACACACACACACACACATATTTTCACACACACACACACACACACACACGGACACATACACTTTTACACACACAGACATCGTCTGGGACATCGGTCTGGGCTCTCGACACACAGACATCGTTGTTACTCTAAGTCTTCGGACGAGTCGGTTGGTCTGGGCTTTCGACACACAGACATCGCCGACCGTCCAAACAGTTACCTTATACCTTTCTGGTAGGTCGGACGGTCTGGGTTTCAACACACAGACATCACCTCAAAAATGTTCGATTCGTGATCAGGTATGCTTGAAACGTGCTCTCCCGTCAAAAACTCGAATTCGAATTTTCGACCCCGTCACAATACTTTCCTGATACATTATACAATGTATATAAGGAAAGTAAAAAAAATGGCCGAGAACTGAATTATTGAAGCACTGAAAACAATAAAAATAGAGACATTTTAGTCTAGACAAAACTACAACGTTAGTTAGTACATTTGAACTGGGAATTATTTGCCAAGACAGGGTGGGTTACGCTTACAGCAACGTTACAAGACAGGTTTTATTCTTAATCCTCCAATAAATACACCACCAACAAAACTACATCGAAAGCAACTTTCGAATGTAAACAAACTTTGAAGGTAAACAAAGTTAGTTAGTACATTGAAACTTGGAATTAGTTGCCAAGACAAGGTGTGTTGGGCTTACAACTGCATTACAGAAACGGTTTTTCAGTCTTTTAGGTAATTCAAAAATTTCTGGAGGCCGTGGAATGGCATAAATATGTTAGACAATTATTATGGGTATAATTTACTGCATTAACATCTACAAACATAGATATTAAAACTATTGCTTTTTAGTCCGCATTATTATTTTTTTCGCATTAGACAAGATATTATTACTATTTAACTCGAATTTATTATGGTTTCTCATAAATGTTTTGAAAATCTTAAAATTCAAAAAATTCGAGCTCTAATGATGCAAATTACTTTTTCTATCGAGTTCAAGATCTTAAAATAATGTTCCTACAAAAGGCACATATTCAAGTGTAGGAGCGACTCCATGAGTTAAAGCCCCACACCCAGAAAAATCTAAAATTATATTTCAAATTATACATTCCCCGTATATATCCCTACATATTCTTCTTCTTCTTCAACCGAGTCCGCCCAACCTATCCATCTCGATTCGTCACTGAACGGTATGCAGTAGGGTTATGACATCATATGCTCATTAGCTACATGTAGGGAGTCTCTGAATTGCCAAGATAATTTAGTTTCTTGAAATGTAAATAATCATATGATAATCACTTTTAGCACTGAATATGCATACCTGATCACAGTGATTCGTTATACACTTTATATTCCAGTCACCGGCCAAAGTAGCTCATGCGTGCATATAAAGAATAATGCGCCACAAATAGCAATCTAACCTAAAACCATCAAGCCATCAATCGAGGGATATAAATTTAATTTAACAATAAATATTGAATCATCAGGGTGCACATTTTATGGTACACAGTAAGAAAAGGTTGAAGAGATTCATCCAGGAGTTTTCAACTTTTTAATGAAATATTGTGATGACTATTGGGTGAAAAATAGATCGCACTATTATAAGCAGACCATACTATATGCAGACTTCCGAGAAATATTAATTTTCTCTGGATACAAATTGCACAGTGCCATTGTTCAAGGAAAAGTCAATCGTATCAAACATAAGCAATTTATTCAACCACCACGCATAGTGATTGCATACCTCCGGGGGTTTCGCCACAAAATCCCCCGGAGGTATGCCTGAAAATCTCCGGACGAAGACCCACCGGAGACCTTTTTATGTTAACCTTGTTTTTATTTATGTGACACAACATTTAGATATATTTATATAGGGTAAAAAAAAACTTGCCCCATCCCTAAAATTTCATTCGCCCCCCCCCCCCCCCCCTGCCAAAAAAACACTGACCACGTACGTCCCTGGTAATTGGCAGGTATTCGTTGTTAAATTATGCATCAGCCAGGAATTTCAGAAAATTAAAATAATTAAATTTGTTTAATATAATAAGGTGCAAGGAGTTAAAAAAATTCACAGACCGGATACAACACGTGGGTCGAGAAGCAACTAAATGGGCATACTCTACATTTAAATGAGCTTTATATTTGGACAAATGGCTAAATTTCGTAAAAGCCATATAAACAAGCAGCAAACAGCTATTTTCTGGCCAGATTCAGCCCCATGTGAGTGCAAATGTTAAAAATAAGGCTTAATCCAGGGGGGGGGGGGTGCCACTCCTCTGCCACGAAGACTATCTGTAACGTCAGATGAAGTTTACTTGCAGCGCGCGGCACAAGATGGCCTGGCAGGCGCGCGGGGTTTTTTATTTTTTGTTTTAAACAGGTGTATTTTTAAAGTGTTTGTTGGTTTTCGAAGACTTTTTACAAGTTCAACTAGAATTTTAATCAAAGATTTGAATCTTGAATTCCAGGCAATGCTAGCTTTTGTTATGTGAATAAGTAAGTGTTCTTTTCGCAATATAATGTATATTTTAGAGTCGTGTTTCCCAACCTCAGATACATGCAATAATTTCAGTATTGAAAAATAGGACTCAGTTAAATTATTTTATTAAACCAACGATATTTTTTATTAAGAAATTAATGACTAAAAGTACATTTATACTTATATTTTCAAAATTTATTTATATTCTTTTTTTTTAAGGTTGAATAATGTAAATTTTAATCAAAAATTTTCTTTTAAAGTAGTCAACATTTTAAAATTTATATTAATTTGGGAAAATGCACTTATTTCTTGAAACATTAGTTTAGTTCATGAAGTTCCATTATGTAGGATTTTTAATTCTTAAATGACGAAAGTACAGTATACTTTTTATTCATTTCATTTTACAGCAAGTTATTTGTATCTTTATATATTTTCTAATGACGTTCTTGTAATTTTTGAAAAATCTAACAGGATTTAATCTCGCACATTTTATATTAATTAAATTTTATTACATTTTATTAATTAAATTTTACTACATTTTATTAATTAAATTTTATTACATTCAAAAAATGTGGGGGGGGGGGTACTATTTAAGAAAATAAACAGGAGCGGGTTTTCAAGGGGGTAAAGGTTGGGACCCGCTGTTCTAAATCAGATTGCAAGTTGTGTACATGTATGTGCATGCAAATTGTGCAGTGTGTATAGGAGATGGTTTGTGTACAAAATTGTGAACAAAATTTATATAAATTATAAAAGCATCATTTAAATCGTTTACTAGTTAGGCATAAGTACATCCCTCCCCCCCCCCTCCAAAAAAAGACATAAAACTCTTAGTGTTAGCGTTTTAATTATTGTTTTGATTTTCAATTATTAGAGATAACATAATCGAAAAGAACTTCATTTATATGCATTTAGAAAGAAATTACGCAATGTTTATTTGTGTTTAATGAAAATTTTAGAATCATTGCTTGTTTAGAAAACTTTCTGAACATATTTCTGTAAATTTGTGTATTTAAAACAAAATTCATTAAAAATAACATCGTCTCCTGTAATAACATTGACTGGTTTCTAAAATCGAAACGAAACTTTCAGATGATTTATATTTTTCAGAAAGAGAAATACAGTTTTATTATGTATGTACCCTTCCAAAAAAAACCTGTACTGCATATTTAAGTTGTGTTCAAGTAAATTTAATGTTATTTGAACAAAATTCATTAAAAATAACATCGTCTCCTGTAATAACATTGACTGGTTTCAAAAAGCGAAGCGAAACTTTCAGATGATTTATATTTTTCAGAAAGAGAAATACAGTTTTATTATGTATATACCCTTCCCAAAAAAATCTGTATTGCATATTTAAGTTGTGTTCAAGTAAAATTAATGTTATTTGAGTATTTATTTCATATTTTAAATAAAAAACAACGATTAAATTAATTTTGTTAGCATCCTTTAACATTGGAGTCTACCGGACCGTTCCTGATATTTAACTCCAAGTGACGTTGCGTCTTTACGTGCTATTGGCTAGAGCTGAAGTGGCGCAACCTTATAGATATAATAACCTTGGGTTAAATCTAACAGAATAGTAAGCTGGCGATCTGGAAAAAAGACCCGTATTCAGCTTTATTGTATTCGACATGGCCTACTGCTTTCTGACGCGGCGACATTTAGCCACATCGTTCTAGATTCCCTTTGCCCGCATTCAGTGTATACTAATATCAACAAAATTATTCTTAATATACAATATAATTTTAAAATATTACCGAAACATTCCTAAAAATTGCAAAAATATTTCATTAAATATTTACATTTTCATACTCCGCAACGAGATTGATTGATGTTATTTTTGGGCCTAACGACTAGTTATCCAAGTGACTTCTGTCGAAAACAATTGACCTATAACCATATAATCAGACCATAATTAAAATAAACCTATAACCTATAACCATATAATCAGACCATAATTAAAATAAAATAAACATTTAGAATTAGTTCCTCTACGAAATCGACACTGAATTATAATTTCAATTTTCGTATTTTTCTTTGGTGCCTTCAGCACCAGCTGAATTTGAGATTTGGAATAAAACTTTATTCTAATGGTGAATTGAATAATCTGCTTTAAAATTTACAATCCTATCTTTTAGATTTATTAACACTATTTCAATTGTTTCAATTTTAATTCTATGGAATATGAAAATAGAAGTTCTCAAATGTGGGCGTGGCCAAATATAATATTCATACTTGGTTCAACATTTCACAGTCAAATCTTAATAAACAATCCTGCGAATTTTGGAGACAGCATTGACTCTACACAGACACTGCATTTTGACACTGCATTTTAAATTTTACAAATTACAATAAGCCCTTAGATGTGCAAAACATACGCTACAAAGACCGTCAGACTCAACCGAAAGTTCAAAGCAGCAATTTGGACGAACGGAAAAAGCTTAAAATGGGCTTAGAATTTCGATTTGGGCTTTAGTAAATTAAATACTAACTCACAAAATTTATCATTGCCAGCATAGGCAAAGATTTAATAGATCGAGCTGATTTCAAACTTCTTAATGATTGGTTGCAGGCAGAAACATAAAAAATCTAATGTGGGAAGCACATTACTTTTCTTATATAATGCAATGAATTTACTACTTTTACAGTAAAGAAACAGGTTATTCTCATAGTAGATACTTATATTCTTTCTAAGATATTGTATTTTCGTCACTAAGTCGTCATTTTCATTGATTTAGCGTCATTTTTATTCCACTTGGCGACATTTTCGTTAATTAGGCAAAGTTTTAAAAAGTCGCCAAGTTGGCGACATTCAGACAAATTCGTCGCCAAAATCTCGCCAAACGTTATGGATGGAGAAATAAGTTATTCTTATAGCAGATATATGACTATTGGCTTTCAAATACAAAAGTATTACTCAAAGTACCTTTTCACATGAATGGAACGAGCTACGAGCTATATCCACGAGAATTACGTCACCAAATTTATCGCATGATCTTGCGTATGAAAAGTGAACAAGTTTCTCAATAATTAATATTTTTTTTTTAATTTATGAGATTTTTTAATAAATTTATTTGAAAAATGTGCAATATCTCGAAAATGGTTCATACTAGCGTTCTAAAGTTTATGTCAATCGTTTTCTAAGGAAAAATTACATGAGAAATGTCTATTTGCGTAACTTTATTAAAGGTTTTGATTTTTTGATGATTTTTTTAAAATTTCACTCGAAAATTTAGGGGGTTCTGAACATTCGCTTGTGTTTAAAAACAGTCGGCTTCCAGTATTCACGGATTTTAATTTTTGTACCAAATTTCATTAGAATCGCTCCATCGGTTCGTTAGATATCGAACGAACATGAGATATCTCCACAGACTCACTGTCACACACACACACATACACACATACACATACTTTCACACACACACACACATACTTTCACACACACACACACATATTTTCACACACACACACACACATACTTTCACACACACGCACACACACACACACACACGGACACATACACTTTTACACACACATACATCACCTCAAAAATGTTCGATTCGTGATCAGGTATGCTTGAAACGCGCTCTCCCGTCAAAAACTCGAATTCGAATTTTCGACCCTGTCACAATACTTTCCTGATACATTATACAATGTATATAAGGAAATGTATATAAAAAAAATGGCCGAGAACTGAATTATTGAATCACTGAAAACAATAAAAATATAGACATTTTATTCTAGACAAAACTACAACGTTAGTTAGTACATTTGAACTGGGAATTATTTGCCAAGACAGGATGGGTTACGCTTACAGCAACGTTACAAGACAGGTTTTATTCTTAATCCTCCAATAAATACACCACCAACAAAACTACATCGAAAACAACTTTCGAATGTAAACAAACTTTGAAGGTAAACAAAGTTAGTACATTGAAACTTGGAATTAGTTGCCAAGACAAGGTGTGTTGGGCTTACAACTGCGTTACAGAAACGGTTTTTCAGTCTTTTAGGTAATTCAAAAATTTCTGGAGGCCGTGGAATGGCATAAATACGTTAGGCAATTATTATGGGTATAATTTACTGCATTAACATCTACACACATAGATATTAAAACTATTACTTTTTAGTCCGCATTATTATTTTTTTCGCATTAGACAAGATATTATTACTATTTAACTCGAATTTATTATGGTTTCTCATAAATGTTTTGAAAATCTTAAAATTCAAAACATTCGAGCTCTAATGATGCAAATTACTTTTTCTATCGAGTTCAAGTTCTTAAAATAATGTTCCTACAAAAGGCACATATTCAAGTGTAGGAGCGACTCGATGAGTTAAAGCCCCACACCCAGAAAAATTTAAAATTATATTTTAAATTATACATTCCGCGTATATATCCCTACATATTCTTCTTCAACCGAGACCGCTCAACCTATCCAAATGGGTAAGGTATCTGTTTGGACGGCCACCTAATTTAGATGGGAAGCATTCACAGGGACCGTACACTCCTTCCCCTACCACCGACCTCAAAGGACTTACAGACCCACATATTTAATACGGCCTTACTCCGCATGAATACTGTGACATTTTGGGCAGAGCAGGGAATCGAACTCGGGTCGCCCGAGTGCAATCCCCGCGCGCTAAGCACTGGGGTATCACATCCAACTACGTTTTAGTCTTAAAATGGTCACTGCAAATCAAATTTAAGATATGATATCCTCCTACACCACTGAAAGAAAATTATGTATATGGTTCTAACCTACACGCCCAATTCTTATAGTCATACCTGCATTAATTTCTTAGTACATGCGTACAAACCTAAATAAAGCACAAATATGCACATATAAATGCGCAAACAAGCAGAAGCACACTCACACATATGGACACACACACACATACACATACACGGACATATATGTTTCAAAAAATGTTCAAAATGAATTCAAAATGGGTTCTGGGAGTCTTAAAAAGTGCATATCTGTCAAAATCTCCTATTAGAAAGTTTCCAGGAAAACTGAAACTTTCACTCTACAATAGCATTTTATTGGATATCACTATTATAATCGATTAATTAAAAACAGGCTATATAAATACATTTCTACTTTCTGTTTGAGTTTAAACTACTTAAATCGTTTTTTTTAATTCTTTATTTCTGTCTACGGAATGGCAACATAATAAATTACCTGATCGAGAAAGAGCATTACGAGAAATTGTTCCATGATTAATGTCGTTGACGGGCTTCTGGAGTGGATCAATTTATGAATGGTTCTCAGAACCAGAACAGAAGAGAAAGGAAAATAATACAATACGAATTTCAAACTGATTAATTTATTAATAATATTTTATTCTTTAAATCGGTTGGTAGATATTTAAGTGCGGTTATATAAGATTGATATTTTTCAACACAAATGAATAATATACTCTGAAGCGAAAACTTTTGACAAAGTCTATATTTTAAAATTGAAGTGTAAGGATTTTAGGGTAAATTATTTCAATAATGAGCACGTTAATAATAGATAACTGCAATAAAAGTTATAATTGCCTTTTTTTTATAGTAAATATCATAAATATCATTAATTTATTAATAATATTTTATTCTTTAAATAGGTTGATAGATGTTAAACGTGTGGTTATAAGATTGATGTTTTTCAACATAAGTAAATAATATACTCTGAAACAGAGATCGAGATAACGTCTCGATACCCGTATTTCACGCTATAAAATAATCAAATACGCTTTATAAATTAAGTAATGCGTAATTTTAAGAACTAATTTTGTAAACGAAAAATATTTTTTTTAAATCGCAAATTAAACATTTTAAAACTCATTTCATAATGTATTAATTGTGATATTAGATATACAATGTATTTTGTTTAATAACACACAACAAGACAATAGTGCATGTCTTTTTTTATACAAAATACAATAAATTTTATAAATACCTGGAAATTTGAGGGTAATTGCACATTTGTCTAAAATGACTCCTCCGAAAAGCAAAATACTCATTCAAATCAAGTCAGGAAGTATTTGTACTCTTTTGGAAAAATTCTAGCTCGATCTCTGCTCTGAAACGAAAAGTTTTGATAAAATCTATATTTTAAAACTGGAGTGTAACGATTTTAGAGTAAATTATTTGAATAATAGGCACGTTAATAATATATAACTGCAATAAACGGTATGTTTCCCTTTTTTTATAATAAATATCATAAGAATTCTGGATATGTATGTGGTTGTAAACAAATTCCCAATTACGAGTACATTCAAAACTATATTGTCTATCTAATCTTTATCGATCATGGAATTACTACACTTTTAGTCAGAGTTTTGCATTTTTTAGATCCATGCCAACGACGGGTATTCGTTGCTAGTAGAATATGAACGTATAACAAAGTCGAGAAAAAACTCACACACCACATTTTTTCTTTAAATTAAACAGTAATCCAGCATGAAATGTATTAAATATTTCGAATGCAGCAAAAAATAACAATGCAAATATTAAAGCAGATACAACGGTCTCCGTATATTGGCCAGCCAGAGATCGGTTGATTGACACCCTACTGAAACAAAATGTTTTAAATACAAAGTCATGCTATTAACTTATACAATAAAATATCAATGTCATGTTATTAAATTATACAGCAAAATATCAATGACATGTTATTATCTTATACAATAATATATCAATGTCATTACTATATATAATCTCATCTTATTAACCATGGGCTAGGTTCAGTGAGTGACTAATATCTAAAAGTTGTTGAAACTACCATTTTTTCCAAGACTCATCTATGTATGCTAGAATGCTTTAGCGATTTATAACAAATCAGTATTTAAGCATTTTAAAGACAGAAAAGATAACGCTCTTAAATTAGATTGAAAATATTTGAAATCAGCTTTATTTTGTTTACCATGTAAGCCTGTGTTCGGTATCTGCATTGATTTGCATTCTCATAAAAGATATCATCCTGCTCGGCGTAACTTTTCCGTGTATTGAGCCCGTTGCAGCAATTTGTCGGGTCCTTGTTCATTCACTGCTACTTACCTGCATGGTTAAGTTAATTGGGCGCCTGCAGGGTTATGCTAAAAAGCCGTCTGCAGGATTAAGTTAATCGTCAATTACAAAAAACGCTTATGTATCAGCAGATAATTCAACCACTGATCTCTGGGGGCGCAATAGACCAGCGGTTAGTAAGCGGAGATTCTACTCGGACGACCCGAGATCGATTCCCGCCACTGCCCAAACTGTCGCCGTGTTTGCGCGGAGTATGATCACTTTAAACATGTGGATCCATAAGTCCTTCCGAGAAGTTAGTGGTAGGGGAAGGACTGTGCAGTCCATGTGGATGCTTCCCTCACTGGGTTCCGGTCTAAATGAGGTTGCACATCCCAGCCGTCCAAACAGTTGCCGTACACATTCAGGTAGATCGGACGGTCTGGGTCGAAGATTGAAAATAAGAACCAATGATCTCTAGTTCTTCTTGATACTCTTTCTGTTGACCAACCGGGACGATTAGCTTTCCCCTTGTATTTAAAGTGGACCTCCACATTTTTCCAATTTTCGATTTTATTCCAATATAAATATTCCGAATACTACGTAATTTATATTTAAAGCAGTCATACTAAATTAAAACTGGAAGAGACGTTATAATAAATTTTCCATTATGTTTTCAATGTAAGTATTTGTTTCATTCATCGTGTTGAACAATTAATTTGTGGCTCGCTCAGAAACAGACAAAAACATCGGGGTGCAAGGGGGGGGGGAAACTTGCTAAAAAGAACTACCTAAAGCGTCAACAAATAATTCAATTGAACAAATTCATTAACAAAATGAGAAATGGGAAGAAAATCTAAATTACAAAAAATAAATGCGTATACGAATTATTTGTTATGGAGGAATTTGTGTCGAATATAATTAAAACAGCAAACAAATGAGATCCACTTATAAAGAGACTCAACTTATTTCATTGTGGAGCATCATAAAGTGCCAATGGGAGAAAGAGAAAAATATCTCAATCTATAGGAATAATGTCTCCTAAAATCGTGCTGATGGAGAACTGAAGTAGATAATTCAATACAATTCGCTGCTGTGCCTGCACCTAGCGGTCGTTAATTTATGGAGTTACTTCATTAGCAAGCACAATTTTTTATTCAAACAAATGTCACATGATCAGTAATAGCGAGTTCACAAAATAAATAATATTTTATTATTTCTTAGTTAAAATATTTATCAGTATTTATGGTACTAGTGAGAACCGCTGACATTCTACCCTATAAGTAATAAACAAAAAACATGCAAGAAGGTTTCCAACTTTTGTTGAGTTTGTATAGCGAGTTGAGTCGTGTATCTCAAATAAACATTTATAAAATGATAAGAAGTAAAAGAACATCATGGTCTCACGTTCAGTATCTGATGTCATACGATACGAAAAGCTGTATGGTTACATCGCAGTCTTTGATGTGAAAGAAGTATAGTAATTGCATTATATAGGGAACGGGCTGCCCGCATCATGGACTCACTTTCAGTATCTGATGTCATACACTCGTAAAGTTCCAGAGTTCATGAAATGTTTATACGTGATTGGAGCACGTTTGACAACATTTTATAGCAGCGTTACCCAGAGATAAATAAATAGACAGATAAATCAAGGTGTTTATATTATATTATTAATGATTATCATGAGTTATAAATTTGGACATTTAGCTCAATTTATATACAGTTTATATCGTTAAATTTAATTAACCAAAAAATTAATTAAAAATAATTTTAAATTCGCCAAAATCTAAAATGGAACATTACGTATGCTCAAATATATCAATTAATTGCTTGTTTTATACATAATGTATGACGAGGAACAGAATAAAGCTAATCCCATTACTCTGGGACTGTCTGTTCACGAGATATTTGAGATTTTTTGCATTTTTGTTACGCCGCTTTTTGGGAAAATGTCCAATTACCATATAAAAACAAAAATTGAATTAAAAGTGCAAATTTAGTGTTATTTTGTGTTATTTTGTGCAATTAAACTCAGTGTATTGCATTATTAAAGAAACAGAGAGAAAAATAAATTTCAGTCTGCAGCGAAAGTCATGTGCTGCCCACATCAGATTTTTTCCCTGGCAATGAGGTCAAGCCCAGGGAATATTCTGATGTAAGAATCATCACTCTACACCGAAGCTCCCTTTCTGGTAGGTCGGACGGTCTGGGTCTCAACAACAACAACTCTACACCGAAGCTCGAAAACGTGAGGATTAAAATCATGGTTATTCCTGTCTATCTGACATTAATGCTTGTAACTGAAGGACGAAATTATATTATATACTTTTTTCAGTGTGGATTGTTAAGCTTATTAAAAAGAAGCAGGTTTATATCTAAAAAATTTTCAAATTCTGTAGGGTTTTATACAAAAAGCAAATTACTTATATGAAATTAATTATTTATATAAAAAGCAAAAATTATAAATTACGCTTCCAAGCAAAATATCTCTTACTATACGCAATATGATTTCATTTTTTTTTCCGCAATAAGGTTAGATATGGATAATAGTTTAGTATATGTTGTATTTTAATACACCTTTAGGCAAAACAGCGGGAATTAAAATAACTTTTTTAGCGGTTTGATCGCTTATAATTCTCAAACGGCTTAACCAATGTAAGTATTTTTAACTTGTTTGTTAATCTTAATGGGAAGTAGATATAAGGCAAATATATATCAAATCTTATTCCGAATGTATTTCATTTCATTGTTACTCCAGGCAGCGTCGCCTATTTCTGTTAATATACAATATATTAAAGGGCAATAAATAGCAGAATGTACATATATATTAGATCGGCGAAAACGTCATTATTTAAAGTACGGGAATAATTTTATTAAGAACATGAGAAATTAAGGAACAGATGTAGTATAAACCCTTTTTCATTCTTGGCCTCTTTAGGTGAGATTCTAGCAATCTCTGATATGATTTGGAGCACATTCCATTCTGACAACCCTTTCGCGTCTTTTGTCGCTCTTTTGTCGCCGTTTGTGAAACAGTTGATCTGCAGCAATTCAAACATGGGCCTACGCTCGCTAAAAAAACATACCAGAATTCGGCCCCGCTGACTATCGGAGGTCGCACGTTGCAATAGCTGTTTGTGCAAAAAGGGTTCTGTGGTTCATAGAGCACAATATGAAGATCAGATAATTTTAGAATTTTCTGCTTTAAACTTGCGACAAAAGCGCGATAAAAGCGGACACAAACTAAACCTAGATTAAGGCCTTATATAAACAAATAGGTATACGAATGGAGACATTTCGATACCCTTACATAGTAATGATACCAAAGTTGCATAAGATCCCAGTGAAATTTCGACCCGTAACAGTAGGCTTTAAAACTTACCTTAGTAAGGCAAATGTAATGCTGTTACAGATTTTACAGGCCATAATTAAAAAGATCAAAAAGATGGGAAATTGCATCATTAACAACAGTTAAGAAATCGTAAAGGTTTTAAATGAACATCAAGATAAATTATATTTTAACTCGTATGATTTTAAAGATTTATTTAATTGTGTCAACTTAAAGGTCCTATGCGAATTTTTATTACAACTATTTGAAGAATTCGAATTGCATTCATTAATGGATCTCTGTAAATTCAAAGCAATGTTAAACTTGGTTATATATGAAAACATTATGTACAACGGAACCGAGCTTTTTCAACAAAAATCAGGCATCCCCATGGGGGGAGGTAGCTCATCAGCATTGGTAGACTTGTATCTATATAAATATGAAAGTATTTCTCATCTGAATAACGAAATTATCTTTTTTCGTTACGTAGACGATTTGTTAATTGCAACAACGGATTCAAAGTACAACTTCGATTTCAGCGTATACCCAGAAAACTTGGAATTGATAAAAACAGATTTGGAAGATAATGGAAGCATTAATTTATTAGATTTGAACATTTCCTACAGTAAAGAAAACAAGCTTGAGATCGACATATATGATAAGCGTACTACCTTCAGGTTTAATATCAACAACTTGATGCAATGGGATTCCAATATACATAAACAAATTTTTCGAAATATTATTAGAAATGGCATGTTGAGACATCTACGAATTATTAATAACGAGGAAATAAGAAAAAAGCGAGACATGGCATTCATTGAGATGGCAATCAAGAAAGGATATCCACGTCTTTTCCTGAAAAGACAAGTAGGCTTTGCATGTAAATATCAAGAGAGATCTCATTTGAACGAGATATTAAGTATTCTTGAATAACTTACAATGAAGTTGGCAACGCAAACTTACTGGGAAAAACCGTATAAGAGAAATAGAACATAACTGTATCTACTCGCCTGGCAGTGTAGGGAGGACTTTGTAGAGGATGATCATTTGAAAGGTATTGTAAAGGTTGATGGTGTACGTGAGATGTATTATTTTAATGTATTTAATATTGATTGAAGTTGCGATAGAGATAATTAAAAAAACTTTATGGTATTGGTGATTTATATGTTTTTAAATTTATAATATCGCTTTTATTGTATATATGTTTTTAATATTTTATGTGACGTGAAAGTATATTTAAATGGTTTTTTAGAATTGTTGATTAGATTTATTAAATAACTAGCAGCATACCCGTTCTTAGTACGGAGTACAAAATATAAAGAAACTTATAATTCAGAATCATATGCAAATTATGTTAAAATATTACATTTATAGCTCCTAAAGAGAAGTTTATGCATATCTGTTCTCATCATGCAAAATTATTGTCACGGGCAGATCTGAAGAATAAAACTTCCTGGCCCCTTTCGAAAGCAAATTTACAAAAAAAAAAGGAATTGAATCAATATATGCAAAATGAAAGCATTAAAATTGTATAGGACCCGTACTACTTATATACCCGAATATTAGAAGATATAACCTGTATTAGTAGATTACATGTATAAATTGAAAATATCAATAAACCCGTAATTGATTCCAATATATGCCAGAATGAAAGCACTAAAATTATATGGGAATATATATATATATATATATATATATATATACCCATACTACTTATATTGTCGTAGATTAGAAAATATGCCTGTATGTTAGTAGAAGATTACCCTTATTACAATATGAGTCTAAAAAATCTTTGCCGAAATAAAACAGATGACATTATAAATTGAAAATTTCAATTATCCCCGTAATCTTTATACCAGAAGGTCGTAATTGATTCCAATATATGCCAATATATATCAAAATATATGCCTATATACCTGTACTACTTATATTCTCGTAGATTAGAAGATAACACTTGCATTTATAGAAGATTACTCGCACAGCGTACAATATGTAAGTTTCAACAATTTTTTGTCATAATAAAACAATGGTATAATAATTTGAAAATATCAATAATCCCCGAAAATATCAATAATAATAATGTGTAACCTGAAGACCGTAATCGATATTATCCAGTCAAAAATGCAATGCCAATTAAATTTATTTTATATACATATCTTTATTATTCAAATCGGAAAAGATTTAATTAAAATCGTATGCCACATAACACATTGGATTTACATCCATTGCTAAACGACATGATATCAGTTACTTCAAAGAAATTGATGGAAATCATATCGTCTGAATAATGCTATCTCCATGAAAGGTTTGGCGATATTTTCTTCAATTTAGCGATAACTTAAAAAATCGCCAAATTTATCGCCAAGTGGGACTGTAAAACTGATAGTCCCATTTTGCGACAAATTGACGAAACATCATCATAATATTATCCAATAACAAAACACAATTAATTTCATTTATTAAGCGCAATTTTATCAATTTCATGACATTTTTATAGATTCACAAACATTTTTATCAATTTGGTGATATTTTAAAAATTCGATAAATGTGTTAGTAAGTAGGATGGATAGACTGACCCACAAATGCTACCGAAACATCATTTCAGTACTGTCTTCTAAAAAAACGAATTTAATTTCATTGATTTGCGTCGTTTTTAGCAATTTGGCGATATTTCCGTCAATTTGGCAAAGTTTAAGAAAAGTTGCCAAGTTAGCTATATACCGCCAAATTCGTAGCTCTGAAATTGCAGATCTGAAGAATAAAACATCCTGATCTCGTTTGTATATACTAAATGCAAACACTAAAATTGTATTAGAAGATATACCCTTTCTACTCTTTTTCTGTTTCAACAATCGGATAAATGAATTTATTGGTAAACACAATATGAGTTTATTAGCTAAACAAAATATAAAAGCTTAAAAACTCTTTGTCAAATGAAAGTGATGTACGCAGTCCGTAATTAATATAATTAAAAGAAAAATCAAACCGTTCATTTACAAAATATATTTTTACATCTATTTATTTATTATTCAAATAGAAAAAATAATAACAAATATTAAGAAACACATTTAATTTAATTGCGTTGCTGAGCAACATAATATAATAGAGAATCTTCCTCATAAACTGCGAAATTAAATAACCATTTTGATCTCTTCCCCATAAAATGCAAAAATAATAACTATTTTGATTTCTTTATACTTTCCATTGTTTAGTAAATGCTTGACCATGGAGTTAGATTTTCCATTTAAATTGATGTTTCAAACAATTCATGCTTTCAGATAGTGACTAATTAATGCAAAAATCCTGCACTAAGCTCAGAAATGAAGTTTTAATTCACGTTGGCGTTTTAAACAAGCGATTTTCATCCTTTCCGTTTGGATAAACCACGGAGTTAGAGAGTAGATCTCCTAGGATAAAGTTCCGTTTTTCATTAATATCTCGACAACCCCTGGTATTAGAAACTCGAAACTTAGGAAAAATTTATGGGGGGATATTTTAAGGCTACTCACAAAATTTCATTAAATTCGATTCAGCCGTTCTCTCGTGATGATGAGACAAACGAAATATTCGTTTTTCACTAATATCTCGAGAGCCACTGGTTGTGGAAACTCCAAACATGGACTAAATTTTAAGTGGGACTATTTCTAGACTACCCACAAAATTTCATCAAATTCGGTTCAGCCGTTTTCCCGTGATGATGGGACAAACAGACAGACAGACAGACAAACAGATTTTCAATTTTATTTATATAGATTTTCGAGTGACGGGGATTTGACTTTTCACTTCGAGATTTTATACTTTGATAATTTGAAATTGGATACTTTTGACTTTTGGATCTTTCATGCTCTTTATTCGTGGTCACAATGAGGTTAACTACGGATGCGTGCAGGCTTCCGGGAGTGGTGTCGCGACCGCGCAGCCGGCTGGTAACCGGGATTTAAATGAGGCCACAATCCCTCACTGGTCATTTTATTGCACCTAGCCCGTATTTTTCCTTTCGTTCTTGTTTTCATCATGATCGTAAGGTTTTCAGGGTTATTGTCTTTTGAGTATATATACTTTTGTGGAGTGTGTTTGCAGCAAAAAGCGCATATTCTTCACAATAGAATATATAGTACTTAATGAATTTTGTAAAAATTTTTCAAGCTGTATGTAATTTTTAAAATTATTTTTAAATTAAATATATATATATATGTGTGTGTGTGTGTGTGCGTGTTCGTGTGTATCTTGAATGTCTCCACTCGACTTTCTCACATATTCACATACCATAGTAGATAGTTCTCCTTATATCAAAATAAATATGAGATTTAAGAATATAGTTGCATCATTTTGAAATATATACCTGCGTTATTATCAAGAATAGTGAGTACCTCTGTTAGTTGTTATAAACATTGATGTAAAACATCACCCCTTCATATTTCGAATGGGAAAATGTGTGTGGCAATAGTATAAGGTACTTAGAAAAAGTTTTCGATATGTTTTTTTTTAAATAAAGAAGACTAATGATGCAATTTTGATGGATAAATAGAAGGCATTTTGTTTCTTAAGGCTCGAACCAGAACTGACGAATTTATCGACGATAAACGTGGAACGTTTGCAGCAAACGAGCTAGCAAGCTAGCACCGAGCTAGCAAGCGAGAAGCGCAGACTGGCGTATAGCACAGATGTCAATGCACAAATGTCGCAGATATAAAATTAATTTTGCAACCTTTTTTCGAATAGAATTGTTTAATAATGCAGCTTAAAGAGTAACCTGAAAGATTGGTAAGAGTGGATGCTCCTCGTAGATGTCGCCCCCACTGATTTCCGGTCTAAATTCGGTGGCACTGTTTCGGTCACCCAAATTTATACATTTCACTTTTGGGTAGGCCAAAAAAAGAAAGCTTAAAATGTATAGATAATGAGAAGAAAAGTTACATGTTGGCCACTGTTGAGTTCGCCAGATAATTTTGCTCGTGATCGATGACAATCTTATATATGTTTCATATATTATACAGATGTGAAGGCAGAAAGAAATCCGAAAATATATATGGTTTAGCTGCGAAACGGAATTTTTACAAAATCGTTCACCCTTCTGAATTTCAAAAACCGATGATGCGATTTAAACCGCTATACTGCGCATATTGTGTAGATGTGAAAACGGAGAAGAATTTTTTTTAAATGTATACTGTTTAGTTCAGAAGTCAAATAATCATTAATTATACGTGTAAAATCCCAGGATTGCAACGATCCTTTAGCTTCTTTAAATGCAAATAATCGGATGATAATCACTTTTAGCATTCAGCATGCATACTAAATCATAGTGATTCGCAATGCACATTAAAGTCGGCCAAAGTAGCTCATGTGTGCATATAAAGAAAAATGAGCCACAATCTCCAATCTAATCCAAAAGCACCAAGCCATCAATCGAAACATAGAAATCCAATGTAACAATAAACCTTTAATCATAATACATGTCAGTAGGATGAAAATTACGGTACAAAACAAATTTTTACGGTAAAAAATAAGAAAAAAGATTAAAATAAAAAATTGCAAATTCTAATAAAA
Organism: Amaurobius ferox; assembly: GCA_951213105.1. Taxonomy (NCBI): domain Eukaryota; kingdom Metazoa; phylum Arthropoda; class Arachnida; order Araneae; family Amaurobiidae; genus Amaurobius; species Amaurobius ferox. Next base: position 77,573,832 of record OX578152.1, on the reverse strand, counting down.
TATTATTGTGGCTATTAACCTTTTGCTTACGGTTGGGACATCGTCAAACCCAAACGAAGAACCTCTCAAAAAGACAGGTATTTAACATACCCTGTCCCAAACAGTTCGATCCACCTTTGTAGGCATTGGCGTCCATGGACGCCAATGTCTGCAAACAGGATCGAACTATTTGGGATAGGGTAAGTCAAATATTTGTCTTTCTGAGAGGTTCTTCGTTTGGAATGGACTCCCACCCGTACGCAAAAGGTTAAATAAAAAATATATCGGACTGCTATAGCTCGCCATACAATATACAGACTTCCGAGAAATATTAGTTATCGCTGGGTATAAAGTGCTTCGTGGCTTGGTTCAAGAATAGGTCGTCTGTATCCAACATAAATGATTTATTTATCAACCACACCACTGTTAATTGGACGGTATAAACTTTGTTAAATTATGCTGGACAGTAATTCAGGAATTGTAGAAAATTAAATTTGCGCAACACATTAAGGGGCTGGAAATGCGGGTTTTAAAATATATCCCCGATCTAGATGCGGCACGTTAGTCTAGAAGCAACTGGGCCACACTTAGATGGATTTTAAGTGTAGAATCTTGGCAAAAAATGTCTACATTTTAAATACATATAAAAAAGTTGTCCACTTTATTTTATTGCTTTTTTAGTCAATTTTGGGTGCTAAACTGAAAAAACTTGCAAAACCTACCGTTGGTTGATAGGACATCACTTATTACCGAAGGCTACTGCCTTAATTGGTGACAGTATGCTTCATTTTTGAGGGATGAAATAAATGATGATAAACTAAAATCCTACTATTTATAGAAAGTTCTCATAAAACATTATCGGTATATAGCAATAAAAAAATATTTCACTTTTAAATATTCGCAGCACCTGATGAGATTTTGATATAATGCAAGATGGGCTTTCTCTTCCCCGACACACACCGTCCGACCTACACGAAGATGTAAAGTATATGTTTGGAAGGCTGAAAAGGGCCACTCAATTTAAACCGGAACCCAGTTGGGACGGCATTCACAGAGACCGTACCATCCTCCCCCAACTACCAACCTCTCGGAACGACATTCGTCACTTTTCTTCACATATTTAACGTATCCATACTCCGAGTTAATACGGGAACTGTTTGGGGAGAGCTGGAAATGGAATTCGTTTCGTCGGAGTGTATTCCCCACCTGTTAACCACTGGGCTGTCCCATCCCTGGCAAGATGGGCTTATAATTTCGATTTAAGCTTCAGTAAATTAAATATTAAGCAATAAAAATTAGCATTAGCAGTATGAGTGTAGATTAAATAGGTCGATCCAACTTCAAACTTCCTTGTGAACAAGACAAATTTTTCATACATAAAAGAGAGCTGGATTTCTTCATATCACAGGATAGATCGTTACATATTTTGTGCAGTGAATTACTATAGACGATTCATATACTGTTACACATAATTCATTTATTAAAGATAAAATGAATGGTAATATATTCCGATAAAAATTTAATAAAATGAATTTCAAATGCTTTAAATTCTTTGATTCCGAATAACACGGAACTTCTCTCTTCGTCCTCCATTTATTCAGACTTAAAAGTGAAACACGACAATCGAATATTTCCGTTTTTTGATTTCATTGAACTACGGTGAATGGAATAACGGCCTCTGCAGAGATATTTATTTGGAATTCGTAGATAAATGAAAGAATCATTAGAAGAGTAGATAAATGAAACGTAAATTAGTGTGTCCACTTTCCCTAAAATACATGGTACTGTTTAGGGAAAGTATTGGAATTATGTCGAGACTTCGACAAATCTACCCTTTTTTCGAGCACACTAGAACACGAACCCATCATTTTAGCGTGACGTGTATGCAAGGTAAGTATCCGTTCAAGATAAAAAAAATTTCGACAAAATGACGAAAAATTTGGGTAGTCATATGTTGATTATACTGGCGCTGATATGATTTTAGTATCCATGATCCGTTTTCCGGTCCTTTATATGATTGTCGGCATGAATTACAGGAGCATTCTCCAAAGTCTCCTAGAAACCTTTTTATCTTCCACAATTTTGCCCAAAATCTCTGAAGACCGACCAATCAATGCAGTCCTGCCGAAGACTTGGCATTAGATTTCTTACAGGCTAACTTGTTACATGTACTGTTAGAGATGTCCTTATTTTGGGAACACCCTTTGTGAGTATGAACTTTGTGAGTATAAACTTTGTGAGTATGAACTTTGTGAGTATGACCATGTAATTTGTGTAGCCTCCTGCAGCCTCAGTCTAAATATTGAAATAAAGATGGCGGCAAACTGGTAGATTTTCATATAGCGTGATTTTCCTGCTAGAGTAAAAATTTGAAATCGCGCTTAAATATTGTTATCATTATGTGTCAATTAAGGGAGTTCCTTGCTTTATAGCAAACATTTCATAGATTTAAATATGCTTTTACACTTCTCTAATAAGCACATATCTACTCACATACATACAAGCAGATACGTATAAAACATCGACACAAACATACAAGTCCATACACACATATATACAAGGGCGCGGTAGCCCATTGGTTAGCGCGCTGGAGTTGCACTCGGTAGGCCCGGGTTCGATTCCAGCCACTGCCAAAACTGCCGCCGTGTTCATGCGGAGTACGATCACTTTAAACATGTGGGTCCGAAAGTCCTTCCGAGAGGTTGGTGGTAGGGGAAGGAGGGTACGGTCCCTGTGGATGCCTCCCCCACTGGGTTTCGGTCTAAATTGGGTGGCACTTCCCGACCGTCCAAACAGTTACCTGACACCTTTCTGGTAGGTCGGACGGTCTAGGATTCAACAACAACAACACATATATACAAAGACACCGAGACATACCGAAACATACACACACAAACATACACACACAAACATGAAACACATACACCGCATATCTACATCTCTGAAAATTTTCATATCTGTTCCGGAGATCTAAAAAACATGCCTAACTGTCAAAATCTTATATTTCAAAATGACTTGGAAAGACTAATACTTATGATTATACTAATAAACACACACACTTAAAAACAATTATATCACAAAATACACAAATTTGGAAAATAATTATACTATAACAATGTTTATTATACTAATCTAAATTCTTTAAATCCCTAAAATTAAAATTTGATTTCAACTGAACTTCTTTTCCAACTATGCATATATGGTAATCGATAAATTACTCCACGATATAAGTATTTTTAATAGTTTCTGTTGAGGGCGATTATAGGAAATTTAAAAAATTAAGGACATGGTGGGCACTTCATATTCCCTCTATATTGTTATTACATTGTCAAACAAACAAGGTGCAGACAAAAGTAATACTGCTTTTAACGAAGTTATTTCGGTTTTATACCTTAGAGGCAGTTTGAAATCTACGTAGAGATATTTTATTTTGTTTTCAGCATATAAAAACAATTCCCTATGATTTGAATTTTTGATTTTATATACTCACTGCAGCTTCTTATGACTGGGTCATCGAAATTTAATGGACGCTTTCCTTGATAAAAATAATAAATTGAATATAATTACTTTTCCTGCAATACATGGTAATATATAGGAAAAGTATTGGAATCGTGCTGAAAATAGCAACCTGAATGTTCGACGCATCTATACGTTTCCGGGCATCTAGAATGCAAAAAGAACTGTTTGTACCGTGACGTTTTTTGTGTGTGTGTTGTGTCTGTCTACGCAATGAATGTATCCACTCTAATCATAACTAATTGATGGAATTTCATGAAATTTTACAAGTAAGTCACTTGTGGGCGACCATGGTGCTGATTGGATTTTGATACGATTCCAGATAAAAGAACAACCTTTTCTTATGAAGAGCTCTGCAATAATCTACCCGAAAGTGTAAGGCATCAGTTTGGACGTCCGGGAATGCCACCCCATTTAGACCGGAACCCAGTGGGGGAGGCATCCACAGGGATCGTACCCTCCTTCCTCCACATGTTTAACGTGATCGTACTCCGCGTGAACATGGCGGCAGTTTTGGCAGTGCGGAGTTTTATGTTTGCTTGTTTGTGTGGGCTAAACCTGACATGCGGTATTAATGCCTAGCACAATTCCCCGACATTTGTTTTGTTCTCTAGGCAGAACGTTAACTTGCGTAAAATAACATTTATTTACATTAAATTTTACAAATATATATACAGCATACTAATACTTTGCAGAGAGATTCTGCGGCAAGCGGATAAATCCTGATTGCTGGAACGTTAAGTTCTAAGCAGTCGGAAGGAGGTTTTTACTGCGCAGTTCCAAAGTTCGAAAGCAAGTCGACCGAGAGTCGACCGATCAAGTCGAGATTTCAGGAGCGGGTCTCTGTCCGAAAAGATGAAAGTTCTTTTCTGAACTGAATTTTTGTAAACGCCCAGAAGGAGTGACCGACCATCTTATTGGTCGTCGTCGGTCTGGGGTTCATTCATGGGGGTGCCCCCCATGCACGCCACGTGTTTTCGGTGTGCACCATCGTCTTGTTTTTCACATATGCCGGTGACGAAAATTATGGCTTTCACATGCCAACATACTGTCACCGGCGTTAAAGTTATGTGTAAATCCCCATCGGGAATCTTTGGAAGTCAGGCGTCCCAAAACAGGAAATGGTATGCGGTTTCCTCAGTTATCAGATACACTGAGAAGAGCCGCTTCTAGTTCGTTTTGGTGCAGGTGGCATAAATGGCGATAGTTAACCGCCACAGCAGCGAAGGGAATCGAACCCGGACCTACCGAGTTTAATTCCCGCGCGTTAACCACTGGTCTGTCTTGCAAGATGGGCTTCTTAAATATGAAACGAAAGACTAAGTATGCTTGCTCAAATGTATCAATTCAATGATTATTTTATACGTAATTTTTGACGGTGAAAAAAGTAAAACCCTTTACTTTAGAACGAGTATAAATATATATATATATATAAATATGTATATATATATATATATATATATATATATATATATATATATATATATATATAAATGTCATAAAACACTAAAGATAATTAAAACAAATAATACCAGAAATTTAAAACTATATCAAGCCATGTAGGCGCAATGCTGCTCTACAATGTCGAGTAAAACATAAGAGAAAAGATCTACGAATGAAATATCAAAAACGAGAAAGAAGCCAACAGGGAAATTCTAAAATGCCTAGAGAGATTGTGACCCCTAGTTCCCGGTAAAAGTCGACTTTGACTCCATAGGAAACACTCACGGAGCCAAAAATTACCTGAGGCCAATCTCCATATTAACGTCAAAGCAAAAGACGTGCATATCAATAGGAACAAGAAACAAAAAGACACTGATACTGATTTACAATAGGCAGGATATACATACAAGATCCGTAAACAGAAATGACAACGTACGTGATAAACTATTCCGTTAATAAAAGTTTACGGACAAAAGAGAAAAGGGAGTAAAGTGTACTAAACTATCTGATTCGTTGCCTTTTATAACACGCATCAAAAGTGTTGCCAAAATCGTTTATAAATGCATTGCACATGTTTTGTTGAAGAGGCACTTCTGGCACATCAAAAAACCACTGTCAACTTTAACTTCGATTTTTACACAGCGAATTTGGATTTAATCGAAACACCTAAGAATTTGGCTGAAGAAATTAATTACCTTGATATTAGCATCCACTTTGCTGAAGATTTTCCTTTGTATACGAAGCTATATGATAAACGACGACATTGCAAGATAAAAATCAATTATATTATTAACTGGAAGTCTAACCTCAGTCAAATTGTTTTTCGTAATATCGTAATGAATCACTTTATACGTAATACTCGTACAATAAAGATCGTATAAGAAGTTATGTAATATTTATCATGGAAGCTTTAAAAAAAAATTCTCTCGGATTCCTGAGACATTATTATAATGCCGTCCACAATAAAACTGTAAATGCATTTAATAACGATTTTGGCAACAATTTTTTTGCGTGATATAAAAGGCAACGAATCAGATAGTCTAGTACACTTTACTCCTTTTTATCTTTAGTCCGTAAACATTCATTAACGGAATAGTTTATCACGTACCTTGTCATTTCTGTTTACGGACCTTGTATGTATATCCTGTCTTTTGTATATCAGTATTAGTGTCTTTTTGTTCCTTGTTCCTATTGATATGCACGTCTTTTGCTTTGACGTTAATATGGAAATTGGCCTCAGGTAATTTTCGGCTCCGTGAGTGTTTCCTATGGAGTCAAAGTCGACTTTAACCAGGAACTAGGGGTCACAATCCCCCTAGGCCTTTTATACATATATATATATATATATATATATATATATATACTAGAAATGAAAATCCAATGATGAATAGAAGTAGTAACTTATAATACACTAACTAACTTAAAAATTACCTACAAAATACAAAGAAGTGAAAAAGAAATTCAACCATAATGAGGAAATTTAAATGCATGTTACTGGTCATCAAGCTAAAGATAATCAACAATATCAATGGTGTTTAATCAAAAATAGGAATACAAAAAATACCAAGCATTACAGCTTGCACGTTGAAAAGCTCTAGGCTGAAAAATTGTTCATTTCGAAAATATTCTTTTTCTAGTCCAAATATTCATTCGAAATGAATACAAAAATGCTTGTTTCTGAAACGCAACATAAATGTTGTCTATAAAATCGTGATAATTGGACGACAAGCATAGAGATTGAAAACATCGATAGGAAACATAAGTACCTAAAAAAAACCCACAAATGTACAACCAAGACGAGCATTAAATGACAAGACTAATGTTGCCATTCGCTAAAGTTAAAAGTATATATCTACTGTTGCCAGTTGTGAGTAATAAATAACAGTACTGCGTAAAGGCTGTTAAAGGTGATATTCTACTGTAAAAGCTGCAAAATAAAAGGATGAAAATGCATTGTAATGTATATTCAAGAGAATGTAGATGTTTGGTTAAACAATATACAAAGGGGAGATTTTTAAGAATTTTAGGCGAAGCGAAACTTATTAACTATACCATTTACTAAATATGCTGGATATTCATATAATTTACTAGTAATTTTTAAGTTATTAATATAAATTTTTAAGTTATTAATGTTAAGTTATTAATGCAAAGCATGACATTTTTTATCTGATATTCTATAAATTTTAAATAGTTGTTTAAGCATAATATTTATAAACTATTAAATCTAGTTGCCGGAATTAAATGGTAATATTTTATTAATATTGAATTTAAAACAGTATTTTTATAATATAAATTAGTAATTATAACATTAGTAGGTGCTATAATTAGATTTAAATCCAAATAATTAATATTATTACTAATAGTAGTTTCATTAGGCATAAATTCCAAATTATCCGGATAGAAATCTATATCTATGACGTAATTATCAGTAAATACAAATGCGACGTTATTTAGTCACATCGTTCTAGATTGTTCTTACGGCCATTAAAAATGCACTAATAATGGCAACATCATTCCTGACATACTATATAATTTTAAAATATTACCGCAACATACCTAAAAATTGTAAAAATATTTCACTTTTAGATTTTTACATTTTTATATCCGTAACCGACTGGTGTTATTTTTGAGCCTAACTACTAGTTATCCAAGTGACTACTGTCGAAAACAATTGACCTATATCCATATAATCAGATCATAATTTAAATAAAATAAACATTTAGAATTAGTTCCTGTACGAAATCGACACTGAGTTATAATATCAATTTTCGTATTTTTCTTTAGTGCCTTCAGCACCAGCTGAATTTGAGATTTGGAATACAACTTTATTCTAATGGTGAATTGAATAATCTGCTTTAAAATTTACAATCCTATATTTTAGATTTATTAACACTATTTCAATTGTTTCAATTTTAATGCTATGGAATATGAAAATAGAGGTTCTCAAATGTGGGCGTGGCCAAATATATTTTTCAACCGTTTTTCCAATTTTTCAACCTAGGTTCAACATTTCATAATTAAATCTTCTTAACTCTATTAATAAAAAATCCTCCAAATTTTTGACACTTCATTGACACGACACAGACACTGCATTTTGACACTGCATTTTAAATTTTACAAATTACTATAAAATAGTTACCTGACACCTTTCTGGTAGGTCAGACGGTCTGGGTCTCAACAACAACAAATTACTATAAGCCTTTAGATGTGCAAAACATACGCTACAAAACCGTCAGACTCACCCGAAAGTTCAAGGCAGCAATTTGGACGACCGGAAAAAGCTTAAGATTGGCTTAGAATTTCGATTCGGGCTTTAGCAAATTAAATATTAACTAACAAAATTTATCATTGCCAGCATCGGCAAAGATTTATAAGATCGAGCCGATTTCAAACTTATTAGTGATTGGTTGACTGCAGACACATAAAAAATCTAATGTGGGCCGCACATCATTTTCCTTATATAATGCAATTAATGTACTACTTTTGCAGTAAAAAAACAGGTTATTCTTATAGTAGATACTTATATTCTTTCTAAGATGTTGAATTTTCATCAATCAGTCGTCATTTTTATCCATTTGGCGAAATTTTCGTTAATTTAAATATAAAATATTATAAATTAGTAATTATAATATTAGTAGGTGCTATAATTAGATTTAAATCCAAATAATTAATATTATTACTAATAGCAGTTTCATTAGGCGTAAATTTCATATTATCCGGATAGAAATCTATATCTATGACGTAATTATTAGTAAATTCAAATGCGGCGTTATTTAGCCACATTGTTCTAGATTGCTATTAGGGCAAGTCAGAAGACACTAATATTAACAACATCATTCCTAACATACTATATAATTTTAAAATATTACCGCATCATACCTAAAAATTGTAAAAATATTTTACTTTTAAATTTTTACATTTTTATACTCCGTAACCAGATAGATTGGTGTTATTTTTGAGCCTAACTACTAGTTATCCAAGTGACTACTGTCGAAAACAATTGACCTATATCCATATAATCAGACCATAATTAAAATACACTTATCCCCCGATTTACACGGCACTTGTTTTACACGATTTCGCTTTTACACGGTTTATAAATTAACAAATTTCAAGAAATTGATAAACATATATATTCCTCTCCATATACGCCTAAACAAAGATTTGATGACATTTTTGAATTTTATTCCTTTGGTAACACTGATGAAAACAACAGGGGATTCCCGGTGTTGTAAAATATATACTTTTAAGGGAATTCCCGTAATGGAGAATCCCCGTATAGGGAAATCCCCGTAATGGGGGAATCCCCGTATATATTTCACAAGTTTACAGCTATCTGGTTCATGCAAGTACATAGTGCAGAAGCATTTTAGCAGCAAAGATTATATCATTGTGCGTTTATCTTTTGAACGTTTAAGTCTTCAACATTTATAGTTTTTCTTGCATATTTATAGTTTGCGTAAATTTGTTAAGGATCTATAATATCAAAGGAGTTGAAGAAAAATCAAATGAAAAGAAAAGTTATTTCTTTAGAAACTAAAATTCAAATATTAGACCGTCTACGTAATAGAAAAAGAGTAACGGATGTTGCTAAATTTTACTCCATGAATGAAGCCACAATAAGGACAATAAGAAAAAATGAAGACTCCATTAGAAAAAGTGTAGCAGCTGGAACCTGCAGCAGTATGAGTACGACTTCATATGTTAGAGATGTTACAATGGAAAATATGGAAAAAGCCTTAGTGATATGGATAGAAGACCAAACTCAAAAGCGAATCCCGATCGATACCAATGCTGTTACAAATAAATCTTTGAAGATTTATCAGTCACTTAAGAATCAGTCGCCGTCGACTTCGTCCGAAGGTATCTTTTTCCGCAAGCCATGGGGGGTTCGAGAGATTCAAAGACATTCATTACATAATCTGAGAATGAAAGGTGAAAGTGCATCTGCTGATTCGGATGCGGCACAAAAATATCCAGCAAAACTTGCTGAAATCATTGGCGCTAACTCCTACATTTCTGATCAGGTTTTCAATGCTGGCGAGTCCGGATTATTCTGGAAAAAATGCCGGAAAGAACCTTCATAGCCAAAGCTCACAAATCAGCTAGTGGTATAAAGTAGAGAAAAGTCGTATAACAGTTATTTTCTGTTGCAATGCTTCTGGCGATTATATGATGAAACCATTGGTGTACAAATCAAAATCACCACAATCATTCAAAGGAATAAATATCAAAATCCTTCCCGTCTATTGGATGGCTAATAGAAAAGCATGGGTCACTGCCATAGCTTTCAATAAATGGTTCCATAACTTCTTTGTTCCAGATGTCAAAAATTATTTAACTAAAAAGGAATTGCCGTTTAAGCCTCTTCTATTAATTGATAATGCACCAGGTCATCCTCCAGATTTACAACGCGAAAATGTAAAAGTTGTTTTTTTACCAAAGAATACAACTTCCTTATTACAGCCGTTAGATCAAGGGATTATTTCGACTTTTAAAGCACTGCACATTAAACAAACTTTCAGACATATCTTAGAACAAATGGAGAATGATGAATCTCTTACTCTGATGGATGCTTGGAAGAAATTTACAATTTTAGATTGTGTTAAGCATGTTGGACTGTCATACACTCAGATGAAACAATCAGCGATCAACTCCAGCTGGAAAGCAATATGGCCGGATGTTGTTGAAAGTGGAAATGATAAATCACCAATAGAGCATAAATATTCTCAGATCAGGATCACTGAGTTGGTCCATACTATAGGAGGAGAAGGGTTTGAAGATTTAGCTCAGGCAGATATTGAAGAAATAATGGCTGGTGAAGCATTAAATGAAGATGATTTAATTAACATGATTCGCAAAACAAACACACATGATGAAGACAATGATTCTGATGAAGAGCAATCTGAACCAGTTGCGTTCACAGCAAGACTCATAAGCGTAGGACTTGATTTGGGAAGAAAATTGTGCAACCATTTCTTACAATATGACACAAATGTTGATCAAGCTCTCTGATTCCAGCGAGACCTTCGTAAATGCTTAAATCAATATGAAGAGGTCTATAAAGATTTAGCCAAAAAATCTACGCAATTGTTAATTACCGATTTCATGACAAAGTCTTGTCAACCCGAGATCTTGCCTAATTCGTCAACCATTGAGCCAGAATCTCATCAAAAAAGCTCAAGTAATGAAAGTGACATCATACCTATCAGAAAGAAAAGACTGATAGTACATGAAAGTGATGACAGTGATTCAACTTATAATTAATTTTTAAGGGGTTTTTTTGTTTTTTTGTTCTTTGTTCCTAATGTAAAGTAAATTAAATATGTTATATTACTACATTCACATGTTTGTTGTTTTATAAACTAAGTATAATTTTAAGTTTTCTAAGATGTCTTACTTTTGTTTTACTTAAATAAATGACTGCATCATGACCATTTTGGGGTTATTTTCGTTTTACACGATTTTACTCAGCAAAATACAAGATTTCAATTTATACGATTTTGTGCAGAACCTATCTTCCGTGTAAATCGGGGGACAGGTGTAAAATAAACATTTGGTATTAGTTACTGTACGAAATCGACATTGAATTATAATTTCAATTTTCGAATTTTCTTTGGTGCCTTCAGCACCAACTGAATTTGAGATTTGGAATAAAACTTTATTCTAATGGTGAATTGAATAATCTGCTTTAAAATTTACAATCCTACATTTTATATTTATTAACACTATTTCAATTGTTTCAATTTTAATGCTATGGAATATGAAATTAGAGGTTCTCAAAAGTGGGCGTGGCCAAATATATTTTTCATACTTGGTTCAACATTTCATAATTAAATCTTCTTGACTCTATTAATAAAAAATCCTGCGAATTTTTGACACTGTATTGACACGACACAGACACTGCATTTTCACACTGCATTTTAAATTTTACAAATTACTATGAAACAGTTACCTTACACCTTTCTGGTAGGTCGGACGGTCTGGGTCTCAACAACAGCAACAAATTACTATAAGCCTTTAGATGTGCAAAACATACGCTACAAAACGGGCAGACTCACCCGAAAGTTCAAAGCAGCAACTTGGACGACCGGAAAAAGCTTAAGATGGGCGATAGAATTTCGATTCGGGCATTAGTAAATTAAATATTTACTAACAAAATTAACATTAACATCGGCAAAGATTTATTAGATCGAGCCGATATCAAACTTATTAGTGATTGGTGGACTGCAGACACATAAAATATCTAATGTGAGCCGCAGATTACTTTCCCTATATAATGCAATTAATTTACTACTTTTGCAGTAAAAAAACAGGTTATTCTTATAGTAGATACTTATATTCTTAAGATATTGAATTTTCGTCAATGAGTCGTCATTTTTATGGATTTTGCGTCATTTTTATCCATTTGGCGAAATTTTCGTTAATTTGGCAACAAATAAAAAAGTCGCCAAGTTGGCGACATTCAGCCAAATTCGTCACCAAAATCTCGCCCAGTGTTATGGATGGAGAAATAAGTTATTCTTATAGCGGTCATATAACTATTGGTGTTCAAATACAAAATTATTACTCAAAGTACCTTTTCTCATGAATGGAACGAGTTATATCCACGAGAATGATGTCACCAAATTCATCGCATGATGTGACGCATAAAAAGTGAACATATTTCTCAACAATTAATATTCATTTTCATTTATGGGATTTTTTGATACATTTATTTGAAAAATCTGCAATATCTCGAAAATGGTTCATGCTAACGTTCTAAAGTTTATGTCAATAGTTTTCTGAGGAGAAATTACATAAGAAGTGTCTATTTGCGTAACTTTAATCAAGGCTTTGATTTGTAGATGATTTTTTTTAAATTTCACTCGAAAATTTATGGAAGTTCTTAACATTCGATTGTGTTAAAAAACAATCGGCTTCCAGTATTAATGGATTATAATTTTTGTACCAAATTTCATTAGAATCGCTCCATTAGTTCGTGAGATATCGAAAGAACATGAGATATCTCCACAGCCTCACTGATACACACACATACACACACATTTTCACACACACACACACATATTTTCACACACACACATACATTCACACACACAAACACACGGACACACAAACACACGGACACACAAACACACGGACACACACACTTTCACAAACACACACACACACAGACATCGCCTCAAAAATGTTCGATTCGTGATTAGGGATGCTTGAAACGTGCTCTCCCGTCGAAAACTCGAATTCGGATTTTCGAACCCGGCCCAATACTTTCCTGATACATTATACTATGTATATAAGTAAAAAAAATGGCCGTAAACTAAATTATTGAAGCACTGTAAATAATAAAAATATAGACATTTTATTCTAGACAATACTACAACGTTAGTTAGTACATTTGAACTGGGAATTAGTTGCCAAGACAGGGTGTGTTGGGCTTACAGCAACGTTACAAGACATGTTTTATTCTTAGTCCTCTAATAAATACACCACCAACAAAACTACATCGAAAGCGGCTTTCGAATGTAAACAAACTTTGAAGGTAAACAGAGTTAATTAGTACATTTAAACTTGGAATTAGTTGCCACGACAGGGTGTATTGGGTTTACAACTGCGTTACAGAAACGGTTTTTCAGTCTTTTGGGTAATTCAAAAATTTCTGGGGCCGGGGAATGGCAAAAATACGTTAGGCAATTATTATGTATAATTTATTGCATTACCATTTACAAACATCGATATTAAAACCATTACTTTTTAGTCCGCATTATTATTTTTTTCACATTCGACAAGATATTATTACTATTGAACTCGAATTTATTATTGTTTCTCATAAATGTTTTGAAAATCTTAAAATTCGAGTTCTAATGATGCAAATTACTATTTCTATCTAGTTCAAGTTCTTAACATAATGTTCCTACAAAAGGTACATATTCAAGTGTAGTAGCTACTCTAGGTGTTAAAGCCCCACTCCCAGAAAAATCTAAAATTAAATTTTAAAATTTAAATTCCCCGTATATATCCCTACATATTCTTCTTCTTTAACGGAGACCGCTCAACCTATCCATACGGGGAATATATCTGTTTGGACAGCCGGAAAGTGCCATCCAATTTAGATGGGAAGCATTCACAGGGACTGCAAGAAACGAAATAAAATAGTGGGGCTTTCAGTTTGATAATCATTAACATATCTAATATCTTAACATGGCCGTAAATTGCTCGTATAGTGGCACTTATTTATTAAATTGTACATTGCGATGTTTGCCGCTATTAACCTTTCAATTGTTCATCTTTAGCGTGAGTTCTGTAAAGGAATATTAATTAATTTAGTACTAAATGGATCACACCATTTTAACTTTAACAATAAAACATTTATTAAAAACATAAATATTTAATTATTCAATTACAACAATTAATCACATTATTTCGGCGGAGAAACTATGCGAGACCAATTAAATTGCCTAAAATATGTATTAGACCTGGTACGAGCAGCACGTACTTGATGTCGTCCTTATTACTAGCATTAACTCGTAGTGTAATGCATCTCCACGTAAATTCGTCGATCATATTGTACTGCTGACTCAAACACTCCACTTATGTTATTCTCGTAGTCATATCTGTATTCGCCAAGTCATATCGTTCTAGTCATAATGTCGAACTCGTGTTCCTTAGTATCGTCGTTTTATCGAAATGTCGCACACGTATATATATATATATATATATATATATATATATATATATATATATATATATATATATATATATATATATGTATATATATATATATATATGTATATATATATATATATATATATATATAAGAACAAGTGTCGTTCTTAAATCACAGGTTGTGGCTTTTTTCCTCAGGGATGTTACTCCCCCTTTTCCCTGATTTGCAGCATTCAGGTGACGCAACTGACACCTTCACCATTGGTTAACCTTTTATCCAATGTCTTTATTTCCATTTTCGCAAGGGCCCGCTCGGCTTTCTCTGTCTTGACACTACTGGTTTATGGATTTATCTGACCTCTGGGTTCACATGCTGTAAAACCTGGTGTCATCAAAACTGGAAGTATTGTTTGCCGTTTCAGATTCAATAAATATTGCACATAAAACTGTCTCTCCAAAGTGTCAGATCTATTTCTGGTCTGACAGGGACCGTACACTCCTTCCCCTACCACCAACACCAACTTCAAAGGACTTACGGACCCACATATTTAACGCGGCCTTACTCCGCGTGAGTACAGTGACATTTTGAGCAGATCAGGGAATCCAACTCGGGTCGCTCCAGTGCAATCCACGCGCGCTAAGCACTGCGGTATCACACCTCTCTACGTTTCAATCTTGAAATGGTTGGTCACTGCTGAAAAAATTTAAGATATGATATCCTCCTACACCACTGAAAGAAAATTCTGTATATGGTTCTAGCCTACACATCCAATTCTTATAGCCATACCTGCATTAATTTCTTAGTGCTTGCGTACAAACCTAAATAATGCACAAATATGCAAATATAAATGCACAAACGCGCAGAAGCACACTCACACATATGGACGACACACACACACACATACACTCATACACGGACTTTTATTTTTCAAAAAATGTTCAAAATAAATTCAAAATGGGTGCAGGGAGTTTTTTAAAACGTGCATATCCGTCAAAATCTGATATTAGAAAGTTTCCAGGAAAACTGATATTTTCACTCTGCAATAGCATTTAATTGGATATCACTATTATAATCGATTAACTAAAATCAGGTTATATAAATACATATTACTTTCTGTTTGAGTTTAAACTACTTAAATTGTTTTTTTTAATTCTTTATATTTGTCAACGGAATGGCAACATGATAAATTGCCTGATCGAGAAAGAGCATTCCGAGAAATTGTTCCATGATTAATGGCGTTGACGGGCTTCTGGAGTGGATCAATTTATGAATGGTTCTCAGAACCAGGACAGAAGAGAAAGAAAAATAATATGATAAAGATTTCAAAATGATTAATTTATTAATAATATTTTATTCTCTAAATCGGCTGGTAGATGTTTAGGTGCAGTTATATGAGATTGATATTTTTCAACACAAGTGAATAAATAATATACTCCGAAGCGTAAACTTTTGATAAAATCTATACTTTAAAACAGAAGTGTAAGGATTTTAGAGTAAATTATTGCAATAATGTGCACGTTAATAATAGATAACTGCAATAAAAGTTATGTTTGCCTTTTTTATAGTAAATATCATAAATATAATTAATTTATTATTAATATTTTATTCTTTAAATAGGTTGATAGGTGTTTAACGTGTGGTTATAAGATTGATGTTTTTCAACACAAGTAAATAATATACTCTGAAACAGAGATTGAGATAACGCCCCTATACTCGTATTTCACGCTATAAAATAATCAAATACGCTTTATAAATTAAGTAATGCGTAATTTTAAGAACTAATTTTGTAAACGAAGAAGATTTTTTTTAAATCGCAAATTAAACATTTTAAAACTCATTTCATAATGTATTAATTGTGATATTAGATATACAATGTATTTTGTTTAATAACACACAACAAGACAATAGTGCATGTCTTTTTTTATACAAAATACAATAAATTTTATAAATACCTGGAAATTTGAGGGTAATTGCACATTTGTCAAAAATGACTCCTCCGAAAAACAAAATACTCATTCAAATCAAGTCAGGGCGTATTTTTACTCTTCTGGAAAAATTCTAGCTCGATCTCTGCTCTGAAACGAAAAGTTTTGATAAAATCTATACGTTAAAACTGGAGTGTAACGATTTTAGAGTAAGTTATTTCAATAACGGACACGTTAATAATAGATAACTGCAATAAACGGTATGTTTCCCTTTTTTTATAGTAAATATCATAAGAATTCTGGTTATGCATGTGGTTGTAACCAAATTCCCAATTACATTCAAAACTATATTGTCTATCTCATCTTCATCGATCATGAAATTACTAAACTTTTAGTCAGAGTTTTGCATTTTTTAGATCCATGCCATCGACAGGTATTCGTTGCTAGTAGAATATGTATGTATAACGAGAGAAAAGTCACACACCACATTTTTTGTTTAAATTAAACAGTAATCCAGCATAAAATGTATTAAATATTTCGAATGCAGCAAAAAATATCAATGCAAATATAAAAGCAGATACAACGGTCTCCGTATATTGGCCAACCAGAGATCGGTTGATTGAGACCCTACTGAAAAAAAATGTTTTAAATACAAAGTCATGCTATTAACTTATACAATAAAATATCAATGTCATGTTATTATATTATACAGCAAAATATCAATGACATGTTATTATCTTATACAATAATATATCAATGTCATTACTATATATAATCTCATCTTATTAACCATGGGCTAGGTTCAGTGAGTGACTAATATCTAAAAGTTGTTGAAACTACCATTTTTTCCAAGACTCATCTATGCATGCTCGAATGCTTTTGCGATTTATAACAAATAAGTATTTAAGCATTTTAAAGACTAAGAAGATAGCACTCTTAAATTAAATTGAAGATATTTGAAATCAACATTATTTTGTTTTCCATCTAAGTCTGTGTTCGGTATCTGCATTGATGTGCATTTTCATGAAATATTTTTCGTAACTTTTCCGTGTATTGAACCCGCTGCAATAAATTGTCGGGTCCTCGTTCATTCGCTGCTACATACCTGCATGGTTAAGTTTATTGGGCGCCTGCAGGGTCAAGCTAATTAGCCGTCTGCAGGATTAAGTTAATCGTCAATTACAAAAAAATCTTATGTATCAGCAGGTAATTCAACCACTGATCTCTGGAGCACGATAGATCAGCGGTTAGTAAGCGGAGATTCTACTCGGACGACACGAGATCGATTCCCGCCTCTGCCCAAACTGTCGCCGTATTTGCGCGGAGTACGATCACGTAAAAGATATGGGTCCATAAGTCCTTCAGAGGAGTTTGTGGTAGGGGAAGGATTGTGCAGTCCATGTGGATGCTTCCTTCACTGGGTTCCGGTCTAAATGAGGTTGCACATCCCAGCCGTCCAAACAGTTACCGTACACATTCAGGTAGATCGGACGGTCTGGGTCGAAGATTGAAAATAAAAACCAATGATCTCTAGTGCTTCTTGATACTCTTTCTGTTGACCAACCGAGACGATTAGCTTTCCCCTTACATTTAAACTGGACCTCCAAATTTTTTCCAATTTTCGATTTTATTCCAATATAAATATTCCGAATACTACGTAATTTATATTTAAAGCAGTCATACTAAATTAAAACTGCAAGAGACGTTTAAATAAATTTTTCATTATGTTTTCAATATAAGTATTTGTTTCATTCATCATGTTAAACAATTAATTTATGCCTCGCTCAGAAACAGACAAAAACATGGGGGGGGGGGGGGAATTGCTAAAAAGAACTGCCCAAAGCGTCAACAAATAATTCAAGTAAATAAATTCATTAACATGACGAGAAATAGGAAGAAAATCTAAATTAGAAAAAATAAATGCGTATACGAATTATTTGTTATGGAGGAATGTGTGCCGAATATAATTAAAACAGCAAACAAAGGAGGTCCACCTAAAAAGAGACTCAACTTATTTCATTATGGAACATCATAAAGTGTCAATGGGAGAAAGAGAAAAATATCTCAATCTATAGGATTATATGTCTCCTAAAATCGTACTGATGGAGAATTGAAGAAGATAATTCAATACAGTTCGCTGCTGTGCCCGCACTTAGCGGTCGCGAATTTATGGAGTTACTTCTTTTACAAACACTATTTTTATTCAAACAAATGTCACATGATCCGTAATAGCGAGTTCACAGTTAAAATATTTATCAGTATTTATGGTACTAGTGGGAACCGCGGACATTCTGCCCTATAAGTAATAAACAAAAAACATGCAATAATGTTTCCTACTTTTGTTGAGTTTGTATAGCGAGTTGAGTCGTATATCTCAAATAAACATTTATAAAATGTTAAGAAGTAAACGAACATCATGGTCTCACGTTCAGTATCTGATGTCATAAGATACGTAAAGCTCCATGGTTACATCGCAGTTTTTGCTGTGAAAGAAGTATAGTAATTGCATTATATAGGGAACGGGCTGCCCGCATCATGGACTCACTTTCAGTATCGGATGTCATACGCTCGTAAAGTTCCAGTGTTCATGAAATGTTTATACGTGATTGGAGCACGTTTTGCAACATTTTATAGCAGCTTTACCCAGAGATAAATAAATAGACAGATAAATCAAGGTGTTTATATTATATTATTAATGATTATCATGAGCTATAAATTTGGACTTTTAGCTCAATTTATATACAGTTTATATCGATAAATTTAATTTACCAAAAAATTAATTAAAAATAATTTTAAATTCGCCCAAATCTAAAATAAAACATTACTTATGCTCAAATATATCAATTGCTTGTTTTATACATAATGTTTGACGAGGAACAGAATAAGGCTAACCCCATTACTCTGGGACTATCTGTTCACGATATATTTGAGATTTTTTGCATTTTTGTTACGCCGCTTTTTGAGAAAATGTCCAATCACCATATAAAAACAAAAATTGAATTAAAAGTGCAAATTTAGTGTTATTTTGTGCAATTAAACTCAATGTATTGTATTATTAAAGAAACAGAGAGAAAAATAAATTTCAGTCTGCAGCGAAAGTCATGTGCTGACCACATCAGATTTTTTCCCTGGCAGCCCAGGGAATATTCTGATGTAAGAATCATCACTCTACACCGAAGCGCGAAAATGTGAGAATTAAAATCCTGTCTATCTGACATTAATGCTTGTAACTGAAGAATGGGTTCAACGAAATTATATTATATACTTTTTTCAATGTGGATTGTTAAGCTTATTAAAAAGAAGCAGGTCTATATGTAAAAAATTTTCAAATTCTGTAGGGCTTTATATAAACAGCAAATTATTTATATAAAATTAATTATTTATATAAAAAGCAAAAATTACAAATTACGCTTCCAAACTAAATATCTCCTACTATACACAATATGATTTAACATTTTTTTCCCCGCAATAAGGTTAGATATGGATAATAGTTTAGTAAATGTTGTATTTTGATACACCTTTGGGCAAAACAGCGGGAATTAAAATAACTTTTACAGCGGTTTGATCGCTTATAATTCTAAAACGGCTTAACCAATGTAAGTATTTTTAACTGGTTTGTTAATCTGAATGGGAAGTATATATAAGGCAAATATATATCAAATCTTGTTCCGAATATACTTCATTTCAGTATTACTCCAGGCAAAGCCTCGCCTAGGGCGCGGTAGCCCTGTGGTTAGCGCGCTGGAGTTGCACTCGGTAGGCCCGGGTTCGATTCCAGCCACTGCCCAAACTGCCGCCGTGTTCACGCGGAGTACGATCACGTTAAACATGTGGGTCCGTAAGTCCTTCCGAGAGATTGGTGGTAGGGGAAGGAGGGTACGGTCCCTGTGGATGCCTCCCCCACTGGGTTCCGGTCTAAATTGGGTGGCACTTCCCGGCCGTCCAAACAGATACCTTACACCTTTCTGGTAGGTCGGACGGTCTGGGTCGAAGAAGAAGAAGAAGGCAGCCTCGCCTATTTCTCTTAATATACAATATATTAAAGGGCAAGAGATAGCAGAATGTACATATATATTAGATTAGCGAAAACGTCATTATTTAAAGTAAGGGAATAATTTTATTAAGAACATGAGAAATTAAGGAACAGATGTAGTATAAACCCCTTTTTCATTCTTGGCCGCTTTAGGTGAGATTCTAGCAATCTCTGATATGATTTGGAGAACATACCATTTTGACAACCCTTTCACGTCTTTTGTCGCTCTTTTGTCGCCGTTTGTGAAACAGTTGATCTGCAGCAATTCAAACATGGGCCTACGCTCGCTAAAAGAACATACCAGAATTCGGCCCCGCTGACTATCGGAGGTCGAACGTTGCAATAGCTGTTTGTGCAAAAAGGGTTCTGTGGTTCATAGAGCGCAATATGAAGATCAGATAATTTTAGAATTTTCTGCTTTTAACTTGCGACAAAAGCGCGATAAAAGCGGACAAAATACGACAAAGGTGCGACTCCGGAAAGGGTTGCCAGAATGGAATGTAGCAATTTTTACCTTGGCGACAAAAGGGCGACAAAGGACAACAAAAGCCGCGGAAAGGGTTGCCAGAATGGAATGACCTCTAAATCACAGCAAGGATCTCACCTTGCTGTGATTTAGAGGTTCTTCTTCGAGAAAATTCTTCGAGAATGAAAAAAGGATTATACTAGATCTGTACAGAAATTGATAGAAAACAGAAAAATCAAGAAAATAAATGCATTTAGAAAATAATTGTTTGGGGGAACCTTGTGTCGAATGTAATTACAGGCAGCAGAGAAAGAAAATGAAAAAGAAAAGCATTTGTTCACATACTCACAATTGCAATGCAAACAATAGCCGAAGGCAGAAAGAGCGAATAGCAAAGAAGGTGGATAATTCGAAATGAGAATTATTCATGGAGATTGTATGAAGATAGCTTTATGTAATTTTTAATGTAAACGAAATGAAACGTAAATTCGTTTTGTCAATCTTAATTAGTTATAATATTTAAAAACTCCTTTCTCGAATTTTTATTTATATGTAATATATATTTAATTTTATACCTTTTTTTAATCTTTTATTTCAGTCCCAAATGCATAGATTATATCCATTTAAGCACAGAATATACTTCCATTTATTTTATTTTTTACTGTACTTTCCTACATCATACTACACGTATATCAGTTCATCTGTGTAGTGGAAAATCTAAGCTTCACACATCTGTGAAATTCGGTACAGTTTTAGTTCGGGTCACGTCAGTATTTCACGAATTTGATCATATCTCAGCTTCTTATTATGATAGATCTACACTTTAAAAACTATACTACTACTTTAGTTGGCGAAGGCCATGCATATGCTCTGCCTAGACTGCATACGCTTTGCATGGTTTTAGGAAGCATTAAGCCTACACGACAAGTTCTATTATCTGTTCTAAGCAAATGTATCGTTAAAGCGTTGTCTGTTTTTCTAGATATTCCTGGTTGTTCTGGTGTAATTTTAACTAGAAGTTTCCATCTTAATTCCCTTGTTACGCCTAGTACATAATCAAAAAAGATGTTTGTCTGTGTGCATGCATTATGTGTAGCAGGGAATCAAAACTTCGGGCATCTACAAAATTCGGTACAGGTGTTACTTTCGGGATATTACGACTCATCAAGATTCTTTTAATTCGAATTATTTTTAATACTTTCCAAATTTGTTCATTCATTCTATCTATCTGTCTGTACGTTCATATGATAAATGTCGTGAAAATGACCCTTTTTCAAAATGAAATTTTAGTATGTTGTTGAGACTGCCTGTAGAAAATATGGGAATGTAAAGAATAATATCACCCAATTAGTTTTGGATTAAACCCCTATGGAAACAAATTTTCCAAACAATTTTTAAGCGGAATTAAAATTCGCAAATTGCTTTGAAAACATTAGAAAATATTCAAATTATCCTGTAAAATGTGTTAAAAAAATTTCATCAAAATATGTTGAGCAGCTTTTTAAATAAAAATATAAATAATAATTACACCCATATTATATGAAGAGACCATGTGACTCATTGCAATATAAAATATTGCATCCATTTCTTTTTCGCTTAGTGAACATCGTGACTTTTAAGGAACGCTTATGTTTATATTTGATGTTGCATTAGTCCTAAAACTGCTTTAATTTTGCAAATTATTCAAAATTCTGTGCTTACGCAATTACAATATTCAGATTTTAAATGATCACTAGACTTTGAATCTTTCTACAACGAAGCCTAATTTTAACGTATGCAGAATGTAAACAAATAAAGCCATTATGAGATGAGTTATATAAGAATTGCTGAATTTTTTAAACTTAAAATTATTTATCTCTGGAGTCTGGAATATAATTGATATGAATGAAATATTCATTGACTTTATATGTAAAAACAGACGATTTTATTCCATCGCCTTTTTTAAGTTTCCAAGTTTTAAGTTTATTGTACTGTGATAATTGATACTATTACAATATCAATATATCGGATAACTATATCGATACGCTCTATCAGTACACGGAGGAACTAGCCACATTTATATACTTTAGTTCATAGAATAGGGAAAATAATTCAGCTTCTGTTAGTTTGGAAACCAGAGGCACCCAGGGGAAGAAGACTGACAGAGCCTCAGAAATTGCGTGCTGATATACTGGTACATTTGAATGAAGTACATGCCTAGGGTGACCCTATTAATACCAAGAGCTAGGTGGCGACCAGCGACTCTCACCCACGGTGAGGAAGCGTATCGGGGTTTGCTAGTGGAGTTTCAAGTTATATATATGGGAACTTGGAGCTCCATACAACGTTTGAAATCTGGAACAATCTAATAGACTAGAAGGTATGCCGTCATACGACGAATTCAAAATTTGAAAATCATTTCCTCCCATTTGTCTTCATTTTTATCAATCTGGCAATGGATTTGAGATTACTGTAGAGATTCCTGCTCAATTTACAGCCTATATGCTTCGGCCTTTTCTTTTCAAATTTTTCCAATGATTCTTGACTTCGACGTACTCGCCACTCTTCCTCTGTTTAACCAGCGTTTCTTTTATTTTCTGTCCTTTTAATTTCCCACCGGCCAACACGCTTGTGAAATAACATTTGTTATGAATGTCTAAAAATGTTTTTTCTTCAGTCATTTTAAGTATAAATGCAATCTGCTGACACCACTCAAAGTAAAAAATAAGAAAAAAAGAAAAAATACTAACCGCGTTCAAGCAAAAATTTATTTAGCTCAGAAGAACGCTTCGGTTTTTAATAAAGACTGAATTCAAGCAGCAGCGAGCGTGGAAATTCACCGCGTAGAGTAGGCTCACGTTTTTTTGCTTGAGACCCAGACCGTCCGACCTACCAGAAATGTGTAAGGTAACCATTTGGACGACCGGGAAGTGCCACCCAATTTAGACCGGAACCCAGTGGGGGAGGCATCCACAGGGACTGTACCCTCCTTCCCCTACCACCAACCTCTCGGAAGGACTTTCGGACCCACATGTTTAAGGCGATCGTACTCCGCATGAACACATCGGCAGTTGTGGCAGCGTGCAAATCCAGCGCGCAAACCACCGGGCTACCGCACCCGAATTTGCCAACAGCACGCGGTGTTCACAGGTGGTCACCCACCCAAGTACTAACCGCGCCCGATGCTGCCTGATTTCGATGATCTAACGAAAGCCGGTTTTTTCAGCACGGTAGGGCCGTTGGCTAGAGTAGGCTTACGTGTACTTAATAGCCACAGAATAATGAGCCACAATACGCAATACAATCCAAATGCATCAAACTGTCAATCGAAGCATAGAAATTTATTGTAACTGTAAATCATTAATCATACTACGGGACAGCATGGTGTACATTTTTACGGTACAAATTAAGAAATGGTTGGCGACATTCTCCCAAGAGTTCGCAAATTGTAAGTATTATGGTGGCTATTTTACAGAAAATGTATCGCACTATTTCAGCTCGCCATACTATATGCAGACTTCCGGAAATATTAGTTTTCGTTGGGTGAAAAGTGCATCGTGGCTTTGTTCAAGGAAAGGTCGGCTGTGTCCAACGCAAACGTATTATTTAATCACCACGTTCCTGGTAATTGTCAGTCATTCGTTGATAAATTATGCTAGACCGCCAACCAGTCATTGTATAACATTAAAAAAAACTGTCCAATATAATAAGGCGCTGGTATCGCGGATTTTAAAATAATTTGACAGACCGGATGCAACGTGTGGATCGAAAAGCACCTGCATTATTATTTTCCACACTTAGATGGACTGTAAGGTTGGACAAAAGGCCAGATTTCATAAGAGCCAAATAAACAGACTGCAAACAGCCATTTTATAGCCAGATTTAGCCCCAATTGTGTGCAAAAGATTAAAAAAAGACTTTACCTAAACATAAAATAGATAAGTTTGCTACCTTGAACTGGAGTGCTCTTCAGTTTAATTGTGTTGTACATCAGTCCTTCTCAACCTTTGTGAGACTACGGCCCGGTCAATTATTTTTTTATAAGACGAGTGTCCGGTCCCAACAAATTTACTCGTAAATAATTTTCTATTTTTTTAAACTCATATATTAAACTAACATAAATATTAATAATTAATCAATGTATAGTCATAAAGCGTATTAGTATATACATTTATGTATACGGTGTGGCATGTTGACAAATATAAAATTGCATTAAATAAGTAATCAATCACTGGACTAATGAATTCTTGTAGCATATTGTAATTTCCTCAAGCTAACAACGTAAAAAAATGTGTACAGATTTCCATTGACATATCCACATATTAAATTTAAATCTATAATCATGGCTTTCGAGTTTCAATACCAGCTCTTACACACTGCAATGCGAATTTGCGAAGAAACAGTATTCAGTGTTACTAGATTTGAGAACAGACTGCCTTGACTTAACAAGCCGTCTATGTCACTATTCAATGAGTGAAAATTCCTGATGGTTCATGAATTCCATGTTTAAAAAGATGAGGCTTGTGCAGTTGGTACACACATGTTATTTAAGTCCGGCCGTCCAAATAGTTGCTCTAAGTCCTCTGGACGAGTCGGACGGTCTGGGTCTTCAACACATGTTATTAAGGCGTTTTGCTTCCGAGTGTTTACACACATTCACGAATATTATTTTTCCTTAGAATATTTCCTCATAAAAGTGCTTGGGAAATTGAAACGACAAATTCCAGAAGAATATCCCGCGACCCGGTGGAATGTAAGCCACGGCCCGGCGGTTGAGAATCACTGTTCTACATCACCTATTTCTCTCAGATTCTGCGTCATTAACTGCACCGTTCCAGATTAATTTGGATCCACATCTACCGTTTTATTAAAGGAACTCCCTCCTAACATAAAATATACTTTTAAAATATTAGAGGAACATGCCGCAGGGTGCAGAAATTTTTATTTTTTAATTTTTGTAATCTCATATTCTATAAGGAGATAGATTGATACTACTATTGAACATAACTACAAGTTTTCCAAATGGTTGTTGTCGAAAAAAATTGACCTATAATCCGTCAGACAATAATTAAAGTAAAATGAAAATTTATACCATATATCGTAGAATTAGTTCCTGCACGAAATCGACACTGAATTATAATTTCCATTTTCGTATTGTTCGTTGGTGCTTTCAGCACCTGCTGAAATAGAGATTTAAAATAAAACATTATGATATTAGTGAGTTGAATAATATGCTTTAAGATTTACAATCCTTTCTTTCATATTTATGGATACTATTTCAACTTTCACTAATTCAATGCTATAGCATATGACAATAAGGGTAGTGAAATGTGGGCGTGGCCAAAAATACTATTCGTATTTGGTTCAACATTTCCCAATTAAATCTTGTTGATAACTCGATTAATAAAGATTACTGCGAATTTTTGACACTGCATTGCGAATAGAATGCGAAAGGTACAGTTCTGACAATGTACATATAAATTACTATGAGACGGTAGATGTGCTGCGCACTTACGCTACACAGGCCGTTAGACTCAACCGAATGTTTAGAGTAATCAAAATGGCTTCTCCTTCGACTCAGACCATCCAACCTACTGGAAGGTGCAATGTATCTGCTTGGACGGCCGATACGTGCCACCCAATTTAACCTGGAACCCAGTGGGGGCTGCATCCACAGGTACCACAGGATGGATCCACAGCGACCAGAGATTACGATCACCCTGTATAATGGGAGTGCAACTTGCACTGCCGAACTCATGAGAAAATTCTGGTATCAAAGTCGAAAACATTTAAATTTTAGATCTGCGACATATGTGCACCGAAATCTGCGCATTTGTGCTCCATTTCTGTATGCGTTTATCGTTTGCTCCGACAACACGCTCGCCCCACTGAGTGATTACAAGCGTTACGTCCAAACGTTTCATCTTCTATAACTTTTCAAATAACTTTTTTCGCACGTTTCGGTCGAAATGAATTGCATTCTATTAATCTATCAAAACTGCATAACTTAACAAACTTCTCGTTTGAAATAAGCGAAAATTGTGACGTTTCGCATCAATGCATAACGAAAACGCGGCAGATTTCATAAATCACAAAACACGCCTATAACGCACTTTCCCAAATTGCACTCCCATTGCAGATACCAGCATCCATGGACTGGTTTCGCTCTAATTATGCGCTCGTGAGCATGGAATGTAGAGTAACAAAATTACTCACTCTTTATAATCTAATGAATTCAGGTAGGGATAATTTAAACGTTTATCTAACTTTTTAACATTGTATATATACTAAATATGTAGCAGTAAACCTGACCCCAATCAATGTTAACTAACATCTGAGACAAGTATGTAAATTTATTAAAACGCTTTTGAATTATAAAATGCTCATAGAAGAAAGTATGTGGTATATATTTTATCCATTTCAGCTTTTTAGAGGATAGGTGTACGAGTATATGACATATACACTAACTCATGTACTCTTTTTCATTACCTGGTAAGAGTTTTATTGAAATTAATCTTCTATTTTACGAGATATTTCACTCAGATGTATATTTTTAATGTATCCTTTTATGTATTTGATAACATACACAAACCTACACTATAGTTTCCAAGATATGCCTGCATTAAGAGCGCATGAGTGCCCTCATTAAGAGTGCTGTACTAGAACTAGAAACAACTAGACTCAACTAGTAAAATGCATCGTAACTTTTGAAATCCGACACATCATGTAATATTTTCGTTATCAAACATTATAAAGATAAATATGTCTTTCGAAACACATATTTATTTCTATACACGTTTGGTGACGAAACACATATTCATCTGTGAAACGTTATAGAGATAAATATGTGTTTCGTCACTGAAAGAAATATTTTTCAACATGTTATTCATTCTACCATTTCATTTAATAATTTTTTCGAGTTAAAAATATAGTTCTATTTTTTAAAAACATAATTTATCCATCCTATTTATTTATTTATATATATTTTTTTTAAATCTTTCGTAATTGGTTAAACAGAAAGTTTTATAACCGCCAATAATTTTTTAAAAAAAAATTGAAAGTTGCTGAACTCTGAAAAAGATTTGATTCTACAAATTAAAAAAAATCTGATATGGGCAGCACATGACTTTCCCTGCAGACTTATATCCACGTTCTTTATATTTTAATTAAATTTAATTCACTTTTAATTCAATTTTCGTTCTCATTTGGTAACTGGACTTATTTTCAAAAATGGAATAGAGAAAATACTAAAATATCTCGAGAACGGCTAGTCCTAGTATAATGGGGTTGGTCTTATTCTTTTCATCATTTAAAATTACGTATAAAACAAGCATTTAATGGGCCTATTTGAGCATATGTAGTTTTTTATTTCATATTTTGACGATTTTTGAAGGTTATTTTGCAAAAAAAGTCAGGCTATTTTTCCCGAATCATACCAAAATCTAATCCGCACCAGAGTGACCCACAAGCGACTTATCTACCGAATTTTGTGAAATTCGGTCTATTAGTTTTTCAGCTTGAGTGGATACAGTCTTTCGTGGGTCATTTCGCAAAAAAAGGCGGGTTCTTTTATCCCGAATTGTACCCAAAACTAATCAACACCAGATTCGCCCACAAGTGACTTACATACCAAATTTTACGAAATTCAGTGAATTAGTTTTTTAGTTAGATTATATACAAAATCTGCCCAGACAGACAGACACACACACAGACGTCATGCTGAAAATCGTTTTTTCGTATTCTAGAGGTCTCGAAACGTGTAGATCCGTCGAAAACTCAAGTTGCGATTTTCGACACGATTCCAATACTTTCCCTATACATTACCATGTATTGTAGGGAAAGTAAAAAAAAAGAAATTCTCCTCAATTTTTAACGAAAACTAATCTGTATCGTTTAGAAAAGGTTTCAGTAACTTTCTTCCGATATAAGTCCCTTTATCCACGGTTTACGAATACGAAATTATCCACAAAGTAATTCCTTCCTAATACTTTAGAACATTAGATTAGATGCATTTTGGCCCGATTTAAATAAAATACTCTCAATAATAACTTTCAATTTCTTCTGTGTAAGAAAAAATCTAATACACCTAGCACAGGACCATCATAACAGGTCAAAAAATTTTGACGTAGTGTGAAAACAATATCCCAAATTTGAATTTTACTACTTTCCTTACGTACATAAACAATCGAGTCACATTATTATCACCACCCGCTAATATCCAGAACATTCGCATCCATAACATCGCACTAAAATTTCAGGAACGTTTTTAGTATGAAATATTTTTTCTTAAGCAAAATAAGATTCGTTCTTGCAATAGTGAATTCGAATAATATGGAATTGTTATTCGACTTCACTGTTACAGAAGGTCGCTGTTATAGAATAATAATGTGCAATAGTAATAATATGTGGTGAATTCGATTTGAACCACATTTCATACATTTTCACTTACTTTCGGAGTTGTGCCTACTTAAAAGCATTTAACAAAATATTGAATTTCTTTCTACCGAATGGCAATATAATAAATTGCATGATCGAAAAAATACATTAAGCGTTTAAATGATTAATGGCGATGGCAGTTACTGAAATGTGGGAAAAGGAAAAACTTATGATTGGTTGTAATATATATATATATATATATATATATATATATATATATATATATATATATATATAAAGTTACTGTTTTTATTGAAATTAAATAGCTCATACATAATAATGAATTGAGTACAATATCAAGGCCGCAGGACCCTTCAATGGTTAGCAATTGCACATTGAATTTTCAAATCAGTAATTGGTGAAACCCCCTTGGCGGCAATGAATGCTTGTATACATCTAGATAAGGAGTGATAAAATTTCCTAATGTCATCCTGCAATACATTCTGCCAGGCATTTTTCAATTGTTGCTCCAGATCTGCTACATTTCGAGGTGCCCGAATCTGGCGGCCTAACATGCCCCATGCATACTCGATAGGCTGAAGGTCTGGTGACCTTGCTGTCCAGGGACATTATCAACAGCACGGAGACAGTCCACAAATATGCGATCTGTATGTGGCGTGGCATTATCTTGTTGGAAAATGGCAACAGAATTGCGTGCCATGAAAGGTAACACACACACGCCTGCAGAGGGCGCGGTAGCCCATTGGTTAGCGCGCTGGAGTTTCACTCGGTAGGCCCGGGTTCGATTCCAGCCGCTGCCAAAACTGCCGCCGTGTTCACGCGGAGAACGATCACGTTAAACATGTGGGTCCATAAGTCCTTCCGAGAGGTTGGTGGTAGGGGAAGGAGGATACGGTCCCTGTGGATGCCTCCCCCACTGGGTCCCGGTCTAAATTGGGTGGCACTTCCCGGCCGTCCAAACAGTTACCTTACACCTTTCTGGTAGGTCGGACGGTCTGGGTCTCAACAACACACACTTGCAGGATTTCATCAACATATCGTTGAACTGTTGAAGTACGCAGGATGACTAGTGGCGACTCGCTGTCGTAAGAGTTAGCACGCCACACCATCACACAAGGAGTAATGGCTGTGTGGAGCAAAGAAACAAAGGCTGATGAGAAACAAAGGACCGCTGTCTCTGGCGTACCACACACGTAACCGATGGTCAACTGCTGAAAGGCTGAAGCGTAGTTCATCGTGGTTCATCACGACACCACTCCAAACGATCCTGTAGATGTTCTAAGGTTATGGGCAGACGTCTTAAAGGCCGTCGTGAGCGTAACCCTACCTCAGCCAAGCGCCGTGAGATAGTGGAAGGTATCATGGGTGGTATGGAAGAGGCAATAGTAGGTTGAATGACGAACAATGATGCCGTTGAGCCAGTTCGGGGCTGTCACCCGATCTTGCCTCGCATTCGTACACCTTGGCCATCTAGAGTCTTTATTCCGCCGATGAGTTCCTTGCAGCAACCATTGCTGCCAGCACCTTTGCACAATAGCGTCCGTTCGGTGCAGGTGCCGGCCTATTTCTCGGTTTGACCAGCCAGCTTCGGCAACGTCGTAACGGCATTATTGTTTGTGTCTCCACGGAACTGGAACGCCCATAACGAGCAAAGATAAATAGTTCACATGTTTAACCTGTTCTATAGGATGCTAGTTGCGCAGTAGAAACTTGCGCTATGTACGAAGTTAACACCCATTGGCCTTGCAAATTTAATCATTTTCATACTTAGTATAAAGAAACTTGCATTCCAAATTTCGAAATGATAAGAATATTTTTAGGAGTGCTTCGTTTTTTTTTGCAAAAGAATGTCTATATATATATACATATATATGTGTGTGTGTGTGTGTGTGTGTATCTTGAATGTCTCCACTCGACTTTCTCACATATTCACATACCTGGGCCAACGGCCGTTCCGTGCTGAAAACACCGGTTCTCGTTAGATCACCGAAGTCAAGCAGCATCGGGCGCGGTTAGTACTTGGTGGGTGACCACCTCGGAACACCGCCTGCTGTTGGCCATCTCGGGTGCGGTATCCCCGTGGTTTGCGCGCTAGATTTGCACGCTGCCACAAATGCCGCCGTGTTCATGCGGAGTACGATCACGTTAAACATGTGGGTCCGTAAGTCCTTCCGAGAGGTTGGTGGTAGGGGAAGGAGGGTACGGTCCCTGTGGATGCCTCCCCCACTGGGTTCCGGTCTAAATTGGGTGGCACTTCCCAGCCGTCCATACAGTTACCTTACACCTTTCTGGTAGGTCGGGCGGTCTGGGTCTCAACAACAACAACATATTCACATACCATAGTAGATAGTTCTCCTTATGTCAAAATGAATATGAGAATGAAGAATATAAATGTGTCATTTTGAAATATATACCTGCGTTATTATCAAGAGTAGTGAGTACCTATGTTAGTTGCTATAGACATTCATGTAAAACATCACCCATTCATATTTCGAATGGGACAGTGTGTGTGGCAATAGTATAAGGCACTTAAGAAAAGGTTTCGATATGCTTTTTTAAATAAAAAAGACTAATGATGTAATTTAGATAGAATAATAGAAGGCATTTTGTTTCATAAGGCTCGAACCAGAACTGACGAATTTATCGACGATAAACGTGGAACGTTTGAAGTTACTCCAACGAGCTAGCAAGCGAGAAGCGCAGACTGGCGTATAGCACAGATGTCAATGCACAGATGTCGCAGATATAAAATTAATTTTGTAACCTCTTTTCGACTAGAATTGTTTAATAACGCAGCTTAAAGAGTAACCTGAGAGATTGGTAGGAGTGGATGCTCCTCGTAGATGTCGCCCCCACTGATTTCCGGTCTAAATTCGGTAGCACTGTTTCGGTCACCCAAATTAATACATTTCACTTTTGAATAGGCCGAAAAGAAGAAAGCTTAAAGATTATAGATAATCAGAAAAAAAGTTACATGTTGGCAACTGTTTTGATTTCGCCAGATAGTTTTACTCGTATCCACCGAATTGATCGATGGCAATCTTATATACGTTTCATATATTATATAGATGTGGCCGCAGAAAGAAATCCGAAATATATATTGTTTAGCTATGAAACGGAATTTTTCCAAAATCGTTGGCCCTTCTGAATTTCAAAAACCGATGATGCAATTTAAACCGGTATACTGCGTATATTGTGTAGACGTGGAAACGGAAAAGAAAAATTTTAAAATGTATACTGTTTAGTTTAGAAGTCAAATACGCATTAGTTATACGTGTAAAATCCCAGGATTGCCCCGATTAGCCTCTTCAAATGTAAATAATCGGATGATAATCACTTTTAACATTCAGTATGCATACTAAATCATAGTGATCCGCAATGCACATTAAAGTCGAGTCACCGGCCAAAGTAGCTCTTGTGGGCATATAAAGAATAATGAGCCACAATCTGCAATCTAATCCAAAAGCACCAAGCCATCAATCGAAACATAGAAATTCAATGTAACAATAAACCTTTAATCATACTGCATGTCAGCAGGGTCAAAATTACGGTACAAAACAAATTTTTACGGTACAAAATAAGAGAAGAGATTAAAAAAAATTGCCAATTCTAATAAAATATTATTGTGGCTATTAACCTTTTGCTTACGGGTGGCGTCCATGGACGCCAATGTCTGCAAAGAGGGGATCGAACAATTTGGGATAGGGTATGTCAAATATCTGCCTTTCTGAGAGGTTCTTCGTTTGGGATAGACTCCCACCCGTAAGCAAAATGTTAAATAAAAAATATATCGAACTACTATAGCTCGCCATACAATATACAGACTTCCGAGTAATATTAGTTATCGCTGGGTACAAAGTGCTTCATGGCTTGGTTCAAGAATAGGTCGTCTGAATCCAACATAAATGATTTATTCATCAACCATAGCACTGTTAATTGGGCGGTATAAACGTTGTTAAATTATGCTACACAGTAATTCAGGAATTGTAGAAAATTAAATTTGCGCAACACATTAAGGGACTGAAAATGCGGGTTTTAAAATATATCCCCGGTCCAGATGCGGCACGTTGGTCTAGAATCTAGAAGCAACTGGGCCACACTTAGATAGATTTTAAGGGTAGAATCTTGGCAAATAATATCTACATTTTAAATACATATAAAAAAGCTGTCAACTGTATTTTATTGCTTTCTTAGCCAGTTTTGAATGCTAAACTGACAAAACTTGCAAAACTTACCATTGGTTGATAAGACATAACGAGAGCGAACACTGCTTATTATCGAAGGCTACTGCCTTAATTGATAACAGATTTTTCAGCGGTGAAATAAACAACGGCAACAAAAAAATCCTGTTATTTATAGAAAGTTCTTTCAAAACATTATCGGTACATACTAATAAAGAAATATTTCATTTTTAAATTTTCGCAGCACCTAAAGAGATTTTGATATAAATGATCTAATTTAAAATATACAACCCCTTCTTTCATATTTATTGTAAATTGCCCTTGTTTCAACGCCTTGGAATTGGCAAATAGATGTAGTCAAATGTGAGCGTGATCAAATGCACTATTTATACTTGTTGGTTCAACAATCCGAATATAAATCCTATCAATGCCGTTATATTAAAAAAACAGTGAATTTTTGACACTTCACTGTGAATAGATTGTAAAACTCATAGTTCTAAAATTTTACATATAAACTAATATGAACCTGTAAATATGGAAGACGCTTACGACCGGGAGAAATGCAAGACGAGCTTCTTCTTCCTCAAAACACACCGGCCGACCTACAGGAAGATGTAACGTATATGTTTAGAAGGCTGAGAAGGGCCACTCAATTTAAACCGGAACCCAGTGAGGGCGGCATCCACAGGGAATGTACCCTCCTCCCCCTACTACCAACCTCTCGGAAGGACTTTCGGACTCACATATTTAACGTGCCCATACTCTGAGTTAATACGGGAACTGTTTGGGCAGAGCTAGAAATCAATTTCTTTTCGTCGGAGTGTATTCCCCGCGTGTTGACCACTGGGCTGTCCTATCCCTGGCAAGATGTTCTTAAAATTTCGATTTAAGCTTCAGTAAATTAAACATTAATCAATAAAAATTGGCATTAGCAGTGTGGATGTAGATTAAATGGGTCGATCCAACTTCAAACTTCCTTGCGAACAAGACAAATTTTTCATACATAAAAGAGAACTGGATTTCTTCTTATCACAGGATAGATCGTTGCATATTTTGTGCAGTGAATTACTGTAGACAATTCATATATCGTTATACATAATTCAATTATTAAAGATTACATAAATGGTAAAATATTCCGATAAAAATTTAATAAAATGGATTTCAAAATCTTTAAATTCTTCGATTCGGAATAACACGAAATTTCTCTACATCCTTCATTTATTCAGACGTAAAAGAGAAACACCGCAATCGAATATTTCCGCTTTCTGGCTTCATTGATCTGCGGTGGGTGGAATAATGGCCTCTGCAGAGAAATTTATTTGGAATTCATAGATAAATGAAATAATCATTAGAAAAGTAGATATATGAAACGTAAATTAGTATGCCCACTTTCCCTACAATATATGGTACTGTATAGGGAAAGTATTGGAATTATGTCGAAAATCGGATTCGTTTCGTCCGAGACTTCGACGAATCTACCCTTTTTTGAGGACACTAGAACACGAATCCATCATTTTAGCGTGCCGTCTGTCCAATGTATGTATCCGTTCAAGATCAAAAAATTTTCGACAAAATGCCGAAAAATTTGGGTAGTCATTTGTTAATTATACTGGTGCTGATTGAATTTTGGTACGAAGAATATCCATGATCCGTTTTCCGGTCTTTTATGTGGTTTTCGACATGAATTAGGGGAAAATTCTCCAAAGTCTGCAAGAAAACTTTCTATTTTCCACAATTTTGCCCAAAATCTCTGAAGACCGACCAATGCAGTCCTGCCGAAGATTTGACATTAGATTTCTTACAGCCTAACTTGTTACATGTACTGTTAGAGATGTCCTTATTTTGGGAACACCCTTTGTGAGTATGAACTTTGTGAGTATAAACTTTGTGAGTATGAACTTTGTGAGTATGATTGTGAACTTTGTATGAACTTTGTGAGTATTTGTGAGTATGAACATGTAATTTTTAGCCGCCTGCAGCCACAGTCTAAATATTGAAATAATGATGGCGGCAAACTGGTAGGTTTTCATATAGCGTAATTTTCCTGCTAGAATGTAAATTTGAAATCGCGCTTATCATTATGTGTCAACTGAGGGAGTTCCTTCTTAGTAAACATTTCATATATTTAAATATGCTTTTACGCTTCTCTAATAAGCACATGTCTATTCACGTACATACAAATAGATATGTATACAAACATTGACACAAACATACAAGTCCATACACACATATATACAAACACACCGAGGCATACAGGAACATACACACCCAAACATACACGCACAAGCGTACAAACACATACACCGCATACCTACATCTCTCTGAAAATTTTCACACCTGTTCCGGAGATATAAAATACATGCCTAACCGTCAAAATCTTATATTTCGAAATGGAAAGACAACTGCTTATGATTATACCAAAAAAAACACACAATTGAAAACAATTATATCACAAAATACACAAATTTGGAAAGTAATTATACTATAACAACGTTTATTATCCTAATCTAAATTTTTTAAATCCCTAAAATTAAAATTTGATTTCAACTGTATGCGTTTTCCAACTATGCATATATGGTAATTGAATGGCCCTCGATAAATTACTCCAGGATATAAGTATCCTTAACAGTTTCTGTTGAGGACGATTATAGGAAATTTAATAAATATAGGGCATGGTTGTCTCTTCATATTCCCTCTATATTGTTATTACATTGTCAAACAAACCAGATGTAGATAAAAATAATACTGCTTTTAACGAAGTTATTTCGGTTTTATACCTTAAAAACAGTTTGAAATATGCATATAGATATTTCATTTTGTTTTCAGCATATAAAAACAATACCGCTTGATATGAATTTGTGATTTTATATATTCACTGCAGCTTCTTATGACTGGCCCATCGAAATTTAATGGACACGATCCTTGATAAGAATAATAAAATGATTATTATCACTTTCCCTGCAATACATGGTAATATATAAGGAAAGTATTGAAATCGTGCTGAAAATCGCAACCTGAAAGTTCGACGGATCTACACGCTTTCGGTCATCTAGAATGCAAAAAAAAACTATTTTTACATTGACGTGTTTTTTTGTGTGTGTGTGTGTGTGTGTTGTGTCTGTCTGCGCAATGTATGTATCCACTCTAACCATAACTATTTGATCGAATTTCATGAAATTTTACAGGTAAGTCACTTGTGAGCGACCGTGGTGCTGATTAGATTTTGATACGATTCGAGATAAAATAACCAGCCTTTTCTTATGAAGAGCTCTGCAATATTCATATGTATCCCCTCTAGCTAAAAAAGCTAATTATGAAAATTTTCAAATATTTTGGTAGATATGTCACTTGTCAGTTACCCTTCGTCTTCGACCCAGACCGTCCTACCTACCCGAAGGTGTATGGTATCAGTTTGGACGTCCGGGAAATGCCACCCCATTTAGATCGGAACCCAGTGGGGGAGGCATCCACAGGAGCCGTAACTCTCCTTCCCGTACCACCAACCTCTCGGAAGGACTTACGGACCCACATGTTTAACATGATCGTGTTCCGCATGAGCACGGCGAAAGTTTGGGCAGAGGCGGGAATCGAACTCGAATCATCCGAGTGCAATCCACGCACGCTAACCACTGGTCTGTCTTACCGCTTGCAATA
Source organism: Amaurobius ferox (assembly GCA_951213105.1). Classification (NCBI taxonomy): domain Eukaryota; kingdom Metazoa; phylum Arthropoda; class Arachnida; order Araneae; family Amaurobiidae; genus Amaurobius; species Amaurobius ferox. The sequence goes on along the minus strand of OX578152.1, from coordinate 77,536,592 downwards.
TGGGCTTCTTCTTAAATATAAAACGAAAGACTACGTATGCTCAAATGTATCAATTCAATGATTGTTTGTTTAATTTTTGACGGCAAAAAGAGTAAAACCCATTACTTTAGAACCAGCCATTTTCCATATATATATATATATATATATATATATATATATATATATATATATATATATATATATATATATATATATATATATATATATATATATATATATATATATATATATATATATATATATATATATATATATATATATAAAATGAACATCCAATGATGAATAGAAGTTATAACTCATAATACACTAACTAACTTAAAAATTGCCTACAAAATACAAATAAGTAAAAAGGAAATTCAACCATAATGAGGAAATTTAAATGCATGTTATTGTGATCAAGCTAAAGATAATCAACAAATATCAATGGTGTGGAAACGAAAATAGGAATACAAAAAATACCAAGCATTAAAGCTTGCACGTGGAAAAGCTCTAGGCTGAAAAATTGTTCATTTTGTAATTCGAAAATATTCTTTTTCAAGTCCAAATATTCATTCGAAATGAACACGAAAATGCTTGTTTCTGAAACACGAGATAGATTTTATCTATAAACTCGTGATATTTGGACGACAAACATAAAGATTAGAAAAATAGATAGGAAACCATAAATACCTGAAAATACACCTCAAATGTACAAGCATGACGAGCATTAAATGACAAAACCAATGTTGCCATTCGCTGAAGTCAAAAGTAGAGATATACTGTTGCCAATTGTGAGTAATAAATAGCAGTACTGCGTAAAGGCTGTAAAAGGTGATATTCTACACTAAAAGCTGCAAAATAAAAGGGTGAAAATACATTGCAATGTATATTCAAGAGAATGTAGATGTTTGGCTGAATTTAATTTTTAAGAATTTTAGGCTAATCGAAATTTATTAACTATACCATTTACTAAATATGCTGGATATTTATATAATTTACTGGTAATTTTTAGGTTATTAATGTGCAAAGCATAAAATTTTTTATCTGATAATCTATAAATTCTAAATAGTTGTTCAAATATAATATTTCTAAACAATTAAATCTAGTTGCCGGAGGTAATATTTTATTAACATTGAATTTAAAATAGTATTTTTATCATATAAATTAGTAACTATAACATTAGTAGGTGCTATAATTAGATTTAAATCCAAATAATTAATACCGTTACTAATAGCAGTTTCATTAGGCTTGAATTCCAAATTATCCTGATAGAAATCTATATCTATGACGTAATTATCACTAAATACTTAACATATCAGATCATTGACTTATATCTAAATTTTATAATCTGTTGAAGTAAAGGATTTTGCATAATGATATAGGTATAAATTAGCTAACATACTGCTACTACAGTAACACTGTGAAACCCCTGAGACTTGTAAATATAATTTATTACCTTGAAATGTATAATTATTGAAAAGAACAAAATGGAGAAATTTAGGAAAATTGGTAAATTTAGTTAGATTATATGGATTAGTAATATGAGCATTATATAAAGCTGCAATTCAACATAAAGATCATAGAAATTAATATTATTAAATAGATCTTTAAAATAAAAAGTTTGAAATCCTATTATTAAAACTAGTGATGTAATTTATTTTTTAATTTTTTACTATTATTTAGAATAAAGTAGTTATTACTAAAATAACGTAAATTATTATTTAATACATTTAAATAATTTAGTAATAATTTACTCGCAGTAGTAGGGTAAGAATTGTGACCACTAATTACAGTTCTAAATTTGAAAGGGTTTTTATTAAATTTAGTATCTATATATATATATATATATATATATATATATATATATATATATATATATATATATATATATATATATATATATATATATATATATATATATATACGACTGTTTCTAAAATACGCTAGATTGAATTAAAATACAAATTATGTGTATTTGTAAATAATTACACGTGTTATTTTGTACAATTAAATTCAATTTAAAGAATTATGGAAGAAATCAAGAGAAAATGAATTTAAGTCTGTAGGGAAAGGCACGGGCGCTGCGTACACCAAATGTTTTTAAATAGCGGTTGTTTATTTCAATACGTGTTGTATGACTCTAGGCACAAACATTTGAAAGGCCTTGCAAATGTTTCAAAGATAAGGCGTTTTTGATCCTTGTTTTCCGTTTGGCATAGAACTTGTAAACACTGAATTTGTAATTGATTCTAACAAATGTATTCGTTATAATATTTAACATCCTTAAACTAAGATCATATTTTTCGTTCTTCGCACTGAGCTAAAGGAAAGTACTGTGATAATAATTTTGAATTTTACTGCTCTTCTTCATGCTCTTCTTTTAACAGTGTATTAAATAAAGTTTATATATATTTTAATGAATTTAACTTAAAACAAGAGAGATCGAGCGTGCATAAAACGTTATGAAACACTATCCAACTTAAATGCTGTTTTATTTAAACATCTGTAAAATGCGATACATTCAACGCTGACATATTTTAAACTATCACAGTACTACAATAATTTATTATATTTGAAAACTTAGAACATCATCGAAAAAAATTGAATTTATTCAGAGGAATTCATTGAAATATAAATCATCTGGCTCTCTATGTAAACACAATGCATATTTTATTCATAACACTTTTTTCCCAGACTCTAGTATAAATAATTTTGAGTGAAAAAAATCAGCAATTCTTATACAACTCATCTTACAAATGCTTGTTTACATTCTGCATCCATTAAAATTAGGCTTCGTTGAAGAAATAATCAACGTATGTGATAATTTAAACTCAAAAATATTGTAATTGCGTTGACGCAGATTATAGACGCACAGAAAATACGCAAAAATAAAGCGGCTTTAGGACGAATGCAGTACTACATATAAATTTAAAAGAACTTTAAAAATCACGACTTTGACACTGGGAAAAAATTATGGATACCATATTTTATCTTGAAGTGGGTCACGTGATCTCTTCATATAATATGGTTGTAATTGTTATTTTTATTTTTATTTTAAAAACTGGCGAACATATTTTGCTGATTTTTTTTTATATATTTTATGGAATAGTTTGAATATTTACTAAAATTTTCGAAGCAATTTGTGAATTTTAACTTTACTTAAAAAATGTTTGAAAAAATATTGCCTCGTAGGGTTTAATGTATTTCACATTTTCAACCCGGGTTCAAACCAAAACTAATTGGGAGATATTATTCATTTACATTCCCATATGTCTGACAGACCGTCTCTACAATATACTAAAATTTAATGTTGATACATTTTTACAGCAGTTGTCGTACGTACGGACAGTCAGACAGACAGACAGACAGACAGACATAATGAACAAAGTCATAAACACTTTTCAACTATTTTGGAAAGTGTTAAAATTGTGGTGATCTTGATTTAATCACAAGTCGAATTTTCGCTGGCAATACATTTGCAGAGTCTGAAATCTCCGGACGAAGCTACACCGTAGACATTTGATGTTAACCTAGTTCCTATTTATGTGACAAAGTATTTAGATATATTTATATAGGGTAAATAAAAAACTTGCCTCCCCATAAAATTTCATCCCCCATGGCCAAAAAGTTCTGAAAGAAACACTGACCACGACCCTAATAATTGCCAGATATTCGTTGCTAAATTATGCATCAACCAGGAATTTCAGAAAATTAAAATAATTAAATTTATTTAATACTAGCAGCATACCCGTTCTTCGTACGGAGAATATAATATAAAGACACTTGAAATTCATAATCATGCCCAAATTCTTATAGTATACTAAATGACATGTTTAATCAAAATATTCTGTTAAAATATTTAATATAATGCTCCTAAAAAGAAGTTTAAGAATCTCTGTTCTCGCTATATAAAATTATCTTCATGGACATATCTGAAGAATAAAACATCTTGGACCCCTCATGTAAGCAAATATAAAAAAAATATGGAATTGAATCAATATATGCAAAATAAAAGCGTTAAAATTGTATGGGACCCGTACTAATTATATACGCAAATATTAGAAAATATAACCTGTATTAGTAGATTACATGTATAAATTAAAAATACCAATAAACCCGTAATCTTTAAATCTGAAGACAGTCATTTATTCCAATATATGTCAAAATTAAAGTGCTAAAATTATATGGGAAGATATACACGTACTACTTATAATGTCCGATTATTAGTAGAAGATTACCCGTTTTGCAATATGAGTCACAAATGTTTTTTGGTAAAATACAACAGACGACGTAATAAATTGCATATATAATTAATCCCCTTAATCTTCATACCAGAAGACAGTACTTGATTCCAATATATATGCCAATATATGTCAAAATATATGCCAATATACCTGTACTACTTATATTCACGTAGATTAGAAGATATACCCGTGCATTCCTAGAAGATTACTCGTACAACGTACAATATGCGTGCGTCAGCAATTTTTGCCGCAATAAAACAATGGCGTAATAACTTAAAAATATCAATAATCCCTGAATCAATAATTCCGGAAAATATCAATAATAATAATGTTTAAACCTGAAGAGTATAATTGACATTATCCAGTCCAAAATGAAATGGCAATGAAATTTATTTTATATACACATCTTCATTATTCAAATCGGAAAGGATTTAATAAAAATCGTCTGCCGCATAAACACATTGGATTTAAATCCGTTGCTAAGCGACATGATATCATTTGCTTCAAATAAATTGGTAGAAAAAATATCGTCTAAATAGTTATATTTCTATGGAACATTTGGCGACACTTTCGTCAAATTAGCGACATTTTAAAAAATCGCCAAATTTATCGCCAAGTGGGACTGTAGAACTGACAGTTCCACTTTGCGACAAATTGATGAAATATCATCACAATACTATCCCCTAACAAAAAACAATTAATATCATTTATGTAGCGCAATTTTATCAATTTCAAGATATTTTTATAGATTTGAAAACATTTTTATCAATTTGGTGACATTTTAAAAATTCGCTAAATGTATTACTAAGTAGGATGGTTGGTCTGACAGAGAAATGCTAACCAAACATCATTTCAGTACTCTCTTCTAACAAAACAAAAAAAAAATTCATTGATATGTAGAAGACCCAAGCCACACGACCAACCCGAAGGTTTATGGCAGCTGTTTGTGTCGAAAGCCCAGACCCCTGGCAGCTGTTTGTGTGAAAGCCCCAGGCCGTCCGGCTCGTCCAGAGGACTTGGAGCAACAAAATGGACGACCGGGGGCAGCTGTTTGTGTGTCGTTTATATCAATTTGGCGACATTTCCGTCAATTTGGCAAAGTTTAAGAAAAGTTGTCAAATTAGCGATATCCCTCCAAATTCGTAGCTTTGAATTTGCAGATCTGAATGAAACATTCTTATCCCGTTTCAATATACTAAATGAAAACACTACAATTGTATTAGAAGATATATCCGCTCTACTATTTTTCTGTTTCAACAATCGGCTATATGAATTTATTGGCTAAACACAATATATGAGTTTAGTAGCTAAATACGATATAAGCTTGAAAACTCTTTGCCAAAATAAATGAAATTGATGTACGCAGTCAGCAATTAATATAATTAAAAGAAAAATCAAACCGTCCATTCATAAGATATACTTTTATATCCATTTATCCATTTATTTATTATTTAAATCGAAAAAAAATAATAAAAACATTAACAAACACATTTAATTTAATTGTGATGCCGAGCAACATGATATATCCTCCTAAAATGTTAAAATTTATTAACCACTAACAGCACACCCGTTATTCGTACGGAGTGTATAATTTAAAGAAACTTAAAGTTCGCAATCATGTGCAAATTCTGTTAAAATATTAAATTTATTGCTCCTAAAGAGAAGTTTAAGAATATATGTTCTCACTATGCAAAATTATCTTCACGATCAGATCTGAAGAATAAAACATCCTGCCCCCTTTTGTAAGCAAATTTACAGAAGGAAAAATAGGAATTGAATGAATATATGCAACCCCGTACTAATTATATTGTCGCAGATCAGAAAATATGCCAATGTGTTAGTAGAAGATTACCCGTATTACAATATGCGTCTCAAAAATATTTGCCAAAATAAAAGAGATGACGTAATAAATTGAAAACATCAATAATATCCGTACTCTTTATACCAGAAGGTCGTAATTGATTTCAATATATGCCAATATATATCAAAACATATGTCAATATACCTGTACTACTTATATTCTCGTAGATTAAAAGATATACACGTGTATTTGTAGAAGATTCGTACAACATACAATATATGAGTTTAAACAATTTTTGTCATAATAAAATAATTGCATAATAACTTGAAAATATCAATAGTCCTTGAATCAATAATCCCCGAAAATATAAATAATAATAATTTTTAAATCTGAAGACCGTAATTGATATTATCCAGTCAAAAATGCTATAAGAAAAATCAAATCGTTCTTTTCTAAAATATATTTTTATATCCATTTATTTATTATTCAAATCGAAAAAATAATTATTAAAATTAACAGACAGATTTAATTTAATTGCGTTTCTGAGTAACATGATATAAGATAGAATCTTATAACATGTTAAATATGTCATGTCTTATAACATAAACTGCGAAATTAAATAACGATTTTGTTTTCTCTATACTTCTCATTGTTCCGTAAAAGCTTGTTTTAAATAAACCATGAACCATGGAGATAGATTTCCCCTTTAAATCATGTTTCAAACAATTCATGTTTTCAGAAAGTGACTAATTAACGCAAAAAATCTCCCATCAAACTCAGAGATTAAATTTTAATTCACTTTCAAACGATTTTCAAGCTTTTCGTTTGGATAAACGACGGAGTTAGGGAGTAGAACTCCTAGGAAAAAGTTCCGTTTTTCATTAATATCTCGACAACCCCAGGTCTTAGAAACTCGAAACTTGGACAAAAGTTATGGGGGGATATTTCAAGACTATTCACCAAATTTCATTAAATTCAGTTCAGCCGTTTTTCCGTGATGATGAGACAAACGAAAATTTCGTTTTTTACTAATATCTCGAGAACCACTGGTCGTAGAAACTCAAAACACGGATATAATTTTAAGTGGGGCTATTTCTGGGCTACCCACAAAATTTCATCAAATTCGGTTCAGCCGTTCTCCCGTGATGGTGTGACAAACAGACAGACAGACAGACAGACAGACAGACAGACAGACAGATTTTCATTTTTATTTATATAGACTAGCAGCATACCCGTTCTTCGTACGGAGTATATAATATAAATAAACTATATATAATCACAATCATGTGCAAATTCCTATAGTATACTAAATAGCATTTTTAATCAAAATATTCTGTTGAAATATTTAACTTAATGCTCCTAAAAAAAAGTTAAGGAATGGCTGTTCTCGTTATTCAAAATTATCTTCACGGGTAGATCTGAAGAATAAAATATCCTGGCCTTTTTGAAAGCAAATTTATAAAAAGTATGGAATTGAATCAATATATGCAAAATAATAGCGTATTGTATGGGACCCGTACTACTTATATACGCGAATATTAGAAGATATAACCTGTATTAGTAGATTACATATATAAATTGAAAATATCAATAAATCCATAATCTTTAAATCAGTAGGCAATAATTAATTCCAATATGTGCTCAAATGAAAGTGCTAAAATTATATGGGAAGATAAACCCGTACTACTTATAATGTCATAGATTAGAAGATATCTCCTAGTGTTAGTAAAAGATTACCCGTATTAAAATATGTAGTCTGAAATTTTTTTACCAATATATAACAGATTACTTAATAAATTAAAAATATCAATAATCCCTGCCATCTTCATACCGGAAGGCTTGATTCCAATATATGCCAATATACATGTACTTCTTATATTCTCTTAGATTAGAAGATATACCCGTGCATTTGTAGAAGATTACTCGTACAACGTACAATATATGAGTTTCAACAATTTTTGCCGCAATAAAACAATGCCATAAGAAATTGAACATATCAATAATCTCTGAATCAATAATCCCCGAAAACTTCAATAATAATAATGTTTAAACATGAAGATCGTAATTGATATTATCCAGTCAAAAATACGATGGCAATGAAATTTATTTTATATACATATCTTCATCATTAAAATCGGAAAAGATTTAATAAAAATCTTCTTCCTCATAAACACATTAAATTTAAATCCGTTGTTAAGCGACATGTTATGATTTGCTTCAAATAAATTGGTGGTCAAAATATCGTCTGAATATCTCTAATGAAAGTTTGGCGACATTTTAAAAAATCGCCAAATTTATCGCCAAGTGGGACTGTAGAACTGACAGTCCCACTTGGCGATAAATTGACGGACCATCATCAAAATATTATCCCCTAAAAAAACACAATTTCGTTTATTTAGGGCAATTTATCAATTTCAAAATATTTTTATGGATTTATAAATATTTTTATCAATTTGGTGACATTTTAAAAAATCGCCAAATTTATCGCCAAGTGGGACTGTAGAACTGACAGTCCCACTTGGCGATAAATTGACGAACCATCATCAAAATATCATCCCCTAAAAAAACACAATTTCGTTTATTTAGGGCAATTTATCAATTTCAAAATATGTTTATGGATTTATAAATATTTTTATCAATTTGGTGACATTTTAAAAATTCGCTAAATGTGTTACTAAGTAGGGCGGTTGGACTGGCAGACAAATGCTAACGAAACACCATTTCAGTACTTTCTTTTAACAAAACAAAATAAATTTCATTGATTTACGTCATTTTTATCAATTTGGGGACATTTCAATCATTTTGGTAACTTTTATGAAATTTGCTAAGTTAGCCATATCCAACCAAATTCGTAGCTCTAAATTCGCAGATCTGAATAAAATATCGTGATCAAGTTTGTATATACTAAATGAAATCACTAAAATATTGTTAGAAGATATACCCATTCTACTCTTTTTCTCTTTAAACAATTGGGTAAATGAATTTATTGGGTAAACAAAATATGAGTTTATTAGCTAAACACAATATATAAGCTTAAAACCTCTTTGCTAAAATAAATGAAAGTGGTGTATGCAGTTCGCAATTAATGTAATTAAAAAAATTCAAACCGTTCATTTATAAGATATATTTTAATACCCATTTATTTAATATTCAAATCGAAAAAATAATAATAATCATTAGCAAATATATTTAATTTCATTCCTTGGCCGAGCAACACGATATAAAATAGAATCTTCCTCATGAAATGCGAAATTAAATAACCATTTTAATATCTTTATACTTCTAATCGTTGAGTAAAAGCTTGTGAAATAAAAACATGGAGGTAGATTTTTCCATTTAAATTCATGTTTCAAACAATTCATGCTTTCAGATAGTGACTATTTAATGCAAAAATCCTGCATCAAACTCAAAAATAAAGTTTTAATTCCCTTTGACGTTTTAAACAAACGATTTTTATCCTTTGCGTTTGGATAAACCACGGAGTTGGAGAGTAGAACTCCTATAAAAAAAGTTCCGTTTTTCATTAATATCTCGACAACCCTTGGCCTTAGAAACTCGAAACTTGGACAAAATTTATGGGGGGCTATTTCAAGGCCACCCACAAAATTTCATTAAATTCGGTTCAGCCGTTCTCTCGTGATGATGAGATAAACGAAAGTTTCGTTTTTTACTAATATCTCGAGAACCACTGGTCGTAGAAATTTCAAACATAGACTAAATTTTAAGTGGGGCTATTTCTAGGCTACCCACAAAAATTCATCAAATTCGGTTCAGCCGTTCTCCCGTGATGATGGGACAAACAGACAGACAGACAGACAGACAGACAGACAGACAGACAGATTTTCAATTTTATTTATATAGACTAGCAGCATACCCGTTCTTCGTACGGAGAATATAATATAAAGAAACTTGAAATTCATAATCATGCCCAAATTCTTATAGTATACTAAATGACATGTTTAATCAAAATATTCTGTTAAAATATTTAATATAATGCTCCTAGAAAGAAGTTTAAGAATATCTGTTCTCGCTATATAAAATTATCTTCATGGACATATCTGAAGAATTAAACATCTTGGACCCCTTATGTAAGCAAATATAAAAAAAAATATGGAATTGAATCAATATATGCAAAATAAAAGCGTTAAAATTGTATGGGACCCGTACTAATTATATACGCGAATATTAGAAAATATAACCTGTATTAGTAGATTACATGTATAAATTGAAAATACCAATAAACCCGTAATTTTTAAATCTGAAGACAGTCATTTATTCCAATATATGTCAAAATTAAAGTGCTAAAATTACATGGGAAGATATACACGTACTACTTATAATGTCCGATTATTAGTAGAAGATTACCCGTTTTGCAATATGAGTCACAAATGTTTTTTGGTAAAATACAACAGACGACGTATTAAATTGAATATATAATTAATCCCCTTAATCTTCATACCAGAAGACTGTACTTGATTCCAATATATATGCCAATATATGTCAAAATATATGCCAATATACCTGTACTACTTATATTCTCGTAGGTCAGAAGATATACCCGTGCATTCCTAGAAGATTACTCGTACAACGTACAATATGCGTGTGTCAGCAATTTTTGCCGCAATAAAACAATGGCGTAATAACTTAAAAATATCAATAATCCCTGAATCAATAATTCCGGAAAATATCAATAATAATAATGTTTAAACCTGAAGAGTATAATTGATATTATCCAGTCCAAAATGAAATGGCAATGAAATTTATTTTATATACATATCTTCATTATTCAAATCGGAAAGGATTTAATAAAAATCGTCTGCCGCATAAACACATTGGATTTAAATCCGTTGCTAAGCGACATGATATCATTTGCCTCAAATAAATTGGTAGAAAAAATATCGTCTAAATAGTTATATTTCTATGAAACATTTGGCTACAGTTTCGTCAAATTAGCGACATTTTAAAAAATCGCCAAATTTATCGCCAAGTGGGACTGTAGAACTGACAGTTCCACTTTGCGACAAATTGACGAAATATCATCACAATAGTATCCCCTAACAAAAAACAATTAATATCATTTATGTAGCGCAATTTTATCAATTTCAAGATATTTTTATAGATTTGAAAACATTTTTATCAATTTGGTGACATTTAAAAAATTTGCTAAATGTATTACTAAGTAGGATGGTTGGTCTGACAGATAAATGCTAACCAAACATCATTTCAGTACTCTCTTCTAACAAAACAAAAAAAAATTTCATTGATATGTAGAAGACCCAAGCCACACGACCAACCCGAAGGTTTATGGCAGCTGTTTGTGTATCGTTTATATCAATTTGGCGACATTTCCGTCAATTTGGCAAAGTTTAAGAAAAGTTGTCAAATTAGCGATATCCCTCCAAATTCGTATCTTTGAATTTGCAGATCTGAATGAAACATTCTTATCCCGTTTCAATATACTAAATGAAAACACTACAATTGTATTAGAAGATATACCCGCTCTACTCTTTTTCTGTTTCAACAATCGGCTATATGAATTTATTGGCTAAACACAATATATGAGTTTAGTAGCTAAATACGATATAAGCTTGAAAACTCTTTGCCAAAATAAATGAAATTGATGTACGCAGTCAGCAATTAATATAATTAAAAGAAAAATCAAACCGTCCATTCATAAGATATACTTTTATATCCATTTATCCATTTATTTATTATTTAAATCGAAAAAAAAAATAATAAAAACATTAACAAACATATTTAATTTAATTGCGATGCCGAGCAACATGATATATCCTCCTAAAATGTTAAAATTTATTAACCACTAACAGCACACCCGTTATTCGTATAATTTAAAGAAACTTAAAGTTCGCAATCATGTGCAAATTCTGTTAAAATATTAAATTTATTGCTCCTAAAGAGAAGTTTAAGAATATATGTTCTCACTATGCAAAATTATCTTCACGATCAGATCTGAAGAATAAAGCATCCTGCCCCCTTTTGTAAGCAAATTTACAGAAGAAAAAATAGGAATTGAATGAATATATGCAACCCCGTACTAATTATATTGTCGCAGATCAGAAAATATGCCAATGTGTTAGTAGAAGATTACCCGTATTACAATATGCGTCTCAAAAATATTTGCCAAAATAAAAGAGATGACGTAATAAATTGAAAACATCAATAATATCCGTACTCTTTATACCAGAAGGTCGTAATTGATTCCAATATATGCCAATATATATCAAAACATATGTCAATATACCTGTACTACTTATATTCTCGTAGATTAAAAGATATACACGTGTATTTGTAGAAGATTTGTACAACATACAATATATGAGTTTAAACAATTTTTGTCATAATAAAATAATTGCATAATAACTTGAAAATATCAATAATCCTTGAATCAATAATCCCCGAAAATATAAATAATAATAATTTTTAAACCTGAAGACTGTAATTGATATTATCCAGTCAAAAATGCTATAAGAAAAATCAAATCGTTCTTTTCTAAAATATATTTTTATATCCATTTATTTATTATTCAAATCGAAAAAATAATTATTAAAGTTAACAGACAGATTTAATTTAATTGCGTTTCTGAGTAACATGATATAAGATAGAATCTTATAACATGTTAAATATGTCATGTCTTATAACATAAACTGCGAAATTAAATAACGATTTTGATTTCTCTATACTTCTCATTGTTCCGTAAAAGCGTGTTTTAAATAAACCATGAACCATGGAGATAGATTTCCCCTTTAAATCATGCTTCAAACAATTCATGTTTTCAGAAAGTGACTAATTAACGCAAAAAATCTCCCATCAAACTCAGAGATTAAATTTTAATTCACTTTCAAACGATTTTCAAGCTTTTCGTTTGGATAAACCACGGAGTTAGGGAGTAGAACTCCTAGGAAAAAGTTCCGTTTTTCATTAATATCTCGACAACCCCAGGTCTTAGAAACTCGAAACTTGGACAAAATTTATGGGGGGATATTTCAAGGCTATTCACCAAATTTCATTAAATTCGGTTCAGCCGTTTTTCCGTGATGATGGGACAAACGAAAATTTCGTTTTTTACTAATATCTCGAGAACCACTGGTTGTAGAAACTCAAAACACGGATATAATTTTAAGTGGGGCTATTTCTGGGCTACCCACAAAATTTCATCAAATTCGGTTCAGCCGTTCTCCCGTGATGGTGTGACAAACAGACAGACAGACAGACAGACAGACAGATTTTCATTTTTATTTATATAGATAGATAATAAGGAATTAAAAAAAATTCACAGACCGGATACAACGCGGCGGTCGAGAAGCAACTAAATTAGCATATTCTACATTTAGATGAGCTTTAAGGTTGGACAAATGGCTAGATTTCATAAAAGCCAAATTAATAAACTGCAAACAGCCATTTTCTGGCCAGATTCAGCCGCATTTGAGTGCAAATGTTAAAAATAAGGCTTAATCTAACATTAGAATGGATAAGTTGGCGATCTTGAAAAAGGACCCTTCAAATAAAATTAAGAACAAAACGTTTTTAAAACGAAAGGTCATTTATTAAAACATCTTAAAAGACGTACAAAACATTTTTAAAACCGCCAGAGCGCTTTCGGGCATTAATACGCCCTTCATCAGTGGCTACATGAATGGTAAAGCATGGAATGTTCATATATAGAGACCAGTTATACAGCAAATTTGCATAAAAATATAAAATGGTAAAGGAACTAACTATTAATTAATACAATATAGGCGGTTTTAAAAATGTTTTATAAGTCTTTTAAGATGTTTTAATAAATGACCTTTCGTTTTAAAGACGTTTCGTCCTTAATTTTATTTGTTGAATTCAGACGGTATACCAATTTTGAGTATTCTACATCACCTATTTCTTTCAGACGCGACGTCATTAGCGGCATCGTTCTAGATTGAAGAAGAGTGATTGTCATCATTTTATAGCTAACGAAATTGTTCCTAACATACAATATAATTCTAAAATATTACTGGAACATACCTAAAAATTGCAAGTAATATTTCACTTTTAGATTTTTACATTCTCATACTCCGTAACGAGGTAGAGTGATGTTATTTTTGAGCTTAACAACTAGTGACTGCTGTCGAAAGCAATTGACCAAGTAACTAAATGGGCATATTCTACATTTAGATGAGCTTTAAATTTGGACAAATGGCTAAATTTCATAAAAGCTATATAAACTAGCAGCAAACAGCCATTTTCTGGCCAGATTGAGCCCCATTTGAGGGCAAATGTTAAAAATGAGGCTTAATCTAACAATAGAGTGGATAAGTTGATGACCTAGAAAAAGGACCAATATTCAACTTTAGTGTATTCTACTTCGTCTGCTTCTTTCAGACGCGGCGTCATTTAGCCACATCGTTCTAGATTTTAAAGTACCGAGGATTACGCACGATAACGTTAACAAAATTGTTCCTAACATACAATATAATTTTAAAATATTACCGAAAGTTACCTAAAAAATGCAAAAATATTTCATTTTTAGATTTTTATATTCTTATACTCCGTAACGAAATAAATTAATGTTATTTTTTAGCCTAACTACTAGTTATACAAGTGACTACTGTCGAAAACAATTGACCTATAACCATATAATCAGACCATAATTAAAATAAAATAAACATTTGGAATTAGTACTTGTACGAAATCGGCACTGAATTATAATTTCAGTTTTCCTATTTTACTTTAATGCCTTCAGCACCTGTTGAAATAGAGATTTGGAATAAAACTTAATTCTAATATTGATTTGAATAATCTGCTTTAAAATTTACACTCATCTCTTTTTAATTTATTGACACTATTTCAATTGTTACATTTTTAATGTTATGGAATATGAAAATAGAGGTTCTCAAATGTGGGCGTGGCCAAATATACTATTCATACTTGGTTCAACATTTCACAATTAAATCCTGCTGACTCCATTAATAAAAAATCCTGCGAATTTTTAACACTGCATTGACACTGTATTGACACTGAATTTTGACACTGCATTTTAAATTTTACATATAAATTACTATGAGCCCGTAGATGTGCAATGCATACGCTACATAGACCGTCAGATTCACCCTACAGTTTAGAGCAACAAGTTGGACGACCTGAAAAAACTTAAGATGGGCTTAGAATTGCGATTTGGGCTTTAGTAAATTAAATATTAACTAATAAAATTTATCATTTCCAGTATTGTCAAGGATTTAATGGATCCAGCCGACTTCAAACGTCTTTGTGATGGGTTGTCGATAGAAACATGAGAAAAAAGATGGTCCAAGTACTAAATTATTGAAACACTGAAAAGGATAAAATTATAGATATTTAATTCTAGACAAAACTGGAGGATTAGTTAGTACATTTGAACTTGGAATTAGTTGCCACGTCAGGGTTGGGCTTATAACTGCGCTACAGGAACGGTTTTTCAGTCTTTTAGGACATTTAGATTTATTGCATTGCCATTTACAACAATAGATATTTAAACTATTAATTTTTAATTCGCATTATTATTTTCTTTAGCCAGAAAACAAGATTTTATTACCATTGAATCCGCATGTATTACTGTTTCTAATAAATGTTTTGAAAATCTTAAAATTCTACAAAATCGGGCTCTAACGATGCAAATTACTAATTATATCAAGATCTTAACATAATGTGCCTACATTAGGCACATATTCAGGTAAATAGGCGACTCGAGGAGTTAAAGCCGCACTAAAAGAAAAATCTAAAATACAATTTTAAATTTTAAAACTTCCCTGTATATATCCATACATTTTCTTCTTCTTCTTAGACCCAGACCACTAAACCTACCCGAAAGTATAAGGTACCTGTTTGGACGACAGGGAAGTGCCACCCAATTAAGACGGGAAGCCAGTATTCACATGACCGTACTCTCCTTTCCCTACTACCAACATCAAAGGACTTACATATCCACATATTTAACGCATCCGTACTCTGCGTGAACACGACGACAGTTTGAGCACAGCCGGAAATCGAACTCGGATCATCCTAGTGCAATCTCCGTGCGCTAACCACTGAGGTGTCGCACCCCTCTACGTTTTAGTCTTGAAATGGCCACTGCTGATAAAATTTAAGTTATGATAACTTCCTACTGCACTGAAAGAAAATTTTGTATATGGATCTAGCCTACACATCCAATTCTTTTAGTCATACCCGCATTAATTTCTCAGTTCTTGTGTACAAACCTAAATAATGCTTAAATATGCACATATGAATGAGTACACACGCAGACGTACACTCACACACACGGGCACACAGATACACACACAACACACACACACACACACACTGATGGGCATTTTTCAAAAAGTGTTCGGAATGAATTCAAAATGGATTTAGGGAGTCTTAAAACGTGCATATCTGTCAAAAGACCATATTATTAAGTTTCCAGGAAAACCAACACTTCCTCTCTACAATAGCATTTCGTAATATATCACTAATATTATAATCGATTAACAATGAACAGGCTATATAAATACGTTTTAACTTTCTGTTGGAGTTTAAACAACTTAAATCGCTTTTTTTTATTCTTCATATATGTCTACGGAATGGCAACATGATAAATTGCCTGATCGGAAAAAGGCATTACGAGAAATTGTTCCACGATTAATGGCGGTGACGGGCTTCTGGAGCAGAAATCGAGCTAGAATTTTTCCAGAAGAGTAAAAATACTCCCTGACTTGATTTGAAGAAGTATTTTGCTTTCCAGTGGAGTAATTTTTAGCAAATGCACAATTACCCTCAAATTTCCAGGTATTTAATAAATGTATTGTATTTTGTATAAAAAAAAATTGCAGAGTCATCGTCTAACAAGATATGCATTTCTTTCTGACTTCTCACATTGAAAAAATATAAGATTTAAGAAATGTACTATACACTTTATTTGCGTTAATAAATAAAATACATTGTATATCGATAGCACAATTAATATACCTTATAAACTGTATGATATGAGTTTAGTAATAAACAAGAAAAACAAGCGCATGCGCTGATACTAACGCTCTTTCGTCACCAATCCTCTGGCTGCAGTCTACTAACGGTGGACATCAATTTGAAGTTCTGTAGACGATGTCCTTACCAGAAGATGCTCTTACCGATGTTCTTATTAGAAGATGTTCTTACCATCGTCTAACTCCATGCGTACACCAATTTGATGTACGTCTACCTTCCAGTAAAAAGCGCTTTGAGCTGAAGGATAAAAATCAACTTTTGTTATGATAAATTTATAACGATGTACGTGATACCGGATAAAATAAGAAATTGCTTATTTTCAAGCTAAATCTGTTTAATTTGCGATTTTAAAAGGGGTTAATTTTTCTTTTATGTTTACAAAATCGATGCGTAAAAATACGCATTATTTAATTTATAAAGCGCATTTGCTTATTTTATAGCGTGAAATACGTGTATAGTGGTGCTATCTCTGTTCTGGAATGAGTGGATCAATTTATGAATGGTGGTCTCAGAACAGAAGAGAAAGGAAAATAATACGACAAAGATTTTAAAATGATTAATTTGTTAATATTATTTTATTCTTTAAATAGGTTGGTAGGTGTTTTAGGAGTGGTTATATAAGATTGATATTTTTCAACATAAGTGAATAAAATACTCTGAAGCAAAAACTTTTGATAAAATCTATACTTTACGGTTTTTACCGTAAATTATTCCTATAATGGGCAAATTGATAATAGATAACTGCAATAAAAGTAATGTTTCCCGTATTTGATAGTAAATATTATAAGAATTCTGGTTGTGCATGTGATTGTAAATGAAGTTACAATCTATATAAATAAAAATGAAAATCTGTCTGTCTGTCTGTCTGTCTGTCTGTCTGTCTGTCTGTCTGTCTGTCTGTCTGTTTGTCACACCATCACGGGAGAACTGCTGAACCGAATATGATGAAATTTTGTGGGTAGCCCAGAAATATGCCCACTTAAAATTATAACCGTGTTTTGAGTTTCTACGACCAGTGGTTCTCGAGATATTAGTAAAAAACGAAATTTTCGTTTGTCTCATCATCACGGAAAAACGGCTGAACCGAATTTAATGAAATTTGGTGAATATCCTTGAAATATCCCCCCATAACTTTTGTCCAAGTTTCGAGTTTCTAAGACCTGGGGTTGTCGAGATATTAAGGAAAAACGGAACTTTATCCTAGGAGTTCTACTCCCTAACTCCGTGGTTTATCCAAACGAAAAGCTTGAAAATCGTTTGAAAGTGAATTAAAATTTAATCTCTGAGTTTGATGGGAGATTTTTTGCGTTAATTAGTCACTTTCTGAAAACATGAATTGTTTGAAACATGATTTAAAGGGGAAATCTATCTCCATGGTTCATGGTTTATTTAAAACAAGCTTTTACGGAACAATGAGAAGTATAGAGAAATCAAAATCGTTATTTAATTTCGCAGTTTATGTTATAAGACATGACATATTTAACATGTTATAAGATTCTATCTTATATCATGTTACTCAGAAACGCAATTAAATTAAATCTGTCTGTTAATTTTAATAATTATTTTTTCGATTTGAATAATAAATAAATGGATATAAAAATATATTTTAGAAAAGAACGATTTGATTTTTCTTATAGCATTTTTGACTGGATAATATCAATTACGGTCTTCAGGTTTAAAAATTATTATTATTTATATTTTCGGGGATTATTGATTCAAGGATTATTGATATTTTCAAGTTATTATGCAATTATTTTATTATGACAAAAATTGTTTAAACTCATATATTGTATGTTGTACGAATCTTCTACAAATACACGTGTATATCTTTTAATCTACGAGAATATAAGTAGTACAGGTATATTGACATATGTTTTGATATATATTGGCATATATTGGAATCAATTACGACCTTCTGGTATAAAGAGTACGGATATTATTGATGTTTTCAATTTATTACGTCATCTCTTTTATTTTGGCAAATATTTTTGAGACGCATATTGTAATACGGGTAATCTTCTACTAACACATTGGCATATTTTCTGATCTGCGACAATATAATTAGTACGGGGTTGCATATATTCATTCAATTCCTATTTTTTCTTCTGTAAATTTGCTTACAAAAGGGGGCAGGATGTTTTATTCTTCAGATCTGATCGTGAAGATAATTTTGCATAGTGAGAACATATATTCTTAAACTTCTCTTTAGGAGCAATAAATTTAATATTTTAACAGAATTTGCACATGATTGCGAACTTTAAGTTTCTTTAAATTATACACTCCGTACGAATAACGGGTGTGCTGTTAGTGGTTAATAAATTTTAACATTTTAGGAGGATATATCATGTTGCTCGGCATCGCAATTAAATTAAATGTGTTTGTTAATGTTTTTATTATTTTTTTTCGATTTAAATAATAAGTAAATGGATATAAAAGTATATCTTATGAATGGACGGTTTGATTTTTCTTTTAATTATATTAATTGCTGACTGCGTACATCAATTTCATTTATTTTGGCAAAGAGTTTTCAAGCTTATATCGTATTTAGCTACTAAACTCATATATTGTGTTTAGCCAATAAATTCATATAGCCGATTGTTGAAACAGAAAAAGAGTAGAGCGGGTATATCTTCTAATACAATTGTAGTGTTTTCATTTAGTATATTGAAACGGGATAAGAATGTTTCATTCAGATCTGCAAATTCAAAGCTACGTATTTGGAGGGATATCGCTAATTTGACTACTTTTCTTAAACTTTGCCAAATTGACGGAAATGTCGCCAAATTGATATAAACGACACACAAACAGCTGCCATAAACCTTCGGGTTGGTCGTGTGGCTTGGGTCTTCTACATATCAATGAAATTTTTTTTTTGTTTTGTTAGAAGAGAGTACTGAAATGATGTTTGGTTAGCATTTATCTGTCAGACCAACCATCCTACTTAGTAATACATTTAGCGAATTTTTAAAATGTCACCAAATTGATAAAAATGTTTTCAAATCTATAAAAATATCTTGAAATTGATAAAATTGCGCTACATAAATGATATTAATTGTTTTTTGTTAGGGGATAGTATTGTGATGATATTTCGTCAATTTGTCGCTAAAGTGGAACTGTCAGTTCTACAGTCCCACTCGGCGATAAATTTGGCGATTTTTTAAAATGTCGCTAATTTGACGAAACTGTCGCCAAATGTTCCATAGAAATATAACTATTTAGACGATATTTTTTCTACCAATTTATTTGAAGCAAATGATATCATGTCGCTTAGCAACGGATTTAAATCCAATGTGTTTATGCGGCAGACGATTTTTATTAAATCCTTTCCGATTTGAATAATGAAGATATGTATATAAAATAAATTTCATTGCCATTTCATTTTGGACTGGATAATATCAATTATACTCTTCAGGTTTAAACATTATTATTATTGATATTTTCCGGAATTATTGATTCAGGGATTATTGATATTTTTAAGTTATTACGCCATTGTTTTATTGCGGCAAAAATTGCTGACACACGCATATTGTACGTTGTACGAGTAATCTTCTAGGAATGCACGGGGATATCTTCTAACCTACGAGAATATAAGTAGTACAGGTATATTGGCACATATTTTGACATATATTGGCATATATATTGGAATCAAGTACAGTCTTCTGGTATGAAGATTAAGGGGATTAATTATATATTCAATTTATTACGTCGTCTGTTGTATTTTACCAAAAAAAATTTGTGACTCATATTGCAAAACGGGAAATCTTCTACTAATAATCGGACATTATAAGTAGTACGTGTATATCTTCCCATATAATTTTAGCACTTTAATTTTGACATATATTGGAATAAATGACTGTCTTCAGATTTAAAGATTACGGGTTTATTGGTATTTTCAATTTATACATGTAATCTACTAATACAGGTTATATTTTCTAATATCCGCGTATATAATTAGTACGGGTCCCATACAATTTTAACGCTTTTATTTTGCATATATTGATTCAATTCCATATTTTTTTTTATATTTGCTTACATAAGGGGTCCAAGATGTTTTATTCTTCAGATATGTCCATGAAGATAATTTTATATAGCGAGAACAGAGATTCTTAAACTTCTTTTTAGGAGCATTATATTAAATATTTTAACAGAATATTTTGATTAAACATGTCATTTAGTATACTATAAGAATTTGGGCATGATTATGAATTTCAAGTTTCTTTATATTATATACTCCGTACGAAGAACGGGTATGCTGCTAGTCTATATAAATAAAAATGAAAATCTGTCTGTCTGTATGTCTGTCTGTCTGTCTGTTTGTCACACCATCACGGGAGAACGGCTGAACCGAATTTGATGAAATTTTGTGGGTAGCCCAGAAATAGCCCCACTTAAAATTATTTCCGTGTTTTGAGTTTCTACGACCAGTGGTTCTCGAGATATTAGTAAAAAACGAAATTTTCGTTTGTCTCATCATCACGGAAAACCGGCTGAACCGAATTTAATGAAATTTGGTGAATAGCCTTGAAATATCCCCCCATAAATTTTGTCCAAGTTTCGAGTTTCTAAGACCTGGGGTTGTCGAGATATTAATGAAAAACGGAACTTTTTCCTAGGAGTTCTTCTCCCTAACTCCGTGGTTTATCCAAACGAAAAGCTTGAAAATCGTTTGAAAGTGAATTAAAATTTAATCTCTGAGTTTGATGGGAGATTTTTTGCGTTAATTAGTCACTTTCTGAAAACATGAATTGTTTGAAACATGATTTAAAGGGGAAATCTATCTCCATGGTTCATGGTTTATTTAAAACAAGCTTTTACGGAACAATGATAAGTATAGAGAAATCAAAATCGTTATTTAATTTCGCAGTTTATGTTATAAGACATGACATATTTAACATGTTGTAAGATTCTATCTTATATCATGTTACTCAGAAACACAATTAAATTAAATCTGTCTGTTAATTTTAATAATTATTTTTTCGATTTGAATAATAAATAAATGGATATAAAAATATATTTTAGAAAAAAAACGATTTGATTTTTCTTATAGCATTTTTGAGTGGATAATATCAATTACGGTCTTCAGGTTTAAAAATTATTATTATTTATATTTTCGGGGATTATTGATTCAAGGATTATTGATATTTTCAAGTTATTATGCAATAATTTTATTATGACAAAAATTGTTTAAACTCATATATTGTATGTTGTACGAATCTTCTACAAATACACTTGTATATCTTTTAATCTACGAGAATATAAGTAGTACAGGTATATTGACATATGTTTTGATATATATTGGCATATATTGGAATCAATTACGACCTTCTGGTATAAAGAGTACGTATATTATTGATGTTTTCAATTTATTACGTCATCTCTTTTATTTTGGCAAATATTTTTGAGACGCATATTGTAATACGGGTAATCTTCTACTAACACATTGGCATATTTTCTGATCTGCGACAATATAATTAGTACGGGGTTGCATATATTCATTCAATTCCTATTTTTTCTTCTGTAAATTTGCTTACAAAAGGGGGCAGGATGTTTTATTCTTCAGATCTGATCGTGAAGATAATTTTGCATAGTGAGAATATATATTCTTAAACTTCTCTTTATGAGCAATAAATTTAATATTTTAACAGAATGTGCACATGATTGTGAACTTTAAGTTTCTTTAAATTATACACTCCGTACGAATAACGGGTGTGCTGTTAGTGGTTAATAAATTTTAACATTTTAGGAGGATATATCATGTTGCTCGGCATCGCAATTAAATTAAATGTGTTTGTTAATGTTTTTATTATTTTTTATTTATTATCGATTTAAATAATAAATAAATGGATAAATGGATATAAAAGTATATCTTATGAATGGACAGTTTGATTTTTCTTTTAATTATATTAATTGCTGACTGCGTACATCAATTTCATTTATTTTGGCAAAGAGTTTTCAAGCTTATATCGTATTTAGCTACTAAACTCATATATTGTGTTTAGCCAATAAATTCATATAGCCGATTGTTGAAACAGAAAAAGAGTAGAGCGGGTATATCTTCTAATACAATTGTAGTGTTTTCATTTAGTATATTGAAACGGGATAAGAATGTTTCATTCAGATCTGCAAATTCAAAGCTACGAATTTGGAGGGATATCGCTAATTTGACAACTTTTCTTAAACTTTGCCAAATTGACGGAAATGCCGCCAAATTGATATAAACGACACACAAACACCTGCCATAAACCTTCGGGTTGGTCGTGTGGCTTGGGTCTTCTACATATCAATGAAATTTTTTTTTGTTTTGTTAGAAGAGAGTACTGAAATGATGTTTGGATTTATCTGTCAGACCAACCATCCTACTTAGTAATACATTTAGCGAATTTTTAAAATGTCACCAAATTGATAAAAATGTTTTCAAATCTATAAAAATATCTTGAAATTGATAAAATTGCGCTACATAAATGATATTAATTGTTTTTTGTTAGGGGATAGTATTGTGATGATATTTCGTCAATTTGTCGCAAAGTGGAACTGTCAGTTCTACAGTCCCAGTTGGCGATAAATTTGGCGATTTTTTTAAATGTCGCTAATTTGACGAAACTGTCGCCAAATGTTCCATAGAAATATAACTATTTAGACGATATTTTTTCTACCAATTTATTTGAAGCAAATGATATCATGTCGCTTAGCAACGGATTTAAATCCAATGTGTTTATGCGGCAGACGATTTTTATTAAATCCTTTCCGATTTGAATAATGAAGATATGTATATAAAATAAAGTTCATTGCCATTTCATTTTGGACTGGATAATATCAATTATACTCTTCAGGTTTAAACATTATTATTATTGATATTTTCCGGAATTATTGATTCAGGGATTATTGATATTTTTAAGTTATACGCCATTGTTTTATTGCGGCAAAAATTGCTGACACACGCATATTGTACGTTGTACGAGTAATCTTCTAGGAATGCACGGGTATATCTTCTAACCTACGAGAATATAAGTAGTACAGGTATATTGGCATATATTTTGACATATATTGGCATATATATTGGAATCAAGAACAGTCTTCAGGTATGAAGATTAAGGGGATTGATTATATATTCAATTTATTACGTCGTCTGTTGTATTTTACCAAAAAACATTTGAGACTCATATTGCAATATGTGGGTAATCTTCTACTAATAATCGGACATTATAAGTAGTATGTGTATATCTTCCCATATAGATTTAGCACTTTAATTTTGACATATATTGGAATAAATGACTGTCTTCTGATTTAAAGATTACGGGTTTATTGGTATTTTCAATTTATACATGTAATCTACTAATACAGGTTATATTTTCTAATATTTGCGTATATAATTAGTACGGGTCCCATACAATTTTAACGCTTTTATTTTGCATATATTGATTCAATTCCATATTTTTTTTTATATTTGCTTACATAAGGGGTCCAAGATGCTTTATTCTTCAGATATGTCCATGAAGATAATTTTATATAGCGAGAACAGAGATTCTTAAACTTCTTTTTAGGAGCATTATATTAAATATTTTAACAGAATATTTTGATTAAACATGTCATTTAGTATACTATAAGAATTTGGGCATGATTATGAATTTCAAGTTTCTTTATATTATATACTCCGTACGAAGAACGGGTATGCTGCTAGTTACATATAAAAACTATGACATATAAATATGACATATATGACATATATGACATAGTACATATAAAAACTACAACTGAAGATGTAAATAGCTTCACGTAACTTGATGTACTGGTGAACAAGGAGGGTGGAACAGATGAAGAAATCAAAATAAGAATTGAAAAAGCTTAGAATTGTTTTAGAAAACTAAATAAAATATGGAATTTTAGATTGAAAACCGGACATGATTGTTTAGCAGAGCACCTAAATAGAATAGGTTTTCTCTTCACGAACATTTGCCCAATATGTAATGTTGGCAGAATGAACTCAGAGCATCTTCTTGGGTGTCCAGAACTGGATAGAGATGCCCAGCGCCAGGGAGATGTCATTAAACTTTATTGGGATGCTAGGAATGATAAAGAATGTCTGCCACCTCTTCGCCGTGTGCTTCCTTGGACTTCTTTCTTTTGCATTGACGATGTTCTCTGTGTTCCCCCGTTTGCTGCTTTGTTTGTTCTTGATATTTTTCCTTCGTATGTGATGAGATCTCTATTTGTATGGATTAGATTCCAATAAAGCCATATGTTACAACAATGAAATATGGATAACTACTAACATTAATTTAAAAACCAAAATCAACTTTTTTAATTCCTTAGTGAAAAGCGTTTTACTATATGGAGCCGAAACATGGAAATAAACAAGAGGCCAATGCAACAAGTTAAATTCCTGGCAGACTAAATGTTTGAGGGAAATTTTGGGAGTATTTTGGCCGTATGTTATTACTAACACTGAACTCTACAAGAGTACTGGACAGGAAGAAATTGAGATAGAGATTAAAAAAACGTAGATGGAAATGAACTGGACATGTCTTGAGAATGCCGCAGCATATCATCCCTGCTGTGGCACTTACTTGGGCGCCTGAAGGAAAAAGATCTCGGGGCCGACCCAAACTTACTTGGAGGAGACTGGTGGAGCAAGACAGAAATTTGAGGGATGGGCGAGCTGGTCAGAAGCAAGGACTGCCGCACAGGATCGACCAGGGTGGCGACGCAAGCTGAAGGCCTTATGTGCCACTAGGCACGATGAGTTATGATGATGTGTGATGATAAAAACTATATTGTCTGTCTAGTCTTAAATGATCATGAAATTACTATACTTTTAGTCAGAGTTTTGCATTTTTAAATCCCGAGCTATGCCGAGTATTCGTTGCTAGTAAAATATAAATGTAAAAAAACATCGAGTGCAGACTCCATAATTTTTCTTTAAATCAAAAAGGAATCCAGCAATAAAAGTTTTAAATATTTCAATATGTAGTAAAAAATATATATGTAGCAAAAAGCAAAATATATAGCATAAAATATATACGCAATTGCTAGTAAAATATAAATGCTAGTAAAATATAACATCGAGTGAAGACTCCATAATATTTCTTTATATCAAAAAGGAGTCCAGCAATAAAAGTTTTAAATATTTCAATATGTAGTAAAAAATATATATGTAGCAAAAAGCAAAATATATAGCATAAAATATATACGCAATTGCTAGTAAAATATAAATGTATGAACACATCGAGTGAAGACTCCGTAATTTTTCTTTAAATCAAAAAGGAATCCAACAAGAAAAGTTTTAAATATTTCAATATGTAGTAAAATATATCTATGTAGCAAAAATAAAATATGTAGCATAAAATATATACGCAATTGCTAGTAAAATATAAATGCTAGTAAAATATAACATCGAGTGAAGACTCCATAATCTTTCTTTATATCAAAAAGGAGTCCAGCAATAAAAGTTTTAAATATTTCAATATGTAGTAAAAAATATATATGTAGCAAAAAGCAAAATATATAGCATAAAATATATACGCAATTGCTAGTAAAATATAAATGTATGAACACATCGAGTGAAGACTCCGTAATTTTTCTTTAAATCAAAAAGGAATCCAACAAGAAAAGTTTTAAATATTTCAATATGTAGTAAAATATATCTATGTAGCAAAAAGCAAAATATGTAGCATAAAATATATACGCAATTGCTAGTAAAATATAAATGTATAAAAACATCGAGTGAAGACTCCATAATTTTTCTTTACATCATAAAGAATCCAACAAGAAAAGTTTTAAATATTTCAATATGTAGTAAAAAATATCTATATAGCAAAAAACAAAATATGTAGCATAAAATATATATGCAAATGCAAAAGCAGATACAGCGGTCTCCGTATCTCAGTGGTTAAGAGCGTAAACTGGCCAGCCAGAGATCGGTTATTTCTTTCCCTACGGAAACAAAAATCTTTCCCTACGGAAACAAAATGTCATCTTATTAACTTATGCAGTTAAATGTCAATGTCATTAACTATCTACAATGCCATGTTATTAACCACACAGGCCATGTTCAGTGTATGGCTGAGGTCTGACTGTTTCTAAAACTCCCATTTTCCCCAAGACCCACCTATGCATGTTAGAACGCATTAGCGATTTATAGTAAATAGTTATTTAAGTTTCTTACCCTCACAGCAAAGATCGTCACATGTGTGACAGTGACGTTGTAGTCACGTGACACCTGGGTCACAATGTGACATCATATTTGTGAATTCTATGCCACGTTACGTATTAGTAACTTTGTAACTTCATTGTGACTATATTCTGAGACGTTTCCACAATTTAATTAACACGTAATAATGTGACGACATTACAATGGCAATTACAATGTGACGTCACAAACAAGTTAATATGCGACGTCACAAACGACCATGAAAAGGACCAAAATGACTTCGCTGTGACCTCAATATGACATTGCTGAGACGTACTGCGACGTCCTGTGACGTCCCAAAGTCACAGTGTGACGTAAATCTTACGTCACTGTGAAAAAAAGTGCTGTTAGGGTAAGTACAGAGAAGCTAACACTCATAAAAAAAATTTGAAAATATTTTAATAAGGTTCATTTTGTTTAACCATATAAGTCTCTGTTCGGTATCTGCATTGATTTGCATTTGATTTGCATATTCATAAAAGATAGCATCCTGTGCGGCGTAATTTTTTCGTGTATTGAACTCGCTGCAATAATTTGTCGGGTCCTCGCTCATCCGCTGCTACTTACCTGCAGGATTAAGTTAATTGGGAGCCTGCAGGGTTAGCTAAACAGGCGTCTGCAGGATTAAGTTAATTGTTAACTCTGAGAAACACTTATCAATCAATAGGTAATTTAACCACTGATCTCTTGGTGAGCGACAGACCTGTGGTTGGCACGCGGAGATTCCACTTGGACGACCCGAGCTCGATTCCCGACTCTGTCCAAACTGTAGACGTGTTCGCGCGAATTACGATCACGTTAAACATGTTGCTGTTGTTGTTGTTGAGACCCAGACCGTCCGACCTACCAGAAAGGCGTAAGGTAACTGAATGGACGGCCGGGAAGTGCCACCCAATTTAGACCGGAACCCAGTGGGGGAGGCACCCACAGGGACCGTACCCTCCTTCCCCTACCACCAACCTCTCGGAAGGACTTACGGACCCACATGTTTAACGTGATCGTACTCCGCATGAACACGGCGGCATTTGTGGCAGCGTGCAAATCTAGCGCGCAAACCACGGGGATACCGCACCCGAGATGGCCAACAGCACGCGGTGTTCCGAGGTGGCCACCCACCAAGTACTAACCGCGCCCGATGCTGCTTGACTTCGGTGATCTAACGAGAACCGGTGTTTTCAGCACGGTACGGCCGTTGGCCCCACGTTAAACATGTGAGAAACCTTCCGAGAAGTTAGTGGTAAAGGCAAGGGGGGGGGGTGTACGGTCCCTATGGATGTCTCCCTCACTGGGTTCCAGTCTAAATTATGTTGCATTTCCCAGCTGTCCAAACAGTTACCTTACACTTTTGGGTAGGTCGGACAGTCCAAGGTCCAGGGTCCAAGATTGAAAAAAAGGACCACTCCGGTTCTCCGTGATACTCTTTCTATTGATCAACTGAGACGATTATCTTTCCTTTCATATTTACAGTGGTCCTCCACAAATTTAAATTTAAAGATATTAAATTAAAACTGGAAAAGACGTTTTAATGAATTCTTCACTATGCTTTCAATGTAAGTATTTGTTTCATTCTTTGTGTTAAACAATTAATTTGTGTCTCGCTCAGAAACATACAAAAACAGCGGGGGGAAAAAACTTGCTAAAAAGATCTGCCCAAAGCGTCACCAAACAATTCAAGTGAATAAATTCATTAACAAGATGAGGAATGGGGAGAAAATCTAAATTAGAAAATATAAATGCATATACGAATTATTTGTTATGGAGGAATTTGTGTCGAATATAATTAAAAAGAGCAAACAAAGGAGGTACACCTAAAAGGAGACTTAACTTATTTCATTACGGAGCATCATAAAACGCCGAAGGGGAGAAAAAGAAAAATATCGTAGGCTATAGGAATAGTGTCTTCTAAAATCATGCCCATGGAGAATTTATGAAGATAATTCAATACAGCTCGATTCTGTGCCCGCAGCTAGCGGTCACTATTTTATGGAGTCACTTCCTTAGCAAACACTATTTTTTTAAACAAATGTCACATGATCTGTATTGCGAGTTCACAAAATACATAGTATTTAATTATTCCTTATTAAAAGTATTTATCAGTATTTATTGTACCAGTGAGACCCGCGGGCATTCTGCCCTATAAGTAATAAACAGAAAGCACTCAAGAAAGTTTCCTACATTTGTTGAGTTTGTTTACCGAATCGAGTAGTATATTTCAAATAAAAATTCATAAAATGATAAGAAGTAAAAAAACATCATGGTCTCATTTTCAATATCTGATGTCATACCCTACGTAAAGCTCCATAATTACATCGCAATTTTTAATGTGAAAGAAGTATAGTCATTGCATTATATAGGGAACGGGCTGCCCACATCATGGACTCACTTTCAGTATTTGATGTCATACGCTCGTAAAGCTCCAGAATTCATGAAATGTTTTTCCGTGATTGAAACACGTTTGGCAACATTTTGTAGCAGTGTTACCCAGAGATAAATAAATATATAGATACATCAAGGTGTTTATATTATTAATGATCATCATTCCATACAGAGTTATAAACTTGGACTTTCCGCTTTGGACTTATATACAATTTATATTGTTAAATGTTACTTATGGTATATATAGAGCTGGTCTCGGATATCAATAGATCAGTGGTTCTATTGGCCTCTGAATTACAAACACTGATATCCCAGTGAATTTGATGCAGCAAATGATTGAGTTATGAATTTGCGGCGGTAATCATCTTTGGAGAGGGATAGGTTCAAACTCGGAACTTACTGATCCCTCGCTTTACCTTATATATATACCTTATTATATATATATAATATATATATATATATATTATATTATAATATATATATATATATATATATATTATATATATATATATATATATATATATATATATATATATATGTGTATATATAATATATATATAATTATATATATATATTATATATATACAGTCACTAGTTTATCTTACACGTGGTGCATTGCTTGTGAGTTCATATTTCTGTTCGAGGAGGTATTATTTTTCAGATTTGTAATTCAATTGATTTATTTTTCTCCTTCCACTAGCCAGTAGACAGTTCCAATGGTGTCTATAGTTAAATACTATCGCCATTGTCAGAAACTGGCTACTCTATCGGTTTTAATTCGAATTGTATGGCTGTCCTGATGAGAATGCAATTTCGAACTAACCGCCATTTTTTGTGTAGTTTCAATTGATTGTTCTCTATGTCTTAATCTCTTATCTTGAGCTAATTGCCTTTTCTCATTTTTGCCGTGTTTTCTTTTCCCTTTTATATTTTTATATTTATATACTTTTAATTGTGATTTTTGTATCCTAATATTCTTCTCATCCCCCTTTCCATTGTAGTGATATGTTACCTTCTATCTTTATCCTTAGTCTTGGTCTATAGTTACTCATTTGTAACAGATATGCTAGAGATGGGTTTTTTTGTACATACAGTAGTTTATGCATAATTTTCGAATAAAATCTTTCAATTTTTATTTATATATATATATATATATATATATATATATATATATATATATATATATATATATATATATATATATATATATATATATATATATATATATATATATATATATATATATATATATATATGTGTGTGTATTATATATATATATATATATATATATATATATATATATATATATATTATATATATATATTTGTATATATTATATATATATATATATACGCTTATATTATATACCTTATATAGGGACCTTACTGATCCCTCGCTATACCGGAATGTCTTTCGTAGCAGAGAGTGACGCCAGAGAAGCCCCCACAAATTAAACAAAATTAAAATTTATCCAAGAATATACGATGTAAAAGAGTGGTTTCAATTCACATTGCAACAAACAAATGTAATCCAGTTAATAAAATCTTAGGAATGAAATGAGGAGGATATAAGGCTGGAAAGATAATGTTCGGTCAACGAGGACGTTTCATTAAAAAAAGGTAACAAATCCTGTCACACACGTGGAATTCATTATTGGTAGTATACTTTCGTATAGTACAGACCAGAGTTTCTCAACCGTCGGGCCGCGGCCCAGTACTAGGCCCTGGTATCCATTATACCGGGTCGCGAGAGATTCTCCTGGAATTTGTCGTTTTAGTTTTATAAGCATTCTTTGTGAATAAATATTTCATAGTGGAAATAATCAAATGAGAAAAATATTCGTGAATGTGTCGAAAAACTCAGAACCAGAACGACGCCTAAATAACATCTCTGTAGCAAATGTCAGTGACTGAGCCGCATTTAAATTTTAATTTGAATAAGAGACTGCTCAGCTGACTTCTATTGTGAATTATAATGGATAAATATTTTTCTTTCTCAATACCGTTTATTTCTTTCAAACTAACATCCGTAAAATCAATTTAATATTAGAATAATCCATTTTATACTGAATAATATTATATAAATGTTTAGTGATAAGAACGGGATATGTCAATGAAAACCAGAACAAATCAATTGAATGAAGTCAATTGAATGAAATTACAATATCAATTGAAATTACAATGAAATTAATTGAAATTACAATGAAATTACAACAAATCAATTGAATGAAATTACAATATGCCAAACGATTTCATCAGTCCAATGATTGATAACTTATTTAAATGTAATTTTACATTTGTCAGCCTGTCACATCATGTACATAAATGTACTAATGCGCTTTATGATTACGCCATGATTAATTATTAATACTCATTTCATGTATGTACTTAAAATACATTAGAAAGATATTTACAAGTAAATATTTTGGAACCGGGCCCTCGTCTTGTAAAATAAGATTTTGCCTGGCCCCGGAACTCAAAAAGGTTAAGAACCACT
This sequence comes from Amaurobius ferox, assembly GCA_951213105.1. Classification (NCBI taxonomy): domain Eukaryota; kingdom Metazoa; phylum Arthropoda; class Arachnida; order Araneae; family Amaurobiidae; genus Amaurobius; species Amaurobius ferox. The sequence goes on along the minus strand of OX578152.1, from coordinate 77,504,518 downwards.
GGTATAGACTACTCAGAACTCAATGCGTTTTCCATGCCACTATAACACTTACGTCCTAGTGCAGGAAAATTGTCACTTGCAGGAGATACACTGGGGGTAACTGCTTGAGGTTCCAAGGACCACGTGACCTGTCGATGTGTCGGAACCCTTTATTGTTCCATCCGAAATAACTTAGAATTTAACTTCAACTTATGGCGTCAGCTCGTCTGCTGTATTGTTAGATAGATTTAATATTTTGTTGCACAAGCCTCGAATTGACATTTATAATTCTTGGTTCCACAGCATCCTAATATGAAATATTCCACAAATGCCAATGACTGTCAGGCTGCCATCACAAATACTACCTGGCAATGAGCACTGTAAATTAGTACCAATCTCAGTGAAAACTACCAGGATCGGTGGACCAATTTTGCTGCTAGTAGAACTCATCAGTACCGAATAGCATTTACTGTAGGACCAAAGAATACTTTAATTTTACATATAATATATAAATAGGAAATTTAAATCCCCGTTTCCTTAAATATCTCGTCATCCACGTGATAGATTTTAATGAATTTTTTTCCTAGCAATGAGGCCAAGTCCATGGAATATTCAGATGTAAGATTCACCACTCTACAGTGAAAAGCTAAAAAGTGAGAATTAAAATCCTGTTTTCGCCTGTCTGGCATTAACGCTTGCAACTAGAAAACGATTCAACGAAATTGTATACTTTTTTTCACTGTAAATTGTTAAGCTTATTAATAAGAAGCAGATCTATATATTTAAAACTTTTTCAGATTTTGTAGAGCTTTATACAAAAAGCAAAAATTCCAAATTACGCTTCCAAGCTAAATATCTCCTAATATACGCAATATGATTTAGTGAACAGTTTTTTCAGCAATAAGATTAGATCTGAAGAATATTTTAGTATAAGCTGTATTTTAATACACGTTTCAGCAAAACAGGAATTAAAATAACTTTTTCAGCGGTTTGATCGCTTATAATTCGAAAACGGCTTAGCCAATTTAAGTACTTTTAATCGGTTTGTTAACCTTAATGGGAAGTAGATATACGGCAAATAAATATGAAATTTTGTACCGCGTGAATTTTATCTCAGTATTATACCAGGCAGCGTCGGGTACTTGTCCTAATATACAATATATTAAAGGGCACGGAATAGCAGAAGGCACAAATATATGAGATCTGCCGATGTAGTATAATCCCGTTTTCATTCTTGGCTATTTTAGGTGAGATTCTGGCAGACTCTGCTATGGTTAGGAGAACATTTCATTCTGGCAACCCTTTCCGTGTCTTTTGTCACCCTTTTGTCGCCGTTTGTGCAACAGTTGATCTGCAGCAATTCAAACTTAGGCCGCCAAAAAAAAATCTCAGAATCCGGCCCCACTGCCTGCCGAAGCCTCACATAACAATAGATGTTTGTGCAAAAGGCATTATGTGGCTCATAGAGCATAACATGGAAATCAAAATTTTTTTTAAATTGCTGATTTTTACCTTAGCCGTAAAAGGGTGACAAAAGACGCTGAACGAATGGCCAGAATGGATTGCTGCAATTTTTATCTTGGCTATAAATGCGCGACAAAAGAAGCGGAAAGGGATATTAGAATGTAATGCTCTCCAAATCATAGCAAGGATTTGCCAGATTCTCACCTAAAATCGCCAAGAATGAAAAATATATTATACTACATCTGTAAAGAAATTGATAGAAAACAGAAAAATCAAGAAAATATATGCATCTAGAAAATAACTGTTTGGAGAAACATTGTCTCGAATGTAATTAAAGGCAGCAAAGAAAGAAAATGAAAAAAAAAGCATTTGTTCACACATACACACAATTGCGAAGCAAACAATAGCCGAAGGCAAAAAGAGCGAAATAGCAAGGAAGGTGGATAATTCGAAATGAGTATTATTCATGGAGATTGTATAAAGATAGCGTTATGTAATTTTTATTGTAAATGAAATTAAACGCAAATTCGTTTTGTCAATCTTTATTAGTTATAATATTTAAAACTCCTTTCTCGAATTTTTATTTATATGTAATATATATTCAATTTTCTACATTTTTTTCACCTTTTATTTTTGTCCCGAAATCATAGATTGTATTCATTTAAGCAACGTGCTTCCATTTTTATATTCTTTTATACAGTACTTTCCTACATTTTACTTAATACAAGAAAAAATCTGTTTGTCTATCAGTTCATCTGTGTAGCGGAAAATTCTAAGCGTCACACAGCTATGAAATTCGGTACAGTTGTAGTTCAGGTCAAGTCACGCATTTCATGAATTTGATCATATCTCAGCTTTTAATTATGCTAGAGCTTAACTTTGAAAACTATATTACTACTTGAGTTGGTGAAGTCCAAGCATATGTCTAGATTGCATAGCTCTGTATGTTTTTAAGAAGTATTACGCCTGCTCAGCAAATTTTATTTTCTGTTCTAAGCAAATGCATCGTTAAAGCGTTGTCTGGTTTTCTGAAATTTGCTGTTTGTTCTGGTGTAATTTTAATTAGAAATTTACATCTTAATTTCCTGGTTACGTTCTAGTACATAATGTGCTAGTATATAATTAAAGAAGACGTGTGTATGTATCATGTGTAGTGGGAAATCAAAACTTCGGATAGCTACAAAATTCTGTACTGGTATTGCCGATGTTTCCGAGATAATACGACTCATCAAGATTCTTTTAATTCGAATTATTTTTAAAACTTTCCAACATAATTGCAAAGTGTTTATAACTTTGTTCATTCTATCTGTCTGCCCGTTTGTCTGATAACTACCGTAAAAATCAATTTATGAAAATAAAATTTTAGTATGTCATTGAGACGACCTATGGGACACATGGGAATGTAAAAGAAGAACATCACCCTATTAGTTTTGGATTGAACTCGGGTTGTAAAAATAAGCTACATTGGTCACTATGGGACCTAATTTTTCAAACATTTTTAAAGCGGAGTTAACATTCACAAATTGCTTTGAAAATGTTAAAAAATATTCAAATTATCACGTAAAATATGTAAAAAAAAGTTCAGCAAAATATGTTAAGTAGTTTTCTTAAAAAAAATTTAAATATTAATTACATCCATATTATATGAAGAGATCATAAGACTCATTGCAAAATAAAATATTGCATCCATTTTTTTTTTTTTTGCTTGATGAACATCGTGACTTTTAAGGAAGTCTTTTATTCATATTTTGTTGTTGCATTCGTCCTAAAACCGCTTTATTATTGCAAATTATATGTGTATCTAAATTCTTTGCCTACTCAATTACAACATTTTTTATTTTAAATGATCAATAGACTTTGATTATATCTATAACGAAGCCTAATTTTAACGTATGCAGAATGTAAACAGATCAAGCCGTTGTAAGATGAGTTGTATAAGATTTGCTGAATTTTTTAAGCAAAATTATTTAGCTCTGTAGTCTGGAATATAAGTGATATGGATGAAATAATCATTGATTTTACATAAAGAAGCAGATGATTTTATAACATTGCCTTTTTTTGATGAAGTTTTGAGTTTCCAAGTAAAATAAATTATTGTACTGTGATAATTGATACTAATACAATATCGATATATCATAAAACTATGCGTATCATACGCTCTATCGGAAGATAACCACATCTATATACTGTAGTTCACAGAAAAGGGAAATTAAATCAGCTTCTGTTAGTTTGGAAACCAGAGGCACGCAGGGGAAGAAGACTGACAGAGCCTCAGAAGTTGCCTGCTGACATTCAGTTGGGTATATTTGAATGGACTCCATACCTAGGGTGCCCTACCAATAGCAAGAACAAGGTGACGACCAGTGAGGTCCACCCACCCAGGCTGAGGCAGAATATCAGGGATTGCCAGCGGGGTTTCAAATTTTATATAGGGGAACTTGGGCACCATACAACGTTTGAAATCTGGAACAATCTAATAGATTACCTGGGGATGACTATTATGGTGACAGAAGGTGGCAGATGCCTTGCTACAGATTATAACGTGGCCATCTGAGGACCTTTCATTTTGTGAGTGGAAACAACATTCTTTCTACTTGCACGAAATATCACAACGTTGAGGCTATACCACTGCATATACTTTCTTGGTTGGATTGGACGGACATGTCCCAACACAAGACTCAGCCATTCATAGCTTGTGATTTACGAACTCGAAAGGCACGTTCTAGCTTTTATCCGGATTAGTCTTCGAGTGGGAATAGCAACAACACCACGAACCATACGCTAGTTCCATCTTAGTCGGAAAATGATTTTTTAAATGACCAATGTTTATGAATAGATGCATTGGGCATCCATGGATGACTACTCAAGAACAAACATTTAAAGAACTGCTTCAAATTCCAAATACGTCACTTGTAATGTTGTTGTGAAATGTATTTTCTTATGCTTAATTGAATCAGATGTTTGATTGCAGTAATAACCCCTTGTGCTAGAGAAATGTTTTTAGATCACGGTACAAATATATGATCCCCGCTTATATAAGTCAATTCAGGCCAATTATGTGTGTTTTTGGTGTTCCGAGTAAAAATATTATGCCTACACATCAAAAATAAAAATTTATTTAATTGTACTAGTTTCGAGATTATAAAAGGAAATACTAATTTAAGTAAAAAAAGGGGTACAGAATGTATTTATTATGTAAGTACATGGGTGCAGTAGTGTCTGATTTTTCTAAACCTGGACAAGGCCTATGAATTGTGTACTTAACGAAATACGAGGTTAAAACGTAATGAGATATATGAACTCAATACTGCATAACCTGAGAAAGTGAACAGCCTAGTGCAACGAACGAACTGCTTGAACCGAAGTGGGATCCCAAAAAGCCTATAGATATATAGTACTATAATCATAACGTTCGCATCACATGACCAACAAATTGAATAGTCAAGTCTTTTAAGTAGAATCCAATCATGCTATAAATTAGGCTATAATTAATCGTTAAAGTAAAAACTTTTCATATTATAGATTTAAAGAAAATTCTGAATGATATAAATGTCATAAGAAGAATATTAACTAATTATTTTGAAATCCGTAAAACTCGCCGGAAGATTGAGTAAAATTGTAAAAAATTTGAATTTCATTTTCTCAATTTCACTTGCATAAGACATCTCTAATTATGACTGAAGTCTGAAATTCTGATTTGAGTAAATGTGGTGTTACTAAGAAATGTATACCAAATTCTAAACAATTTTCATCACAATTTAAAATTACTTTAAGAACAAAAAATTACCACAATTTTAATCTTTAAATGTAAGCAAATGATATTAAAAAATTATTTAGTTAAAGTATTCGTAATGTGTGAGACCAGGAGGCACCATATGCAGAATTTGGATGTTTGCGACGAAACAAACAAAGGCGCAGTCACCAATTTTGACAGTCTTGGCCCGGAAAGTTATGACCCCAATAAATACAAGTCACACAAATTGCAGGTGTGGTTGGGGCATAACAAATACCCTAGGGCCAAGATTTAAACCAAGCTTCATTCGCAATTGAAAGACCAATAAAACATCGTTACGACCTTACACTGAGAACAGCCAATGAAGGCAAAAGAGTATATCACCCCAGGCACAAAAGATGCTGTTGTTTTTGAGACACAGACCGTCCGACCTACCAGAAAGACAAGACATGTTGTGGAGAAAGAAGGTTAACGAAGATTATTCAGAGAGAGAGAGTCGGTGTTCAAGCAATATAGAGTCAATATTCAAGTGATTCAGACGGTTGCAGTGTCAATATTCAGTATGTATGAGACAGTTAACGAAGTCGTATTAAGGCGTTTCTAGAAGTCGTTATCAAACAGTTGTAGTTAGCAGAATATAATTAGTTAACAGTTAAATTATCAGTTATCAGGATGTAGCAGACATTTAAATTATGAGAGTTTAAGTGGTGTATCAAAAAGTTGAAGTTTGGCTTCAAATGTCAGAAGGTGAATCGTAACGTCGGTGAAATCTATGCTGAGCAACAGACCATCAAAACGAGGCCAAAATACAAAGGTACGTGCCAATCTTCATTTATATTAGGTGAATGCTTGATCGTTGGAATAAGATTAAAACGCCCTGGTTGGTCTTACAAGGGTGCTTTTTCCTCCTTAAGCGATCTTATAATAAATTTATGTAATTTTAATTATAATAATAATAGAAGTGTGAATAAATGCTAATTTGTTTTAAAGGTTAAACATATGGATTTCAATGCGTAGTGTTTTTGATTCAATGATTGTGATAAGGGACTCGTGTAAAGAAGTAATAATAGGTTATCACTTCGGCAATGTACAAATGTTAAGATTCACGTCCAAATCTAATATCCTAAAATAAAACCCAAGTATAAGTATTTTTATTTAATTCACCACATAGTGCATATTCCACTGCTTACATTATTTATAAAAACCAGGTATTGACGTGATAATTCCCGAAACATGCTGGAAGTATAGTCAATTCAGGAAAAATATAGTTTTAACTACAATATACATGTAAAATGTATTAGAAATCATATATTATAAAAATAAACTAAAAATACTCAAATGTAAAGTATTAACAGACATGGGTATATGGTACAGATGTCAGCAGATTGCAATAACAGAATATTTGAGTTTAATTCCCTTCTCCGATTGAGGATTTTTTTTTAAGTGAGAAGAAGTCTAATGCATTCAAATATTTATTCTATACACAAAATACATTGTAAATACAAAACCCGATTATAAGGGGCGTTCCAAAAATTCCGAAGACGCTCCCATTGTAGATATCAGTAACTATGTACTCGTTTCACTCTTATTATGCACCCGCTAAAATGGAAAGATTGATTTCTGACATGTCAGTAAGAAACTTACTGCAAGCCACATTTCTTGCGCGTTTCTATAGAAACTTCTATGGGACTTCCATGCGAATTTCAATACAAAAATTGTAGCTTATAACAAGTTCCTAACTGCTACTGCAGTTATCGGTTATTCCATACTGACGAACGCATAATAAGCGCGAAACCGGTCCTTGGATAATGGTATCTATAATGGAACTACCCTCCGAATTCGTTGTATGCTTTACTTTGATTTTTAATGATGTTAGGGTATATCGCATAAAAAATAAGAGAAAGTGATCAAGCACCAAAATGTTGCGTAAAAAAGCGAGAGGCCCACAAAATGTGGAGATATTGATAAAAATATTTTAAATTAATTATTCCAATTTAAATATTTAGGTTTTAAGTTATAATATTTATTTTGTAAGATTCTAACTTATGTAACCGGGCGTATTGTATTACGCCATATATTGTATGTATTCGGAATGGCCATCCACATTTACCTCAAAAATGCCAGTCCACTTACCGTAGCGGAAAAATAAAACATTAGTCATTAACCACAAAGTTTATCTTTTAATTTATATTTATTTATGTAGCAATCAATTATTAAAATGCATTTTCAACAATAACCATTAATTTACAATTATCATTAATATAATTAATTAATTTCAATAACCATTACTTCAATCTTTTTTTAAATGATCTAGAAGGAGATGTAAGACCTAATTATTAATGAACATTAAAAGGATCTGCGCTCAACCTTTTGTAAAATATATTTTGTTACCACGTACCTTTTTTGCATTTACTGCATTACTGGCCTTCGGCTTGGCTTGTTGTATATGGCACTTGAGTTGTTTCACAGCAAATATATTATTATCCTCCATTTGAAAGAGCTTTTCATTTTCGTATCTAAACCAACATTTTTAATTGCTGCTGTCTTAGCAGCACGGCAAATTTTATCCAACTCTCAACATCCTTGTAGTAGGAAGACTTAATTCAAACTGCTCATCATTTTCTCTTTTTAAAATATATATTTAATTTTATCTTGTTTCGGGAAACCACAACATTCCCAAGTTTCATTGGTCACGCTTTTTATGATAATTTGGGGGGTCGGTCCTGATTGGACGCCCCCTCCCTTTCTATGAAGCTTGTTCAAATCTTGCGCGGAAGCATCGTTTTCCCCCATGCCGCCATCATGGCTTTTCCATATGATGTTGGTGTCGCAAATTCGTAAATTTAGGAGTCGTAAACCTCTTTGGGCAAAACTGTCAACCTTAGTTCCACTCGCCTAAGTCCTTTGTTCAGCTTGTTTTGGCTGTAATATTGCCTAAATTAAAAAATTGCTCACAAGATACGCCAAACCAATAGTTGAAAAAAATTTAAAGAATTATTTGAAGAAAAATTTTACATGAAGGCATAACCACATATTAGATCCGTATAATTAATATATTTACATGGTAGTTTACAAATTTCATAATTAACCAAGTTAATCATACAGATTTTGCATTCACGAAAATAGTCCGTTTATGTCTATTATTAGATTTCATTATCTGAAAGAACATACTACAATACAAAAAATTTAATTGCAGATTCATTTTTTCCCAATAAAATAATAAGTCCATATCTTGTGTGGGATTAAATGGTTTACTGAGGGCTTTGAGCGATCTGGGATTCTCGTGGTATTGATTACCCGCAGTATAAATTTCGACTCCTAAAACTGTCTGTTATGTTAAAAATTAGATCCCAGGCTGCCTTAGCATTTGTTGGATTAGAGCCTAGCCTATTGTTTGTTTGGCGCAGAAGTTTGAATTAATTCTGTAGGCTAGAATGTTACTATATCGCCTAAAAAACGAAGACAATTCTCTTTTCAATTGCAAAAAACAATAAGTATTAGAAAAACTTTTGTCTGTAGGTAAATTTATATACCGGCCACATTAAACATTTCCGGTTATAGTTATTTATCACTTTAATTACACTGAATACAAAATGTCCCAAGAAATTCATTTTAAATGCTCTGTAACTTAATTTCTAGTTCTACCAATATTTTCTTCCAATTAAGTTAATTTTTCGGGGATGGTGCTTTTATCAATTTTGTTTAAATAACATTTTGCCATTGCTTTTTATCTTTTCTATGACAGATAGTATATATATATAACGAAATTTATTTTGATGGGGTAAGGAAAATGATTATCAGGTATTGAGAAATTTACAGACAGTGAGTGTTCATGAAGATAAAATAACCACTCTTTGAATTATAGCTGCATCTGTCTCAAAATGCGAGGACACAATTTCTCTCAGATTGTGCAATTCAAATAAATATTTTCAGATTATTATTGCATTATTCTAATCGGTAACGTACAATGCCTATTCAATATCAGCAAAACTGAAATGAGCTAAGGACTTTTGGAGCATTTGATCAAGGAAGAAACACATACATTTCACAAAACCCTTCCGCTAATTTGTTTTTAAAACTTTTGGTTTGAAACTGAATCACAATACTTTAAGAATTTTAACATGGGTCGTTTTCGACAGATTGACCATTTTCATTATCGAAAACTGGTATCAGCATTTCTGAGCCCTTGGAGCTAATCTTGAGACTAGGGTATGACTTTCTGCTCCATCCGATTGGAATTTTTGAGTGAAATTCAATCTAATAATATATAAATTTGTTAAAAAAAAACCTCAGCCTACAAAGGTAGGCAGAGAAGTCCGATGAGTTAGATGTAGGTTGAGATGAGTTAGATGTACGCCAGAAGAGTTAGATGTATGTTACATGTATTCTGTCCAATGAGTTAGATGTAGACGGTTTGATAAGTTAGATGTAGGTCGTCCGATGAATTAGATGTTGGCTGTCCTATAAAAAAGTGTCCTATATAATGTGACATAAAAAAGCAGACGATTTTATAACATTGTCCTTTTTTGATGAAGTTTTGTGTTTTCAAGTAAAATAAATTATTGTACTGTGATAATTGTTACTAATGCAATATCGATATATCATAAAACTATACGTATCTATACGCTCCATCGGAAGATAGCCACATCTACATACTGTAGTTCACAGAAAAGGGAAATTAAATCAACTTCTGTTAGTTTGGAAACCAGAGGCACGCAGGGGAAGAAGACTGACAGAAGCTCAGAAGTTGCCTGCTGACATTCAGTTGGGTATATTTGAATGGACTCCATACCTAGGGTGACCCTACCAATAGCAAGAACAAGGTGACGACCAGTGAGTTCAACCCACCCAGGCTGAGGCAGAATATCAGGGATTGCCAGCGGGGTTTCAAATTTTATATAGGGGAACTTGGGCACCATACAACGTTTGAAATCTGGAACAATCTAATAGATTACCTGGGGATGACTATTATGGTGACAGAAGGTGGCAGATGCCTTGCTACAAGTTATAACGTGGCCATCTGAGGACCTTTCATTTTGTGAGTGGAAACAACATTCTTTCTACTTGCACGAAATATCACAACGTTGAGGCTATACCACTGCATATACTTTCTTGGTTGGATTGGACGGACATGTCCCAACACAAGACTCAGCCATTCATAGCTTGTGATTTACGAACTCGAAAGGCACGTTCTAGCTTTTATCCGGATTAGTTTTCGAGTGGGAATAGCAACAACACCACGAACCATACGCTAGTTCCATCTTAGTCGGAAAATGATTTTTTAAATGACCAATGTTTATGAATAGATGCATTGGGCATCCATGGATCACTACTCAAGAACAAACATTTAAAGAACTGCTTCAAATTCCAAATACGTCACTTGTAATGTTGTTGTGAAATGTATTTTCTTATGCTTAATTGAATCAGATGTTTGATTGCAGTAATAACCCCTTGTGCTAGAGAAATGTTTTTAGATCACGGTACAAATATATGATCCCCGCTTATATAAGTCAATTCAGGCCAATTATGTGTGTTTTTGGTGTTCCCAGTAAAAATATTATGCCTACACATCAAAAATAAAAATTTATTTAATTGTACTAGTTTCGAGATTATAAAAGGAAATACAAATTTAAGTAAACAAGGGGGTACAGAATTAATGTATTTATTATGCAAGTACGTGGGTACAGTAGTGTCTGATTTTTCTAAACCTGGACAAGGCCTATGAATTGTATACTTAACAAAATACGAGGTTTAAACATAATGAAATATATGAACTCAATACCGCATCACCTGATAAAGTAAACAGCCGAATGCAACTAACGAACTGCCTGAATCGAAGTGGGATTCCAAGAAGCCTATAGATGTGTATGGTATAATCATAACGTTCGCATCACATGACCAACAAATTGAATAGTCAAGTGTTTTAAGTAGAATTCAAACATGCTATAATAAAGGGCTATAATCAATCGTTAAAGTAAAAGCTTTTCAAATTATAGATTTAAATAACATTCTGAAGGATACAAATGTCATAAGAAGAATATTAACTAATTATTTTGAAATCCGTAAAACTCGCCGGAAGATTGAGTAAAATTGTAAAAAATTTGAATTTCATTTTCTCAATTTCACTTGCATAAGACATCTCTAATTATGACTGAAGTCTGAAATTCTGATTTGAGTAAATGTGGTGTTACTAAGAAATGTATACCAAATTCTAAGCAATTTTCATCACAATTTAAAATTACTTTAAGAACAAAAAATTACCACAATTTTAATCTTTAAATGTAAGCAAATGATATTAAAAAATTATTTAGTTAAAGTATTCGTAATGTGTGAGACCAGGAGGCACCATATGCAGAATTTGGATGTTTGCGACGAAACAAACAAAGGCGCAGTCACCAATTTTGACAGTCTTGGCCCGGAAAGTTATGACCCCAATAAATACAAGTCACACAAATTGCAGGTGTGGTTGGGGCATAACAAATACCCTAGGGCCAAGATTTAAACCAAGCTTCATTCGCAATTGAAAGACCAATAAAACATCGTTACGACCTTACACTGAGAACAGCCAATGAAGGCGAAAGAGTGTATCACCCCAGGCACAAAAGATGCTGTTGTTTTTAAGACACAGACCGTCCGACCTACCAGAAAGACAAGAGATGCTGTGGAGAAAGAAGGTTAACGAAGATTATTCAGAGAGAGAGTCGGTGTTCAAGCAATATAGAGTCAATATTCAAGTGATTCAGACGGTTGCAGTGTCAATATTTAGTATGTATGAGACAGTTAACGAAGTCGTATTAAGGCGTTTCTAGAAGTCGTTATCAAACAGTTGTAGTTAGCAGAATATAATTAGTTAACAGTTAAATTATCAGTTATCAGGATGTAGCAGACATTTAAATTATGAGAGTTTAAGTGGTGTATCAAAAAGTTGAAGTTTGGCTTCAAATGTCAGAAGGTGAATCGTAACGTCTGTTAAATCTATGCTGAGCAACAGACCATCAAAACGAGGCCAAAATACAAAGGTACGTGCCAATCTTCATTTATATTAGGTGAATGCTTGATCGTTGGAATAAGATTAAAACGCCCTGGTTGGTCTTACAAGGGTGCTTTTTCCTCCTTAAGCGATCTTATAATAAATTTATGTAATTTTAATTATAATAATAATAGAAGTGTGAATAAATGCTAATTTGTTTTAAAGGTTAAACATATGGATTTCAATGCGTAGTGTTTTTGATTCAATGATTGTGATAAGGGACTCGTGCAAAGAAGTAATAGTAGGTTATCACTTCGGCAATGTACAAATGTTAAGATTCACGTCCAAATCTAATATCCTAAAGTAAAACCCAAGTATAAGTATTTTTATTTAATTCACCACATAGTGCATATTCCACTGTTTACATTATTTATAAAAACCAGGTACCGTGATAATTCCCGAAACATGCTGGAAGTATAGTCAATTCAGGAAAAATATAGTTTTAACTACAATATACATGTAAAATGTATTAGAAATCATCTATTATAAAAATAAACTAAAAATACTCAAATGTAAAGTATTAACAGACATGGGTATATGGTACAGATGTCAGCAGATTGCAATAACAGAATATTTGAGTTTAATTCCCTTCTCCGATTGAGGATTTTTTTTTAAGTGAGAAGAAGTCTAATGCATTCAAATATTTATTCTATACACAAAATACATTGTAAATACAAAACCCGATTATAAGGGGCGTTCCAAAAATTCCGAAGACGCTCCCATTGTAGATATCAGTAACTATGTACTCGTTTCACTCTTATTATGCACCCGCTAAAATGGAAAGATTGATTTCTGACATGTCAGTAAGAAACTTACTGCAAGCCACATTTCTTGCGCGTTTCTATAGAAACTTCTATGGGACTTCCATGCGAATTTCAATACAAAAATTGTAGCTTATAACAAGTTCCTAACTGCTACTGCAGTTGTCGGTTATTCCATACTGACGAACGCATAATAAGCGCGAAACCGGTCCTTGGATAATGGTATCTATAATGGAACTACCCTCCGAATTCGTTGTATGCTTTACTTTGATTTTTAATGATGTTAGGGTATATCGCATAAAAAATAAGAGAAAGTTATCAAGCACCAAAATGTTGCGTAAAAAAGCGAGAGGCCCACAAAATGTGGAGATATTGATAAAAATATTTTAAATTAATTATTCCAATTTAAATATTTAGGTTTTAAGTTATAATATTTATTTTGTAAGATTCTAGCTTATGTAACCGGGCGTATTGTATAACGCCGTACATTGTATGTATTCGCAATGGCCATCCACATTTACCTCAAAAATGCCAGTCCACTTACCGTAGCGGAAAAATAAAACATTGGTCATTAACCACAAAGTTTATCTTTTAATTTATATTTATTTATGTAGCACTCAATTATTAAAATGCATTTTCAACAATAACCATTAATTTACAATTATCATTAATATAATTAATTAATTTCAATAACCATTAATTCAATCTTTTTTTAAATGATCTAGAAGGAGATGTAAGACCTAATTATTAATGACCATTAAAAGATCTGCGCTCAACCTTTTGTAAAATATATTTTGTTACCACGTACCTTTTTTGCATTTACTGCATTACTGGCCTTCGGCTTGGCTTGTTGTATATGGCACTTGAGTTGTTTTACAGCAAATATATTATTAAACCCCATTTGAAGGAGCTTTTCATTTTCGTATCTAAACCAACATTTTTAATTGCTGCTGTCTTAGCAGCACGTCAAATTTTATCCAACTCTCAACATCCTTGTAGTACGAAGACTTAATTCAAACTGCTCATCATTTTCTCTTTTTAAAATATATATTTAATTTTATCTTGTTTCGGGAAACCACAACATTCCCAAGTTTCATTGGTCACGCTTTTTATGATAATTTGGGGGGTCGGTCCTGATTGGACGCCCCCTCCCTTTCTATGAAGCTTGTTCAAACCTTGCGCGGAAGCATCGTTTTCCCCCATGCCGCCATCATGGCTTTTCCATCTGATGTTGGTGTCGCAAATTCGTAAATTTAGGAGTCGTAAACCTCTTTAGGCAAAACTGTCAACCTTGGTTCCACTCGTCTAAGTCCATTGTTCAGCTTGTTTTGGTTGTAATATTGCCTAAATTAAAAAATTGCTCACAAGATAAGCCAAACCAATAGTAGAAAAAAATTTAAAGAATTATTTGAAGAAAAATTTTACATGAAGGCATAACCACATATTAGATCCGTATAAATAATATATTTACATGGTAGTTTACAAATTTCATAATTAACCAAGTTAATCATACAGATTTTTCATTCACGAAAATAGTCCGTTTAAGTCTATTATTAGATTTCATTATCTGAAAGAACATACTGCAATACTAAAAATTTAATTGCAGATTCATTTTTTCCCAATAAAATAATAAGTCCATATCTTGTGTGGGATTAACTGGTTTACTGAGGGCTTTGAGCGATCTGGGATTCTCGTGGTATTGATTACTTGCAGTATAAATTTCGACACATTCACTCCTAAAACTGTCTGTTATGTTAAAAATTAGATCCCAGGCTGCCTTAGCGTTTGTTGGATTAGAGCCTAGCCTATTGTTTGTTTGGCGCAGAAGTTTGAATTAATTCTGTAGGCTAGAATGTTACTATATCGCCTAAAAGACGAAGACAATTCTCTTTTCAATTGCAAAAAGCAATAAGTATTAGAAAAACTTTTGTCTGTAGGTAAATTTATATACCGGCCACATTAAACATTTCCGGTTATAGTTATTTATCACTTTAATTACACTGAATACAAAATGCCCCAAGAAATTCATTTTAAATGCTCTGCAACTTAATTTCCAGTTCTACCAATATTCTCTTCCAATTAAGTTAATTTTTCGGGAATGGTGCTTTTATCATTTTTGTTTAAATAACATTTTGCCATTGCTTTTTATCTTTTCTATGACAGATAGTATATATATAAAGAAATTTATTTTGATGGGGTAAGGAAAATGATTATCAAGTATTGAGAAATTTACAGACAGTGAGTGTTCATGAAGATAAAATAACCACTCTTTGAATTATAGCTGCATCTGTCTCAAAATGCGAAGACACAAATTCTCTCAGATTGTGCAATTCAAATAAATATTTTCAGATTATTATTGCATTATTCTAATCGGTAACGTACAATTCCTATTCAATATCAGCAAAACTGAAACGAGCTAAGGACTTTTGGAGCATTTTGGAGCATCAAGGAAGAAACACATACATTTCACAAAACCCTTCCGCTAATTTGTTTTTAAAATTTTTGGTTTGAAACGGAATCACAATACTTTAAGAATTTTAACATGGGTCGTTTTCGACAGATTGGCTATTTTCATTATCGAAAACTGGTAACAGCATTTTTGAGCCCTTTGAGCTAATCTTGAGACTTGGGTATGACTTTCTGCTCCATCCGATTGGAATTTTTGAGTGAAATTCAATCTAATAATATATAAATTTGTTGAAAAAAAAACCTCAGCCTACAAAGGTAGGCAGAGAAGTCCGATGAGTTAGATGTAGGCTGAGATGAGTTAGATGTACGCCAGAAGAGTTAGATGTATGTTGCATGTATTCTGTCCAATGAGTTAGATGTAGACGGTTTGATAAGTTAGACGTAGGTCGTCCGATGAATTAGATGTAGGCTGTCCGATGAGTTAGATGTAGGCTGTCCGAAGAGTTAGATGTAAGCCGTCCGATGAATTATATGTTGGCTATCAGAGGAGTTAGATGTAGGCTGTCCGATAAGTTAGATGTAGGTCGTCCGAGGAATTAGATGTAGGTTGCCCGATGAGTTATATGTAGGCTATCCGATGAGTTAGATGTAGGCTGTTCGAAGAGTTAGATGTTGGCCGTCCGATGAATTAGATGTAGGCTATCAGAGGAGTTAGATGTAGGCTATCCGATGTGTTAGATGTAGGCGGTCCGATAAGTTTATAGGCTGAAAAAGGTTGTATATAAAATATATTCGCTCCGACTGTTGTAAGAACTAATCTGTAAAATAAAAACGTCATTAAACAGGGCATATTTGTTTATATTTATGTGTAAAATTTATTTATGCATATTTTGTTCAGACTTTACTCATGCGTTAGAGATTTCTCGATAGGAGTGAATTGCTTTCATAAGCAGAAGGCCTTTATAATTTTATAACTCTGATGTGCTCTTGATTTGACTATACAAGTTAAAAAAATAGTTATTTGTGCAGTATACAAACCTCCTTTGAAGCACTTCAAAAATGTTTACTATTTTGGCGCTGAGTGTTGATCGGAAAGTACATGGTTAGTTCCCAGAAAAACGCAATAAAAGGAGATGTAATCAATAACGGAACTGAAAATAAAAGAACTACTGATATATAAATACACAAAATGCATAAGAAAATTGAATAAATTTAACAATACTAGAAACGTCAGAAACATTTTGTTTGCTCCTTATTCATTTACATTTTAAAAACTTCACTTTGCTTTCTAAACAGTTTACATTTGAGAACAGGAATTCTCTTTATTATCTTAAAACTTAAAAATATATTGTTCTGCGACCGCGAGTCGCAGAGCTACGAAATTTGGCTGTCGGAGACCCGGGGGGTGGGAAGGTGACACGTGAAAGCCGATTTTTAAAATTTGAATTATTTTTATTTTGTTATTTTATGTTTTATTCGATTTCGAAAGTTTTTATCCCTTTTCTAACCTTTTTTCTCCACAATCCAGATATCATAGAAAGAAACAAATCACACGACCGGAAAGAGCAAACAATTGCGGATAAAAATGTATCAATTTCAAATCTCAGGGATAAATTCTAATATTTTTTAAAGATTTTAAAACAAAAGTCACTTTCGGCTCAAATAAACAAACTTTCGTTTTTAAATCCTCGCATCGGGAAAAGTACCGACAATTTCGACTAATAAATTACATTTTTAGAAAGCTCAAAGAGCAGGCTTTCTTATAAGCCCAATCTGGTCAAGAAATGATAAAAAGAGCCGCACCATTCGGATTTTAAGGAAGTAAAGATTTCAATTTTTAGGACAAACCGCTAAGGCAATATCGATTTTTCACCCACATTCGCGCAGATACCCGATGTTTCTATGGTGGGGGTGGGGGAGGTGGGCGCAAAAAAATCTGCCTAAGTAGCAGAACAAGCCGAAGAAGAAACCGCAAAAGAATGCCGCTAGTCAAGCTTCCGAAAGTGAGGAACAGCGTCAAAATAGACGGCTCGCTGATGCACAGAGAAGAGCTGCAGTTAGGGAAAATGAAACCCACGAACAGCGGAAAGAAAGGCAGGTGGTTAACGCGGAGAGAATGACTGCAGTTAGGGAAAATAAAACACAGGAATATCGGAAGAAAGACAGGTGATTAACGCGGAGAGAATGACTGCAGTTAGAGATTATGAAACTCAGGAACAGTGGGAAGAAAGACAGGTCGCTGATACACAGAGAAGAGCTGAAGTTAGGGACACTGTAAGTCGGGAACATCGGGCAGAAAGACATGAGGTTAACGCAGAGAGAATGACTGCAATTAGGGAAAATTAAACCCAGGAACAGTGGAGAGAAAGGCAGGTCGCTGATGCACATAGAAGATCTGCAGTTAGAAATCAAGTTTAGTCTGAAAAAGAAAATGCTGCATTCATTTATGAGTTTTCTATCGATCATGCATCTGAACAAATCATTAAAGTAGGTAGAATGACAATTGAATGCAACTTCTGCCACGCACTTAAATGGAAAGGGGAAACATCTGGTATGTGTTGCAGCAAGAGGAAAATTCGTCTGCCTTCACGTCGAGATCCTCCGGAACCTCTTTCGACATTGCTTACGTCCAACTCGCCTTATGCAAGGCATTTCTAAGAAAACATAAGACGATATAATTCATGTTTTCAAATTAGGTCATTCGGTTGCACACAGCTGATTAGAGAAGACGGATATATACCTATATTTAAAGTGCAGGGTCAATGGCACCACTGAATAGGGAGTCTGCAACCCCAAACATAAGACGAGCCAAAATTCCTTCAGGTTTATTTTGTAGATGACAAGAAAGAACAAGCTGAACAACGTTGTAGGAATGTGATGCAGGCCAAACCAAATATAGTGGCAGAGTTGCAGGACATGCTTCATGAGCACAACAGTTATGTAAGTAGTTTTAAGTGTGCTATGGAAAAAATGACTCCCGATTTTAAGGTTGTTATTCGGGCAGATAAAACACCTTTCGGTGAACATGAAAGAAGATTTAACGCACCGACAACAGCAGAAGTGGCGGTAATTCCTGCTGGTGATGAAGACGACCGCAGAGACATCAAACTTCATTTGAGGAGTGATGAAATTAAAAAGATTGCAGAAACGCATAGATCAGTATCAGCTAATATCTTGGCAAGGTGAAGATGGGTACCACTTTGAAATGAGGTAAACAAATCCCACAACTGGCATTGCTACTTCAAAGACGATTTCGGCAATGGATTTTTATGCGTTCAGGATAATGTACCGAGCATCAAGCTTTAATCTCATTTTAAGGTGTAAGACACTATTTCACCAATTTGTCGTAGACGTATATGTAAAGATTGAATCAGAGCGTCTGAGGTTCATACGCTTGAACCAGAAGAAACTACGGATAGAAGATTATGTTCATCTGAGGGATGCTGTCAACAGTGATAGTAATGTTCGTGACATAAGTCAAATTATAATTTTACCTTCTAGCTTCACAGGTGGTCCTCACTACATGCAGGAAAGAACTCAAGAAGCCATGACGTATTTCCAAAATTTTGGTAAACCTGACTTATTCATAACGTTTACGTGTAATCCTCAGTGGGGTGAAATAACTAACGAATTGATGCCGAGACAGAAAGGTCGGGATCGACACGACTTACTTACTAGAGTCGCCCCTTTGTGGCTCAGGAAGTCCGAATGCTTTTAAATTCAAACCACCTAAGGATTTGATCTTATCTTCGAGAAAAATCAATGCTTGATTGAAGATGACATCGTCATACACTAACTCAAAGTTATCGGTTCTAACTCTTGCCTTGTGCAAAATGTCTTCAGCTGTATTCTGTTCCTGTAAATTCCACAGCTCCAGAGTATTTGACATGGTACATGTCTGCAGCAAAAGTGCAAATGGATTACGGAGCATTCCTGTTGATCGAGTGGCAGCTGCACCTTCCAATGTATTTTTCCATTGTGAGTCATCTTCAAGAAAGCCCCTCAAGAAAGGTGCTTGAAAGCATCACACACCGTTTCTCCGACAGTTTTTGAAATTAGGGCCATGTACTTCATGAAGCATTTGATAATAAATATATTATGATAATGGGATATATATTATATATATATATATATATATATATATATATATATATATGTATATATATATATATATATATATATATATATATATATATATATATGTATATATATATATATATATATATATATATATATATATGTATATATATATATATATATATATATATATATATATATATATATGTATATATAATATATATATATATTATATATATATATATATATATGTATATATATATATATATATAAATATATATATATATATATATATATATACTCGTATATATATATATATATATATATATATATATATATATATATATATATATATATATATATATATATATATATATATATGTATATATATATATATATATATATATATATATATATATATATATATATATATATAATATATATATATAAAGAATTGTTGATATCTATCACGATAATAAAAATTCTTAAAAAATGTTTACTTTTCGGTAGGACTAATTCTACTAAAAAATTATACAACCTAATATAAAACTTTAATAATAAAATATTTTTATGATAATTTGATATATATTATATATATATATATATATATATATATATATATATATATATATATATATATATATATATATATATATATATATATATAATATATATATATATATATATATATAATATATATATATATATATTATATATATATATATATAATATATATATATATATATATATATATAATATATATATATATATATATTATATATATATATATATATAATATATATATATATATATATATATATATATATATATATATATATATATATATATATATAAAGAATTGTTGATATCTATTACGATAATAAAAAATTTTTAAAAAGTTTACTTTTCGGTAGGACTAATTCTACTAAAAAACCTTTTTTCATTTTTCATTATTTAATATTTTGAAAATTTGTTGACTTTTAGATAATTTAAATTTAAATATGCTTTGTTTAGTACTTAATAATTTCAATTTTAAAATAGAATTTATATACTTTTCGATAATGTATATCTGAAAAACATGTGTTTGTTTTGCAATAACTTGAATTTTTGAAAGTTTCTATCCATTACTGAAAATGGCTGTTGGATAGGCAAAAGATGGCGTAAATGGCAAAAGAAATTTGACTACAGATATAGAGATTGACGTCACATAAAAAAGGGTCATACATTATAATTGGCTAATTTCATCCTTTTGTTGTTCTAAATAGTTGGAGGTTGATATTATGCACAAGTTCCAAAAATATGTGTTACTTACTATATATTCTGGCAATTTTTATTCTCTAGGCCATATTGTAACAAAATATTGTGTTCTGTGTTTATGCTGTGTTTTTCTTTCTGTTGTGTGCTCACCTATATTGTCTTGCTTGTTGTATTAATAAATTAAAATTTTAATTTTAATTTGAATTTTCTATTCTAGGTAAGCTTCAATTCCGGTGTTCGTGGCCATAATAATGCATTTAGGTTTTACTCAAAAGGTGAGATATTCTCATATTTACGAATACATCTAAAACCTTTATTCTAAATTTTGTAAAAGAAACTGCAGGATGTCCCAAAAATGACTGACACATTTGAAAAATGCATTAAAAAAATATAGAAGGCAATAGAAATGTAGTGTTTGCTGCATTGTACTTGGGAAACCAGAGAATTTTATTCAACCAATTTTCAAATTTTTTTATAAAAGTCACCAACAGATGGCGCTGCGGTTGTGTGATAGCTGCAGGGAAACGCATACTGTCCATTCTGTACTTTGCTCAGCATTCTGGTATCGTACGTTTTTCAAATATTTCAAGTTGCTGTTGGTTTATTCGTTGAAAATGGTTTATTTCTTGGAACAGTGGATATTTCTTGACCTGACCATTCCGGCTGAAATGTTTGCAGAGGTGAATTTTGTTCTGCGACTTTTGTTTTTAGACTGCGCCATGTTGTTGCTGCAGCAAATGGTGGTTATTTTGAAAACATCGTATTCCATAGTTTTTGCAACATGATCATGTAGTTTATTACTTTTCCCATTCAGCAGCGCCATCTGTTGCTGACCTTTGTAACAAATTTTCAAAATTGGCTGAATTAAATTCCCTGGTTTCCCAAGTACAATGCAGCAAACGCTACATTTCTATAGCCATCTGTTTTCTTTTAACGCATTTTTCAAATATGTCAGTCATTTTTGGGACACCCTGTATTTGCATATGTTAATTAATAACATCTATAAAGAGCAGATCATCCAGGCTAAAATCTTTCATTTCGCAAGTCACCGCTCAAATTCGAACATATCCCCGTAAACAGAATCAAAAACTGTAGGGGTGAAAAGCGTTCTATTACAAAAATAAAATCGATGATATTTTGCATACAGAAGTGAATGCACGTAGATTTACAAAATCATAATTTCAATTATTAAAACTATATCAGGATGGAACGGTCATTTTTATACTACACATGTTCACTTAGATTACTACAAATACCAAATAAACAACTTTTAAACAGCTAATCAAAGCGTGTGCATTTGCATGCGTGGTAATATAAACGTGTTCTTGTATATTTTATACGTTTATTTAAATATGTTACTTTGATTTCGTTGTTTTCCTGTATTCTACATTGTTTAACTTAATATTCAATTTCCAGAAACTTATACTCTTTTCTGTGGGAATTCTCAAATATAGAAATCAAATTTTTATACTTCTAATTTCACAATCATTTGTTACATTAAGATTTAATTTGAAAAATTGCACCAAATAGTACCATAGTGGTGATTAATACTAGTTCCCGATTTTTATTTCTTAACATTCATTAGACAGTAAAAAATAAAAGCAGATTATAATATCATAATTTTAAATCCGACAAAATATTCTGCACAATGAGTTCTGTTACCTAGCAATTAAACTTTCTTCAAATTTCTGTAGCACTGCTTGAATTTCCCGATAAGGTTATGCACTAATCTAGAGTAGAAAAATTCAAAGTTTGCAATTCGTAAAGCCTCAGGGTATACGCATGCTTTTAGAAAATTTATCAAAGATCCTGCGTCATCATAATGATAATTCCCTTTTTAAACCATTTATTCTGTTTCAAGACAGATTTGAACACAGATGTAACTCCAAGGGTGGGACAATCCAGTGGTTGAAACCTTTCAGAGGACCCGAGTTCGATCCCTGCCTTTGCCCAAATTATCCCCGTGTTCGCGCAGATTACGGACAAGTTAAATATGTGGGTCTGAAAGGCCATCCGAGAGGTTGCTGGTAAAGGAAGGAGTATACGGTCCCTGTGGGTGTCTCCCCCACTGAGTTCCGGTCTAAATTGAGTGGCACTATCCGAACCTCCGAATAGATGTCTCTCACCTTCGGGTAGATCGGACGGTCTGGATTGAAAAAAATAAAGAAAAGGTGTAGCCACAAGAGCTTTAAGTCGCTATCTTCTTTCTATTTTTCAATTAAAGAAAATATTATTTAATGTTTGGTGGCAATTAAATTGGAGATTGTTAATTTGGAACCACTGTCTCCCACAGCAAAAAGGTAATTACCCATATCTTGTATTTAAAAAGAGTACGTCGAGGATATTATTAAATTCTTACCAAATGGTTCGGAAGCAGGTAGGAAGAATTTAACTTTTGGATCATTAATGAAAACAACATTTGTGACTATTTACCTACTAAACTGATTTATTGCAGCAATTTTAATTCCATTCATTCTATTTCCTCCAGTAAAAACAACATTGGAATTTCAGATTTCGAAAAATAAATTCCGTAACTTTCAAATCAGATTAGACTCATTTCCGGAGGATGTTTACTTCTTAAAACTGTTTCTAAAAAGTAAGGGGAAAAAACGGATTGAGAAAAGCGTTTTAGGACGAATCTCTTAAAAATATAGTTAGGAACACACACAAAAAAAATTTATCAACTTTTTTTAAATAATTATCAAATTATCAAATTTATCAAGATTTTTTTTTTTTTCTGGAAGAAGTTTCAGCTCCAATTTATTCAAATTATAGGACTTGTAAGCGTGTTGAATAATTTGAGAATAACATTCCTTAAGAAAATATTTCTATTTCATTACATAGTTTAAGATATGGTCTAACAATTATCTTCCTCCTCCAAATAGGTTTATCATTTCCCGATATTAAATTTCATATGAATGCATTTCATATTTCATACGAAGTAATTAATTCAAAATTCTTTTTAACTTGGGGTACTTAAATTAAAGATAAAGAAAGAGTAGAGGACTTGCACGCACCTTAGGGAAAATAATCGATTACGCATATACTATTCGGCTATATTGTTAAGAACTTATAAAATTGAAATTTTAAAGCGAGAATTCACTATTTTCTTATGTAGGGAAGATACTTCCCTAACGCAGATGAAGACAGGATGTATCCTTTCTTAGAGACTTTCCGTATGCAAGTTATTGAATCTTTAATTTAATTGTAAGAAATGAATAAATATAGTGACAATGAAAGGATTTAAAAAAGCTGAAAATTTGACTTTGTACAATACGTCGCTACGAAATGAAAATTATCGAATCCTTTATTTAACCCATTAATGCCTAGCGTCCCATCCAGTATAATAGAACGCTAGGCACTAATGGCTTAATTGTAAAAAAAAATAACGAATAAAGCTACAACAAAAAGAGTGGAAGTTTTCAAAAGTTAAAATTTGAGACTTCAGGATGACAAATTTTGAAGACCATACCTCAAAAACACTTTTTTGCGAAATTTCAATTTTAAGCAATACGTAAAACAGCCATAAAGTTCTAAGTTTGTATCAAAATACCGTGATTATTACAGAGATTGCTTATAATGACATTACAATCATATATTTAAAAATTCGAATCTCTATTTATTATTCTCGCTATTTCAGATATGCGAAATTTAATTCATAATACCCCGCCAGCGACATTTGTCTGCTATTCAAAACTCCGATCTCCACGAATTAATAAACATAAGCAGGAATGTATGCGGAAATTGTGGTTTTGTTCTCAATGGGTTCCAAAGGATTTTTACGATTTTTTAAAATCCGTATAAAAAAATATCGACTTCATCAAAATTCCTGCTTCAAGAAAGTTATTCAAGTTTATTTGTTTTCTGTTCAAAAAATAGAACGAGATTATATTTATTACTAGCCGTATACCCGTTGAAAATCAACGGTCTCGCAATAAGCAACCCCTGAATAATATAAATTTTTGAATAATTAGTGTTTTACATTTATTCGGCAAATCGAATATTTTGGTGTGCAGAACCCCCCCCCCCCCCCTAAAGAAGAAAATATTGGGAAACTTAATTTGCCCATTTCTACCTTTCGAACTACCTACCCGCACACCACATTAAAGTTATCTCATCCCAACGCATGCTATTTCATTATTTCTCCTTTCGAACGTTTTTCTGTGAAGCACACCCATAAATGAACATTTGAAAAAAACTCTGCCTTATGTTTTTTACCAGATAATTGGCTCATATACCAAATATCAAACCTCCATCACATTTAAAAAGAAGAGTGCCTCATTTATTTGGAAAATCGAACATATTAGTGTGCGGCACCACTTAAAGTAGTAAATATTGGAAATCTGAAATTTCACACTTTCTTCCTTTTAAACTATCTACCCGTACACCAAATTTGAAGTCTCTATCCTATCGCGAAGCACGTTTTTTCTATCACTTCACCTTTCGAACGTGTTCCTGTGTAGCATCCCGTTAATGAACAGTTTTGTCCAACCGTATTCATCTTTGGTCTTTTTAATCAAAGAGTTAGCCCACACACTAAATTTCAAGCCTCTATCACATTGTAAAGGAGGCGTTTTTCATTTGTTCGGTAAATCAAACATTTTAATGAGCGTCAATAGCAAATGTTGGAAAACTGAAATTGCACACTTTCTTCCTTTCCAACTTTTTACCTGTACACCAAATTTGAAGTCTGTATCTCATCGCGAAGCATGCTTTTCTAGCATTTCACCTTCCGAATGTTTTTGTGTGGAGTACCCACCCCCTTAAATATGCATTTCTGAAAAACTCTATTCTTCTTGTGATTTATATCAGATGATTCGCCCATATGCCAAATATCAATCCTATATCACGTTTAAAATGGGGCGTTATTCCTTTATTCCGAAAATCGAACATTTTGGTGTGCGGCACCCCCTAAAGTAGAAAATA
This sequence comes from Amaurobius ferox, assembly GCA_951213105.1. NCBI lineage: Eukaryota > Metazoa > Arthropoda > Arachnida > Araneae > Amaurobiidae > Amaurobius > Amaurobius ferox. The sequence continues at coordinate 77,478,882 of OX578152.1, read as the reverse complement.
TTGATAAACTGAAATTGTACACTTTCTTCCTTCTAAACTATCTACCCTTACACCAAATTTAATAACTCTATCTCATCCCGAAGCCTGGTTTTTTATCAATTCACTTTTCGAAAGTTTTTCTCTGGAGCACCCACTTAAATGAACATTTTTGAAAAACTATATTCGTCTTGAGTGTTTTCGTCAAATGATTAGCCCACATACCAAATTTCAAGCCTCTATCAAATTTTAAAGGAGCCTTTTCTCATTTATTCGGTAAATCGAACATTTTAGTGTGCGGAACCCCCTTAAGTAGAAAATATTATAAAATCTGAAATTGCACAAGTTCTTCTTTTCAAGCTATTTACCTATACACCAAAATTAAAGTCTCTATCTTATTGCAAAGCATGCTTTCCAATCATTTCACTTTTCGAAAGTTTTTGTGTGCAGCCCCCCCCCCCTCTAGAGAACGTTTTCGAAAAATTCGATTTTTCCAGGGGGGGGGGGGTTATCGAACGACCGAGCCGTGAACAAAATTGCAAGTCTCTATCTATTCGGAAAGTGCCATAAAAAAGCGTGAGAGAAGGACAGACAGACAGACAGACAAGCGGACACGTGGAAATTAGTATATATAGATTATATTTTATTTGTAGGCGAACAATGTTTTTCCCGCACTACACTTTTCACCCTCGAAAAAAAGGTTTTTATATATAAAGTCGAATCCTGTTATAATGAATCCCCAACGGTTTGATTCAAAAGTTCACTATAACCAAAGATTCACTATATCCGATTTTTCAAAAAAATATTTTTGAGGAACATTTCCAAAACATCGTATAGATATTTCGAATTATATGCTGCAATTAGTAATTCAAATGAAATGAAACTAGTTAAAGAGCTAATACTTAATTGAAAGATATATGTTATACCGATTAGTAAAAAACTAGAAACAGCCAGTAAATTATTGTATAAAATGACAATTTATATGACCTTCCAAGTTACATTCATTCCTCCGCAGGAAAAAATTTGTAATTTTTGGCTGAAAGTATCTAGATTTCAAATAGAATTAATCTATCATTTTGTCAACATTCATTAACAAGTCCTTTACTTTTTTTCAACAATTTCTGTCGGAAAAATAATCTGTTGAGAACATTCACATCAGAACCGTCACATCAGAAATTGAAGGAGATGAATCTAGTATTTCTTCAACATCCGTAGACGAATCGCACATCAATATTTTTTTTTATTTTTACAACCGAAACTATATCTTCATCGGTTGGAAAATCGAAAGTTTTTATGACATCGTCCCAACCATGGAGATAAAAGTAAGGAGTTAAAACTTCATACTAAAAAAACGCCAATATCGTTTGAGACAATAATTCAGATGGCGCTGCTAATAGTCCTGCATTGTGTGCGTGTCTATAGCAAAATGCCAAATATATTTATTTAAGCTGTCAATTTTATAAAAATAAATTATCATCGGAATAAAAAGTAGAACTGAAACAGTAAAGAATATTCCTACGTATTCAAATTATTTTACCTTTCAATTCATTATCTCCCTATATTTTGTACTCTATCCTACAACTATGAAAGAATACTCGTTAATTATATTCCTAATCTGGTTACCCTTAGTTTAAAAATAATAATCATAAATACATATACTGAACACAACGCCTTTCAGTTGTGTCTACTAACAATAGCAGCTACTTTACTAACACTAGCGACACCTATATAGATATAATTCTCAAAGCATTATGGCATTTTCAAGCGTTTCAGGAATTCAGGAATACTGGCCAGGCAACCGTGGGGGTTTATGCCTATTAGCGGCCAGCCCCGGGGGTCAATCTCCATTCCAGCGGAGCCGCAGCCAGGTCGCTGACTTGGCGAAATCATTCACCGGGCAGGGTCCGAGAGAACGTCCGCCAAGCACGACACCAGCCACCGGTCAGTCCTTGGCTCAGGCTATGAATAGGCACAGGCCATGGGCGCAACCACCTGGAAAAGTCTGGGCCTGAACGACTCGCTAGTTCGATGGACAGTACATCGTCGAACAGGTAACCAGATTGATTTTCCCCCAGCAGACGGAGGACCAGAGGTACAGACCTAAGATCCGTACATCGCAATCTATGGCAGCGCCGCCCACTGTAGGGCTTTCAAGCGTTTCATCCATAGGAGTTGTATCTCCTACTTTCTAATTCCATGGTCCCAACGTTAGAAATATTCAACTTCATTTAAAGAAAATGTAGTTTACTCCACGGCACATTTCAAGAACATTTGTGTCAAAATAAACGTTTCTTTCAAAACAAACTTTTGCTTATAAACAAACAAACACACTTCAAAACGTTTTACGAATTCGTTGATCTTCGCTGGCGGCATGATCCCTGCATTGGTAGATTTTAAAGTCTTCGCATGCTAAACCATTTCAGCAGTGCCTCTTCTGCATTTTGCGCTTGACCTTGCGGAGTCTTTTGTTTCCGCCCAGATTATATTCGTGGGCAGAAATTATCATGCTACGATTTTTTTTTTAAATCATACAAACTGAAGATTTAGGACAAATAATTCTCTGCAGATCGCCGATTGACTTTTATCACTTTCTATGTGGGGGCAGGCTCTTGTGTCACTCTCCGTTACGTATCATTTTCCCAGTTAAGCACTCGAACCTAAAGATATCTTTTTTCTAATCATTAATGCACGGAATTACCATGTCATTGCCCTCGAGTTCGAACCCAAACAAAAGGAAACTTCCAATACCCCCCCCCCTCTGGTGATAGCGGGAGAAAGACGTGCATTCTCCAACGCCTGACAAAGATCTCGAAGTCTCCCACGAGTTTGCAGCACAACAAAAAGACGCAATCTACTCCTCTCTCTTCGCGTCAACGACAGAAGTCCTTCTTTGCAGTTGCAACTTTGAATCACGTCCTAAAACCTTCAACCGGCTAAGCTCCCGACTGTGTTCTGCACTGACATAATGGGATATGGGTGGGATATGAGGGATGCAACGATATGTCAGTGCACAGGAATGATGTACCAGTGCAGGATGAATACTTCCAATTCAGTGAATGTTATGAACCCTAATCGTTTCTCAGAAACACGAGGAGCATTTTTCCTGGGAAGGAAGTGTGGAGGGGGCAGGCTCTTGCATCACTCTCTGCTACGAATCACTTTCTCAGTTATGTGTTCAGTCCTGAAGGTATCTTTTGATCTAATCGTTATAGCAAGGAATTTCCATGGCATTGGTCTCGAGATCGAACCCGAACGAACAGGAATCTGCAGGGCGTTTCCCCACTATTAGCTTTATAATTTTTATTTTATCTTCGGTTGAAAAAGCATTTCTCCTCCCAGCACCAGCAATTTTAAAACGACACGACATCGACAGCTCAGTCGATCCAAATGATCAATGCACTATGAAAAGAATTCGTACTCCCAAAGAAACCGCTTCAGTGAGGAGAGGAAAGAGGCAGCAGTAAACACCATTTCATTATTACCTTTGAGGAAACAAGTTCAAAAGATAACAAACAGCAAATAATCACTGTTAAGAAGAGTTATATTTCTGCGAAATTTCAGAATATAAACCACAAGAAAGGTGATCTGGGCGCATTGTATCTATACTCCTTGATGCTAAAAGTTCGTACTAAGCTATTGAAATAACATTAGTCGAACAGGAATTTAACTGAAGCCATGCGAAAAGCTCATTATAACTGAGAGTTCATATGTCCCGACATCATTATAGCGGGGTTTGAATATATTTAAAATCTATCACATTTTTCGGAAAATTCGGGATCCTCCCTGGTTCTATAGCCACGTTTTAAAAGAAAATGCGAGCTTCTGGGTCAATTAGAGGCTTTAAAATATGACAGACATGCATACATACTCGGGCACATTTTTATAGCATATAGGTGTTTTCAACATATTTTACTCCTATTACTTAATATTATCGCAATTTTTCTCTTCTCATAAATTATCTAAATCTTAATTAATTCTCTCATTATATGGACTTTTCTACTTTAGTGGTCATCAACCTTTTTTAAACCACGAGTCCGTATTTGGGTCAGTTAGAGGCTTGTGAATTCATACATGCAGAAACTCGTATCCTCGTAAACAAGAAAAAAACATGTATTCTTATAAACAAACAAGAACACGCTTATCCTTGCAAACGAAACAACGCGATCCACCGTATCCTCGAAACAGCTCTATATTGCATTTTTACTTATTTGTACATAATTACAATGTTTTTTTTTGCCTACTGTAAGTACGTAGCCACACCATCTCTGGAGTGGCGTTCTTGAGGTGGGATCTGTCTTTCCGATTCATCAATTAAAGGAAATCATATTTTAAATAAAATATGTTATTATAATTTTATTGGTGCGTTGTAATGCGTTGTAAATCAATGAATTATAAAAACCATATTTGCATGTGAGCGCTATATATTTTCAATCACATAAGAGATTTAATTAAGAGTTACATTTACATTACCATTAAAACGTGTTAAATTAATTGATTTTCACTAAATCCTTACCTGGATCTCTTGACCTGCAATTTGTAATTAACAAATAAACCTACACATACATATATAAGTTCTAAAAGATATTCACATCATATGCTGTTCTTATATTTGCAAAGTCTTTATTAAATAAGGTATTAAATAAGTTATGTCTTTATTAAATAAGGTATATTGATATGTCTATGAAGAGAGGTTCTAATCAAAAGAAACAATTTCTTCCATTTTTACATCATATATTCGTTTTATATATAATATTACGAGTATCACTTGCTAGACAATTCAGCTTCAACAAAATTTATCAGTTGTATTCATGTAGTTTAAAATGCAATATTCCAAAAGAATTTTTTTCTTTTTATGTAATTTCTCAGTAGCAAAATTTACTGCAATTTTATTGTAATATCAATTAAATTCAACATGAATTTGAAGATTGTGCATTCACTAAAAAACATGATAAAAACATCATTAGAATAAAATAGGAAACTGAGATTTTTGAATGAAAATTCATTGAATTGGAAGTATTCATCCTGCACTGGTACATCATTCCTGTGAACTGACATATCGTTGCATCACACAACTTTTTGTATACTTGATCCTTGATCATCGCTCATAGATAAAGAGAAATGTCTCAATCAAACGTAGAAACCACTTATAAATCAGGAGTCCATAAATAATATTATTTCATTTTTTTCTTCTATTTTACACCAAACATTTTATATGCACAATTATTATAGACATACCATGTTCGCTCAATTGCATGCCACTTTTCGTTTTCCTTTGCACAACACAATTCTAATTAATCGTCACATATTATTTGTAATCTGATTTTTATAAAATAATAAACAGGTGAAACAATCCCATGACGGCACATAAAAAATGGCAACGGGACGCACCCAAAGGGACTCCCACATGCATACCACATTCACTTGACCAAAAATTTTAGAGAGAATAACCCAGTACATGAAGAATCCAGTCCAAACATTTTTTTTGACAAGTTCGAGAGGCGATATATCGATCAGGGGTGAATTCTACCCAAGCTATCCACACTACCTTTTTCCGCCAGAAATGAGGATTTTGCCAATTGTCGAAAGAGTGTACTGCTATCAAGTCAGGTCGAAAGCCTTCACGATGAAGGCTTGTGTGTAGTTATGATGTTGATACGGTTTTGGTAATGACATAAAAGTGTATTTTCGGATCTTCGGTTAGCTCAGCGTCAGGTCATTAATCAGATCGACAGCTTTTCTTCCTTAGGGATGGGATAGCACAGTAGTTAGTTCCCAGGAATCACACTCGAAAGCCTCCATTTCGATTTCCGGCTCTCGTCAAACTGTCCCTATGTTCACCTGGAGTACGGGCACATTAAATATGTGGATTCGTAAGTCCTTCCGATAGGTTGGTGACGCGGAGATGAGGGCACATTCCCTGTGAATGCCGTCCCAACTGGGTGCTGGTCTAAATTGGATGTCACTTCCTAACCATCCACACAGGTACCTTACATTTTCAAGTAGGGCAAACGGTCTAGGTCGAAGAGGAACTACGCTTCCTCAGTGACCTTACATTTCCTCATATCTTTCATTTTGAATCTTGTAGGTTCTTTCAAGGATTTCATTTCTTTTTTATGTTCCTTCTTAGCTGAATTTATGTCCACTCCCTCCCATAACATGCTTTCATTCCAACGTTTGGTCATCCAAGAAGTGTTTATCCTGTTTAATTTTTATCAGGTTTAAAGCATCATGATAAGCAATGTCAAGGGGGAGATTGACTGACCTCACAAAATCAACTTCTCTGACAAGCTGAGCAGATCTTCTACGATACCTGTTACGGCAAATGCCGCGATACTTTTCCAGCAATGAATCCATCTGTCGGACAACGTTTCTTTCCTCAGAAATTAGATACTTTCTTTGTTCCAAACCTCACAGATCTCATGCACAACAAGTCATCCTTCTGAGACATATTTCCCTTTCTGTGATAGTGAAAGCATACTGTCAAAACTTCAACTCTTTGTTACATAACAGTGCCTCCAAAGATACCAGTGTCTCGACATAGTGTAAACGATAGTCTTAAAGACTTTATGATTAGTCGGTTTCCTGAAAAGAGATGCGTTTTATGTTTGAATGTAAACTGTCCTCTAATATAGCCACATATAAGAATTTTTGTTATATACACTGTAATCTGGGTTGCTTGAGAAGGTTCACTTGCCGCCCAAAAGGCCGCCCATTCCCCTGCGCCCTCTCTGATTGGACGGTTAACGGTTATTTGCTCTATATCAGAGTTTATCAAGATGTCTTCCGCAGAACACCGGGGTTCCAAGTCATGATAATTTTGTGGAAATATTTTTAAAAACCCGTAAAATGTTGAATGCATAATTTGATCCTAACGCAAACCAACTTTAATTTAAAATCAAAGCTAATTAGTACACTTTGCAACAAAAATATTAAAACTTTTTGAACTATCTACAATATAAGCCAGTCTATCTCTCGCAAACCGAGGCTTAAGCGAAGCAGGGTATCTAGCTATATGTTTAACAACTGAGAGACGCAAAGTATTAAAACCTATATATGAAATAATTAATATATAAGACAATTAATATATAATTAATAGATAATTAATATATAAATTCTGACTTCGTCATGCCCTAAAACATGAGTAATTTAAACTTTGTACAAAATTTTATTTGAATCGATTGAGTTATAATGTAAACTTTGGCATACAATTAGATTTCAATCGGTGTTAGGAAGTTACGACCGAACCTCGCTTCGCTTCAGTAATAAGGAATACTACCCTAATATTCCTTTTTATGAAGTTCCACCATCTAACTGAATTTTAGAATGGGTTTCTCGACCAATAAAAAAGTTGAAAGAACACCTCTCTACTTATTTTATTAAATTCGCTGCGACGTTGTTCACCGCAGGTTTCAGGACGTAGAATGTGTTAGTGTGATTGTTTACTAAGTAAAATGATATTTTATATAAAATATAATCATGTAATATTAGCGAAATATATGTACAGCACTTTTAAATATGTGACTTTTAATTTTTCACAATCTCATACTTAGGAAGATATGATCAAGTTATCCATTTTAGATTTAAATAAGGAAAATTCAAACTGCTAAAAGTTTACATATGGCTTTTCCGGCTATGAATAACATTAAATGAAATTTAGATCTGAAATTGCAGAATTATGAAATAAATCCATCTGCTTAAAAATGGACCGCCCGCTTTTACATTTATCGCAAATAAATGGTCATAAACACAGACTACCGTGTGGCCATAAACACAGCTGATACATGTCCAGGTTATTCGCAATTTAAACATGTAGATATTTTTAAATAACTTTAATTTTCTATAATGGAGCATAATTATTAGAATTTTAACTTTGGTTAATTTCTTAGAGAAAACAAAGCCGCCATAGCATTTTCCTGATTTAAAGGAACAGTTCTAGACCACATTAAAAATTAGAATTTTTCTATAATGAAAATTAATCTTGTGAATTACCTTGAGAGGAATTATTAATTCCCAATTTGGTTTCAGAGGAAGTAGGAATAAGATGGAAGCTGTGATTAGATTACAGCTGCTACTTAGAAGTGTTTATAATGGCTTTGAAAGTAAATGTCATTTATTGTCAATTGTGTATAAACTATATAAGACCTTTGATATCGTGTCTAACACCAAACTACTAAGGATGCTCCAGGTTTTTAACGAGATCGTCCCCTGAAAAGGATAGCATCGTTTTTATTTGAACGATATCAGGCAGTTCAAGATGTTAATACATTATCTTCTATATAAAATGAAACACGAACCACTACAAGGATAAGTTTTGAGGACGATCCTTTTGAGCTCTACATAAAATATTTTTCTACTTGCGTTCCTGAAGATGTTGTCCTTTTTGGCCCATAATTTTACTCTGTGATTCATTCAGATCTTCAATTTTCTACGTCTAGAATGAAATATGTTTTTGACTTGGCAAAAAAGAGCAACATTGAACTGCAAGAAACACAACACAAAATATCCTCTTTTCTATACATTAAAGGGAGAATGATGATAACGGATTGATACTCTCTGGGTTATACCTGGATTCGAAGAAAACCAGATAAGAAAACCAGATAGATAATTTAAAAATGGAAATACCAAATATTATCGTTATGGTGAAGAGGCTGAAAGAATACTGATCTTCTGAAACTCTACGAATCACATACTTTGCATACTTCCTCTCAATATTAATTTATACACTCCATAACAAAAAAAAATCGACGCACCAAGAAGGAGTTGTTCGATTGTGATAAAAATTGGTGGATGTGAAGAGCATACATAGAAAAAGAAACGATTAAAATTTCAGAACAACTTAATGATTTAGAATTTGACCGTATACAAAGGGAGGAAGTCAATAAGGCGTTGGTCCACCTCTGGCGTGGATGTAACAAGTCACCCGAAAACTAAATCCATCATTGCATAAAATAGAAATAAACTTTAAACACAAATAATTTTGATTGAAAAACAGGATTGGTTCCCAAAGTATAATTTGACGTCTAGATCTGTGTTTTGGATGCTAATTTTTCTAAATAATGTTACCAGCAAGCTACCATATAATTTTTTTTTTGCAGATGGCTCATGGTTTTCAACTCTATAAATTATTCTTTATATTATGTTTAAAAGAATTATATATTCTAATAAGATATAAATTTATCAATAGAAAAAAAATAGCATTTTAAAAATTTATACGTTAAAAATATAAAATGTCGAATGTGCTGAATTTTTTCACATTTTAACATTTGGGGCGCGGTAGCCCATTGGTTAGCGCGCTGGAGTTGCACTCGGTAGGCCCGGGTTCGATTCCAGCCACTGCCAAACTGCCGCCGTGTTCATGCGGAGTACGATCACGTTAAACATGTGGGTCCAAAAGTCCTTCCGAGAGGTTGGTGGTGGGGGAAGGAGGGTACGGTCCCTGTGGATGCCTCCCCCACTGGGTTCCGGTCTAAATTGGGTGGCATTTCCCGACCGTCCAAACAGTTACCTTACACCTTTCTGGTAGGTCGGACGGTCTGGGTTTCAACAACAACAACATTTTAACATTTTAATCGTATTTTAAATTGCATAGTTAGATAGCTTTAAACTTTATTGCATAGTTAGACAGCTTTAAACTTTATTGCATAGTTAAATAGCTTTAAACTTTAATATGGCGACCCAGGAAACTTCGAGATATTTATACGTGGCTCCTAAGTTTGTTAGCCTCTGTTTTATACAATGTGCTTCTACGACCATTTATTTTTCTTTTAAAATTGAAGTCAACACCACAACTTACTTATAGCATATAGCAAAGGGCGAGAGTATTTCAAAGTAGGTAATTAATTTGAACAGAATATCGAATTCTAAACTGATGTTATTTAAAAAAAATACTGTCCTAATGATTTATTTTGAACATTAGTATTCGTGGAATGCAGATTTTATTTAAATAAAACCCAACAGGAAAAGTATAAAAAAGATCTGCATAAAAAAGAGAATGAGATATATTGACAGAGAAATAACCTTTTTTAACCTAAGGGAGGGAATAGTCAATACAGTTTTTCTTCAAATCTCCTGGTTTTTAAGAATTTCAAGAAATAATACAGCGTATTTCTTAAGAAAAAACTTTTGACTTGCATTTTATTGTATTGCTTGCATTTTGTAGCATTTTATTCTCATTTGTTAATTATATTTGCGGCTCTCTCTGTCTTAGTTTTTACAGACATAAAGAATCGTATGGGAGAAATGTTATAGGACTTACTCTACATACTTTTAATTTTTTAATGGTGACAAAAATTTTGTTGGAAAAATTTTTGCCACACTACATATTTATTAAGGCATCTATTTCTCAGAATATGCTATAGATAGAACTTAGGTAATGACTGATATGAGTTAAAATCGGATTTCGGATGAGAGAGGGAAATTCATTGAGAATTTTCACTTTGCTTTTATTTAGGTTTACATTTCCAATTGAAAAACTTTTATTTTTCTTGAAACATGTAATTCGCAGGATTGACTATAGTTTGAGCTTAGATGATATGGACTCAGTATCAAAATCTGGAGGTTGCAGGGATATTTACCTTGTTTTCCCAAACTGTTAGCTAATGGGTAGCGTATGCTTTTCAAAGTCCTGATAGACATTTCATTTTAAATTAGTAACATTTTAAATTAGTTCGAACATATTAGTGTTCGGCAGCCCTTAATGTAGCAAATATGGGAAATTTAAAATTTCACACTTTCTTACTTTTAAACTTTCTGCCTGTGTACACCAGGTTTGAAGTCTTTATCCTATCGCGAAGCATGTTTTTTCTATCACTTCACCTTTCGAACGTTTTTCTGCGTAGCACCCCGTTAATGAATATTTTTGTCCAACAGTATTCATCTTTGGTCTTTTTGTCAAATAGTTAGCCCATATTTTGTCAAATAGTTAGCCCATAGATCAAAAGTTCCCTGTAACCAAAGATTCACTATATCTGATTTTTCAAAAAAAAAATCTTTTGGGGGAAATTTCCAAAAGTTAGTTTAGATATTTCTAATTATATGCTACAATGTATGCGTGTCTTTAGCAAAATGCCAAAAATATTTATTTAAACTGTCAATTTTATGAAAATAAATTATCAGCGGAATGCAAAGTAGAACTGAAACAGTAAAGAAAATGCCTACGTATTCAAATTATTTTACCTTTCAATTCATTTTTATCTCCCTATATTCTGTACTCTATCCTAAAACTATGAAACATACTGGTTAATTATATTCATAATTTGGTTACCCTAAATTTAAATATAATAGTCATAAATACATATACTGAACACAACGCCTTTCAGTTGTGTCTACTAACAGTAGCAGCTACTTTACTAACACTAGCGACACCTATATAGATATAATTCTCAAATCATTATGGCATTTTCAAGCGTTTCATCCATAGGAGTTTTATCTCCTACTTTCTAATTCCATGGTCCCAACGTTAGAAATATTCAACTTCATTTACAGAAAATGCTCTTGCTCCCCGTTTTCCAAGTCATTTGGTAATTGATAGATTTTCATCATCTTCTTCTATATTGGTCGTATTTTAGTCCAAATCACGTTTCAAGAACATTTGTGCCAAAACAAGCGTTTGTTTCAAAACAAACTTCTGTTTAAAAACAAACAAACACACTTCAAAACGTTTTGCGAATTCGTTGATCTTCGCTTGCGGCATGATCCCTGCTTTGGTAGATATTAATGTCTTCGCATGCTAAACCATTTCAGCAGAGCCTCTATTACATTTTGCGTTTGACCTTGCGGAGTCTTTTGTTTCCACCCAGATTATATTCGTGGGCAGAAATTATCATGCTACGATTTTTTTTCAAATCATACAAACTGAAGATTTAGGAAAAATAATTCTCTGCAGATCGCCGATTGACTTTCATCATTTTCTATGTGGGGGCAAGCTCTTGTGTCACTCTCCACTGCGAATCACTTTCCCACTTAAGCACTCGAACCCGAAGACACCATTCTGGTCTAATCATTATAGCACAGAATTACCATATCCTTGCTCTCGAGTTCGAACCCAAACGAACGGAAACTTCCAAGCCCCCCCCCCCTCGGTGGTAGCGGGGGAAAACATGCATTCTCCAATTCTTGACAAAGATCTCAAAGTCTCCCACGAGATGGCAGCACGACAAAAAGACGCATTCTACTTCTCTCTCTTCGCGTCGACGTCCTTCCTTGCAGTCGCAACTTTGAAGCACGTCATAAAATCTTCAACCGGCTATGCTCCGACTGTCTTCTGCACTGACATAACGGTGGGCTATGCGGGATGCCCCCTAGTCGTTTCTCACAAACACGAGGAGCACCTTTCCTGGGAAGGAAGTGTGGGGGGGTGGCAGGTTCTTGCGTCACTCTCTGCTACGAATCAGGTTCTCAGTGATGTGTTCGGTCCTGAAGATATCTTTTGATCTAATCGTTATAACAAGGAATTTCCATGGCATTGGTCTTTAGATCGAACTCGAACGAACGGGAATCTTCCGGGCGTTTCCCCTCTATTAGCTTTAAAATTTTTATTTTATCTTCGGTTGAAAAAGCACTTCGTTTCCCAGCATCAGCAATTTTAAAACGACACGACATCGACGGCTCAGATGATCTAAACGAGCAATGCAGTATGAAAAAAATTCTTACTCCCAAAGAAACCGGTTAAGTGGGGAGAGGGAAGAGGCAACAGTAAACACCTTCTCATTATTAACTTTGAGGAAACAAGTTCAAACGAGAACAAACAGCTGTTAAGAAAAGTGATATTCCTGCGAAATTTCTGAATATCAACTACAAGAAATGTGATTTAGTCTCATTGTATCTGTACGCCTTGCTGCTAGAAGTTCGTACTAAGTTATTGAAATAATATTAGTCGAATAGGAATTTAACTGGGACCATGTGAATAATTCATTATAACCGAGAGTTCATTATGTATCGACTTCATTATAGCGGGGTTTGTCTACATTTAAAATCTATCAAATTTCATAAATTTTCGGAAGATTCGGGACCAGCTCTGGTTCGAAAGCCACGTTTTAAATAAAACGCGAGCTTCTAGGCCAAGTAGCGGCTTTAAAATATGCGTGACATGCATACATACGCGAGCACATTTTTATAGCATATAGATGCTTTCAACATATTTCACTCCTATTACATACTATTTTCGCAAATTTAACTTTCTCATTAATTATCTAATTCCTAATTAATTCTCTCATTATATGTATTTATCTACTTCAGTGTTTTACAACCTTTTCTAAACCAAGGGTCCGTATTTGGGTCAATTAGAGGCTTGTGGATTCACATATGCAGAAACTCGTATCCTCGTAAACAAGAAAAAACATGTATTCTTATAAACAAACAAGAACAAGCTTATCCTTGTAAACAAAACAACGCGATCCACCGCATCTTCGAAACAGCTTCATATTGTATTTTTACTTATTTGTGCATAATTATAATGTTTGTTTTTAAGTATAAAGTCTAAGTATGTTTTTTTTTTGCCTACTGTAAGTACGTAGCCACACCATCCCTGGAGCGGCGTTCTTGAAGAAATGAATTTGTTATTCGAGTTCATTTATTAAAGGAAATCATATTTTATATACAAAATATTATTATAATTTTATTGGTGCATGCTTTGGATTAGCATAAAAATTATTTTTGAAGAAGTAAATAAAATTGGTATTTCTCACTCCAATTTCATGATTTGTAACTAATCAATACTTTCACTACTAGATTGAAAATGAGGTGTTTTAATCACCATTTTAAATTTGATTTATTGTTTTCTTTTCCAGATTAATTAACGAAAACCTGGTTCGAAACTAAAATAATTTTTAAAGTACATATCTTTCCCAGAGCGCCTGATGATTTAACCTCGTTCGACGGTAAACAAAATATTTTCGGAATAGTTCTTAATAATTTCATCTATAACTCATTTTTTACTTTCCCTGCAATACATGGTAATGTATAGGGAAAGTATTGGAATCATGCCGAAAATCACAACTCGAGTTTTCGACGGATCTACACGTTTCAAGACCTCTAGAATACGAAAAAACCATTTTTAGCGTGACGTCTGTGTGTGTGTCTGTCTGTGTGTCTGTCTGTGTGTCTGTGTGTCTGTCTGTGCAGATATTGTATCCACTCTAACTAAAAAACTAATGGACCGAATTTCACAAAATTTTGTAGGTAAGTCACTTGTGGGCGGGGCTAGTGCTGATTAGTTTTGGGTACGGTTCGGAATAAAAGAACCCGCCTTTTTTGTGAAATGGCCCGCAAAAGCTTGTATCCACTGTAGCTGAAAAACTAATGGATCGAATTTCACAAAATTCGGTAGATGAGTCACTTATCGATTACTCTGGTGCTGATTAGATTTTGGTACGATTCGGAAAAAATGACCTGCCTTTTTTTGCAAAACGGCCCGCAAAAATCATCCAAATCTAAACTAAAGAACTAGGTATACTCAAATATATCCATTAAATGCTCGTTTAATACGTAATTTTTAACAACGAAAATAATAAGACCAACCCCATTACACTAGGACTAGCCGTTCTCGAGATATTTTAGTTTTTCGTACTTTCCCTACGCCACCTTTGAAAATAAGCCAGGTTACCGAATGAGAACGAAAATTGAATTAAAAGTGAATTAAATTTAATTTAAATAAATAGAACGTGAATATAAGTCTGCAGGGAAAGTCATGTGCTGCCCACATCAGATTTTTACTTTCCCTGCAATACATGGTAATGTATAGGGAAAGTATTGGAATCATGCCGAAAATCACAACTCGAGTTTTCGACGGATCTACACGTTTCGAGACCTCTAGAATACGAAAAAACCATTTTTAGCGTGACGTCTGTGTGTGTGTCTGTGTGTCTGTCTGTGTGTCTGTGTGTCTGTCTGTGCAGATTTTGTATCCACTCTAACTAAAAAACTAATGGACCGAATTTCACAAAATTTTGTAGGTAAGTCACTTGTGGGAGGGGCTGGTGCTGATTAGTTTTGGGTACGATTCGGAATAAAAGAACCCGCCTTTTTTGTGAAATGGCCCGCAAAATTTTGTATCCACTGTAGCTGAAAAACTAATGGACCGAATTTCACAAAATTCGGTAGCTGAGTCACGTATAGGTCACCCTGGTGCTGATTAGATTTTGGTACGATTCGAAAAAAAATAACCTGCCTTTTTTTGCAAAATGGCCCGCAAAAATCGTCAAAATCTAAACTAAAGAACTAGCTATACTCAAATATATCCATTAAATGCTCGTTTAATACGTAATTTTTAACGAAGAAATTAATCAGACCAACCCCATTACACTAGGACTAGCCGTTCTCGAGATATTTTAGTTTTTCGTATTCTCCCTACGCCACCTTTGAAAATAAATCCGGTTACCGAATGAGAACGAAAATTGAATTAAAAGTGAAATAAATTTAATTAAAATAAAGAGAACGTGTATATAAGTCTGCAGGGAAATTCATGTGCTGCCCACATCAGATTTTTACTTTCCCTGCATTACATGGTAATGTATAGGGAAAGTATTGGAATCATGCCGAAAATCGCAACTCGAGTTTTCGACGGATCTACACGTTTCGAGACCTCTAGAATACGAAAAAACTATTTTTAGCGTGACGTCTGTGTGTGTGTCTGTGTGTCTGTCTGTGTGTCTGTCTGTGTGTCTGTCTGTCTGTCTGTCTGTCTGTCTGTGCAGATATTGTATCCACTGTAACTAAAAAAGTAATTGACCGAATTTCATAAAATTTGGTAGGTAAGTCACTTATGGGCGAATCTGGTACTGATTAGTTTTGGGTGCGATTCGGAATAAAAGAACCCGCCTTTTTTTGCGAAATGGCCCGCAAAAGCTTTTATCCACTCTAGCTAAAAATCTAATGGACCGAATTTCACAAAATTTAGTAGATAAGTCTCTTGTGGGTCACCCTGGTGCTGATTAGATTTTGGTAGAGTTCGGAAAAAAATAACCTGCCATTTTTTGCAAAATGGCCCGCAAAAATTGACAAAATCTAAAATAAAAAACTACGTATGCTGAAATATATCCATTAAATGCTTGTTTTATACGTATTTTTTAACGAAGAAAAGAATAAGACCAACCCCGCCATTACACTAGGACTAGCCGTTCTCGAGATATTTTTGTTTTTTGGTTTTTTTTTTCTATGCCACCTTTGAAATTGAGTCCAATTACCAAATGAGAACGAAAATTGAATTAATAGTGAATGAAATTTAATTAAAATAAGAGAATGTATATATAAGTCTGCAGGGAAAGTCATGTGCTGCCCACATCAGATTTTTATGTTTTTCGTCACGCGCCAAAGACAAAATGATATATCAACATGATTATGTAATAAAAATGTGGCTGGCATTGTAAATTGTACTTTAACACGGTGAAACCATTTATTTCGGTTTTTCTCAAATCTTGACATTATATGTCAAATTTATCTTTTAGATTTTAAAGAAAATAGTTACCTACCACCAGGTCACACAAATGTGCATTCAATCATACGAATCGGTTCAGTAGTTGAGGCTGTAGGTTCGTTAACACTGAAGGAAAATTAAAGCTATTTTAAAGTTGTTTTTCTATTCGGATACTATTTCACCACTTGCAACTGTTTTTTGTTTTGTTTTCCTCAGCTTTGTGGTGCATTTACAGAGAAAAACAATCAAATATTTAGCTTTCTTCTAGGGTGAGATATAGACCCCTAGAATTCGGGTTTTGTCAAATATAATATGCAGGGTGATTCAAAAAAGACGGGTCAAACGATACGAGATGGTATTACACACTAAACCAATAATTTTTCGTCATAGTTTACTGGGTCGAAAATGAAAGTTAAAGGCGTTACAGGGCGCTTACTCGTTTGGAAGCTCCCATAGCTACCCCCCCCCCCTTCCACGATCACCCGATCTGTCGTGCCTTTATTTCTTTTTGGGAGGATATCTCAATAACCTCGTCTATGACACTCCAGTTAAATCTGAAAAGGGTCTCGTTGCCAGAATTCCGGTCGCTGCTGCCGAAGTGCGCGACATGCCTGGCCTGTTCGAGAGAGTTCGCCTATCTCAGTTGTGACGTGTGCATTCAGATTGGCGGTCTCTCTTTTGAGCCAATACTGTAATTATTGTTTGTTAAATGTCATTTTATAACTTCTACGTCAGTCTTGTGTTTTCGACTCACTTCATTGGTTTCACCATTAAGCGCCTCTACCCCTACGTTTCATTTCCGACCCGGTAAAATATGATGAAAAATGCTTGGTTTGATGTGTACTACCACTTCTTAAAGTTTGGACCACTGTTTTTAATCACCTAGTATATACACTTATCAGTTATGGATTCGGATACGGCGACTTGGTGGAGTGAAACGCTGCCTCGTTCCTAAAATAGCATTTTAAGTGAAAAAGTTGACAAATGTGCAATTTTGATCCCCAGATTAGATGTTGCGTAAGATGTAGAAAAATCCATCCATTAAAAATTTTATCCCAGATTTCTTAAAATAGTAATGCTCATCCTGAATGCGTAGGGATTGGTCAAATGGAGAGAAAAACTCAGGAGAACTTGGGAGAGCAAACTCAGGAAAACTTGGGAGAGCAAAAACTCAGATCAGTCAGAAAATCTGAAATTTGGGGTACTTCGAGCAGTCTTTATGGGTATTTTGAACAATCCTAGCTGATTTGAAAACACGTAAACTTTCTTAATAATATAAGGTAATAAATGACCATTTTAGCCTAAAATGGGTGTTTGCATATGGAAAGAACTCAAACCAAAACCGTTACATCACTACCCTTCGACAATCTTTGTGACCATTGCTATTTAT
Organism: Amaurobius ferox; assembly: GCA_951213105.1. NCBI lineage: Eukaryota > Metazoa > Arthropoda > Arachnida > Araneae > Amaurobiidae > Amaurobius > Amaurobius ferox. The sequence goes on along the minus strand of OX578152.1, from coordinate 77,461,105 downwards.
TAATACTGATAATGCTGAAAGTTTCTCAGTACAAACATTTAGACACTCTATGTAAATGAGTACGTATTTTTTTCTATCAAGCCTTTTTTTTTTAGACACAACTTGATGTGCATATGTAGACAAAAGACTAATTGTATCTTAAAGTATGCATTAAAAATGTAAGAAACATCGTAAAAATGCCTTCTTTGTTTTAAAAATTTATTTCAAGACAAATGACTTTTTATCATAAAGGAGAAATATAGAAAACGTATTGGGTTTTCTTGGTACACTAAGGATCTAGCTAAATTTAGAAATTTTTTTTCTTTTTTTTCTAAAAGAATAAAATCATTAAAAAATCTCTGCATCAACTCATGATATCATATTCACCCTGACTAAATCTGAACAAAATAGGACCTAATTTAAGATGCCGCATAATAAAGATAAATCTGATTCACTGAACAATTTCTGTGCAAATTATACTTCAACATTATACTTTCATACATAAATAAAATCTACATTATATGAGCAAATCGATTAAATTATGTGAGCACTTGAATTTTCCGACTATTTCATATCTTTCTCTTTTGCTGTTCGAATAAGTCTACCTTCCCTTTTTTTATAAAATGGAAGTTTACATAAAACTGCATCACATTTCCAATTATTCCAATATTTAATTTTATTTAGAAATTTGTTGTTTTTATTGAAATGAGATCTCCAAAGCTCCCATAAGGGCGAAACATCATCAAAAACGTTTATCTTATCATATCGCAATTATTTAAGGGTGTTTTCTCATGCCAAATTTTAAAGAAAATCATTATCTGCTAAATATATATGTAAGGCGATTTCATTTCATTTTATTTCTTTTATTTAAATTTTTAGAACTTTTCGAGCAATGATAAAAGAACTAGTTTAATTTTTTATTCTCCTGAAGACGTAATGGCCACCAGAACAAATCACCAACAGTAAATGTCATGAAAATTATTTATCATTTCTTGAGTTCTAGTTGACACATACGTTCATCGCATTTCAATCACATGAATATTTACTACAATACTTTACTACACTCTTTACTACAAAACTTTCCCTACACATTCCATGCTACGTTTATTAGGAAATATAAAAATTCGTTATGTATTGAGAAATAAATAGCCTAAAACATTGTGGACCCACCTGCGCATAAATCTAAATCTTGAGGTTAATCTGGATTAAAAAATTATGCTAATGTGTATTGGGTAAGGGAAATAGGTCCTTAATAATTGCGGACCTCCAGCATATGCCTACTTTACCTATGATAAAAACGGTTCTTTTGAGATTTCGATCTTATTTTCCAGAAACTAGTTAAATATTTATCGTTAGTTACAGCTGCTAAAAATGACTGCTAAAGAGTGACCCCTGAAATGTGCCCTTTCACGAAATTAACTGCAAACTGTGATAACCTCAACTGGTAAATATTAAAACGTTTTAGATTTGAAAAAAGTTTAAAATATAAACAGAATATCGAAATGTGTTGGGACTCGTGGATGTTTTTAATCCTTTTGATGAGAATATGTCTCACAAAAAATATCGTTTTCCTGTTGTTTTCTCCTCTTTGAAATGTGTGTTCTTGTAAGCGTGCCACCATAAAAACACCTCGTTTCTACAGATACCAATTATGAGAGTGGGGACATTTCATGATCCAAGTACCACAAATGATGACTTAATGCTGCATTTGCCTTTATCGAGATAACTTCAGAAATTTTCTTGTAGTTAGAAGGGGCTCGAATTAGATTGGAGACATTGATAGAAGCATTACAGGCATTCGTGTACTCCAACCAGGCTTTCAAGTAAATAAACATAACAAACAAACCGAATTAAAAGCACCGTTTTTACCTCAAATTTTGTCGACTTAAATTGTTTTCGAAAGAAATTAATCTTGAGTACATACACTAAATTTGACATTCACCAAGCACAGTAGAACGCTCTCACAGTTGATACCACGTAGAGGAATTCTTCCTAAAAATATAAAATTGAGCTTCAATAACTCTAGATAGTCTTCTTTCTCTATGTAGATTTTCTGATTTTCTTTGTAATACATTATTTGCAAAGTTTGTTGCTTGAATCTTGAGTACCTGTTGTTCTCCCTTCAGTAGGAACTATCACTGCCTAGTTCATAAGCTGCTCTGTTTAATCTTAGGCCAAAATTCGCGGAATCGACGAAATATCAAAATATTTGTTGCCAGACGCTGCACCTAATAAGGTAATAAATGTATCTCCACATACCACATCAAGTGCATGGTGCCGATATGCTAGCCAAAGCAATTCTTCCTGCAGCTTTTGCTCGAGTATAAGACAAGCTTCAAACGGCAGTCGTATCGAAAGTCGTAAGAAAAGACATTCCGATCTGATCCTGAACACTCCAGTCAAGGATTTCTTGTAAAGCTACTGGTGCTACTTGCTCACCTGTTCCCTATTCAACTTTAGAAGCCCGGAGACAAAAATAGCAAATCAATCCTGCTACGGTGTCACACCAGAAATAGGAGAGGGGGCGAAAAATAGGCTACTTTCTGTTGATGATGTTCATGTGATTCACTGCGGAGAAAGGATCGCCAGAAATAACAGACAGTCATCTCATTTTTAAATTCTTTTGTGTAGTTATGATTTTGATAGGGTTGTGGTAATGGCATCAAAGTGCATTTTGGGATCTTCGGTTAACTTAGCGTCAGGTCATTAATCAGATCGACAGCTTTGTCGTTCGAATAACATGACAACTGTGCTTCCTTCGGGGTGGGATAGCCCAGTAGTTAGTTCCCAGGAATTGCACTCGAAATACTCGATTTCGATTCCCGGATCTCCTCAAACTGTACCTGTGTTCACGTGGAGTACGGACACATTAAATATGTGGGTTCATAAGTTCTTCTGATAGGTTGGTGGCAGGGAAATGAGGACACATCCCCTGTGAATGCCGTCCCCGATAGGTGCCGGTCTAAATTGGATGTCACTTCCTAGCAATCCACACAAGTACCTTACACCTTCAAGTAGCCGGCCGTCCAAATGATTGCTCAAGTCCTTGTCGACGAGCCGGACGGTCTGGGTCTTCAACACCTTCAAGTAGAGCGAAAGGTCTAGGTCGAAGAAGAAGAACTAGGCTTTCTCAGTGACTTTACATTTCCTCATATCTTTCATTTTGAATCTTTTATGTTCTTTCAAGGATTTCATTTCTTTTTTATATTCCTTCTTAGATGAATTTATGTTCACCCCGTCCTATAGCATACTTTTATTCCAACGTTTGGTCCTCCAAGAAGTGTTTATCCTGTTCAATTTTTATCAGGTTTAAAAGCATCATGATGAACAATGTCAAAGAGGACATTGATTGACTTCACAAAATCAGCTTCTCTGACAAGCTGTGAATAACTTCTACGATATTTGTTACGACAAATGCTTCAATACTTTTTCAGTAATGAATCCATCTCTCGGACAACGTTTCTTTCTCCAGAAATTAGATACTTGCTTTGTTCCAAACCTTACAGATCTCATGCACGACAGTCTTCACATCATCCTTCTGAAACATATTTCCCTTTCTGTGACAGTGAATGTAGACTGTCAAAACTTCAACTCTTTGGTAAAAACACTGCCTCCAAAGCTTCCAGTGTCTCGACATGTTGTAAACGATAGTCTTAAAGACTTTATTATTAGTCGGTTTCCTGAAAAGAGATGCGCTTTTATGTTTGAATGTAAACTGTCCTCTAATATGGCCGCATATAGGAATTTTTATTATATACATTGTAATCTGGGTTATTTGAAAAGGTTTCACATGCCGCCCGGAAGGCCGCCTATTCCCCTGAGCCCTCTCTGATTGGACTATCAACGTTTATTTGCTCGACATCAACGTTTTTCAAAGTGTCTTCCGCGGAACACTGGAGTTCCAGGTCATGATAATTTTGTGGAGATATTTTTAAAAACACGTAAAATATTGAATGCATAATTTGATCCGAATGGAAACCAATTTTAATATAAAAACAATGGTAATTAGTATATTTTGCAACAAAAAATATTAATACTTTTTGCACTATCTACAAAATAAACCAGTCTATCTCTCGCGAACTGAAGCTAAAATGAAGCAGGGTATCTAGCTATATGTTTAATAACTGAGAAACGCAAAGTGTTAAAACCTAAATATTAAATAATTAATATATAAGACTATTAATATATAATTAATATATAATTAATACATAAACTCGGACTTCGTCATGCCCTAAAACATGATTAATTCAAACTTTGTACAAAATTTTATTTGAATCGATTGAATTATAAGTAAACTTTGGCATAAAATTGGATTCCAGTCGGTGTTAGGAAGTTACGATTGGACCTCGCTTCGCTTCAGTAATACGGAATACTACCGTAATATTCCTTTTTATGATGTTCCACCATCTAACTGAATTTTAAAAAGTATTTCGCGACCAACAAAAAAGTTGAAAGAACTTATTTTATTAAATTCGCTTAATTAAATTAATTTATTTTATTAAATTCGCTGGGACGTTGTTCATCGCAGGTTTCAGGACGTAATATATGTGGATATGTAAGGACAATGTTTATTAAGTAAAATGATGTTTTATATAGAATGTAATTATGTAATATTAGCGGAACATATGGACAGCACTTATAAATATTTTACTTTTAAGTTTTCACAGTTTCATACTTAGAAAAATATATATTATTAAGTTATCCATTTTAAATTTAAATAAGGAAAATTCAAACGGGAAAAAGTTTACCTATGGCCTTTCCGGCTGTAAATAACATTAAATGAAATTTAGATCTGAAATGGCAGAATTAGGAAATAAAACCATCTGCTTAAAAATGTACCGCCCTCTTTATATTTATTGTAAATAAATCACCATAAACACAGACTACCGTGTGGCTATAAACACAACTGATACATGTCCAGGTAATTCACAATTTAATCCTATAGATATTTTTAAATAACGTTTATTTCCTGTAATGGAAAATAATTATTGGAATTTTCCCTTTGGTTAATTTCGTATAGAAAACAAGGTCGCCATAGCATTTTCCTGATTTAAAGGAGAAGTGCAAGTCCACTTTAAAAATTAGTATTATTCTATAACGAAAATTAATCTTATGAATTTCCTTAAGAGGAATTATTAACTCCCAATTTAGTTTCAGAGGAAGTAGGAGTAAGATGCAAGCTGGATTAGATTATAGTTGCTAATTAACACTTCACTCAATAAGTCTTCGGTCTGACACATATATGGCAACACTGTTGACAGACTCTTATGATTTCTAGATAGTACCAACCTTCAAACGATACGTATCAAAATTTCATGACATTCTGACAATTAGTTTACAGGTTACAGTTGTTTTAGTGACCCCAGTTTTGTAATTTTTAAAACAATGGAGAAAAAATAATTTCGTGTGTTGATTAAACATTGTTGTTTGATGGGGAAAAATACTGTTGAAGCCAAACAGCGGCTTGATAAGCATTATGGAGACTCTGCACCAGGGAAATCAACTTTTATTGTCTGGTATGCTGAATTTAAACGCAATCATACAGACACCGATGATTCTGAAAGCTTCCGGAAAACATAAAAAAAGTCCACAAAATAGTTTTGAAAGACCGTAAAGTGAAGTCGCGTGAGATAGCTGACACCTTAAAGATATCAGAAGGTAGTGTGTTTACAATTTTACACGAAAATTTGTGCATGCCTAAGTTGCTTTCGAAGTGGGTGCCGCGTTTGCTCACACCGGACCAAAAACAACAAGACATGCCACGTGTCACAAATCGAAGAAAACGATGGTTAAATTATATTAATTACGCTTCGAATTGCTTCCTCACCCACCGTACTCTCCAGATCTGGCCCCCAGCGACTACTGGCTTTTTGCAGACATCAAACAGATGATCCAGGGAAATAAATTTGGCTCAACTGAAGAAGTGATTGACGAAACTGAGGTATATTTTGAGAGCAAAGACAAATCGTTCTACGAAAAAGGCATCGAAAAGTTAGAAGAGCGTTGGAATGAATGTATCACCCTTGAAGGAGAGTATGTTGATGAATAAAGTCAAATTTCTAAAAAAAATGTTTTTCTTAGTTAGACCGGAGACTAATTGAGTGATGTAGTAGAAGTGTTTATAATAACTTTGAAAGAAAATGTCATTTATAGTCAATTGTGTATAAACTATATAAAACTTTTGATGTCGTGTCTAACACCAAACTACTAAGGGTGCTGGAGGTTTTTAATATACGGAGTCTTCCCCTGAAAAGGATAACATCATTTTTATTTAAGTGACTGTTCCTAAAGTATAATTTGATATCTAAATCTGTGTTTTGGATGCAAAATTTTCTTAATAATGTTACCAGTAATTGATTACCAGCAAGTTGCCATATCAATTTTTTACTTTCCTTATATACATAATGTATAAGAAAAGTATTGTGACGGGATCGAAATTTCGAATTCGAGTTTCCGACGGGAGAGCACGTTTCAAGAATCCCTGAATCCAACACTTTTGAGGTGATGTCTGTGTGTGAATGTATGTGTGCGTGTGTGTGTCAGTGAGTCTGTGGAGACGATATCCCACGAACGAATGCAGCGATTCGAATGAAATTTCGTACAAAAATCGCAATCCATGAATACTAGAAGCCCATTGTTTTTAAACGTAATCGACTGTTCAGGACCGCCCCTTAAATTTTTGAGTGAAATTTTGAAAAAATCATCAAAAAATCAAAACTTTTAAAAAAGTTACTCAAATAAGTATTTCTTATGTAACTTTTAATTAGAAAACGATTGACATAAACTTTAAAACGCTAGCATGAACCGTTCTCGAGATATTGTACATTTTTCAAATAAATTTATCAAAAAATCCCATAAATTAAAAAAAAATATTAACTGTTGAGAAACATGTTCACTTTTCATATGAAATATCATGCGATAAATTTGGTGACATCATTCTCGTGCATATAGATCGTTCCATTCATGAAAAAAATACTTTGATTAATACTTTTGTATTTGAACGCCAATAGCCATTTATCTGCTATAAGAATAACTTATTTCTCCCTCCATAACGCTTGGCGAGATTTTAGCGCCGAATTTGGCGGAATATCGCCAACTTGGCGACTTTTTGTAATGCCGCCAAATTAACGAAAAACTCGCCAAATGGATAAAAATGACGCTAAATCAATGAAAATGACAACTAATTGTCAAAAATTCAATATTTTGCAAAGAATACAAGTATCTACTATAAGACAAACCAATTTTTTTTTGTGTAAAAGTGGTAAATTCATTGCATTATGTAAGGAAAGTCATATATTGCCCACATCAGATTTTTAATTTCCTTATATACATACTGTATAAGGAAAGTATAGTGACGGGGTCGAAAATTCGAATTCGAGTTTTCGACCGGAGAGCACGTTTCAATCATCCCTGATCACGAATCAAACATTTTTGAAGTGATGTCTGTGTGTGTGTGTGTGTGTGTGTGTGTGTGTGTGTGTAAAAGTGTGTGTGTGTGTGTGTGTGTGTCAGTGAGTCTGTGGAGACGATAACTGACGAACGAATGGACCGATTCGAACGAAATTTGGTACAAAAATCACAATCCATAAACTCTGGAAGTCTACTGTTTTCGTACGCAATCGAATGTCCAGAACCCCCCTAAATTTTCGAGTGAAATTTTGAAAAAATCGTCAAAAAATCAAAACCGCTAATAAAGTTACGCAAATAGATTTCTTATGTAATTTTTCATTAGAAAACGATTGACATAAATTTTAGGACGCTAGCATGAACCGTTCTCGAGATATTGAACATTTTTGAAGAAAATTATCAAAAAGTCATATAAAATAAAAAAAAAATATTTCCTATTGAGAAACATGTTAACTTCATATGTAATACCATGCGATAAATTGGGTAACATTATTCTCGTGGATCTAGCTCGTTCTATTCATGAAAAAATATACTTTGAGTAATACTTTTGTATTTAATCACCAATAGTCATTTATCTGCTGTAAGAATAGCTTATTTCTTCGTCCATAACGCTTGGCGAGATTTTGGCGACGATTTTGGCGGAATGTCGCCAACTTGGCGACTTTTTAAAATGTTGCCAAATTAACGAAAATCTCGCCAAATGGATGAAAATGACGCTGAATCAATAAAAATGTCGACTGATTGTCGAAAATTCAATATCTTGGAAAGAATATAGGTATCTACTATAAGAAAAATCAATTTTTTTACAGTAAAAGTAGTAAATTCATTACATTAAATAAGGAAAGTCATGTGTTGCCCACATCAGATTTTTCGTTTTGCAGATGGCTCATGGTTTTCAACTCTATAAATTATTCTTTATATTATGTTTAATAGAATTATATATTCAAAGAAGATATGAAATTATCAATAGAAAGAAAAAGTGACATTTTAAAAATGTATACATTAAAAATATAAAATGTCGAATGTGCTGAATTTTTTCACATTTTAACATTTTAATCGTTTTTTAAATAAAATATATTGCATAGTCAGATAGCTTCAAACTTTAGTACTGCTTCCCGGGAAACCTTGCGATATTTATATGAGGCTTCTAATAAGGAAGTTTGGTAACCTCTGTTCCATACAATGTGCTTCTACGACCATTTATTACTTTCCTTATATACAATAATGTATAAGGAAAGTATTGTGACGGGGTCGAAAATTCGAATTCGAGTTTTCGACGGGAGAGCACGTTTCAAGCATCCCTGATCACGAATCGAGCATTTTGAAGTGATGTCTGGGTGTGTGTGTGTGACAGTCTGTATGTGTTGTGTGTGAAAGTATGTGTGTGTGTGTCAATGAGTCTGTGGAGACGATAACTGGCGAACGAATGGTCAGATTCGAATGAAATTTGGTAGAAAAATTACAATTCGTACACACTGGAAGCCTATTGTTTTTTTATGCAATCGAATGTACAGAACCCCCCTAAATTTTCGAGTGAAATTTTGAAAAAAACGTCAAAATATCAAAATCACTAATAAAATTACGTAAATAGACATTTCTTATGCAATTTTTCATTAAAAAACGATTGACATAAATTTTAGAATGCTAACATGAACCGTTCTCGAGATATTGCAAATTTTTAAAAAAAATTATCAAAAAATCATATAAAATAAAGAAAATATTTCCTATTGAGAAACATGTTCACTTTCATATGTAATATGCGATAAATTAGGTGACATCATTCTCGTGGATCTAGCTCATTCCATTCTTGAAAAAAGATACTTTGAGTAATACTTTTGTATTTGAACGCCTATAGTCATTTATCTGCTGTAAGAATAACTTACTCCTCAGTCCATAACGCTTGGCGAGATTTTGGCGACGAATTTGGCGGAATATCGCCAACTTGGCAACTTTTTTCAATGTTGCTAAATTAACGAAAAACTCGCCAAATGGATAGAAATGACGCTAAATAAATGAAAATGGCAACTCATTGACGAAAATCCAATATCTTAGAAAAAATATAAATATCTCCTATAATAATAATCTATTTTTTTACTGTAAAAGTAGTAAATTGATTGCGTTATGTAAGGAAAGTCATGTGCTGCCCACATCAGATTTTTTTTCTTTTATAATTGAAGTCAACACCACAACTTACTACAAGCACATAGTATTTCTAAATTTGGTTATTAATTAAAACAGAAAATAGAATTCTAAGCTGATGTTTCTTAAAAAATACTGACCTAAAGATTTATTTTGAACATCAGTATTCACGAAATGCGAAGGAGGCAGATTTCTTTTTTAAATAAAACCCAACAGGAAAAGTATAAAAAAAAATCTGCATAAAAAAGAGAAAGAGATATATTGACTGAGAAATAACCTTTTTTAACCTAAGGGAGGAAAAAGTCGATACAGTTTTTCTTCAAATATCCTGGTTTTTAGGAATTTCAAGAAATTTAACGGCTTATTTTTTAAGAATAAACTTTTGACTTGCATTCCATAGCATTTTATTCTTATTTGTTAATTATATTTGCAACTCTCTTTTCAGTCTTTACAGACATAAGGAATCATATGGGAGAAATGGTATAGGACTTGGTCTACATACCTTCAATTTTTAATTGCTGACAAAAATTTTGTTGGGAAAATTTTTGCCATACTTCAAATTTATTGAAGCATCTATTTCTCAGAATATGCTATAGATAGAACTTGGGTAATGACTGATATGAGTTCAGAATCGGATTTCGTAGGAGGTCGGGAAATTCACTGAGAATTTTCGCTTTGCTTTCATTTATGTTTTCATTTCCAATTTAAAAACTTTTATTTTTCTTGAAACTTGTAATTCGCAGGATTGACTATAGATTGAGCTTAGATAATATGGACTCAGTATCAAAATCTAGAGGCTGTAGGGATATTTACCTTGTTTTCCTAGAATGTTAGCTAATGGGTAACTTATGCTTTTCAAAGTCCTGGCAGACATTGCATTTTGAATTAAAAAAGTCACTTTGTACAAAGGCTGAGAAAAACCATTTTTACCAACACATTTTTACTTAATGTCGTATCCCTAGTAATAATTCAGTATTGGCTCAATATTGGCAGCCAATATTGGAAATATGAGAATGGACATTTATGAGAAAATACCAATATGAGAACGATACCACCAATATGAAAAAATGAACATTTTGACGGAATTGGCCCAATATTGGTTTAAAATATTGGGATAATATTACTCCAGTATCGGCGTTGCATTGAAAATATTTCCAATATAACACCAATATTAGTGTAATATTGTAATGAAAATATTTAGCCAATATTGGAGGCCAATGTAACCCCAATATTTGCCTAATATCGGTTAAACATTGGAAATAATTCCAATGTAATGCCAAGATATATAATATTGGTCCAATATTGGACCAATTTTAAATTCTACTAGGGATACAGTTCTCTTTAAGATAAGTTGTATATTATTTTAGTGCGTTTATTAAGTAGTTAGTGTTAAACAGAAACATTACACAAAATGAATTTAGATTTTAATTACATCAGCTTTTAACGTGTGTTGCAATCATTTTTCAATGGCAACGAAATTTAATCAAAACCATTTTGTCCTTTTGACTTCGGATAAGCCGATCTGTTTTGAATTCTGAAATGTATGTAATTTGTGTGTAATCACATTGCTTACATTTTCACCTGTGTGTTTTGTTCGAAGCAGAAAAATATAGATGTGGTTGGTCACTAGAGATGTATTTCTGATTTTACCTCTTTTGATAGTTATAAACCACCATAGTTGTAAACCAGCATACACTTAAATATATGCACCCATGTTCAACATTGTATACCGACCCAAGACATTTTAATGTATTTAACCAGGAACAGATAAACACTCATATATTGCGTAAATATTTACATATTTGTCACTTGCAATCTTTTATATTTGTTGCACCTAAATATTTATATATATGCCTCTTGCAATCATTGAGATATTTGTTGCACGTCATTATTTATATATTTGCCACTTGCAATCTTTGTTACGCATAAATATTTATGTATTTGCTACTTGCAATCAATATATTTTATGCCCTTAAATATTTATATTTTTGCCATTTGCAGTGTTATATACATTTGTTGCTCGGAAATATTCATATATTTGCCACTTGCAATCATTTTAATGTATTTAACCACGAACAGATAAACACTCATAAATTTGATGTGCGTAAATATTTACATATTTGTCACTGGCAATCTTTTATATTTGTTGCGCCTAAATATTTATATATATGCCTCTTGCAATCATTGAGATATTTGTTGAACGTCATTATTTATATATTTGCCACTTGCAATCTTTGTTACGTATAAATATTTATATATTTGCTACTTGCAATCATTAATATATTTTATGCCCTTAAATATATATTTTTTTGCCATTTGCAGTGTTATATACATTTGTTGCTCGAAAATATTCATATATTTGCCACTTGCAATCATTTTTATATTGGTTGCGCGTGAACATTTTTATTATTGTCGCATGCAATCATTTATATATTTGTTGCCTACAAAATTAGTGACTGTACATTGTTTACGATTGAAGTAAGCACTGCCATAAGCTGTTTACATGGGATTATTTTTTCTAATACAACCTTAATCCTTTGGAGAAATTTCTTGGTACATCTTTTGGAGAAATTTACTGTAATATATGTTATTTTTAAAACAAAAAACATTTAAAGTTAAAAATTCTAAAAATATAGAATTTAAAGCTTGAAATTCGATTGGATTTTTTGCTGAAGGAAATTTACTTTCCACGACTGTTTCAAGGTAAAAGTGAGGAAAAAGTTGTTTTCCAAAAAGCTTTGAGTTATTTAAAATTCATTAGAAAAAAATATTGATGTTAAATAGAGATCTTATTTTATTTTGTAGTTGATTTAATATAAATTTATTCCAAATAAAAAGCTAAAAGTTTTGGGGGAATTGAAAAGTAATGTTTTATGAAACTAATGCCAATATATATTTTGATATTTTATTTTAAGAACGTTCCTGAAACGGTATCAAAGTAAAGTTTTTTTTTTTCATCATTAATCACAATAAATGAGTTATTGTCAGACTTACGTTAAAACAAAATTTAATATTCAGAAGAACTTAGTTGATTTGAAATTAATGCAAACTTGATTTTGCGCAATAAATAATAGATTATATCGTGATGTAAATTACGGCGTAATGAAAAAATGAAAACAGACTACCGTTTCGGAAACTTTTGGGTTACCTACTTCAGTGCTAACAAGCCACGAGCTAAAAGTAAAATCATAACAAGGTACAAGCAAAAATTCTGAACTACAGTAGAGGTGGCGCCCTCTAAAGTGACAAAATATCAAAACTAGCAAGATATCGGGCTTTGAACCGACTCATGCGTTTGAAGTATGCGAGGTGTGAAATATTTCAAATTGAAAATTAATTTAACAAAAAATTATAAAATTAAAAGTATAAAAAATGAATATCAATATTTGAGAATCCTAATACAAAAGAGCCATTCAGTTTGTAGAATTTAAATATTAAATTAATCAAATTAGAATACAGAAAAATTATGAAATCAAAGTAACAGATTTAAAACGCATTGAGTACACTCAAACCTGTTTTTGTGCGGTCTTCTTTTTTTGTGCGATTTTTTATTTGTGCGATTTTTAGTGCGATTTTTTTTGTGCGGTATATGGAAATTTCAATCAAATTGGAACATGACAGCAGATAAAATCTATGCAGGACTCCAACTTTGCCATAAATTAGAATGTCATTTTCTTGCAATCAATGCCAATTCTGAAAGAACTTCAAAATTCCAAAAGGAGCTTCAATCTTGTATATCTGGCTACCTAGACATATACAAGCGTCTAGTGAAACAACAGTCGTCGCAAAAACTGATCACCGACTACATGGTGACTGAGAAAAAGTCAACTCTAAACGAGTGCGAGGTAGTATCTTCAAATGACGAAAGCGATTTTGAACCAGTTTACGACAAGAAAGTTCGCCTATTGTCAGACTACGAAGGATAATGGTTATACGTTTTGAAAGGTTTTGTATGTGTAAAATAAGTACATATGTAAATAAAATATCTAAAAATGTTCCCTTGTGTATTTTCTAAATCAGATTCTAAAACGTTTGGCGAGATTCCAAGTAGCTGCCAAGCCTCGTGTCTTGATTTCGTTTAAAAAAGCAATTCCTAGCTATTTCGTAAGGTTTTGAGTTATTTTCTACATGAGACTTTTTTTATGCGGTCCCTATTCCCCGCATAAAAAAATACTTTTTAATTGTGTTGCGAAAACTATTTTTTATAGCTACTCGTCAAGTTTTGTGCGATTTTTTTTATGCGTTTTCTTTTATGCGGCCCCTATCCACCGCACAAAAATAGGTTTGAGTGTATACAGGAACACGTTTAAATCACAATGCGTGCAAGTGCACACGCTTTTATTACCTGTTTGTTGTTGTTTACTTGTTATTTGTACGTAGCGTAGTGAACGTCCAATTATCGAAAATGTGATTCTGTACATCTATGTGCAATTTTACGTATATATGCAAATTTTCACTTTTAGCTATTGAAATTTTCAAGTAAAAGGCATAACACAATTCAGGCAAATGTTTATTTCGCTTTGTTAGGAATGGAAAATGAACTTCGCTTCACTGGTCTATAAAAATGTCAAATAAGAAGGCAATATAGCGACATAAAAAATTGCGAAACACTTTTATTATATCGACTTCTTATAATAAATGCCCTAAATAGTACAAAAGAAAAATTTTCACTTGAAAACTGTAACAATTTAGGTCTGCAAATTACAAGTGGGCGATAGAGAAAGTGTTCCAATATATTAATTATTGATATGTATATCTAATCAGCAGCCTCATTACATATAAATTCCAACATTTAATATATTAGTAATTGTTTTCAACCGTCGTCTTTTAATCTGCAGATCCAAATTGTTAACATTTTCAAGCGAGAAATGTATTTACAAATTTTTACAGCATTGTAAAAAAAATGGTATAAAATATTGTTTTTCAACTTTTTAGTTTTATAAACTTAAAATTTAAATTTTAAAATTTCTTATTTTAAACAAAGTTGTCATTTAAATAACAAAATTATTTGTTTTATTAATGTTTTTCTAATTATTTGTTAATCTATCATTATACTCAATCTATTAATCTCTTTTAAATAAATTTGTAGTAATTTTCATTGATTTAGCGTCATAAATTGAATTTTGCAAAATTGTGACAATATTAGTGGAATTTTCATGAAGTTACAAAATTTGTCGCCAAGGTCACCAAATATCTGCCAAATATTTGAGAAGTTAAATTTTTACCAAACTTTCAAAAAACAAATAAAATAGTCATCACATGAAGTAGATGAAAATTGTGTAAAAAAAAATACAGTAAATGGGGTACAAAAAAAGATTGCGACAAATTTCCGTCGCACTTTCTGCTTTCTCATACTATAGAATAGAGAAAGTATTGTTTTAACGAAAACTTTCCATTTCGAGATTTTGATACCAATATATGTTTTCAAACCTCCCTGACTACGCTTTGACTAGTTTTGAAGTAATGCTCGTCTATCTGTCAGTGGTCGATTTCTTGTATACACGAGAGCTGACACAAATATAAATGGATTTTGAAAAAACTTTATATTCAGCTTCGTTAACAAAAAATCTAGAACTACACAGAATTTTTTTTAATTAAAGCGAAAACTTCGAAATTTTGTATTTTTGTTAACATGGCAACATAAGGCAAAATTTGACATAATCATGCATAAAAGGGATTATTTATCGCTCAATGATCACGGAACCTTTAGGACCTCATGAGCACATTTTGACTATTTTTAGAGTGATATCCGTTTGTCTGTGTTCGTAACACCATTAGCCACTCCTCGGGGGGGGGGGGGGGGTGCAGTTTACACCCACACTCGAGGGGATATGTTGTTAAACTTGGTATCAATCGAATGCGAATATATGTTTTAGGACTTTTGATCATGTTTTGACTATTTTTAAAATGATGTCCATATGTCTATCTGTGTTTGTGACTGATTTCTTGTGCACACTATAGCTGCCAAAATATTAATCGATTTTTATAAATTGTTTATACAGCTTTGTTAACGAAAACCTTAGAATTAGACAGTTGTAATTCGGGGGTAAACTTCGACATTTATTCAAAATTATATATTTCCTTAATATGTCAACATAGGACAAAAATTGGCATAATTATGCAAAGAAGGTGTTATTTATGGTTCAATGATTATGAAACTCAACAGTTTCAATCATTGTAGTAAAAAATAGCAGCGAAATAATTTGTGTGTTCGTGATATCTTTGCCTCTCTAAGGAGGCGAGTTACCCCTACCCACCACCACCACCACACACACGAGGAGGTACATTACCAAACTTGATATCAATCGAAACATTTTTTCAAACCCTTGAACATAAAGATTTAAATTCTATAATTATGATCATTTGGATCGATGACACAGATTTTTCATATTTTTTCTTTCAAAATTTGTAAAATGGAAAAGAGAGGTCATAAGGTACGTAAAAATTGATTCTGGTACGAGACACTCTAGTTGAGCCGCACTTCAGCATTTTATTTCTTAATAGCATTTTATTTACTAATTTCAAATATTAAATATCTTAGAATGTTTAAAATAAGGGTACCCGCTTGATATTTTCACCGTATATCTCAAATATTTCTCCGATTGTCATAAAGTTTACTCGATACGTGCGTTCTGTATTTCCATGATCTTTACATATATTAAATTGCGCCACAATTGAAAAATTTGGAATTGACCGAATGAAACATATTTTTGATTTCTCTCTCTTTAGATACCAAATTGGTATTCCACTCTTATGTACTGAAATATACGCCGTCCAAGGTACTAATATATTCCCAGAATAAACACTTATTTGGGAAAGGTATTGTGAGACCAGGCGGCAATTTTGCAGTTCTGATATTTACAGCTATTTACAACAAAACCAAACGCAGACTTGTAGGCGCCATTTTATGACAGTCTTGGCCCGGAGGGTCATGACCCCAATAAATTCGCGTCACATAAATTGCAGTTGTGGTTGGGGTAAAGATCTAGACCAAGTATTAAACCCAGCAGCATTGGAAACTAAAGTAGCTAATGATATAATGATGCTACATCGCATTGAGGATCAACCAATAAGAGAACGGAGGGCGTATCTAGACCTCGGGCAAAATGATGTGGCAACAAATAGATAATTTAAGCAATGAATGTTTAGAAGCGAATGAATATTCAAACAATGATGGTCCAAGAACGTTGAGAGATATAAAAGTTTTATATAGGTAGCACTAAACTTACGGTTGGTATTCGATTGGCAGAGCACGCTAGAGACGTTAAAAATGGTAGACAATGGACTGCCCTTGCCCAATTAGTGATTAATGATAATTTTCAACCCCTTTTTGAAAATTATTTTCTTTTGATCAGCTGTAATAATCCCGATCTATTTTACTGTACGAATCCTATTTTATTTATCTATATCGCACTTCTATTTGTAATTTTGACCCCGTCCACATTTTAAGTTAAGCTTGGCGACTCGTTCTCGATTCCATGCGAATCAAACCTTTACAAAGTTACCTTTTATTTATGAAAATTAATTTTGTATATTGATGTTTAAACTGGCTTATGACAATATGTTTTGTTTTATTTTGTAATTTTTAAATCTGGTGCATAAAATATGTTTTGTGGTAATGTCAAGTTTAGGATATGCAAATTCAGCTTGTCCGTAGTAGATTGCATTTGAGCATGTTGGCAATTTTTCTTATTTTAACGCCTCTAAGGAAGGGTATGATGATACCCGAAAGCACTCTGGCGTTTTAACACTTTACAACAAAGTAGAAAAGTGTTTATGACTTTGTTCATTCTGTCTGTCCGTTAGCACGAAAACTGCCGTAAAAATGATTTTATCAAAATGAAATTTTAGTATGTTGTTCAGACGGTCATTGGGACCTATGGGAATATAAATGAATAAATGAATAATATCACTCAATTAGTTTTGGATTGAACCCGGGTTGAAAAATGAAATACATTGAACCCTATGGGATCTAATTTTTTAAACAATTTTTAAGTGGATTTAAAATTCACAAATTGCTTCGAAGGTGTAGGAAATATTCAAATTATCCCACAAAATATATAAAAAAAATTTCAGCAAAATATATTCAGTAATTTTTTAAATAAAAATTATAATAATAATTACACATTTTATATGAAGCGATCACATGACAATTATATGAAGAGATCCCGTGACCCACTTCAAAATAAAATAAAGCATCCATCTTGTGTCAAAATCGTGATTTTTAAAGTTCTTTTTAAATCGTATTTAGTGTTTTATCTGTCCTAAAACCGCTTTATTTTGCTTAAAATATGTGCATCGACATACTGAAACAACGCAATTGCAATATATTTGAGTTTAAATGATCATTCAAATTTGATTATTTTTACAACGAAGCCTAATTTTCACTTATGGAAAATGTGAACAGCAAAATATGTAGAATGAGTTGTATAAGAAATGCTGCATTTCTTTAACGCAAAATTATTTAGCTCATGGAGTCTGAAATACAGCTGATATGAATAAAATATTCATTGATTTTTCAGAGAGAAGGACGATTTTTTTTTATGAAGTTTTAAGCATAGGGTTTAATTACTTGTACCTCCATGGTCTTAAGCTTTTAAATAAAATAAATTATTATAGTATTATGATGAATGAAATGAGTGGAAAAATATTAATGAATGAAATGCTGTTTTTATAGAGAGAGAGAGCCAGGCGTGCTATATTTCGATGACGTCATTTGAATACATTTCATTTATTTTCGATGAAGTTTTCAAATATAATAAATTATTCTAATATTATGATAATTTAAAAAATATTACCGAGGAATATATTGCATTTTAGAGATGTTTAAGCCAGGCAATTTATATTTCAATGCCTTCATTTGAATTAAGTTCATTTTTTTCGATGAAGTTTTAAGTTTTTGAATATAATAAATTAATGTAGTATTGTGATAATTTTAAAAATATTACCGAGGAATGTATCGCATTTTAGAGATGTTTAAATAAAATTGCATTGAAGTTGGAAAGTGTTTTATAATCAATGCTTTATGCATGATTGATTTTTCTTGTTTAAAGATTGTATATACGTCTGAAGGATGTTTTTAATAAAATGACTTTTATGATCTATTGATTTGCCATTCTGTTATATAAGTTAATCGATTTGAGGATTTGAAGTGTAACCGCCATTAGCATTGTATATATTTTTAGGATGCTAACATGTCGCTCTTGAGATATTGTATTTTTTATATCTAAAAAGAGAAAAAAGCATAAATACTTAATATGGTCACTATTACAATCTGAGTAAAAACAATTTATGCCAAAAAATTTTAACCAAAAAATTTTTCAGATATGTTAGGTGTTATCATGTATCACTCTAGAGATGTTAGAAATTTTATTTTTCCACAGGCGGACTGATGCCTCACGAAAAAAAAACTGAGCGACTTTCCTGAAATTAGGTATGATTATTTTAATTTGCAAAAAAGAATAAACATATAGCAATTTGGTCAGATCGAAGTTTAATCATGTCATGTGTTGAACATCTTCTATTTTCTTAGAATATTTAATATATATTATTGTATTTTCCCATTGAAATGAGAAAAAAATTCTTACGATAAAAATATATTACAAAATTTATTATTTAATTAGGTAGGCACAGTTATGTATTATTTATGTTGTTTTATTCTCTGCTATAAATCTGTTATTTTTGAGAAATGTAGTGGATTATACGTCATTTTCAAGAATAAAAATATTTGAAATTTAAATTCCTAAAAATATATTTTTAAAGCTTAAAATCCGATTAGATTCGCTGCCCGAGGATGTTCTTTTCTCAAAACTGTTTTCAGATAAAATATAAATAAAAATTATTTACGTGAAAAGCTTTGAGTTGCTTAAAAATCGGCTAAAAATAATTGTGTTCAATAGTTTTCATCTCATGTTGGAGATTATTTAATATGAATTAATTATTTATAATATAAGCAGTTAATTGTATTAGGGTATTGGAAAATGAAAGTTCTTTTGAAAATAGTACCGATATATTTTTAATGCGGTTTAAGAAATGGTTAAAATTGTTTTGGTAAGATTTCATTTTTTTTTTCAATAAAACTCAATGAGTAATTTTTTTGCAAAAAAAATGTTAAACAAAAAGTAATATTCAGAAAATGTAATTATTAATTTTATAATTTCAAATACTGCAAAATTCGAAATTGATATTATTTTCCTTGATATTCCTAGTCACATACAAATTAAAAGATTGCATTTAATTTTCAAAACAAAAGTTTAAATACTTTGAACTAACGTCTTCCTCATGTGAATCGAAAAAACATATAAAATATAATGTTTTTTTAAATTCCATGTAGATACATTCAGCATACATTGTCTAGTGAGTAATTTAGTTGCTGATGTGCAAAGTAGAAGGATAAAATATGAGTTTTTGTGCATGGGCGCCCATAAAACTTTATCAAATGGGGGAGGATTAACCATTGATATCAATGGAGCAAACTAAGAATGAAAGGTATAACATCGTCTAGCTTGTAGCCCCCATTTATGACCTTAAATATTCCATGTGTCAAATAAACTCTTTACTCTCTCCTATGGGTGCTCATTGTTTTTGCTAGTGATAATTACAGAGCACCAAAAATGTTATTTAAAATGTTATGTAATATCACACATACATTTTTACAAAAAAGTTGTTGGTGTATACTGTTATGAATGTATAAAATACTTTTGCTGCATATTATCTATTTTCAAAGAAAAACAACTTTTGCAGGCAGGCACTCTTGTTACTTGAAAGTAGGGCTGCCATTCAATCGGGGCATGTGTGCCAGATTTGACGATATATCGCTAACTTGGCAACTTTTGGTGTGTTTTCGAATCCACTCGAACTTTCGAGAAATACCGATGAGTTTCGTTGATACCGAGCAGTTTCTAGAACTTTCTATGGAGAGTATATACGGGAGTCATCGCTCAGTTGGAGAGGCTTGAGGTAAATTGATTTGTGAGATACGTCAGTGTTTTGAGAACAGTATATGCTATTTTGTGAATTAGTTGAGCATTTAATTGCTATTTTATTGTATCTGACTATTGTTTAGTGATTATGTAGAATAGTTATCGAGATACTCGCCGTATAATGCTCCTGCTTACGCTTATTAGTGCTTTTAAATAAAAGCATTAGTTATCCAGAAATTTGGACTCATTCTTGTATAAGATTGAAGAAGATACGTCGTAACAATACCTAACGGATTAAAGAAAATGACTTTCCTTTTACGACTTGATTTCTATAAGCTTTACTACCTCTGTCTTGTGATCTTTTAATTAGTTACAGGAAAGGGGAACGAGATGGGGTATTGGGTTAAAGCAGTTACCGCCAACTTCTTGTGATTCAAACATGATAAGCATATGTGATTGCACGCTTGTAAAGATTCTTTCAATCCCAACCGACTTTCGTTTAAGACAGCTGGTGCCTCACCATTGAGCTACTAGGACGGAATTTTAAGGACTTACCGTCAATGTGAGCTCTGAATGCTTCGGACTTGTGACACCCGATCTTTTTTAAATTGGGCATCTATCATTTGAGCAGAACTTCATTTTGCTGTGTCAAGTATAAAAATATTTTTTTCGGATAATCCATCTTATTTTCGCTGTTTATGTTGCTTGACTAAACCAGAAGAATATTGAAAATTGGATTTGACTCTAAGGGTTTTTTATGTACTATAGAGTAGCCTTTACGGCGAGCTTACCTTTGTATTCAACAGAACACGTTTTGTAATTATTTTAGTTTGAATTTTATAGGGCCCGGCCGGGCAAGATGGGTTACAACTCAAACAAGTAGAAGAAATTACAGCTTTTGCAATAGTTAATCCAAAACACTTTTGTCTTATTCCTCCGACAAAACAAAACAAAGCAACAACAACAAAAAAAAAAAAAAACATGAGCATGTAGTAAACAAGATAAGGCTACGATTTTAACTTCTTCACTGTACATTAAATAATCGGAAGAATCCGAAAAATAGAACAAAATGCGGAGAAAAATAAAAAAGGAAAAAAATGGCAAAACAAGTAAATAAAACAAAAAATTAAATACTAAAGAAGCAAGCTAAACATGCTAAAGGAATTACATCATGAGAACAGCGACGAAGGCAATCCAGACTCTATAGGCCTGTATTGTAAAGGTCATTATCTGGAAAAAAAATACAGGATAGATACGCCGCAAAGTTGTAGTAAATGAGCCTATTGTAATTGTGCTGAAGTTAAGAATGATAAAAACGAAGCCCATGGACTTGCCCATTCTGTTAGTCCTTCAAGTAATGGCATAGCTTTAGGCAATGACACTTCCTTATTCTGTACCCCACTTTCCCCCACTAGTGAGGCAAGATGGTGTGAAGGAATATTTTAATTTAATCTAAAAATTTACTTTGATTTGCAATTTTTTATAAATACTGTGGAACATTGATTACCGTAGATTATTTAATGGATAATTACATCGGTTGATAATTGAAAACTTGTGTTTTATGCTTTCCTGTCTTGCCGCACCATTTTAATTAAGTGTAAACTATATGTCGCTTACCAAAACAATCGGCACGTTGCCTCTTTTGCCGGCGATTGTGGTTTGTTGACTTTGCTGCGGTGGCTTTAGAGACGTTGGGCCGCGGCCCAGCGGTGGTGGTCTACCTCAGCCGCCTGTCTGGGTGATATACCGATTAGCACATAATTGTTGTCATGGAGATATGTCGTCTCACGTAAACCTTCTAGTTGGGCGTATTTTTCTTCCGATTATCAAACCAATCAACCATGCCACCGATACTGTGCCTCCAATAACTTCTATTTACACTCACGGACAATGGAAGTTGCGCACCAAGAAGGAAGCATAGGATGGACCTGAAATTTAATTGATAGAAGGATACAGATGAGTGATATACGTGATCACAAAAACAGCGCAGGAGAACAAGTACAGGGGGAGCTGTGGTACACAGTCCGGTCATTCTCAATAGCGGGTCGCACTGCCTCGTGCTGCGATACAAGCAGCAATATGGTCCGCGGCATGGTGTCGAACAGACGCCTGATGCTGCCCTGCGGCAGACGAGTTCACATCTGTTGGACGTTACGCTCCAAATCCCGAAGATTGCGGCAATGAGGCAGCTGGCGTTTGAATTGGTCTCGCACATGCTCGATGTGGGACATGTCTGGGGAGAGGACAGGCCATGGAAGTGCCTGGACGTGACTCAGGCAGGCCTGGGCGACCCGAGCCATGTGCGGCTGGACATTATCCTGTTGGAATTGCGCACCTAGAATCTCATCAACAAATGGAAGCACATGGGGGCGTAGAATCTCATCCACGTACCGCTAGCCCGTCAATGTTCTAGGTACCACTACTAGAGCTAATCGGTTGTCGTAGGCTATAGCTCCCCAGCCCATGATGCCTGCAGTGGGGATGGTAAGGCGCTCGATAACGAAGTTGGAATTGTGGCGTTGTAGGGGACCTCCACACCCGGACACACTGATCATCTGTCCCCAAAATGAATCGGCACTCATCGCTAAACACCACACATCGCCAATCTGTGGCGTTGTGCAGGAGACCGCCATACCCGGACACGCTGATCATCGATCCCCAAAATGAATCGGCACTCATCGCTAAACACCACACATCGCCAATCTGTGGTTTTCCACATTGTTCTGGCCCGGCACCACTGCAACCGAAGCCGCCGATGTTCCCGTGTTAACGGCAGCACACGTAAGGGACGCTCGGACCGCAGATTCGCTTCCTTCAGGCGTCTAGATACGGTTCGTGGGCACACAGGAGCCGCTACGTGTGCCTGTTGTTGTTGTTGAGACCCAGACCGTCCGACCTACCAGAAAGGTGTAAGGTAACTGTTTGGACGGCCGGGAAGAGCCACCCAATTTAGACCGGAACCCAGTGGGGGAGGCATCCACAGGGACCGTACCCTCCTTCCCCTACCACCAACCTCTCGGAAGGACTTACGGACCCACATGTTTAACGTGATCGTACTCCGCATGAACACGGCGACAGTTCAGGCAGCGGCGAGAATCGCGCGCTAACCACTGGGCTGCCGCGCCCGAAAAGAGCCAACAACACGCGGTGTTCCCAGGTGGTCACCCACCCAAGTACTAACCGCGCCCGATGCTGCCTGACTTCGGTGATCTAACGAGAACCGGTGTTTTCAGCACGGTACGGTCGTTGGCTTCGGGTCGCTGTGGGTCACGCACGATCATTCGATCACCGATCACTCGATCATTCATCACACGATCATTCGATCATTCGATCACCTAACGCACAATCATTCGATCCTCTCTACTCGTGGTATGCCTGGTCAGTCCAGAGCCTGTCTTCTCAGTCTGGGTGACGTCCCGTGACCAGTGCTCCAAACATCGTCGGACGGTATAGTCCGAACGATCCACGTGACAGGCTATCCGACGAGCTGACCACCCTGCGGTTTTTAGCCCGATGATCAGGCCTCTCTCGAAGTCCGTCAGTTGCGTATATCGACGTTTCTGACGTCTATCCACTATTCTTTTCACTCCGTACTCATGCTTGCGTCGGCTAAAGCTTCTTGCATTGGTGGGGCTTCGACTACACACGGTTTATAAGGTCGCTGGCTCATACTTGTAGCGCCACTCACGGGTGTACGGCCATACGCAATCACCCCAGACTGGGATCATTTGCATACCAACCCGTCCTTTAGTTATTTACATCATGTCGCGATTGCACCATGTTTTCTTTTTGGTGCACAACTTTCACTGTCCGTGAGTGTATTATTACAGAAAATCGTTATCATGCATTTCATATTCTCTCAACATTTGATTAAAACGGCCAAACGCATGTGCCCTATTTAAATGCCTGCACCTAAATTGAATATGTCGAATCAAAATACTGATTAACCTGTTTGAAATAGCAATTAAAAGTTTATCGTGCGACGTTTCGAATGGAATTATCTATACAGACTGCTTTGTTTAACAATTTCCGCTGGCATCGCTCTTCATATAACCAGCGGGTGGCGAAAGCTTTGCAGACAATTTCCATTTGATCGTTTGAGTTGTGAAAGTTACATATTTAGGTTGACATAGGCCGTGTTATGCAAATTTGTAAAGCGAATTTAATGTAACATCAAAATAGAACCTCAAATGTAATTGAAAGGTGCATGTATGTATTGAGTATAGTATTTTGACGAAAATTTAATTTAGTTGGAAATATAAATGTGCTATTTATGTATTTTAATTTAGTTAGAAATATAAATGTGTTATTAATCAATAGTGGAATTTTGAAGGCTGTTATCTACCCCCGTGAGATCTTTATATGGGTCCCCTTACAATTTACAATATCTGCATTATTTATATGTACCTCTTCAATACTCTGCTTAACCTCGCATGTTGCGTACAATTTTAGCAACTTTTATATAATCATTTTAAATATTATTCTAAATTGGAGGTTAGGATTTGCATTATATTAAGTAGGAAATAGAAAAAAAATATTATGTGTTCTGTAGCATTAAATATTATTCTCACTCCTATTGAATCACAGGTAAATAAAAAATGTTTAAATCCGCAGCGACGTGAAACCTATAATGTCTGGACCTGCCCATCGTGAGCAAGTCATTATACGTATCGAAGCAGTTCTGATTCTATTACAAATCACTTATGCTCGTTATCTTGCTCTCAAAACAAAGAATTTTAAATCATTTTGCAGTTCGTTCACATTCCTTCTTGACTTCTACTTTTAATTCATAGTATACTTCAGCTATTTGTTAAATCCCTCTTGATTTTTACCTTTTATTTATTCTCGTTTCCTTGTGGCAGAACTTTTTTCCTTAAGTAACGTAAACTATCCTCTATCAACAGAAACCAATCTTCCTTTGGTGAGTATGGCTACTGTTTTTTTTTCAGGTGTGTTGTTTACTGTCCTCTTTTCCCCAAAAAAGTTGGTTAACAACCCTATTTCGTTATTCATTGATTTAGACAAAATTTTCTTTTGAACAAGAATTTAGGCATTTTTTAAATATGCCAATTTGCATATGACAATTGGAAAGAACTTAAAAGTGGCTTTGAAATGGCAATTATTTTGCATTGTGATACTGTTTACTACTTCCCCATACTATTCAATATAGTACAGAGAAAGCATTGTTTTCAGGCAAAATTTCAATTTTGAGAAATATAGGTTTTAGGGCCTGTCTGTGGTCAATTTCTTGTTTACACGATGGCTGTCACAAATATTAATGAATTTGTACTAAACTTTATATCAAGCTTTGTTAACCGAAAATCTAGAATTAGATAGAAATTTTCTTTTAAATTCGAGTGAAATCTTTGAAATTTTATAATTTCATAACATAGAAGCACAGGAAAAAATTTGACATGATTTTGCACAAAAGGGGTTATTTATGATGATTATTATTTATGATCACGAAACTTAACAATTTCAATCATTGTAGTGAGCCGCGCATACATTTTGTGCTTGTGACGATATTACCCCCTCACAAGGGGTGAAAGTTATCTTCTCCCGAGCGGTTATATTGTTATACAGTCAACCTTCCTATAACGCGATTAATTCGTACCGCGTTATATGGAAACCGCGTTATATCGAAACCGCGTTATTAGAAACTCAGATTAGTGCAAATCAAATTAGTTCGTACCGTGCTATATGGAAACCGCATACCGTGTTGTAGTGAAACAGCGTTATAAAAAACTCAAAATTAGTACAAAACAAGCCAATTCGTACCGCGTTATATGGAAACCGCATTAAATGAAGCTCAGAACATACAAATCGGCTAATTCGTTCTATATTATACAGGGTGTCCCATTAAGACTGCCCAAACTCTGCACAGCCAGATTCCTCGCTTGGAGTACATAAAGATTGGCCAAAGAACTGAACCTCTACGACCCATAGGTTTCGAGAAAAATTCGAGAGAAAAGTATGACGTCATATCCGTTGAACGAAAAAACAACTTTATTGGAAACATGAACATCGGTATTTGCATATGTTTACATAGGAAGATGTTCAAAATGTCCACCGCACATATCGCGGCATGCATGCGCGCGCAGTGGGATGGCTGACTGCACACATTGCAGCAACGTGGTGTCCACAAAAGTACACGCAGCATGAAGACGAGCAACTAAGTCACTTTCTGTAGTAACTAGGTCTCGATAAACCAATTCCTTCAGATGGCCTCATAGGGAGAAATCCAAAGGTGTCAGATCTGGCGATCGCGACGGCCATAAAACCGGACTCCCCACTTCCGGTTTTATGTTATACCGATGTTCATATTTCCAATAAAGTTGTTTTTTCGTACACCGGATATGACGTCATACTTTGTCCTCGCATTTTTCTCGGAAACTATGGGTCGTAGAGGTACAGTTCTTTGGCCAATTTTTATGTATTCCAAGCGAGGAATCTGGCTGTGCAGAGTTTGGGCAGTCTTGATGGGACACCCTGTATAAAACTGTATTTTTAGAGCACCATGTTATGATTAATACGCCAGTTCGGCTGCTCTATTGGATAAAAAATGTCACGTGAACGCGGTAAAGCCAATAATATCGTCGAGCTGCCACAGCAATGCTGTATATTATATTCAGAGGACATCCCTGATAACTGAAATTGAAAAATGGTGATGTACGTGGATGAAAAAATGGGGGAATTCCCCGTTAATTTCAACCGTAAATGTGTAATAGAAAAATTCATGCTACTATAGGGAGTTTGCTTAAACTAATTGAGTTGTATTATAGGAAAACTGCGGTATAAAACTACCGCGTTATGTGGAAACCGCATGTTATGAGTACGGGTTTTAGAATAGGATAGCTGTAGCAATTTTTGCTCCGCATTACATGGAAACCGCGTTAGGAAAATACCGCGTTTTAGGAGGTTTGACTGTACTTCGCATCAATCGAAAGATTTTTTCAAGCTCAAAATGACGAGTAACATGTTTTAATTTTGAGCATTTCGACCAATGATACATGTTTTTCAAACTTTTTCTTAAAAAAATTGCAGAAAAAAAAAATTCACATGCTATCTAAAATATATTTTGGTATGAGACAGTCGAGTTAAATCAAACTCTAGTTGATTATTGAAGACAAATTGTATTTACAAATAAATTACAGACGGATTGTATTTATTTCATACACTGGCCAACCATCTTAGTCCCACAGGTGGTCACTTTAACCAAGTTTGGCTGTATAAGAAAACTAGAACTTAATTACGTGATAGCATTCTTGTTATTTGCAGGATTAGAATACGAATGATTCGACCTTTAAATTTTTTCATGGCATTATTTTTCTGGACAGCAATTTTATGTCCTTAAAAAATTATAGTAATATACACAAAGCCGGGAAATCAATGGTTTTAAATTAGTAAAATTATTAAACAGCAAATACTAACAAAATCAGCTAAGTACATCCAATTCATCAACTTATCTGACTCTTTGCCATATTTAAAATTTATATATATATATATATATATATATATATATATATTATATATATATATATATATTTATATATATTTATTTATATATATTTATATATATTTTATATATTCATTTATTTATTTATATATATATATACATATTTAAGAGAACAACACAGAAACGAAAGCAAAAATTTCATATATTTTTATTACTTTCCCTGCAATACATGGTAATGTAAAGTATTAGAATCATGCCGAAATTCGCAACTCGAGTTTTCGACGAATCTACCTACTCGTTTCGAGACCTCTAGAATACGAAAAAACTATTTTTAGCGTGACGTCTGTGT
This sequence comes from Amaurobius ferox, assembly GCA_951213105.1. NCBI lineage: Eukaryota > Metazoa > Arthropoda > Arachnida > Araneae > Amaurobiidae > Amaurobius > Amaurobius ferox. The sequence continues at coordinate 77,432,853 of OX578152.1, read as the reverse complement.
GTATGTGTGTCTGTCTGTGCAGATTTTGTATCCACTCTAACTAAAAAACTAATTTACCGAATTTCATAAAATTTGGTACGTAAATCACTTGTGGACGAATCTGGTGCTGATTAGTTTCGGGTACGATTCGGGATAAAATAACCCGCCTTTTTTTGCGAAATGGCCCGCAAAAGTCTCTATCACTCTAGCTTAAAAACTAATGGACCGAATTTCATAAAATTCTGTAGATAACTCTTTTGTGGGTTACCCTCGTGCTGATAAGAATTTGGTACGATTCTGAAAAAATAACCTGCCTTTTTCTGCAAAATGGCCCGCAAAAATCGTCAAAATCTAAAATAAAAAACTACGTGTGCTCAAATATATCCATTAAATACTTATTTTATACGTAATAATTTTAACGATAAAAGGAATAAGATCAACCCCATTGCACTAGGACTAGCCGTTCCCGAGATATTTTAGTTTTTCCGTATTACTCCACCTTTGAAAATAAGTCCAGTTACCAAATGAGAACGAATATTTAATTAAATTTAATTAAACTAAAAATAACGTGGATATAAGTCTGCAGGGAAAGTCATGTGCTGCCCGCATCAGATTTTTAAAATTAACTTCACAAAATACAATCATTTTATACTTTTCTGAAGTTTTTCAGATTACTGTTAACTTCAAACGATACAGATAGAATAAAACTAGGGTTAATGACACACGTGTAATCGTTCTCACTCTAACTAGCTTATTCCGAAACATCCTCCGCTGCATTTGCATCTTCCGATACTCAAACTGCATCTGCAACGGAGACCGTAAAAGATCGGTGCATTAATAGCTTCCGATAACGAGCTTATAGCGTTGAAATGCAAAACATGAAGGGGCATTGCATAAACTTTGCGTTTGGAACCCATTTAAATTCCATCTCTTAAAGGAAGTATTGTTTCCAAGTCGAAAACACCTTTCGGTATTCAAAATTTAGATGCTTCAAGAGGCTTAGATTACAAACAGACACTTTATAGCATTATGTCCGTCTGTCGGTAGGACCAGATTACCAGGTCTTAGTAGACTTGATTACGAGAGGTTTAAGCTATTTGAGCCCAGCAATGGGATCATGATCTTAACTTTGCCAACATGTGGGCACTGTGTTGACAGGCGTCAGCTTGAAAAATTATTGGGGCTCCAGAAATTTTAAATCGAATGACTTATATTTTTCAAAGGATTAAAATCTAGTTTAAATTCCATTCAGTCAGATTATCTGGCACAATAAGACGTCTGAAATGCTAAAATGATCAAGTTACAGTTAAGTACAGAAAAATATATTTTTCTCTAGACAATTATTTATTTAATTTATTTTGCTTTTTAGGCGCAACATTATTATAATACAATATACAGACACTTTGCGAATTTCCAACTCAATTATCCTTATAAAAGTAACAAAAACAACATGTGCTTCCCACATCAGATTTTTTATTTCACCTACATACAATATATAATGTTTAGAGAATGTATTTTGACGGGACAGAAGCTAAACATTTTTTTTTCTGTTTCTAATTAATTTAATTTATTAACTAAATTCTTAAAACGTATATGCTCTTTTGTATTAGGATTCTCAAATATTACAAAAGAAAATTATACTTCTAATTTCATGGTTACTTTTTAATAAAGATTTAATTTGGAACATTTCACAACACGCAAAATTCATATGCGCGATTTCAAAGCCCGGCGTTTTGCTTGTAGATACAAATTTTATTAGTTTGCAAACTATCACTTCAACTGAAGTAAATAAATTTTAGTTCCATGGAGGTAAAAGTAAAATAAAACGACAATATCGTTTGGTACAATAATTCAGGTAACGCCGGGATAAAATAAGTAGTCATGCATTGCATGCATTTCTGTGGCGAAAGGCCTAAAATATTTATTTAAACTGTCAATTTTGTAAAAATATATTACTAACGCAATGCAAAGTAAAACTGAAACAATAAAGAATATTCCAACGTATTCAAAATTATTTTACCTTTCAATTTATTTTTAGCTCCCTCTATTCTATACTCTATCCTACAACTATGAAAAAATACTGGTTAATTAGACTCATAATTAGAGAACCCTTAATTAAAAATAATTTAAAATACATATACTACATACTACGCATTTCTGTTGAGTCAACTAACAATAGCAGCTACTTTACTAACACTAGCGACACCTAGATATAATTCTCAGAGGATTAAAGCATTTTCAAGCGTCTCATCCATAGGAGTTTTATCTTCTTCTTTCTAACTCCATGGTTTGCAAACTTTCACTTCAACTGAAGTAAATAGACTTTATTTCAAATATATGTTCACTCTTTCACCTGAGTTCAGATCGTTACACATGTACTTAGCAATGTCACATTAATTAATAAATAAATTCTTATGGCTTAGTAATTAATTAATGACACATTAACAGTTCACCAGAAATTGAAGGGATAACTCAATGACAACTGTTTCGTTTGAGAAATAATTGCTTATTTGTGAGTAAATTCGTCAGAAAATGTCATTAGTTTCAATTAGTTATCAAACCCGTTTTCGCATCTGACATAAGCGACAAAGTATATGATTGCATATTATAAGTGTTCAAACAGTAATGTGGCAATATTCAGTGACAGTAGCATGGCAATATTCAGTTCAGACTGTAAGTTGCTGAACTATTAAGTAATTGAAAAGGTCAAACTGACTGGGTAACATTCTAGAGTGTGGTTCCACTCAACCTCTTCATACCACAATCTTTTTAAAGTACTTTTTTTTGCTTTGCAAATTTTGCAAAATAGAAATATGAAAAATATGTATTGCTGGTCCAAAGAATCCTAATTATAGCATGCTATACTTCATTCTCAAAGAATTGAAAACATCTTTCGATTGATACCAAGTTTGACGACATACCCCTACGGGAGGGTAACATCCCCCTAAGGAGCATAATGACGTCACAAACACAAAAATTGTATCATGTCTATTTTTCACTATAATTATTGAAACGAACAACTTTCGCGGACATTTAGCCATGAATAACCACTTTTATTCATAATTACGTCAAATTTTGTCCTGTGCTGCTATGTTAAGAGAATATACAATTACGAATAAATTTCGAAGTTTTAGCTCGAATTTCAAAACTTTCTAATAAAGAAGCCAAAAAAGAATCAATGTGGATATATAACTTTACTATTTTTGGCACTATGAGTGGAATGCGGCCCTACGTTACATTGCAAATATTGTTCGTCTTGATGTGAACTAGCGCCCCTATTTTGTCGTTGAAAGAGTCACCCTGTATATTATAAGCATTATATACTATCACCCTGTATATCATAAGCAGTATAAATAATTAACATATTAGCCAAATAACGTACCATTAGGTGATGAGAAAGATTTTTTCATAGTGATAAAGAGTAGTTTGCATAGCTAAACTATTTTCACACATTAGTGATACAGATTAGCCAGCAATGTTGAACTATTCCCACATATTCATATAATAGGGATACCAAACATGGGAATTCTTATTATAGGAATAGATAATCCTCTTTTATGAACATGTATCCTATTTCTCTGATTAATCTAGTTATTATATAAAAATAAAATATGATTTAAAATATTTTTAAACTTACTAAAACTGATAGGCGATGTAGTGCGCAAGTAATCATTAAAAGTAAACAGATAACATTACATAAATCGTATAGATATATATAATTAAAAAAAAATTAAATTAAAGGATGGAATACCATAAATATTAGGATTATTATCTAATTTAATAATTAAATCTTAACCATTTTTAATAATACTATTATTGGAAATGTTGATAAAAGTCTAAATATTATTTAATGCATCTAACATGAACTTACTAGAGGAAATAGAATCAGCATTATGGGCGCACCTGATAGATTCAAATTTCATAGGTTCTTTATGAAATTTAGAAACTAGGACTATATAATGAAATTTAGAAACTAGGACTATATAATGAAATTTAGAAACTAGGACTATATAATGAAATTTAGCATTTAATCGTTTTAACGTAAGATTTCTATATATAGCTAACATTTTTACTTTCCTTATATACATAAAGTATAAGGAAAGTATTGTGACGGGGTCGAAAATTCGAATTCGAGTTTTCGACGGGAGAGCACGTTTCAAGCATCCCTGATCACGAATCAAACATTTTTGAAGTGATGACTGTGTGTGTGTGTGTGTGTATGTGTGTCTGTGTGTGTGTGTGTGAATGTATGTGTGTGTGAATGTATGTGTGTGTGTGTGTGTGTGTGTGTGTGTGTGTGTGTGTCAGTGAGACTGTTGAGACGATAACTGACGAACGAATGGACCAATTCGAACCAAATTTGGTACAAAAATCACAATTCGTAAACACTGGAAGCTTATTCTTTTTATACGCAATCGAATGTTCAGAACCACCTAAATTTTCGAATGAAATATTGAAAATATCATAAATCAAAACCACTAATAAAGTTACGCAAATAGACATTTCTTACGTAATTTTTTATTTGAAAACGATTGACATAAATTTTAGAACGCTAACATGAACCGTTCTCAAGATATTGGACATTTTTCAAAAAAAAAATATCAAAAGTCATATAAAATAAAAAAAAATATTTCCTATTGAGAAACATGTTCACTTTTCATATGAAATACCATGCGATAAATTGGGTGACATCATTCTCGTGGATCTAGCTCGTTCCATTCATGAAAAAAGATACTTTAAGTAATGCTTTTGTATCTGAACGCCAATAGTCATTTATCTGCTGTAAGAATAACTTATTTCTTAGTGCATAACGCTTGCCGAGATTTTGGCGACGAATTTGGCGAAATGTCGCCAACTTGGCGACTTTTTGAAATGCTGGCAAATTAACGAAAATTTCGCCAAATGGATAAAAATGACGCTAAATCAATGAAAATGACTACTAATTGTCGAAAATTTAAAATATTGGAAAGAATATTAGTATCTACTATAAGAAAAACCTATTTTTTTTACTGTAAAAGTAGTAAATTCATTACATTATATAAGGAAAGTCATGTGTTGCCCACATCAGATTTTTTTTGAAATGGTGAGAGTTAGAATTACTGAGAACAAATACACTATTGCTATCTTAGGTTTGTTTAAGTATCTGCAGGTAATGGAATTTACAGATTATGGAGCAGTGTTTGGCTACCTTTTCAATGATGATGAAATTTCGTTGCAGTTCATTAAAATGATCTTTAATGTCCTTATATTTAAATAGTGTCCGTATACTTAAGTGCCTTGTATTTAAGCGATGAAGTTTCTTCAAAATCAATTATCTGGCTAGAAATTTTCTGTAGTAATTGAAATTTCCACATGTTAAAAGATTTCACTGGTAAATTGTGCTTCACTGCAAAACTATAGATGAGTTCATCTACTTTGAAGACAGAAACATTCATTATTGAGTTATAGTTAAATAATCTAGATAAACGAAATTTAGTGTCTTTTTACATAATACTGCGTAAAACAGGGCTTTTAACTTGAAATTACCGTAAAATTACCGTTTATGAGATGGATCAACAAAATTGTGAATGGCGTTATAATATAATGGTAAAGGTATTAGTGTTCGCAGATTGGGAAAGATTCGGGAGTTTGACAGCAAGAGATGTATTCAGAAAGGTGGTTCTGGTGACAAGAGCATGAAAGTGGTGAGTGAAATGGGAGTTGCTAAAGGTGAAATTTAAGAAAATATCATAAACTTAACTTAAATTTTGTACGTCTTATAGGAAGTGAAATAAAGACCTTCTATTATAGTTGTATGCTTGTTGTTTCTGCTAATCATAAACTTGGTTTATATTTTTATTACAGTAAAGACCCAAAACTTTATGATGTGTCAATTATAATTCAAAATTGCTTGTGTAAATCTAATAAGGCTGATGTGAAATCGATGAGAGAGCTACGATGAATGTACTGCCTCCTTTTGTACGTTTAGAGCGTTTAGATTGAGAGGACTGATTCAGATTCTTATTGTGGAATAAATGATTAAAAATGGAAAAATTATTTTAATGGAAGTCCTTGAAGGTATACTTAACCATATTTTAATTGCTGCATAATTTTTAGATGGAAAAATTGATTGATATAGAAGCACATATTTATATTCAACAAATAAAGAATTAGAGTTAGCGATTAGTCCTAATACCAAGAAAGAAAATCGTAATATTGGTAAAACACTACTGGGGAAAGTGATCACATTCGAAATTAATGAAATTGGATGGTGAATTGTGATTATTATCCATACAATTATAATTTTTAACATTGCACTTATTATTATTGATTCTAGGGTAAAGGGAAGAATCTGTTTGACCAATGTAAGCTAAGTTACAAATATTGCAGGATAACTTATAAATGCAATTGAATACTTTACAGAAGTTAAGAGATTGTCATAAGATTTGAGTTGAAAAACCGATGTAAATGGACAGGTTTTGCATAAATTACTAGAGCTTAATAAGAGGGAAACATTTGCGCTTAATAACAGTATCAAATAGGAATTGTTGGTAACTGCCTCTAACACACACCGCAACCAGTGCTGAAGTACCGAGCACTATGTGTGATATGCGTACATTGCATATCACACTATTTTTCCAGGAATGCGATAAATTGAGTAAACTAATCATAACGAATGCATAACAGACTAAGAAAAGTAACCAATAAATCAAGGCATAATTTATATAACAAATTATAGTCATACGCTAAAATGTAAATACAAATAATAACATTTTATTCTAATAAACAAACACGAATAATAAAATAATATGTTAAGAAGCACATAACTTTTAACATTATAAGTTAGGAAGCAAATTACTCCATGAAAGAGAAAAACAAATGCGAGGAAGCAAAAACACCATAGATAAAACAACTCGATTCGGAATTAGCCCAACACATACAATAGAAAATAGATAATTCTTGAATAAATAGAATAGTACTTGGAAAGGAAAAGTTCTTGAATAAATAGAGATACTGAAAATTTATATATATATATATATATATATACAATAAATTTTCATTTAAATTTAATTATGATGTGACGATATATATATATATATATATATATATATTTATTTATATATATATATATATTTATTTATATATATATATATATATATATATATATATATATATATATATATATATATATATATATATATATATATATATATACCAAATTAATATTAATGAATTTCATTTTGTAACATTTTAATTAGAAATATCACTCTTTCACAGAGCAGTTTATACATTTTGACAATTTCTACAATTAAGCTTTCAAACGGACGGAATGTATATTGCCCAATATGTGAAAAAAAGTTTCGAGAATAATAACAGTCACTGGCCAAGTATAAAATTAATCGATAAGCAAACATGTATGCAGTGGTGGTAGAATTATCGTGAAATAAATATCTAAATATGTTCATCAAATCAAGTTTCTTGTATTTAATTTTCTGATATATACACATTTGGAAACGGTGAAAATTCCTTAGGGCGAACCATACTTATTTAATACATTTGCGTGCTTAGAAAATTTCACACTATGGGATTAAGTTACTGATTGAACCATCAGTTTTACTGGAATTACTGCTGTTTTCCATAAGAAAAGAGAAAGCTATGAAAGTTTTTAAATTCGTATAGCTGAAGATCTAATCGGGTAAATTTTCAAAAGTATATACAGACTTTAGTTTGCTTAATTTGGAATCCTGGCACGTTCTGCCTACTAATACCATGCATTTATCCAAATTTAAAACCATCTAATCTCTCCAGATTTCCCTTGCTATATTTTTTTCTAATTTGAAGAAAGCGACAAAAAATTCAGGCTTTCATATTAGTGGTTTACCTCTCTTCATTTCCCGCATCAAATAGCTCCCTGGCCGGTTGCTATGACAACCGTCTGAGCAGTGACGTCATTACTAAATGACTGGAAGAAACTTAGCTGCCAGAGAGAGGATAGCAGTAACCACATTCTAATCCACTTCAAAATAAGTTTTCATTTTTTAAACTCAAGTCATGAATTTTTTTTTTCGCTTTTCTCATTAATGCCGCTTTTACTTTAAACGACAGATATTGAATATGTTAAGTTTTTGAAAGTTTCTTTTATGAAAATGGCAATAATGTGTGTCGATCAATTCTGATTTGGAGGAAATGAGTGCAGACGATTTTGTTTGAGTTGACGGATAGGTCAGATCTAAATGAAATATTTAGAAAATTAGTAATGGATGAGATTCTGCGTAGCAATTTATTCCAGAAGCATTTGAATTTAGATCAAGATCTATAAATGTCAATTCATGTTTGTGTTTTTACGGGGATTTATGAAAAATATACTGAATACTGAGACTTCAAATTTGAACCAACATAGATGTAATCTTGATTTAGACCATAGACAATTTTGCAATTAAAATATCCTTTATTTGATTCTAGAACATGTACCAAGCGTTGCCTGGTTTGAATACCAGGCAACGCTTGGTATATGATGCATACTGGTATGATGCATACTGGATGGTATATTGGTATTTGATGCATACATCTGAATAAAAGTACACTGGTACAGCGAATTCTTGAAAACCAAACAACACTGTTACGATACTTCCACTTTAAAAAAATAAATAACTTAATACGCCCTAATTAAGTGTGCGGGGTTCATGCATTCCAGGTACATGGCCTTCGCTAGCTCAAGTGAAAATGCATAGTCTTTAAAGTTAAACTCTAGCATAATTAGGAGCTGAGATATATGATAAAATTAAGAAAAATGCCTAAAATTAGAATGAGGAGGGGAGAGTAATTTGAAAACCCTGCTTTCAAAACATCTTGCTTTCAAAACACCTTACATCGAAAACACTCACAGCGAATTATTTGCAGAAAATTACCAGAAACTTTAATTAAAATTGAAAAGCTTAATAACAACTAATTAAATATTATCAGTAAACAATTAATTTCGAATTATCAGTAAACCTAATTATATTTATATTCTTATCAGCGCAATTAATTCTGAAATCATCAGTAAAATTTAAAACATTGGCCTAAAAATATTAACATAATTTTATCAGATAACTTTACAGATATAACATTTAAATTGCTTGAACGGATATTGAATTCAAAACTGTGAATAAAATATCCAAAATATCCTAAAATTTCACTTATCCCAATATAATTCTTCACGCATGCGCACAAACATCGGAAAAATGACATTATGTACTCAAATACGTCACTACTTCTCCTAGCAGCAGATGTATGCTTGACGTCAGCAAGCATAGCAGTGATGGAGGGAATGGGGATCCTCTGTGCCCGAACATTGAACCGTCAATTTTATTCTTTTGTTTAAAAATTCACAGAAAATAAAAAATAGAGAGTTTTTTTAATACACACAGATTTTTGTCAAATCATGAAATTATGCTTATCAACCATGTTTGGATGCAACTAAATAAGAATCAAATAACCTAAAGCAGATGTATCGATGTAGCTAAAAACAACTAAATAAATATGAATTCTCCTACGGATTTGGTTTTACAGATTGTTAGAAGAATAATCTTCGACCTTTCTGACTGATGAAGCCAAGATGAATTCTAATAAAATTTTCGATCACTACGGCACCGATTTGTGTAAAATTCGCTTAAAATCGGACTTCAACATAAAATAACTAAACAACTAATTCTAATTAAAGAAACAAAATAGGATAAAGCATAATTAACTGCTATGCTTACCTAACGATTACGGTTAATCCCGTGACGAATTGTGTGATTGTCCGAAACATTGATTTTTTACCACAGATGACAAACACACACATACAAGACATACAGTGTTTTATTGCGAAAGGTATGTGTGTATTTTTACCCTATAAATACGAGAAACACATTTAATTCAACGCTGTATTACTCGCCTACCACACTTTAGACACAGGGATTAAACAACAACACTGCCATGTTCATATTTCATATTGTCACTATGTTGGTGACCTTAGACGACCGTAAAATTTTTTCCACTCTCTATTATTTATGATTTCTGAAGATTTTGCTGAAGATTGTATTCCCTTGTAAAAATGTGCCTTTGGTATTGTTAACAACATTGCATCAAGAGACCCCCCCAATTGAATGAAATATTTAAAAACATCCTGCACTTCATCAGCCATACCTGATTGGAAACACAATTCACAGCAATTTCGCTTCACCACCGCCGGCTGTCTCTTTCAACTTACAGCCTGCGCACCTCGTCTGTAACGTAACAGCAACTTCGTTCAGTATGAGCAAAATTCACTTTTTCAACCCAGATCGTCCGATCTACCCAAAGGTACAAGATTTCTATTTTTTCCACACAATTTAGACCGAAACTCAGTGGGGGCGGCATCCACAGGAAACGTACCCTCCTTTTCTTACCACAAATCTCTTGGAATGACGTACGGATCCACATATTTAATGTGCCCGTACTCCACGTGAATACAGAGACAGATTGGGTAGAACTGGGAATCGAACTCGGGTCGTTCGAGTGCAATCCCCGAGCTCTAACCACTGAACTATAACCCCCAGCTAAACTCACTGGAAGAGGAAGAGGTGTGAACGCTCTAAAGACAAAATAAAATGCCTTAAGCAGGATATGTTTTTAACTTTATGCTAAAACGCTTGCCTGCCACGCTTTACCCGGGATCAAACTCCAGCGCAGCTAAGTTAAGGATTTTGAGTTGTCCCTATACCCATAGAGAGCAATTTTATAAAATTCGTAAACTTCGAATAACATGTTATAATCTTACAAATTAAAAAACATGTTATTTGGTTCTAATACTTATTATTATAATCTTTCTTAATTTAAATATGACAGCCATGATCAAATGGCGGTACCTGAATTTTCTCTACATGTATAAGTTGATGAACACGTGTGAATGCATACAGATATCATTAAAGAAATATTTGAAACATGTTTAGAACAACCTCAAAAGGTGCATTTATATAGATATGAATAGTTCGCAAAATATTCCAGAAACATATGTATCGGGTACTATTTACTGCACTTCGTGGCTAGCCTATATTTCCCAATTCAAACAGTCTTCTAATTAACTCATTCACACCAATCTAAACTTTGGATTTCCAGATATTCATTGGGTTGTTTAAACAGCTTCTGAAGTTGTATAATGTGAAAGAAAATTTAATTATCATGACTACAAGGTAGTTAACATTCATAAATCGGTTGTTCTCTAGTTATAGTTCGTTGAGAAGTGCAATTTATAATTTGTTACCAACTTTGACACCGCCAAATACTCGTAGATTGCATTTATGAGAGTTATAATATCTCCAAGATCTAAAAGACTGCCCAAGTTATCTTTCAAAAATTTTCGACGTTGGCACCATATTCTGATATTCTTTGAGATCAAAATTCTGATATTCAAATAAACGAAACAATAAACAAATGAACGAAGCTATAAACAAATAAACCACACAATAAATAAATTAGCAAACATGAACTCTGTAAGGTTATTGATGTTCGATGGAATTTACTAGGCATCTTAATATAACAGAAGCATATTTTCGTTATATGCTTGATAAACGGTTTATCATAAACCTTACAATTAATTTTTTAGCTGGCAACAAATGCCATCCAGTAATGTCTGTTGCAAACTGTCAAAATCAGATTTGCTCCAAGCCAACATGTGTCGCATATGAGATGTTTTCTGACAGATGTGATATCATCAGATTTAAACCATTTTATCTTATTAACCCCACTATAACCGTAGCCAGAATTTCGCATAGGAGAGGTGTTTACCATCAAATGTAGGTTGATATTGCTAATTATCATTTAACCTATGTGTATCCAACTGAAAACTAATATAATTTTTCAGCCAATGGTGGGGGATGAATCCTACCTCCCCCCTTCTAGATTAATAAATCCAAGTCATATAAAGTACCCACAATAAGAACCCCCTGGATTTAAGTTTGCTGAAGAAATATTTTATATTGCTATTATGTAACATACAATCCATGAATGCGTGTGTTGTAATACCAATGTTCATTGCCATAAAAAGTTCCATATATTATCACTCGGAGGTAGATAGTAACATCCGTCTTGGAAAATCTATTTCAACCACAGATGAAACGACTATCGTCGCTCAATGAACGTCGGCTGAACAGTACACTGGCATAACCAAGTGAATACTCCTGTTTCAAATTCCAGCTGGGACATGAGTTCATAATAGTACCTGAGAAAATTAACTTGGATGTTAGATGCAGTCAATAATTAAGGGTTCCAAAATACGAATTTTAATTTTCATAGGAAGCTACGATTTATGGCACTAGTATTACAATCAGTGGCGGCCATTGGGGGCGCCGCGAGTACGCGCGACTTCATTGAGTAAACACCCCAAATTATTTTTTTAGTTATACAGATTTATTACAATTTCTATTGAAAAAATCTGAATTTTTGGTTCAATTAAAGGAGAATTATTAAAAATAAGTTATGAAAATGCCACTAGATGGCAGCAGTACACCTTTCTTCGGAGAACGTCGACTCACGAAAGCTGTATTGCACAGAATTTTCAACACATAGGGGAAAATATAGGGATATTTTTAAAGCCGCGTCCCTACCGTATACATTTATTGAGTGAAAGAACGGTATAGGAGCAATATTAGAAATTTGGCGTGAAAAAAAACCAGACATTGCAGATTTACTAGTAGATTGTGTCGCGGGAATGAGCGCGCCCCCGCCAAAAAGAAGCAGAAGAGTAGAAAAACATGAAGAGGGACTTCTCAAATTGGCTCAGTTTCGCTAATTTGGCTTCAATTTTCTACATTTAAGAATGTGTTTGTTCTCATTCTCGTCTTTGTTATAAATTTGGAAGTTTAAATAAACATTTGAACAAATGAGAGAATTAAGTGTACGTGTGTGGTGATGGGAAGGGGGGGGGGGTATGATATTTTAGGGGTTTCTGGCCATCGTGAATAAAGTGTCTTGGTTAGGACACTCAGTTTGAGGGATCGTTTGTCCCACCCAGCTGTCTTAATTATTGAAGTTGTTTCGCATTTCGTCATTTCTGATGTAGTTTGTCTGTTGTTCTGTTCTTCCGGAAGGGATTTATTTCTATGCTCTGGTTGATCTGCTGGTGACGAATTTCAATATGTTTGACTTCAAAATAATTCTTTAAACGTTTCCAATTTTTGGCACACTGTGGCACATAGGCTATTTTTAGTGACTTTCATAAATGTGTTGTTTCGGACATGTAGTTTGAGTTGACTTACCCAGCTGTCTTACTTTTTCAGCTATTTAACATTCAAAAATGCCTAAAAATTAAAGAAATTCTAAGTATTTGTCAAAAAAACTTTAAAATTAAATTTTTAACATGATCCTTTTATCTGACGTTGTTTTTCTGGAAAATTTTGGCCCGACCACTGGCAACTATATTATTTAGATACCCCTAGGCTTATATTTAAATTGAGGTAGCCCCCAAATTTCTTATCTCGCCTTCTAATTCAGCGAGTTTGATTCTAATCATGGTTATAGTCTCTGCACCATCTGTACGTGTCACCTAAATATATATTTTGTGCCAAGCCCCTGGACGTAACTTTTAGCTTAGCTCCCTCAATTTTACATCTCGTTTACTAACTGAGAGATTTTGGTTCTGCTAGTGGCTATAGCCTCTGCACCATTTGTTCACGTCACATGGATATGCATCTTTGTGAGAAATCCCTGAGATTAACTTTTACTTCAGTTACGCCCCCCCCCCCTCCAATTTCCCACCTCACCTCTTAATTGAGCGATTTTGATTTTACTGATGGCTATAGTCTCTGCACCATTAGCACATGTCACCTGGATCTGCATCTTTATAGTGATAAATCTTTGAGCGTAGCTTTTACTTCAAATAGCACCCCCCTCCCCCCCACACACACACTTATCCATCTCGACTCCTAATAAAACGATTTTGATTCAGATGGTGGCTATAGTCTCTGACCCACATGTACATATTAACTTGATATACATATTTGATGGATATAATATACATACGTTTTTTGCGTCAACCCCTGGGCTTAACTTTTAGTTTAACTAGTCCCCATAATTTTACATTTCAATTTCTAATTGAGCGATTTTGATTCTGCTGGTGACTATATAGTCTGAGCAACATCTGTACATTTCAATTGGATACACATATTTTTGTGTCAACCCCTGGGTATAACTTTTAGTTTAACTAGTCCCCAGAATTTTACATATCTGCTTCTAATTGAGCGATTTTGGTTCGGCTTGTCGCTGTAGTGAGTTTCTCTACCATTTGTACATATCACCTGGATATGCAACTTTAATATGGCAAATCTCCGAGCGTAACTCTTACTTTGGTTACCCCCCCCCCCAATTTTCTATCTCGCCTCCTAATTCACCGATTTTGATTTTACGGGTGGCTATAGTGTCTGAACCATCAGTACGTATCGCCAGAATATGCATATTTTTTAGTCAACTCCCTGGGCATAACTTTTAGTTTAACTAGCCCCTACAATTTTACTTAAATTAGGACTATGTAATGTTTTTCACTAGGAAAGATACGTTCCATGTGTCCAGACTTTTTATGAACGAGCGAGCAGGTGGGAGGTACGTTATTTTACTTAATACATCCGTCGTTTATATTTTTAATACTCCCGTTGCTATGCCCAAAATACGTATATGTATATACATATATATATAATATATATGATATATATATAAATAATATATATAGATATATATGTATATATTTATATTACTAACATATATATAGGCATAAATACATAGATGAGCGCCCCCCTCTACATGTCGCTCACGAGTCGCCACTGATTACAATGAATATGATGTTATTATAATATGATTTAAAAAACGTGCAGAGTAACGTGGTAGTAGTATAGATCTAAATGTCCAATAGTATTCGAAATCTGAAAAAAGATAATGTGAATTTCGCTCCATCTATAGAAATGTATTCTGGTCGTAAAAGCTATGCATATGGGCCGTTATTTGTCCAAGCAGAAATTCGTAGTTTGTATTCTGGCTGGGCCGTGAGTTCGTTACAATCACGTCCGAACAAATTCGACTTACAGGTTTAAATGCAACGAATCACTGCCTTATCCATATGTCTAGAAAGTAAAAATACAAATTGCACCCAAAAATTGTTAATAAACAGACCGATATGAAGGAATCGTAAACATTTAGGAAAGTCATTTTACTGTCTTGCAATTCCTGCATTATTCTTAATAACTCAGGGCGATCGGCGAGGGTCTTCAATATAAGGTTGGGCACTCAGGCCGGCCATCAATAAAAAAGTTGTAAACTTAACGTAATGGAAATTAAGATTCGTCATTCGTGATGTCACGACCCAGAGTAAACTTTGAGAGGAGTTTCCAGAACACACACATTATTACAGTTAAAAATAGTTTGTTAATTTTGAAGTGGCAATGTCAAGGTGTGAGCTACTTGAGCAAAGATTTAAAACTGTGCGCTGCACACAGGATCTAGTGACGTCCAAGGAAACTGAGTGACGTCATTAAGATGACAATAGCTGTTAACACTTTCGGTCCCTCTTGAGAGCCCGAGAACAACATGCGCGCGTTCTTAATTCCCATGTCGTCATATGTACAGAACTGGATAAAAATAATTAAGTCAGTCATGCCCAGGGACGAGAACCCTCCTGGAGATCGGTCGGCAATGTGAAGCTGTAAACGAAACGGGCAATGAAAGAAACAAAACCAAAGCAAAAGCCCTCCTAGAGAACCTCCGCGTGTAATATTCTGCACAACTCTGTAAAACACGTTCGTAAACTATGACGTACCATTTGAACAACCGTACAAACAGAACTATTTCATAAACCTCTGCCAGAGATTTAAAATGCGACCTAAACGAAATGTCTAAGTTAAACATCGACACAAGAACGGTCCCCCGGGGCGCGGTAGCCCATTGGTTAGCGCGCTGGAGTTGCACTCGGTAGGCCCGGGTTCGATTCCAGCCACTGCCAAAACTGCCGCCGTGTTCATGCGGAGTACGATCACGTTAAACATGTGGGTCCGAAAGTCCTTCCGAGAGGTTGGTGGTAGGGGAAGGAGGGTACGGTCCCTGTGGATGCCTCCCCCACTGGGTTCCGGTCTAAATTGGGTGGCACTTCCCGACCGTCCAAACAGTTACCTTACACCTTTCTGGTAGGTCGGACGGTCTGGGTTTCAACAACAACAAGAACGGTCCCCCGGCCGTCCAAATTGTTGCTCTTAGTCCTTCGGACGAGTCGGACGGTCTGGGTCTTCAACAAGAACGGTCCCTGTGGATGCCTCCCCCACTGGGTTCCGGTCTAAATTGGGTGGCACTTCCCGGCCGTCCACACAGTTACCTTACACCTTTCTGGTAGGTCGGACGGTCTGGGTCTCAACAACAACACGATATAACGCAGGGCCAACGGCCGTACCGTGCTGAAAACACCGGTTCTCGTTAGATCACCGAAGTCAGGCAGTATCGGGCGCGGTTAGTACTTGTGTGGGTGACCACATGGGAACACCGCGTGCTGTTGGCATATTTCGGGCGCGGTAGCCTGGTGGTTTGCGCGCTGAATTTGCTCGCTGCCACAACTGCCGCCGTGTTCATGCGGAGTACGATCATGTTAAACATGTGGGCCCGTAAGTCCTTCCGAGAGGTTGGTGGTAAGGGAAGGAGGGTACGGTCCCTGTGGATGCCTCCCCCAATGGGTTCCGGTCTAAATTGGGTGCCGCTTCCCGGTCGTCCAAACAGTTACCTTACACCTTTCTGGTAGGTCGGACGGTCTGGGTCGAGGAAGAAATAGTTGCTCACGTCCTAGGATGAGTCGGACGATCTGGGTCTTCAACAAGATATAACGTTCCGGCCGTCCAAACGGTTACCTTACACCTTTCTGATAGGTCGGACGGTCTGGGTCTCAATAAGATATAACGTTATAAAATTTCTGAAAGATACTGATTCAGACAAAATTCTTCTCCGTCGCTTCAGACAAAAACGAATTGGCATATTTCTTTGAAGTTTAATTTCTCTGAGAAATAATGAGCTAACTTAGACCTTTTGCAAATTTTAATTTTTAAAAAAATTTAAATTTCTAAAATTTTGACTGAGCTACAGAGGTGTGTAATTAGCAGATTTTTTTTTGTGGATATAATTTAGGTAACAGATAATTAGTTAACTTAGAATATTTCATAAGTTTAAATGTTAAAAAAAAGTATATTTCAATTACCGGAAAACAAGTGACTTAATTTAACATTTACGAAGAAAGTAGTGAGGTTATTCCCATACGCTGTTCCTCTGCATAACGGGTGGGATTCCACAAATTCACTCGCAGAGCCGAACGTAATTATTGAATCGCTAGTTTAAAATATTTGTCAAAAATATAACATTTTTCCACAGACTAGCAATAAAGTTTATCATCATTTTTGGACCTACAACTTTAACAGTGTCTTAATATTACATTTGTGAAATAATCTGATCGCGAAGGATAGTGGTTTAAAAATGAAACTTCTGTTTAGGACGCTGAAGTTGAGTTTCTTCAAATAAATCGAAACAAAAAGGAAAATAAAACCAGTGTTACTAAGTAAGCTTCATTAGCAGCAGAGAAAGTATATTTTTGTTTCCTGTCGAATATTTTATTTGCCCATCATTCAATCGGTTAAATCACGCAATTAAACTGCAAAATATTGAATGAAAACAAACTTTTTAAACATTTAATAACGTCAGAAATTAAAATTTGAAAGTCTTAGGCAAATATGATTTTGGAAGAAAATTATGCATACTTTAATTTAAGACATATATTCAAGAAATCCTATAATTATCTTTTGAAATGCGCGCTTTATCTAAGTTGAACTTCAACATTTTTTCACGTCGTAGTTTTTATTGCACGTTTTCTAATTAAAATTAATTTGAAAGACATTTTAATAATCTTTTAAAAATGTTAACGATTTAAAGAAATGGATAATTAGGACGCGCACTAATTAATAAACTCCCTCCCAGTATTCACAATCACGTCAATAATCGAACTCTGCTTACTGCGCATGTGTACTTTTTAACACTTTACAACAAAGTTGAAAAGTGTTTATGAATTTGTTCATTCTGTCTGTCTGTCTGTCTGTCTGTCCGTTAGCACGATAACTGCCGTAAAAATGACTTAATCAAAATGAAATTTTAGTATGTTGTTCAGACGGTCTATAGAACCTATGGGAATATAAATGAATAATATCACCCAATTAGTTTTGGATTGAACCCGGGTCAAAAAAATGAAATACATTGAGGCCTATGGGACCTAATTCTTCAAACATTTTTTAAGCGGATTTAAAATTCACAAATTGCTTCGAAAATTTTAGGTAATATTCAAATTGTTCCATAAAATATATAAAAAAATTTGAGCGAAATATATTCAGTAGTTTTTTAAATAAAAATTAAAATAATAATTACACCTCTTATATGAAACGATCACGTAACCATGATATGAAACGATCACATGACCCACTTCAAAATGATATATGGCATCCATCTTGTTTCAAAATCGTGATTTTTTAAAGTTCTTTTTAATTCATATTGAGTGTTGTATCCGTCCTAAAACTACTTTATTTTTGCTTAAATTCTGTGCATCTACATACTGAAACAACGCAATGACAATATATTTGAGTTTAAATGCTCATCTAAATTTGATTATTTCTACAACTAAGCCTATTTTTCAGCTATGTAAACTGTAAACAGCAAAATATATAGAATGAGTTGTATTAGAATTCCTGTATTTTTTTAACACAAAATAATTTAGTGCATGGAGTCTGCATGGCTGATATGAATGAAATAGTAATTGATTTCATAAAGAGAAGGACGATTTTTTTTTATGAAGTTTCAAGCATACAGTTTAATTTTTTGTAGCTCCATGGTCTTAAATAAAATGTTTAAATAAAATAAATTATTATAGTATTGTGATGAATGAAATGAATGGGAGAAAGTAATGAATGAAATCCTGTTTTTATAGAGAGATCCAGGCATGTTATTTTTTCTATGACGTCATTTGAATTAATTTCAGTAGTTTTCGATGAAGTTTTCAAATATAATAAGTTATCGTAGTATTGTGATAATTCTAAAACTATTACCGAGGAATGTATAACATTTTAGAGATGTTTAAACCAGGCAATTTATATTTCAATGCCGTCATTTGAATGAAGTTCATTTTTTTCGATGAAGGTTTAAGTTTTCAAATATAATAAATTAATGCAGTATTGTGATAAGTTTCAAAATATTACCGAGGAATGTATTGCATTTTTGACTTGTTTAAATAAAATTGCATTGAAGTTGGAAAGTGTTTCATTATCAATGCTTTAAGCATGATTGATCTTTCTTATGTAAGATAGACCCCGTTTTTTCAGTCATTGCATCTCAGCATCACTCAGATTATTAAAACAACGAAGAAGCTCCAGCGTTTTTGATATGGATATATACACACAAACCTGTTTTTGTGCGGTGGAAAGGGACCATATAAAAGAAAACGCATAAAAAAAATCGCACAAAACTTCACGAGTAGCTATAAAAAATAGTTTTCGCAACACAATTAAAAAGTATTTTTTTTATGCGGTGAATAGGAACCACATAAAAAAATCTCATGTAGAAAATAACTCAAAACCTTACGAAATAACTAGGAATTGCTTTTTCAAACGAAATCAAGACACGAGGCTTGGCAGCTACTTGGAATCTCGCCAAACCTTTTGGAATCTGATTTAGAAAATACACATGCAAACATTTTTAAATATTTTATTTACATATGTACTTATTTTACACATACAAAACTTTTCAAAACGAATAACCATTATCCTTCGTAGTCTGACAATGGGAATATGAAAGCACTTTGATGGACGTCAATTAATATTAGATTTTAAAATTAAAACACACGTAATATTCTTTTTTATTAAATCACTTTATTTAGTTGGTCACTTTGTCACTTTGTCACTTTAGTTTGTCAGTTTGTCACTTTGTCACTTTGTTTGTTTTACTTTGTCACTTGCGCAGATCAGAGACGAATAAAAAAAAAGCAACTCTTTGCTCCCTTCAAGTAAACTTCTTCTACCTACTCGTTAAAACAAACAAAACAAAGCATGAGACTATTCGCCAACTATCTCATTAGCAAAAAACCAACTCAGCGACCTAACGAGACACGCAGTCCGTTTCAGGAAAACCCGAACTAACACGATGCAGATGTTCTTCAATGTTTATTTGCGATCAATGCATTTTTGCTTTGCTATGCAAGAATTCCATCGCAACATGCTATTGCACATTTCATTTATTTGCATGGAAATTCTTGTGAGTTCCACAATTAAATTATGCGATTATAGAATTCAATACATATGTAATGTAATTGGCTGACGCAATGGTCATGTAATGTGATGAAATACATATCAAAAATCGAAAACACTAAATGGCCGATCAAACCTACTAATTTTTCTTTTATTGATAACTTCGTCAATTATGTTCCAATTTGATTGATATTTTCATATACCGCACAAAAAAAATCGTACAAAAAAAATCGCACAAAAAAAGACCGCATAAAAACAGGTTTGAGTTACGATTAAACAATTTAGACAAATTTCGAATATATTTTCTCTTAAATAAAAATTAAATTAATTCAATATTGGCTAAACTATGGAATATTTTTACTATTTTCTCATATTATTGTATGCAGAAAGTTAACGACAAATTTTTAACCGAGATTTATACGAAATGGTACATTCACATATATTCTGAACACATTTTGAACACATTTTAAAATATTTCTATCAGTATGTATGTATGCATCTATAAGGTGCGTACACAAATGCTCAAGAACGCATGCACGTATCACTAAGAAATTATATATGTAAGTAAATGAGGCGCAGAAATAAGTATTCACCTGCCTTGTAACCGCATACGGCACTTCGATACGCCCACTAAAGGAATGCTTAATACACTTTTGGCCAGCTGCGGCTCTGGAAACATTAACCGTTACGCTAATACGATCGTGTTTATACGGTCGGTACGTGTTTATACTTGGTATTTTACGGTGTATAATACCAAGTGCGCCTTATTGACCTCTGCACAAGCGTATTACGCCCAAATTAAGCTTCTTTGATACATACTCTCGAAATAAGCGTATAAGGAAAAAAAGCGAATAAGGTAAAAAAAAATATTTACAGTTTAAAAATAAGTACTAAAATTCCTTAAAAATTTTTGGAAAAAGTAAAAAAAAAAAAATTGCCAATCTTGAAAGCAAAAATAAAAATCTGATGTGGGCAACACATGACTTTCCTTATATAATGCAATGAATTTACTACTTTTACAGTAAAAAGACATAGATTATAATTACAGTAGATATTTATATTCTTTCCAAGATATTGAATTTTCGTCAATGAGTCGTCCTTTTCATTGACTCATTTTTATCCATTTGGCGAGTTTTTCGTTAATTTAGTAACATTGAAAAAGTCGCCAAGTTGGTGACATTCCACCAAATTCGTCGCCAAAATCTCGCCAAGCGTTATGAACGAAGAAATAAGTTATTCTTACAACAGATAAATGACTATTGATGTTCAAATACAAAAGTCTTACTCAAAGTATCTTTTTTCATGAATGGAACGAGCTAGATCCACGAGAATGATGTCACCCAATTTATCGCATGGTATTACATATGAAAAGTGAACATGTTTCTCAATAGGAAATATTTTTTTTTTATTTTATATGACTTTTTGATAATTTTTTTGAAAAATGTGCAATATCTCGAGAACGGTTTGTGTTAGCGTTCTAAAATTTATGCCAATCGTTTTCTAATGAAAAATTACATAAGAAATGTCTATTTACGTAACTTTATTAGAGGTTTTAATTTTTTGACGATTTTTTCAAAATTTCTCTCAAAAATTTAGGGGGGTTCTGAACATTCGACTGCGTATAAAAACAATATGCTTCCAGTGTTTATGGATTGTGATTTTTGTACCAAATTTCGTTCGAATCGGTCCATTCGTTCGTCAGTTATCATCTCCACGGACTCACTGACACACACACATACACACACAGACATCACTTCAAAAATGTTTGATTCGTGATCAGGGATGCTTGAAACGTGCTCCCCCGTCGAAAACTCGAATTCGAATTTTCGACCCCGTCACAATACTTTCCTGATACATTATGTATATAAGGAAAGTAAAAATAAACATCAACATGAAAAAACAAAAAGTTATGTCTAAAAAACACTGTGATATGTAATTGCCTTGCTTTTGCTTTTTAATTCTAGTACTTAACATTATTACTTGACATTCTAATACTTAATTTTGATACTTGACATCCGGTACTCAACATTTTGCATTAATTAATTTTTAATATATGTAAGTAAACTGTATAACACGTTAATTATAAATTGAATATTTTTTCAAAACATGGCACATATTCTACTCCCAGATAAATACAGATATCGCATATGATAATTTTTTCATAGTGATGTTTTTTTATTTAAGGTTTGCGTTTTTTATTTTCTATTTCTTACTTTTTTAAAGCTTTTTTAGGGTATTGCTTATTACCATATTAATGCACAAATCATTGTGATAACATATTTTGAACTTCAACCAATTTATTCATTTATTTGCCTAAATATTACAACATTTAAATGAACTTATTCGAAACATGGCACGTATTCTACTCTCAGATAAATATCATATCGCATATGATAGTTTTTTCATGGTGAATTTTTTAGAACAGATTGACGTTTTTTGTTTTCTATTACGATTTTAAAGCTTTTTCAGGGAATTGCTTATTATCATATTAAAGTATATGTAGGTCGGGAAATTTTCCCGAAAATGGAAAATTTTCGAAAAATGTTGGATTTTCTTTTTGTAATTTATTCCTAATTCATTTGAAAATGAAATATAATATTCCATCCACACTGCTTTTTAAAAAGTAGATAACTTTGCAAGAAGTTTTCAATTATTAAGTTTTCTAATTTTGAGGAGGAACGGGAATAATGCTTTATTTTGAAAATAAAGGATAGACAAGAGCAAAAAGGGTACAAGTGGCATTTTACTCATTCGGATAAAACAGCAGGTAATATTTTTAGAAATCTATTCTTCCAAAAAATTATAAAATTCTTGGAAAAGTAATAAAAATGGAATATTTTCGCAAATGATTCGGTTGATGGAAAATAATTTAACAACACTAAATATATGCTCACTACATATATGTTTAACTCAATGTACATCAAATTGCCTGTTTTATATTCTGGTACTCACCTATTTAATTATAAACAGGCATTTTTTAAACAATTTTTTATATTGTATATAGGAATTATTTTCAAAAAAGCTTTAATTTTAAAAATTTATTTTTAATATTTTTTATAGTTAATAATATATTTCTTATACCTTGAATAAACTAGACAATTTAATTTTCTTTTTATTATCATTATTAATTACTTAGTAGTAGTAGTAATAGAGTAGTAGTCAATTACGAAAGTGATAGGCTCAGGGCTCGTGTTAGGTTTATTTACGTACTATAGTGTATAAACAGGAGTCTTTCAGATTTCCCTTTCAACTATTATCAGCAGGATTGAGTGATTAAAACCCTATTTATCTAAATCATGTATTTTTAAATCATGGATTTTGGTTAAAAAAAACTGACCCCCGGAATCCCCAACCCTGGTCAGCAGGAGTTTTATAAATATTGTTAATATAATATTTAATACATTTTTAAATTATAAGCAGTTTTTATCTTTATTTATAATATTTCTATATCCCAATAAATAAAACTGCTGCTTTTGAGAAAACTTTCTAATAGTACCTTAAAGAAAGAAAGCAGATGAAAGTTAAAGAATATTTAATAATTTATCTCTTACACCTGTAATAAAAAGTAAATTATTTATGATCTGGAAAGGGTTTAACGATTTTTACTTATTTTTAATTTCTTTCTTTCGTGCATTCTTTTAAATTTATAATTTAAAAAAACATTTTTACTATTGTTACAGATAGAATATAATTTTGCAACTTTTCAGAAGCACATGTACTCACTGAAAATATTAAATTGCAACTGCTGAAAAGATATTAGAAATGTTTGTGCATACAATACTTTTATATATGTCTAAATTTAGACCCAAATTTAAAATTATATTATTTAATATATATATATATATATATATATATATATATATATATATATATATATATATATATATATATTAAATAATATATTTAAAATTTTCTAGAAAACCCACAGTCCTATATTAAAGCAGAGAACATTGTTATAACATATTATGAACTTCAACCAATTTAGTCATTTACCTTCCTAAATATTACGACATTTAAATTAGTTTATTCGAAACATGGCACATATTCTACTCCCAGATAAATAGCACAACGCATATGGTATAGATCTTGTGCCTGGATATACATCGTCCACTTTAAACAATCTGTTAATTAACCCATTCACGTCAGTGCAAACTTCCAGGTTTCAGGGATATTAGCTTGTTTAAACAGCTTCTGCCGTGGTATAACAGGAGAGAGAAAATTAAGTTATCCTTTACAACAGGCTAATTAAAATCCATATATCGATTGTTTTCAACTTATAAAAGCGCAACTTATAAAAGCTTCGTTTAAAAGCGCAATTTAGGGTTCGTTATCTGTTTTACCTTCGTTAAATATATTAGACTCATGACAGTTGAGCTTGGTAGAAGACTCTAATAGATTTATTCAGCGCCGTTGTTTCATTTTGTTAACACTAGAAAGACGGAAGCGGCCATTTTGACCACATAACTACTTTGACCGCTGCCGCCGTTCTAGGAATATTGTTGATTTGTTCTCTTATTATAAAACCTAGAATAATTTTCTTCTGTGTTTTCAATAACTTTAAGAAAATAAGAAAAGTCATCAAATTTCAATGGGCTGGGATTAGCCGTTCTGGAGAAATCGTTTCTCAAAGTAGTTATGGAATCAAAATGACCACTTCCGTCGTTCTAGTGTTAATAACCCGCTTCTAGCAAAATTTAGAGGGATTTGCACGAACACACACTTATATATACATACACACACATACATGCACACAAACATACATAATACATATATACCTACAACGCGTATAAAAATACAACACATTATACATGCACACACGTATATACAAAAACGCACATATGTACACGCACATATATGCATACACATATGCATAAAGGCTAAACAAATATGATGTACTTTATGAAAATATCAATGATGGAAATTAATTAAATCAATGAATAATTAATTGTGTATAAAAAATAACATGGAAACAATAATGTTGTGTAATTTGTAAAAAAAATGGTTAATTATGTTAAAGGTATCAGTAAATGTATATAAGCGAGTAAATATTAGGCGAGTGAATATGCATATACATAAAAATACGTAGGTGAAAAGATACATATGCGTAAATTAGTCAAAATTTAAATTTTGCTTGATTCGAAAGCTCGACCTGATGTAATGTTGCTGAGTACATATAACTGATATATATTGTATAACATGTATAGAAAACTTGTGTTCACAACAAAACTTTGTTTAAACTTACAACAGATCTATGACAAGCTTTCATCAAGGAAAAATAACAATTATAGAGTTGCAAAAGACACAAACTTCATTGGTGTTTCTTTTTTTTCGTTTAATTGTGTCAGGTGAGATATGTGAGAACAGAATACACATAAACAGGTTTATATGATTATTTATGATATCCAACAGGCCAGACAAAGGAACCCAGGCTGGTTTATGCCAGTTTTACAGCGGTCCTGACCCGAGAGGTCAAGGAAGCCATAAAAAAGGAGCTGAAGATGAATCCACGAGATTGGTTCAAAGTTAAACCAATATGGAAGATGTGCTCCCACATCGCCCTGGGGTCAACCAATGATAGCAGAAAAGACGTGACGGATCTCAGGCAAAAAAGGTGCCGACCGACATAAAGTTCTACAGAGATAGATAATTAGGAATTCAGATATGTAAAAAAGACAGTAACAGAGATATAAGAAGAGAGAAGAGTAATAGTTGATAGTAATTAGAGTCGATATAGACATGCAAATAGTTCTACAGAGATGAGCAGAACTGTTGGCGAATATAGTTGGAGAGTGCAGTTAGTCGGGATGCAGATATGCATTAAAATTCGGCACAAGTTCATAAAGAGATTTATCAAGCTTCTCATACAGTGCAGTGATGGTGCGGTGGTTCAACAACCAATGATCCACAACGTGTAACAGCAGCAATAAATTATGTGCTTAAAAATATATACAAAACATCATAGTCAGTTTAGAAATATTTGTATGCTTGGTCTCACATGTCCAGTCTTCTCCTTAAATATATAAGTATAATTGTTGTAATCTATTTATGAATATAAGGTCCTTAATAAATACGTATTTTAAAGTTAAAATGGATGCAAATAATTATTTGGTAGCATTATGTTAATATATTTGATTCCAGAAACTCGTACTAAAGACTTAATGGCGGGTTTTATGCGACACAATGCAATGTTATACGACTTACGATCAACGGTCATGTTTAAGATGTTCAGTTTAATATATGCTTCGCATAATTATTTTGTTTGAGCACCACACAAACACTTTTGGAAGTCCAGCATTTGGATTTATAATTTTAATATACACAGGAAATTTATCAAAAAATAAAATACATTTTGAATAAAATGTTTATTTTAGTCAATTAACAACTTGTTTTCTAATTCATTCATATGTCACAACCGTTTTCTGCAAATTAGTGAAAACCATCTAAATAAAACTACTGTCTTTCTGCTTTACTACCACGTTTCAGACTTAGAAATATCTAGGATTTCAAGTTATCACCAAAAATTAATAAATCTTATTCTTGCCACAAATGATGATAATGTGGTGCTTGTTCTCTTTAGACAAGAATGGCCTTCTAGCCTGAGGGATCTTACTCCACGATTAGAACTGGACAACGTTGAAAAATCAAGATCACATGGGCCTTCTACACCATACTGGGTGGGTGTGTCCTCGTCCATCCCAACCTAAAACTTTGATCTGGGTAGCACATGACTTTCTTTATATAATGCAATGAATTTACTTCTTTCACAGTGAAAAACTGATGAAAATATACACGGCATAGTATCTATAACGTTGAATTGTACATGTTGGCTCTTTTCAGAATAAAACCATGTAAAACTATTTCTTACCCAATTACCTTATATTTCGCGCAACTCTAAATTAACAATTATTAATACTGATAGCGTCCTCAATAAGCAATATAGTCCATATATTAAAATATTTAGTAATAAATTCATCAATTAAATCTATCATGCATTTATTAAATTCTGTAATAGAAGAGTTTAATAATCTGTATAATAAATGATGCATTTAATCAACGGAACTCGGGAACAATCATATCCCTTCCGCTTTATACAGCACTATTATGATGTTTTTTGCAGAAATTATTGTGATAAAAATTATGTTAATTTATCCGACATCATACAATACAACTCAACTCTTACCTAGGATTATCTGATTATTTCACATCCAGATGGCTCTATAAGTTAGACGCGACTTTTTTATGTATGCTTTCCCATTCGAAGTTTATGCGCTTTATGCAACTCTTCCATGATTCTCGTCTTGCTGGTTAGTAAAATTTCCATTTTTTTGTTATTTTGATCATTTTTATGTTGTCTGGGATTCAGCCATTTTCCCCCACGGGCATGATCGATTGTTGTTTCGGGCGTGCAGAGTCTCTGGGAGCGTTTTCATGAAGTCAAAGCTAGCTTCAAACCAGGAAATAGGGGTCGCAATCCCCCTTGACCTTTCTGCAACCCTGTAAACACAATCATTCCAACTATATATTTTCTTTTTTCATTTTAAATCTTATATTTCAAGACTCTGATAGTGCGGCAATTTGCGCCTTTCTCTTTCTTGAATTTCATACTTTTTGTGATTGTATTTCTTTATATATATATATATATATATATATATATATATATATCTTATTTCAATATATATATATATATATCTTATTTCAAAGAGAATTCTTCGATCTTTTCAATGGCGTAAAGATGGAAACTCAACAATAATATTTACTTTCATGTTCTTTAAAAAAATATATGTTTACAATAATTTTTCATTTAATTTTAATTATGATCTGACAAGTCTTAGGTCAAATGTTTTCTACAGCAACCATATGGACAACTCTTAGTTAAGCTGAACATTATAAAATCAACTCTACAGAGTACGAGATTGCGAAAAATTAAAAGTGAAATGTATTGAATCAGATAATAGGTACCAGTCGTATTTTAAAGTTGTATTCTATGTAATGAAGAATTTCGTTTAACCATTGTTTCTCATATAGAGTTTTCAGCAAATCAATGACACTGCGTTCAATAAGACGGCAGTTAAAAAAATCTGATGTGGGCATCACATGACTTTCCTTATATAATGTAATGAATTTACTTCTTACATTGTCGAAAATATAGTCAAAATTACAAAAATGATGCCTAATTGATGAATTTCTTATTAAAATATTTGGCGTATATTGCTTATTGAGGATGATATTAATATTGATAATTGTTAATTTAGAGTTGCGTAATATATAAGTTAATTGGGAACGAAAAAGTTTTACATGGTATCATCCACAAAAGCGCCAAATGTGCAATTTAATGTTGCAGACAGTATGTCGTAGAAATTTTCATAACTCTTTCACCGAAGAAGTAAATTCATTACATTCTATAGGAAAAGTCATGTTATGCCCACATCAGATTTTTTTAACTGCGATCTTATTGAACGCAGTGTCCCAGATTCGTGCTCAACTTTAGCAGAAAGACACTGTTTATACGAAATCCTTCATTACATAGAATATAACTTTAAAATATTATTGGTTCCAATTATCGGATTCAATACATTTCACTTTTAATTTTTCACAATCTCGTACTCTGTAGTGTGATAGTATAATATTCAGCTTAACTAAGAGTTGTCCATATGGTTGCTGTAGAAAACAATTGACCTAAGACTTATCAGATCATAATTAAAATTAAATTAAAATTTATTTTAAATATATATTCTTTTAAAGAACATGAAAGTAAATATTATTGTTGAGTTTCCATCTTTACACCACTGGAAAGATCGAAGAATTCTCTTTGAAATAAGATATATATATATATATATATATATATATATATATATATATATATATATATACGCGAAGAGAAAAAATCGACGCACCAAGAAAGAATTATCCAAATGAAACAAAATGTGGTGCGTGTAATGTGGATGTACAGAAAAAAAAATGAATAGAATTTAAGAACAATTGGATGATTTATTGCACTAAAATATCTACACAAAGTGAGTACGTCAATATGGAGTTGGCCTACCTCTGGCCTTGATGCAAGCTATTACCCGGGGTGGCATTGATGCATAAAGTTGTTGGAAGGTTCTCTGAGGGATGTCGTTACAAATGGCCTCCAATTGACGAGCTAAGTCATCTACATTCCGGGATGGTGGCAATGGACGCCCCATCTCAGCCAAAACGGGTTCAATAGACAAGAGATCTAGGGATTTGACTGGCCAAGGCAGTGTGTCGTAAGCAGGCAGTAAACCAATAGAGAGGCATGTCGTGTGTGGGCTGGTATTTACTTGTTGATACAGTCAGACTGTCAAAGGAATCACAATACAATGGGTCGTAGAATGTCGGCAACATATCGCTGTGCTGTGATGGTGCCACGGACTCTATGACAGGGGTCGAAATGGGACTCATCACCCAAGACAATTCGTTCCCAATCCGAACAATTCCACGTTGCTATTGCATTTCCATTGCAATAGCTGTTGACGGTGCATACTGGTCAGTGGTAGGCGGCGGAATGGACGCCGCGAGTATAGGTTCCTTTCCTATAGCCTTCCATTAATGCTTTGTGTGGTCACTTCCCTGTTTGTCATACATTGGATGGTTGATAACGACGAAACTCGTGCTATCACAGCTGATCTGACAGTCAGTCCATGTTCCCGCTCTGAGTCGCTCTACACCGTCCTCTGCCCACGACCGCTGATATCTGCCATTTCGGACCCGTTCCTGGCAAAATTGTCTAACTGCTGCATCGCTCCTACCCAAATACCGAGCGATTTGACGGTGTGTCCATCCAGCCTCATGCAGTCCGGCCGCACTCCCTCTTTCAAACTTCTTCATATGCTTGTAGTGGCCACGCGAATTTGCCGGCGGCGCATTGTTACAACCAAGGTACCTAAACGCAACCGAAATCCACTGCACGTTCTGTTCCTGAAAGCGAGGTTTGCTCCTTATATACACCACAATGGTGCTCAGGCTCAATGCGCTGTAATTCATTCATTGGCTGCGAATTTTTGATGATTTGCATAATCGGTTGAAAGGTGTTATCATGTAAATTTTCATCACTACTGGATTATTTTGCGGGATGCTTCGATTCCTTTGTTTTAGAGTGTATATATATATTAAATATATTTATAACATTTTATACATATATATTAGATTTATTTATATTACATATATATGTATATATATAATATATAAATAAATCTAATATATATATATATAATTGAAGATTTTTATTTTAACTTGTAATTTATCTATATACCCGAGATATACCATTAATAGAAAAATGCGGTATATAAAAAAAAAGAAATGAGAAATGACTGATGTGGTAACTAAAAGACTGTACAACATGCTGTTATATCTGAGAAACAATAAAAGTAATTATGATAATCTCGTATATTATAATATTTAAAAATACTCCTGTTATTATATGCCATAAGTATCGTGAAGGTAAGGAGATCGACTTGAAAGAAGGGTGAATTAAAACTTGTATATGAGAGCAAGTAAGAAAGTAATTTAATTCATAACTAAAGCAGTTACTTAAGGTACTAATCCCCTGGTTCCCTACGTAAGCATACAAGGTGTAAATACTAATGTATAATTACTTAATATATAAGATGAAAAAATGCAAATTAGTAACAAAGTGTAGCTCGATGAGCTAGACCTTTTCTAGCTCCCAAAAAGTGTGGATATGGAATAAATTGAACATTAATGTAATAAAATGAATAAGAAAAGCATTTCTGAAACCATGTACGTTATCAAGGGCCATACATGTTTCATTAATGCTGATTCTACGTTTCTGTGTACACAACTGTAAAATGTATTACAGAAGTAATGTACATGGTCCGACGTAGAAGAAAATACAAAGTGGATCAAATACACAAAGAAATCAATTATGAATAAAAAATATACTATTACACCAGCTTGTGGCAAATTATTTAAATGAGAATACAATGTAGTTTAAAGTAAAATCGAAATAATATAATGAATATATCTATCCCTGGTTCTGATGAACTTCTGAAATAACATGAAACTGACCAAATACCTCAGAATAGGTTACAGTGAATTCTGTTTCTGACTTGGCAGTTTATCTCAAAGCCGGTTATAGTTAATTATACGAAATTTTTAACTGTTAGAAGAAAACATGGAGATGAAGAATTGTTAAAGTATGATTTGTCAATATGTTGTTGTAATTTTAGCAAGGTGTTGAATTTAAATTTGAAATGTGTTTTAATAAAAGAAAAAATAAGGTTGGGCGAGTAGTTATTTTTGATAGTGGTGTTTATGAATTTATGAATATGTTCTTTGTAGTAACATGGTGTACTTCACATTTTGATTTTTATTAACTGGTTATTAATAATATTTCTATATACAGATTTTGAAAAATTGGAAGAGAAATGTTGAAGTTTATTTACTTTGAAATTATAAGTTACTGTTTTGTCATAGATTTTAAATTTTAGTGTGTCTGCATTATGAATTTTTAAACTAACGTCTAGAAAATTGTTCCAGATGGATGTATATACATTTTCAATTAGTTGTAGATTAGGTTGATAGAAATCAAAGTTTAATTCATTGGCATCATTAGTAATTCCAATAATAATTAGATCAATATATCTGTACATTATATGACTGTTGAAAGGGCTCTGCATTTCGTAAAAATGTAGATAAAGGTTGGCCAGTATGGTGGATGATATACCTCTCTGTGGTATTTCCTTATTTAATTTGTATATGCATTTTCCTTGAACTATATACTGTTTGAACAAAATGAATTTTAGGGCGCGGTAGCCCTGTGGTTAGCGCGCTGGAGTTGCACTCGGTAGGCTCGGGTTCGATTCCAGCCACTGCCCAAACTGCCGCCGTGTTCACGCGGAGTACGATCACGTTAAACATGTGGGTCCGTAAGTCCTTCCGAGAGGTTGGTGGTGGGAGATGGAGGGTACGGTCCCTGTAGATGCCTCCCCCACTGGGTTTCGGTCTAAATTGGGTCGCACTTCCCGGCCGTCCAAACAGATACCTTACACCTTTCTGGTAGATCGGACCGTCTGGATCGAAGAAGAAGAAAATGAATTTTAGTAAAGTTTTGAATTTTGGAAATAAGATGTTTTTTGCTTGAGTGAATTGTTCATATAAATGTAATATGACTTTATATAAATCATTAATGTCTATATTATTAAAAAGGTCTTTGTAATCAAAAGTTTTTACATCATGCATGTAAGGGATGAGTTTTATTTTATTAATTAGTTCTAGACTATTTTTTATTATATGTGTTTTTTGTGTAGTAAAATAATCATGCATTTGATTTAGTATGATTCGAAGTTGTTTGTCAGCAGGATTGGTATATGAATTAAATCCTATAGTGAGAGTTCTAAAAGAAATAGGTGTTTTATGGAATTTAGGTATGAGTACCAAGTAAGGAAAATTGAGATTGTATTTCAGTTTAAGAAGTTTGTAGTAAGCTATTATTTGTTTACTTATAACATTGATATTAGTGTATAAAGGAGTTAATGAAAGAGAAGTACTGAGTTGCAATTTAAGTTCGTCCAAATAAAATTTTTTTGCAGATAAACGCATAATTACAGGATGCCTTATTAATATATATGATTACAAATTTGTCTTGTAATAACTTGAACTCTTTAATGATGTCTTGGTAATTATGTGTATATATAGGATTTGGAAATTGTTGAATCAATTGTTTGACATGCCTAGTCATATATATATATATATATATATATATATATATATATATATATACAGGGTCTTTATAATTAAAGTTCCACTTTGAAATGGCCATAAAAAGAAAACTACTGGACAAAATGTTATCAAACTTGGTAACAGTTTACAGGAGGTCATGGGATTTTATTTTCCGGAAAAAAAAGAAAAATTCAAAAACTCACCGTCAGGAGGGAATGGCGCTGTATGCAATATTGTTAAACTAAATAAGACATGAATACATCGGTTTAAAAAGTTTTTAATCGTTTCTAAAACGTGTTACAAATCATGTTCAATGTGGCTTCCACCATTTTCTGAAAGCAAGTTAAATCGCATTACTGCTTTCTCAACAGTAGCTCTTAGCATATCAGGAGGAATGTTACGGACATGTCGGTGTATCACATTTTTCAATTACGTCAAATTGTTTATGTTATCACCATAAATAGTGCCTTTGAATTAAGCCCATAACCAGAGGTCACAGGGGTTGAGGTTTTGTGACCCGGGTGGCCAAGAAATGGAGAAGTGTCGGCTTACAATCCGGTCATCGGTGAAATGTTGCTTAAGTAACTGTTTGACACATGTACCAATGTGAGGTGGAACCCCGTCCTGCATAAAAATCGTGGTATCCAAGTCACTGTTTATGGAGATAACATAAACAATTTGGCGGAGTTGAAAAATGTGATACACCGACATGTCCATAACATTCCTACTGATATAATCTAATAGCTAATGTTGAGGACGTAGTAATGCGATTTAACTTGATTTCAGAAAATGGTGGAAGCCACATTGAACATGATTTGCTACACGTTTTAGAAACGATTAAAAACTTTTTAAACCGATGTCTTCATGTCTTATTTGGTTTAACAATATTGCATACAGCGCCATTCCCCGTTGGCGGTGAGTTTTGAACTTTTTTTTTTTTTGCGGAAAATAAAATCTCATGACCTCCTGTAAACTATTACCAAGTTTGATAACATTCTGTCCAGTAGTTTTCCTTTTATGGCCATTTCAAACTGGAACTTTAATTATAAAGACCCTGCATATGCCTAGTCATATACATATATCTATATCTGTCTCTAGATATATATATAAGAAATATGCAATAATAAAAAAACAAGTAATATTAACATCACCAAGGAAGCAAATTCACGGTCATTATGCCGATAAAAGAAGAGAACAGCACCAGCCCAAATTCGATTATTAGTTAGAATTAAATTCCTCCTCAGGTGTGAATATTTAACTCTAACTAACCCAAACACATGCCTGTTTCAGATAGAGCAATAGTGCATTACTATACATACTCTAATTCCGACTACAGGCAACAAAAATGAAAAAATGAAAATAGGATACATTAAGAAAATTTGTATTACCATGCGGCATGAACCCTTCTTCTTTCACCACGTGTATACACGATCAACCTCAACAGCTTAAACTATCTAGAAGCACCGGAATGAACAAGTCGAAATTCTACCGGGGAGGCAGTACGAACGTTCACAGTATTACTCCCAGACCCGTCCAGTGAGTCTAAGCTGGAGACCGGAAAAGCAATTCAGGATATGAACAACCCAGTACGCAAATCTGAATATGAACATGAATCAAAGATGAAAAATCTGACTAAACAAGTAATTCAAAGGAAAACTGGATAAATGAGAATGCCACTATACACCATATAAGGGCGCTCAAATCGTAGTTTCAATACTGGCAAAAGTTACAATTTTTTAGCGAAAATAAAATTCAAAACATAAATGAAAATGCATCTTATTTTCCGATTTTTTTATTTTTCTAATTTTTTTGACTTAGTTTATTATTTTGCATTTTTATTTATTTATATAATTAATAAATAATTATATATAATATATATATATATATATATATATATATATATATATATATATATATATATATATATATATATATATTTTAAATATATTAGCCACTATAATTGGGAAAGATTTCTAGGATGTTATCGAGTGAAAGTTGATACACTGAATTGATAATCTTAATAACGAACTTGGGAGGATATGCATTAATAGTCGCTGTACTCAATAATTCCATAAAATGTGCTAATTTATAATATTCATCACAAATATTATTGATTCTAAGAGCCTGGTTTATTATAATAATTCTAAATACAGATATATGCAAACAAGAGTCAAAATGTTGAATTTTTGATGTATTAAATTTAAATTCCTGTCTTTTATCATACAAGTTTATAACCATATTACAATTTTGTAAATTTAAATTTAAATATAAAATGTTTGCAACATTTGAGTCATTATTACTTACATTTAATTGTAAATTTTTTGGATAAAAGTTTAATAATATAGGGATATTATTTGGGGATACACATAATATGTCATCTAAATATCTAAACATGTGCATATCATGCTAGCTTGGATTAATGTTTTTTTCATAGAAGAATAAGTACAGATTAGCTAACAATGATGAGGCACACCCCCCTTGTGGAATACCAACCTGCTGTTTAAAAAAGTACCACCATGTTGAATATAATTCTCATAAAGAATGAAATTAAGTAATTTTTTAAAGAGAAAATTTGAATATTTTAGGTTGATATTATATTTTTCAAAAATCCCTAAAATAATTCTATGCAGATCATCTATATTAATATTATTAAACAATTCTTTGAAATCAAAGGTATAAATACTATAAATATTAGTAAGAGTTTTTAATTTCTTAACTAATTCAAAACTGTTTTTTACAATATGGCAATTATTTGAGATGTCATCTGACAAGAATACTTCATGTAATATCTTTAATAATAATTTTCCAGCATTAGTAATGTAAGAATTATGCCCACTGGTAATGGTTCGAAAAGCAACAGGAGATTTATGAAACTTGGGTACTAAAACAATATATGGAATGTTATTACAACTATTTTTAGATGGATTTGCTTATATTAGGCTGAAATTCTATTGGATAAGATTTTAAGGTTAGTTTTATGTAAATTATAGGTTTGATTATTAAGTAAGTGTGACTGAAGGGTACTTTTATAGTCATATTTACAAATAATTGAGTATACCACTTGCCTTATCGACATATGTAATGACAAAATCATTTTGCCAAGCCAAGCCAAGACGAATCGTTTCGGGGAGCCTGTGCTGGAGCACTTATCCCCACATCTCAAATAGCAATATGTTGACTGGTGTTGAATCTAGCATGTATAGCAATATGCTTTGGCGTTCCCCTCCAATGAGGACGCTGAAGGTTCAGTTGCTGCAAGTTGCTTGAGATGAGGTAGAAAATTGTCTTGGCTCAAGGCTCAAGGCAGGGTGGGTTTAGTGAAGTGCCCAGGAGAGGATAGTAATCCCCCCTTTAAACTTCAGGCGAAAAGGAAGATCAAGAAAAAGAAGTTCATAAGAGGAAAGTAGAAACTGATAGGGGCTCGGGTGGAAGACAACATCATGCCGATACCCGAGACTTCATAAAGAAAAGGACTGAAACCCAAGTAGGTGTTCAGTAGAGAAGAGGAAGTAAAGGGTGATAGAGTTGCACCAAGAGAGGTGCAGGGCCTTGAGCAATGAGAGTCCGACATGTAGGAAATTACAATAATAAGATTTTAATTAAAGCTTGTGAAGTACGCGAATTTTCCCAAATGCACGGGATAGCACAGAAAAAGCTAGAAGGTTGCACCATAAAACAGAGAGAAGTATAAAACTAAGTTAGACGAATCCGCTTTTTAGGGCGGAAATAAATATCACGTACAGGTCTTCCGGGTAACGACCGAGGGCGCTTTCGCGCCCTCGTGTTACGAGGATTGTAACGATGGATACTGTCTAACGTAGGATTATTGACACTTCTAAGACCTCGATGAAATTTAATAGATAACTTTTTGAAATGTGCCAAAACAGGCCTGATTTGAAGGTCTTTATGCAAAATTTCTAACCGGACGTAGTTCGGAAGATTTGCAAAATTACGCAAAGCGTTGTTTTGAATAACTTGAAGCTTCCTAAGGTCAATCTCGGCTGCGGTACCCCAAATAGAGGAACCGTACGTCATAATTGGACGTATATAGGACTTGTAAAGTAATAACTTATTACGGATTGACAGGCGGCTATTTCTAGCCAATAAGGGACGTAGCTGGATGAATGAAAGCTTCAATTTCTTGCATGTTTCAGAAATGTGTAGCTTCCATGATAATTTAGAATCTAAGTACACTCCAAGGTACTTGTAAGAAGATTGCCAGGGAATTGGCTGGTTATTTAGTATTAAGTTAGTGTTTGGGGGATCCCTAGGGGGTGGGAAGGTAACTGCTGCGCATTTACTTACGTTGACTTTAATTCTCCATTTAGTAAGCCATTGCGTCATGTCTTGAAGATAATTTTGAAGAAGGTTATGCACGATGTGTGTCTGTTTATGTTGTGCAATCAGGGCCGTGTCATCAGCATACAGGCTAAGTGAGACACCGGGGGTACGTGGAATATCATTAATGTACAGGTTGAACAATCTGGGCCCAACAAGAGAACCTTGAGGGACCCCGCTGAGAATATTCCTGGGAGAGGAGAGAAAGTTAGAGACTCGTACCACAAAGCTACGCTCTGTGAGGTACGAGTGAAGAATTTTGATAAAATTGTCTTGGACGGCTTCGACCTGCAAGTCGGTACTAAGGAGGAAGGGGCGGGGCCAGTGCCTTAAGGGCAGCAAATAGAAAATGAGCAAGCTCAGAGGAAGCAAGAATTACATTTTTAGTTAAACTATTGAAAAGCTTTAAGTAACAATTAAATAAGCAAGTTATTTTAAGATTAAACTGATGTAGTTAACATTTAAAAAGTAAAATTGCAAATAAAATGTATAAATGAGTTTTATGTTTAAGTTTAAGTTTAGAGCTGAGGCTGGAATAAGAAGACTGCACTGCAGTCAGGGCACCATAGTTCTTGTGAGAAAAAAGAAGGCACTTTTCAGTGACACACACATTAATAATTAATAATTAACAAATCACAGTTTGCAACAGATTAAGATTATGGAAACGTGGATTTGAGTACTGGTCTAGCAGGAGAAACGCGGGCAAAAGCAAGCAGATGGGTTGGCCAGTGGTTGGCCAGTAAAGTGAACGGGACAGAGTGACAGCAAGTGCCGCCATCTGCCGACGTTCAGGTTTACGAGACTCCTGGTTGTGGGATGACAAATCGACGTTTCTTCCATTTAGTACCGTCGGTGCTAAACAGAAGATGCCTAGGCCTGCGCTTCCTGCAATAGGAAGGCGCGATAGGATTGTACGTCTGATCTACATCTCGCAAACAGGGTCTACTAGAATTAACTTTGTTAAATTTGAGTGAGTGTGCCGAGATTTGCTCGATTATTCCCGAGACTTTGAGGTCGCGATGGATTACTTAGTCTTGGACATACATAGGAGCCTTAACGATGCAACGTAAAACTTTATTTTGAAAAACCTGCAGTTTCTTGATGTGGACGTTTGCCGCCGACCCCCAAACTGGGCTGGCGTACAAAAATCCAGGTGCGATGATCTGTTTATAAATAATTAGCTTATTATTAAGGGAAAGGTGGGATTTACTACCGAGAATGGGCAGGAGGGCACGAAAAGTTTTATTTGCAGAGGCTACTTTATTGTAGATATGATCTCCGTAAGTCATATGGGCGTCCAAAGTGACGCCCAAATACTTAGCGGAGTGGCAGAAGGGGATAGGCTGATTGAAGATCTTTAAAACAAAGTTATGGTTTAATTCTCGGTAGTTAGGCTTAAAAATAACTACTGCACTCTTGGTAGCATTAATTTGGATTCTCCAGGTAACGAGCCAGTGCTCAAAGCTATGATTGATGTAACTTTGAAGTGTGTTAATGGAGTTGTGTGGAGAGCATCTCCGTGCGATAAGCGCTGTGTCATCAGCAAAGATGGCCAGCTTGATTTGTGGTATGCTCGGTATATCGTTGATGAAGATGTTGAAGAGCAGTGGACTGAGGTTTCCTCCTTGGGGAACGCCGGCCTTGATTGGTCTGATAGAAGAGAGAGATTTATCAACTCGTACGCGGAAAAATCTATTAGTGAGATACGAGTTGATGATAGCCAAAAGTTGAGTCGAAATGCCAAGTCGCACCAACTTGGTAATAAGCCCGGGCAAGTACGTTTTATCAAAGGCTTTCGCCACGTCCAGAAAAACAATTGAAGTATACTGCCTGTTGGTAGAGTTTTTGTGAATAGTTTCTACAACCCGCATAAGCTGGGAATGCGTAGAATGCTCAGAACGAAAACCATGCTGATTGGCTGAAATTACGTTATTCGTCTGGCAGAAACTATTCAAACGTCTAAGCAACACTAATTCATAAATTTTGGAAAAACTAGAAAGCAGGCTTATTGGTCTGTAGTTCTCAGGAGTTGAGAGATTTTGAGTAGTTTTTGGAATAAGGCAAACAACGGCAGTTTTCCAGCTTTGGGGAAAAAAGCGATGGTCCAACATATGATTGCACAGCATGGTAATCCAACAAAGGTAAAGGTCCGGTAAATTCTTAATGATGCGGTTACTGATATTATCAAGGCCGGGTGATTTTTTGACATTCAATCCATCAACGATATGTAGTATTTCAGCCAGAGAGACTGTCTCCAAGTCGTTGGGTGCTTGTACTTGTAGTGCTCTGTGATTGGTCTGTTGTAATCGTTGTTCAGTTTCAGTGTATGTGTGGCTGAAGTTATGGTCTATGTGTGGTGAAAATTCGAGTTCCAAGCTGTCTGCAAACGCATTGGCTTTTTCCTCCG
Organism: Amaurobius ferox; assembly: GCA_951213105.1. Classification (NCBI taxonomy): domain Eukaryota; kingdom Metazoa; phylum Arthropoda; class Arachnida; order Araneae; family Amaurobiidae; genus Amaurobius; species Amaurobius ferox. Next base: position 77,393,145 of record OX578152.1, on the reverse strand, counting down.
CAGTCTGGGCGAGTCCGTGTAGGCCATTAATGGGCGGAATTGATATTTTTTAGGTTCGAAAAGATTTAGCTGTACGCCACAGACTGTGATTCGTAGGTGTGAGTCCCTCGAGATGTGTTCGCCAGCGTTGCTGGGTGTGTGTTCTGATCATAGCTTTGACGTCGTTTTGGAGTTTACGGAATTGTGCGCGGTAATCCGGGAACCTGGTGCGCTGCCAATCCTTCCGTAATCGGCTACGCTGCTTAATTTTTTCCCTAATATCACCTGGAAGAGCGTGATAATTAGGGCGTGATTTTTTGGGTTTTGAGGCTGCAGCAACTGCCTCCAGCAGAATATGGTTCATTTTGATGACACAGTTTTCTATGTCATCAGTGCTGGTAATTTTGAGAGGGGGGGTGCTTTAAAATTTTGAAGAAAATGACGAAAGTCGTCCCAATTTGTTTGTAGCTCCGAGGGTTGATCTAAAGTGACTTTATCAAAGTTTAAGGTCAGTACTACTGGAAGGTGATCAGAATCCAGATTATTATCTGTTCTGATCGTGAAGTCAAATGGAATGTTCCGAAAAACAGCCAGATCAATTATAGTAGGGAACCTTCCAGCAGTGGTATGAGTTGGAGTGGGCGGAGCTACAATCCTACAGTTGGCGCACTGAGCCAATGAATTTAGAGCTCGGCCATACTGGTTCGAAGCTATGTCCCAGTCAGTGTGGCGAGCGTTTAGATCTCCAGCAATGACCATATTACTGCAAAGTCCGAAAAGTGCTTCGAGCTCTGAAGTAGGAAAATTTCTATTAGTAGTAGATCTCGTTAATGGAGGGATATACACCGAAGCAAATGCAATCGGGACTAAATTTGGAATAGTAACCTTAATGAGCGTGGCTTCAAGCTTCGTGAAGACCGGGACGCTCAGACGATGATGCGGGATGCTGTTTTTTATGTAGAGTGCAGTACCACCAGACAAATTCCTAAAGTGGGCCGGGGGTCTATACGAGAAGTATCCCGTATAGTTGCAGATTGCAGGAGAGGTGGGCGAAGACAAGTGTGTCTCATTAATCATAAAGATGTCAAAATTATTATTTACAACATAATCACGCACCTCGTTGATTTTAGAACGCACTCCATTGGCGTTCCAGAAACCAACCTTAAGGGACTGCAGGTTATAGGACTCCGAAAAAGAGAACACGGCAAGACCAGAAAGGGAGGAACACTGGTAAAAATTACCTGAGCAGCACATCATAGCGCTGATAGATATGGAAAACCATATCTATCTCTGTCGTAGCAGTACGGAGCTCAGGTAAGGCCTGTTTGAAGGCTTCCAAAAGGATATCTTTATCGTGGATCTGCCTCATGGCCAGTATCGACGATAGAAACGAGGCATAGTCCACATCCTTTGCCTGCTGGGTAGGAGCGCTCTGATTGGCTCTGATTTTAGGTCCGTGTTCTGATTTTTCATTGGCCGTCCTGGAATCTCCAGGAAGAATGGCCTCAGTTACGCTCGTGCTACCTTTTTGCGAGCGGATATTAACAATTTCAGGGGGGTTGGCATTTATCTGTGTATGTCCAGACACCACTGAAGCGAAGTTTACGTTTGGTTTAATGCTAGCAGTTTGGAATGGGCTGCCATGACTGCCAGCTCTATATGCTGGGGCGCCTGGGTTTTTGGCCTGATTAAAAGAATTTGGATGCCTAAAATGGTTTGAAAAGGGTGCCCTACGCTTATTAGGCAGAGACGAGTTGCCCGGATTTCTCGGGCAACCGCGCCAGTTTGCGGCGTGATCGCCGTTACAATTGCAGCAGAGAAGGTACTCTGCTTTACAATCACTGGCGGAGTGGGGCCCTGAGCATCGCACGCATCTCAGCGGCAGTGTACACACTTGGCTGCTGTGGAAAAAACCGCAGCAACCGTGACACTGCGAGGCATAGCCTTTGCGACCAGTATAGGGCTCCAGCTTCACTTCTGTGCCTAATATTTTGTCAATTGCAAAAACGTCTTCTGGGTTAGTCCCAGGCTTAAGCTGCAGGTAGTAGAGGGGCAAGGGATACTTGCTGCCTCTCCTAGTAAGTCGAATAATGCTAATTACGGGGAAGCCCATGGCTTCCATAATTTCCTTAATTGCTGCAGTATCTGTCGCCACCGGATGACCTCGGATTAAGACCTTTACAGGTCGGTCCTCCTTTAGGTTAAAAGTCTTGAATTGGACGCCCGATTTCTTAAGGAAATCGGTGCATTTTCTGAATTCGTCCGAATTATCGGCAAAGACCTTAAAGAATCTGCCTTCTAATTTCGGGTTGATGTTTTTGGCTATAGCCTTAAGGCTAAATAAAATTGAGGGCCAGTCAGGCTGGCTGGCGCTGATAAGAATCGGTGGCGTGGCAGGGGGGGGGCACAATGGCCTCGGCGCCCATTCCATTTCCAGTACTCATATTATCATGGACTTTAAGTCCCTCATACCTATTTTTTAGTTTTAAAGCTTGTTTATATTCAGCATAAGTAACTTTATTTTTACTTTTAATTTTTTGGCCGCCTACTACGGTCCATTCACTATCAGAGTCAGATGAAGTCTGCTCTACAGTACGACGTTTTTTGCTAAGATTATTGTTAATTTCACTATTATTAGTTTGCTCAGTTTGGTTATTGTTAATATTAAGGTTATTTACTTTCTCAGTGACCTCGAGGGTCGAAGGATCCACGTTTCCTGAAGGTTTAGTACTATTGCTTTCTGAGACGGGCCCTGAAAAGGGACTTGAAGTTGAGACTTTAGGAGTCTCGGGTTCAGCAGGGGGGGGGGGAGGTAAATAATTGTAGATACCTACATTGCAGGTCTCCACCATCTTTAACAGCTCCAGCACCAGGGTCTCTCTTCTCAAAAGTAGTTCCGAGTAGATGACCTTTTCCTCAGGTGATGAGTTCCTCCTGGCTGATTCGATCTGAATTCTCCTGTCCAGTTCACGTAAGGTATCTCTAGCCTGATTAACTTCAGTTATGGTAAAAGTTCTAGTTGGCTCGACAATAACATTATCAGTGGTGGTAGAGGGATTGGAAATACAAACATCCATCGCTGTGCCCGGCGCTACCGGGCCTTCATTCTCCGTCAGCGTCATGCTGTGAGCGAAACAGAACACGTCTTACTCTCTCGGAGGCTAGGCTCCGAATTCAAAATCATTTTGTATTTCTTTAATATCATTTTTAATTGAATTAAGTTTATATGAATTATTAATTTTCTGATTACATATATAGTGATTTAATTATTGCTCTATTAAGACTCTCCAGGGTTTGAAGGCTTCTAGAGGGATTTAATATTTATAACTGATTTTATAGATAAATTTATTTAAGTCAAGAAATAAACCTTTACATATTAATTTATGTTTAAATTTAGTAGGTATACGGTACTTAGTACCAAGTAACATCAGTGATCTCAGTGCATCATAATTAATAATATTTAGATTTCCTGTTATAACATGCCCATGGTGTTTATCTACGAAGTCTTTGTATTTTTCTAAATGAAAATGGCAATATGACTCTTTATCCAATTCATAATTTTGATTAATATCTATTGATTTGGCAATTTGATTATAATTGAAATTGTAACGTCCTAGCGGTTTATCATATTTATAATCAATTTTAGGATTTACATGTTTGACTGGAAAGTAATTGGAAACCGCTTTTAAAAAATTATTTATCTTTAGATTATTTAAGACAGAATTATTGAAATTCAAGGTACAATATTCGTTTATTTTAGTATATTGTTTTGATTCGTCATTAAAGTTTAAGTCCGTGACATATAAATAAACATTAAGATTTTTACTTCTGATAATGAGTAAATCATAGAATAAGTGTTTAAAGTGAATGTTATCAAATGCAGTAGTTAGAAAAAGGTTATATAGCATATTTAGTTGCTGTTTTTTAATTGCGAAAATCCAGTTTTTACATTGTTTCCAATCAAAAGTAATTTTAAAATTTGCATGTTGCTGAAGGATGGCGTTTTTTAGTTCAGATAAAGAGGGCAATTTTTTATTATATTTATTTGCCCTTTTAGTTCTTTCTGATTTAGGTTTAGAATTGTTAAAGGAATTATAAATATTATGGTCTTCATTAGGATAATTAAAGGATTTTTTAACTATGTTATGATGATTAAATAATATATATATGCCTAGTCATATTATATATATATATATATATATATATATATATATATATATATATATATATATATATATATATATATATATATATATATATATATATATATATATATATATATATATATATATATATGGCAAAACAGGGGCACAACAATACATAAATATATATAATATATATATATTACATATATACACTCTAGGAGAAAAGAGTCGACGCACACCTCCAAAAATAATCCGTCCGATAATAATGAAACTTTACATACAAACACATTTCGACCGAAAATGCAAATGACCAAAAATTCGCAGCCAATGAATAAATAGTCGGAATTACAGCGCATTGGAACTGAGCACCACTGCGGTGTATATAAGGAGCGAACCTCGCTTTCAGGAACAAAACGTGCAGTGGATTTTGGTTGCGTTTATATACGAGAACTTTGGTTGTAACGATGCCTCGCCGAAAAATTCGCGGCCACTATGAGCAAAAGAAGGAGTTTGAAAGAGGGCGTGCGGTCGGACTGTATGAGGCTGGATGAACATACCGGCGAATAGCTCGGCATTTGCGTAGGAGCGATGCAGAAATTAGACAATTTTGGCAAGAATGGTTCCGGAATGACAGATATCAGAGGTAAGTGGACAGAGGACAGCCTAGAGCGACAAAAGAACGGGAAGATAGAGCGATGAGTAGCTGTAACAGCAGGAGATTCGTCGTTATCAACCATCCAATATGTGACAAACTCGGAAGTGACCACCCGAACCATTAGCATAGGACTATGAAAACGGAATCTATACTCGTGGCGTTCATTACGCCGCCGCTGTCCACTTACCAGTATGCACCATCAACAGCTATTGCAATGGAATTGCAATAGCAATGTGGAATTGTTCGGATTGGGAACGAATTGTCTTGGGTGATGGATCCCATTTCGAACTGAGTCCCGACGACCAGCGCAGACGTGTCTGGAGACAGCCTAGACATCGTTAGGATCCTGCTCTTACTTTCAGACGCCATACGGCCCGACAACAGGGAGTTGTGGTCTGGGGTGCCATTTCGTTTGATAGCCGGACTCCTTTGATAGTCCTTCTTGGTACCATCACAGCACGGAGGTACGTTGCCGACATCCTACGTTGTATTGCCATTCCTTTGGCGATCTGACTTTTCAGCAAGATAATGCCAGCCTACACACGGCACGCCTTTCTATTGACTGTCTGAGTGCTTACGACACACTTCCTTGGTCTGCCAAGTCTCCAGATCTCTCGCCTATTGAGCACATTTGGGCTGACATGGGGTGTCGCCTGCAACTATCCCAGAATGTAGGCGAATTAGCTCGTCAATTGGAGGCCATTTGGAACGACATACCTCAGAGCACCATCCGACAACTTTATGCATCAATGCCACCCCGGGTAACAGCTTGTATCAAGGCCAGAGGTGGACCAACGCCATATTGAAGTGCTCACTTTGTGTAGATTTTTCAGTGCAATAAATCATCCAAGTGTTTTGAAATTCTAATCATTTCTTATTCTGTACATTCACATTACACGTACCAAATTATGTCTCATTAGGATAATTATTTCTTGCTGCGTCGATTTTTTGTCTTAGAGTGTATATATATATATATATATATATATATATATATATATATATATATATATATATATATATATATATATATATATATATATATATATATGTATGTATATATATCTTATATCAAAGAGAATTTTTGGATCATTCCAATGGTGTAAAGATGGAAACTCAATAATAATATTTTCTTTCATGTTCTTAAAAATATATATATATATATATATTTACAATAAATTTTCATTTAATTTTAATTATGATCTGACAAGTCTTAAGTCAAATAGATTGCGAAACATTAAAAGTGAATTGTTTTGAATTCGATAATAGATACCAGCAATATTTTAAAGTTGTATTCTATGTAATGAAGGATTTCGTTTAATCAATGGTCATGCGTTAGACTGTCTACTGAATCGAGGACACTGTGTTCGATAAGACCGCAGTTAAAAAAAAATCTGATGTAGGCATCATGTGACTTTCCTTATATAATGTAATGAATTTATTTCCTCGGTGAAAAAGTGATGAAAAAATCCAAGGCACAGTATCTGTAACATTAAATTGCACATTTGGCGCTTTTCCGGATGACACCATGTAAAACTATTTCCTACCCAATTAACTTATTTATATACTACGCAACTCTAAATTAACAATTATCCATATTTATATCATCCTCAGTAAGCTATATACGCCATATATGTAAATATTTTAATAAGAAATTCATCAATTAGGCGTCATTTTCTTTAACGTGGCCTCATTTTTGTAATTTTGACGATATTTTCGCCAAGATGGCGATATTTAGAAGAGTATATCTAATGTAATAAAAGATATGAGCGTCCATCATACGAAGGAATTAAAAATTTCCTAAACATTGCATCCCGTTTGGCGTCATTTTTAGCAATTTGGTGACATTTTTATCAATTTGATATTATTTTTATCCATTTGGCAACAGTTTCGCCAATTTGGCAACATTAAAAAAAGTCGCGAAGTTGACGAAATGTCGCCAAAATTCGTCTCCAGAATTCCGCTAAGCGTTGCAGACGGAGAAATTGGTTATTCTTATGTTTTTTCTAAAATATTGAATTTTCATCAATCAATTAGTTGTCATTTTCATTTATTTAGCATCATTCTTATATATTTGGCGACATTTTTTTAATCAATTTGACAACATTTTTATAAATTTAATAACATTTAAAACGCGCCAAGTTGGCGATGTTTCGCCAACTTTGTCGCCAAAATTTCGTCAAGTATTATGGTTGGAGAAGCAGGTTATTCTTATTGTAGACTAACGACCAATGGCGTCGAAATACAAAATTATTACCCAAAATGTATTTTCTTATAGTAGATACTTTCCATGATACTGGATTTTCATTAATTAATCTTCATTTTCATTGTTTTAACGTTATTTTTATCAATTTGGTGACATTTTTACCAATTTGGCAATATTTCCATAATTTTGGCAACATTTAAAAAACTCGCGTATTTAGCGATATTCCGCCAAATTCATCAGCAATATTTCGTCCAGCATTTTGGATGCAGAAATAGGTTATTCTTATAGTAGATAAACGCCTAATGGCGTCAAAATAGAATGATGTTACCCAATGTGTCTTGTCTCGTGAATGGAACGAGATAAATCTACGAGAATGATGATAATAGAATTATCGCATAATATTACATATAAAGATAAATCTGATGTGGGTAGCACATGACGTTCCTTATATAATGCAATGAATTTCCTACCGTTACCGTTAAAGAAATGAATGCCATTCTTATAGTAGATACTTATATTCTTTACAAGATATTAAATTTTCTTCAATTATTCGTCATTTCCATTCATTTAGCGTCATTTCTATCCATTTTGAGAGATTTTCGTTAATTTGGCAGCATTAAAAAAGTCGCCAAGTTGGCGACATTCCGTCAAATTCGTTGGCCAAAATCTCGCCAAGCGCTATGGACGGAGAAATTATATTCTTACAGCAGATAAAAGAATATTGGCGTTCAAATACAAAAGTATTACTCAAAGTATCTTTTCTCGTGAATGGAACGAGTTAAATCCACGAGAATGATATCAGGAAATTTATCGCATGATATTAAATATGAAAAGTTGACATGTTTCTTAAGAATTCATATTTTTTATATTTTACTTGATTTTTCGATAAATTTAATTGAAAAATGCGCAATATCTCGAGAACGGGTAATGCTAGCGTCCTACTGTTTATGTCAATGATTTTCTAAGGAAAAATTACATAGAAAATGTCTATTTGCGTAACTTTATTAAAAGTTTTGATTTTTTGATGATTTTTTCAAAATTTCACTCGAAAACTTAGGGGGTTCTGAACATTTGATTGTGTTTAAATATAGGCTTCCAGTATTCACAGATTGCGATTTTTGTACTAAATTTCATTCGAATCGCTCCATTTGTTCGTGAAATATCACCTCCACAGACTCACTGACACACACACACATACATACTTTCACAATCACACACACACACAGACATCACCTCAAAAATGTTTGATTCGTGATCAGAGATGTCTCCTCTCCCGTCGAAAACGCGAATTCGAATTTTCGACAACGTCACAATACTTTCCTTATACATTATGTATATAAGGAAAGAAATGAACAGATTTCACAATAGTTAATACTTATTACTTTTCTTATATGCATACAATGTATAAGGAAAGTATTCTGACGGGGTCGAAAATTCGAATTTGAGTTTTCGACGAGAAAGCACGTTTCAAGCATCCCTGAACAAGAATCAGACGTTTTTGATCTTATGTCTGTGTGTGTGTGTGTGTGTGTGTGTGAAAGCATGTATGTGTGTGTGTGTGTGTGTGTGTGTTGTGTGTGGGTTTGGAAACGATAACTGACGAATGAATGGACCGATTCGAATGAAATTTGGTACAAAAATTACAATCCGTGAATACTGGAAGCCTATTGTTACTTTCCTTATATACATAATGTATAAGGAAAGTATTGTGACGGGGTCGAAAATTCGAATTCGAGTTTTTGACGGGAGAGCACGTTTCAAGCATCCCTGATCACGAATCAAACATTTTTGAAGTGATGTCTGTGTGTGTGTGTGTGTGTGTGTGTGTGTGTGTGTGTGTGTGTGTGTGTGTGTGTGTGTGCGTGTGTCAGTGAGACTGTGGAGACGATAACTGTCGAACGAATGGACCGATTTAAACGAAATTTGGTACAAATATCACAATCCGTAAACACTGGAAGCCTATTGTTTTTAAATGTAATCGAATGTTCAGAACCCCCCCAAATTTTCGAGTGAAATCTTGAAAAAATCGTCAAAAAATCAAAACCGCTAATAAAGTTACGCAAATAGATATTTCTTATGTAATTTTTCATTAGAAAACGATTAACATAAATTTCAGAACGCTAACATGAACCGTTCTCGAGATATTGCACATTTTTCAAAAAAATTATCAAAAAGTCATATAAAATAAAAAAAAGTATTTCCTATTGAAAAACATATTAACTTCATATGTAATACCATGCGATAAATTGAGTAACATTATTCTCGTGGATAAAGCTCGTTCCATTCATGAAAAAATATACTTTGAGTAATAAAGTTCATGTTCACTTTTCATATGTAATACCATGCAATAAAGTTGGTGACAGCATTCTCGTGGACCTAGCTCATTCCATTCATTAGAAAAGATACTTTGAGTAATACATTTGAATTTGAACGCCAATATTCATTTATCTGCTATAAGAATAACTTTTTTCTCCGACCATAACGCTTGGCGAGATTTTTGCGACGAATTTAGCGGAATGTCGCTAACTTGGCAAATTTTTAATTGTTGCCTAATTAACGAAAATCTCGCCAAAATAGCGCCAAATGTATAAAAATGCGCTAAATCAATGAAAATGACGACTAATTGAGGAAAATTGAATACCTTGGAAAGAATATAAGTATCTACTATAAGAATAACCTATTTTTTTTGCTGTAAAGTAGTAAATTCTTTGCATTATATAAGGAAAGTCATGTGCTGCGCACATCAGATTTTTGTTTTACTTTTATGTGATTTTTGGATAAATTGACTTGTAAAATGTGCAATATGTCGTAAACGATTCATGTTAGCGTTCTAAAGTTTGTATCAATCATTTTCTAATGACACATTACATAAGAAATGATTATTTATGTAACTTTATTGATTGTTTTAGTTTCTTAATGAGTTTTTCAAAATTTCATTTCAAAATTTAGGTGCGTTCTGAACATTCGATTACGTGTGAAAACAATGGGTTTCCAGTATTCACTGATTGTGATTTTTGTACCAAATTTTGATCGAATCGCCTCATTCGTTCGTGAGATACCTTCTCCACAGACTCACTAACACATATACAAAGACACACACACAGACATCGTATCGAAAACTTCTGATTTATCGTCAGGGCTGCTTGAAACGTGATCTTTCGTCGAAAACTCGAATTCGAATTTTTGACCCCGTCACCACACTTACCTTATACATTATACTATGTATATAAGGAAAGTAAAAATAAATAGGACATATTTAATCTGCAGAGAATCAAGTTCGGAGTTCCCAATTTACGCATTTTATAGTTTGGTTTTTATACTTTAGATATTTTTCTGGAGACAACTATAAAATTGGAATCATAAAAAAATTTATTTTTTTTAAAAGTTTTTAGAAATTGAATGTTAAATTAAAGAATAGAAGCATTATAGAATTCAAGAAATAATAGAATTCAAGACAATGAAATCAAAGTAACATTTAAATCGTACAGACGTATTTAATATACGGGCAAGGCACAAGGTATGCAAGTGTATATGCTTTGATTAGCTGTCTAAAAGTTATTCTTTACTTGTTATTTGTAGGAAGCTTAGTGAGCATGAACTATGATTCAAATTGTGATTCTGCAAATCTAAGAATGGTTAATTAAGAATGATTAATGAATTTCGCTTTCTTTGTTCATAAATAAATATTGGTTGTTCCTCATACGACACAAAATCTCTTTTTGAATCACTACAGTTTATTATATGATGTGCATATAGCTAGCGGTCCACTTTTTAGCTCTTAATTTTTCGCAATGATTTTTTTTCTTTTGCAGTCAGTATTTTAAGCACTAACGGCGAACGACAAATATGCCCGATGTATGGAATTTGCGTATCTATATATACTAACTGGCACCATACCCGTTTATCGTACAGAGTATATAATATAAAGAAACTTATAATTCGCAATCAAGTGCAAATTCTGTTAAAATATTAAATTTATTGCTCCTAAAGAAAAGTTTAAGAATATCTGTTCTCACTATGCAAAATTATCTTCACGGGCAGATCTGAAGAATAAAACATCCTGGCTCCTTTTGTAAGAAAATTTACAAAAAAAAGGAATATATGCAACCCCGTACTACTTATATTGTCGCAGATTAGAAAGTATGCCAGTGTGTTAGTAGAAGATTACCCGTATTACACTACGAGTCTCAAAAATCTTTGCCAAAATAAAAGAGATGACGTAATACATTGAAAATATCAATAATCCCCGTAATCTTTATACCAGAAGGTCGTAACTGATTCCAATATATGCCAATATATATCAAAACATATGCCAATATACCTGTACTACTTATATTCTCATAGATTAGAAGATATACCCGTGTATTTGTAGAAGATTACTCGTACAACGTACAATATATGAGTTTAAACAATTTTTGTCATATCAAAGCAATTGCATAATAACTTGAAAATATCAATAATCCCTGAATCAATAATTCCCGAAAATATCAATGAAAATAACGTTTAAACCTGAAGACCGTAATTGATATTATCCAGTCAAAAATGCTAGAAGAAAAATCAAGTCGTTCTTTTCTAAAATATATTTTTATATTCATTTATTTGTTATTCAAATCGAAAAAATAATAATTAAAATTAACAGACAGATTTAATTTAATTGCGTTTCTGAGCAACATGATATAAGATAGAATCTTCCTCATAAACTGCGAAATTAAATAGCCATTTTGATTTCTTTATACTTTTTATTGTTTTATTGCTTATGAAAATAAACCAAGGAGATAGATTTCCCATTTAAATTATGTATCAAACAATTCATGTTTTCAGAAAATAACTAATTCGCGCAAAAAATATGCCATCAAATGCAGAGAAAGGGTTTTAATTCACTTTCAAACGATTTTCAAGCTTTTCGTTTGGATAAACCACGGAGTTAGAGAGTAGAACTCCTATGAAAATGTTTCGTTTTTCATTAATATTTCGACAACCGCAAGTCTTAAATACTCGAAACTTGGGCTAAATTTATGAGGGGCTATTTCAAGGCTATCCACAAAATTTCATCTAATTCGGTTCAGCCGTTCTTTCGTGATGATCAGTCAAACGAACATGTCATTTTTAGCTAATATCTCGAGAACCGCTGATTGTATAAACTTCAAACATAGACTAAATTTTAAGTAGGACTATTTTTAGGCTACCCACAAATTTTCATCAAATTCGGTTCAGCCGTTCTCTCGTGATGACAGGACAAATAGACAGACAGACAGACAGATTTTCAATTTTATTTATATAGATTGCCAAGTGTCCATGTGTCTGTCATTCTGTCTGTCCGTCTGTCTGTCTGTCTGTCTGTCACGCTTTTTAAAGCACTTCCCGAATAAATAGAGACTTACAATTTGGTACACGGCTCGGTTGTTCGATAAAAAACCCTAGAAAAATCGAATTTTTCGAAAACGTTCTCTAGAGGGGGTGCTCCACACCAAAACGTTCGAAAAGTGAAATGATAGGAAAGAATGCTTTGCGATACGATAGAGACTTCAAACTTAGTGTATGGGTAAATCTTTCGAAAGAAAGAAAGTGTGCAATTTCAGATTTCCAGTATTTTCTACTTAAGGGGGTGCCGCACACCAAAATGTTAATGTTCGATTTACCGAATAAATGAGAAAAGGCTCCGTTAAAATTTGATAGAGGCTTGAAATTTGGTATATAGGCTAATCATTTGACGAAAACATCCAATACGAATATCGGTTTTCAAAAATATTCGTTTAAGGGGGTGCTCCAGAGAAAAACGTTCGAAAAGTGAATTGATAAAAAAACCATACTTCGGGATCAGATGGAGATATCAAATTTGGTGTAAGGGTAGATAGTTTGAAAAGAAGGAAGTGTACAATTTAAGTTTACCAATATTTTTTACTTTAGGGGGGGGGGGGGTTCTCACCAATATATTCGATTTTCGGAATAAAGGAAAAACGGCCGATTTAAAATGTGATAGAGGCTTGATATTTGGTATGTGGACGAATCATCTGATAGAAATCACAATAAGAATAGCGTTTTTCAAAAATGTATATTTAAGGGGGTGGGTACTCTATACAAAAACATTCGAAAGATGAAATGCTAGAAAAGCATGCTTCATGATGAGATACAGACTTCAAATTTGGTGTATTGGTATAAAGTTGGAAAGGAAGAAAGTGTCGGATCTAATGTAGCCAGACCCGAGCCAAGATCAAACTCGAGAACTCGTGCTTACAAGACCGACATTATAAGATTAGAGCAAAAGCTAGCTTCGACTCCGAACTTATAATTCGGGTATCCTAGCATCTTCGATCGATGTCTTATGGCAGGAGCAGAGTCGTCTGTTTCCACACACTCCCTCACCTGATGAGAAGGCGATTTTGGCGAGGACGGGGCCGCCCTGAAAACCCCCACACGTCCCCATTCGAAACTCAGTAGAGAGGCAGAATGGCCGGGAGGCGTGTCGTACCTCAGGCGTGACGTCTGTCGTGGTCAACTAGGAAGGGAGTGGTAGGGCCTCTGGCACCGTGTGGTGTTGCAATCTCATGTTGAGATGGTGAGATCGTTGGAGAGAGAAGGTTGCGTGTTTCAAACGTCCAGGGTCGCCATATTAGGATCTGATGTTGCCAAACCCAAGCCAGGACTGAACTCGGGACCTGGTGCTTACAAGACCGACATTATAAAATTAGAGCAAAAGCTAGCTTCGACTTTGAACTTGTAATTCGGGTATCCTAGCATCTTCGATCGATGTCTTTTGGCAGGAGCAGAGTCTTCTGCTGGCACAAAAGTGTGCAATTTCAGTTTTCCAACATTTGCTATTGAAGGGCATGCCGCTCACTAAAATGTTCGATTTGGCGAACAAATGAAAACGCTTTCTTTACAATGTGATAGAGGCTTGAAATATAGTATATGGACTAACTATTTGACAAAAAAACAAAGTTGAATACGATTTGACAAAAATGTTCATTAACGGAGTGCTACGAAGGAAAACGTTCGAAAGGTGAAGTAATAGAAAAAACATGCTTCGCGATAGGACAAAAGCTTCAAATTTGGTGTACTGATAGATAGTTTGAAAGTAAAAAACTCTGAAATTTCAGATTTCCAATATTTGCTTCTTTAAGGGGTGCCGCACACTAGAATGTTCGATTTTCCGAATAAATGAGGCACTTTTCCTTTTAGATGTTATAGAGTCTTGATATTTTGTATATGAACCAATCATCTGATAAAAAATCCCAGATAAACAGAGTCATTTATGGGGGTGCTTCACTGAATGGGTATGCTTCATTTATGGGTGTGCTTCACAGAAAAACGTTCGAAAGGAGAAATAATAAAATAGCATGCTTCGGGACGATATAACTTTAATGTGGTGTACTGGTAGATAGTTCGAAAGGAAGAAATGGGCAAATTAAGTTTCCCAATATTTTCTTCTTTAGGGGGGTTCTGCACACCAAAATATTCGATTTGCCGAATAAATGTAAAACGCGAAATATTCAAAAATTTACAATATTGAGGGGTTGCTTATTGCGAGATCGTTGATTTTCAACTGGTATTCTGCTAGTAGCAACTAATTCACAAAGAAAAATGTTATTTCAACACCTCAATATTCTACCGTAGGCAAATTCTGGAGGCGAAATCAGTAAGGAAACTACTTCCCTCACGCCATCAATATTTCGTATAATTTTTACTTTCCCTACCACACATTCTAATGTATAGGGGATGGTTTTTTTACGTATCTACACATTTCAAACACCCTAGAACATGAAAACACTATTCTTAGTGTGACATCTGTGTAGCTGTCAATGTATGCGTTCACTTTAACCCAAAAACCAATTGATCAAACTGTTTAAAATTTGGTATGTAACTTTGGTAGGTAACTTCGTTTACTAAACCGGTATGGGTTTTCGAATTGAATCTGCAAATTCGGTGTATCCTAAAGGAATAACCCATGTAATTTTATGCAACTGAACTCAATTTAAAGATTTGTGAAAGAAAGAGAACAATAATTTGTGTCTGTAGGGAAAATCATGTGCTGCCCACATCGGATTTTTGCCCACAGTGGATTTTATCCTTATCATTTTCCTTCTGCACTTTTAGACCTGATATGTAGAGAGAGATAGATAATGCTGAATAAATTTTACATATTTTTGGACCCCATAAAATAAGGGTTATTCAGCTTCGGTCCTAAATATCCGGCTATAAACTAACCCCTAATCAGTGTTTCTTTCAGTCAGACATCCAGGGGGCTTCTCCACGGAGACGATTATCCCCCCCCCCCGCTCTGAGACATTTTATGTAATCTTATCCAACTAAATGTTAATAAATTCGGGCTATATTAAAAAAAAAAGATTTTATGGCTATATGTAGTCCAAATTGCAATATTTATATAGACATATGTACAGGGTGTTCCGGAACTCCATGTGCAAACTTGGAGGGAAGGTAAAGAACATCAATAAGAATCATAATCGCATTCGAAAGCAGGGGCGGAAATACCGCCCTCAAGTGATAAAGGGACATAAAGGCACAGCAAAGATACAATAGAGAAGGCAGTGCTAAGCGCTTTATTACACACAAAAAAAAGAGTACAACAGTTACAAGCATAACAGGAGGTGTTCGAAATTTTACCCATTGGCATTGATGCACGCATGACACCTACATCGAATAGAATGGCGAACATTCTTAAAGGTACAGGGCGTTTCGCGGGTCGTAGCAGCAGCGATGGCGATTCATGCCACTAGGTCCATGTCCGAATCTACTGGCGTTTCGTAGACAATGGCCTACATGGCATCCCAGAAATAAAAATCAAAAGGTGATAAATCAGGTGATCTGGGGGGGGGCATGCAACGGAACCACCTCGCCCAATCCATCTACTACCAAATGTCTGGTCCAAATAATCACGTACGAAAATTGCATAATGAGATGGAGCCCTATCGTGTTGAAACCACATTCGACGTCGAATTTGTGCGGGAACATCGGTAAGCAATTCCGGAAGGATCTCCTGAAGAAAGATGAGATACTTGCGAGCGTCCATGTCCATTAGCTAGGCCACACACGAAGTGAATAATGGCCAACTCGTCGTTCGTGAAACGATTCATGTTGACCGCATTCACTCGACGTCTACAATGCATCTACCCGCACGTGCCAACCATGAAAGCTCGTGTACAGCGCCACCAATCTATTCCCGCCCCAGCTTTCCTATGTGATTATGATTCCTATCGATTTTCTCTAGCTCACCTCCAAGTTTGTGTGTGGAGTTCCGGAACACCCTGTATAATAGTAATTACTTACTTCTTTAAAAATACAGTAGTTAAAAATTGCATATAATATATAACTATATACTATTTGTATAATGCAAATAGAAAACTTGCCCTTCCTAATGTTTCTTTCGTGCTCTCCCAGGCCTAAAAATCCTGAAAGAAACACTGGCCCTTATCGCATTAATAACGTACATGCATTCGCCAGTTGATTACAGCAGTGACATAGACAAGGAGAGGTGATAGGAGTACTACCCCCTCCATTGACGGAAACATTTCCTTAGTTCTCTATGGGGTTTATATCGAAAAACAAAACCCAGTACTCTAAACTACCTTCAGCGAGAATGAGAAATCACCAAATTGGCAATGCCGGGATTCGAACCAGGTTCCAAAGCGTGGTAGGTCAGTATCAGAAGCGTTGAGCTACATACGTCTCCAGCTCAAGGAATTTAATACTGTCTTATGAGTGTTCGCTACAATACTCCCCTCCCCCAGTGAGTTTCGTCGAAACCGATCGAAATTGTCACTGGGTTGCAGATGAGGCGACGAGCTCCGAGTTGAAGTGAAGGAGCTGTGTTACAAGAGGCCTCGTAGAGAGTCACAAGGTCCGATTCCGTACGGTGAGTCAACGTCAGAGAATCTCGGTTGTTCGAGAAAGTGTGGTGGCGCCATCTCATGGGGAGTACTATAAGTCAATTTATGCAATGCATATATACTACTCGGGAAGCAGATTAACTGGAAATAGTTGAGCTACGGATGCTTCCTGCCTGTGTCCAAGTTCACCAGTGTAGCCAGAATGCGAAATCACAAACTTGGCAGTTTCAGATTTTGAACCCGGAGCTAAAACGTGGTAGGCCAATATCATAATCTTAACATGTCTCCAGCTCCAGACATTTAATTCTGTCTTATGGACGTTCGCTACATACCTCATTCGATTGTCAATTACTTATTCCCTTGCCGAGATATTGGGTACGTCTATGGCTTTCAATGATTCAAAGGATTGTAACCAGAATTGAGCTGTCTTTATGATTTTGTGAAGAAAAAAAGGTTCAAAAGATTTTTGAAATTCTTCTTCTTTATCCTAATATACATACCTCTTTGTATACATACCCATTCTATACACACCCCTTTATATTTTAATATAATTATGATTTAAAACGTTAGTTTGGTGTGAAGTATTGTTCATAAAAGCTGGATCACTACAGCTCTTTGGCAAAAATGATTTTAATGGAAAGAACAGGAGGTGCTCCTCCCGGGGCATGACTCATTAAATTATTTTTACCTTGTTTTTCGCATATGACGACATGGGTATTAAGAACGCGCGTTTTTACTCGGGCTCTCAAGAGGGACTGAATTTATTAACTGCGACTATCACCTTACTCCCCTCACATCACTAAATTTTCGTGAACGTCACTGGATTCTATGTCCACAGCACAAATTAAAATCCTCGCGCAAGATTTTTACGCCTGAATATTGCAACTTCAAAGTTGACAAACTATTTTTAACTGTAATAATCCCTGTGTTTTGGCAACATCTTTCAAAGTTTACTCTGGACAATGGGGACTCACAAATGACAATTCTTAATTCCCATTTTGTCAAGCTGACAATTTTTTCATTGGTTGTCGAACTGAGTTCCCAAACTTATATTAGAGAACCTTGGGAATGAAAACCCATAACGTGACTTGATCGAAAAGTTCTGTTTAGAATACGATATTTTGCATTAAACGCATCGAAATATTAATATATATTTACGTTTGTATACCAGATTTTTATATTTCCGATTATATTGGCCAACTGATAGCAAGCGATTTTCAAAAGTTTAATTTATAGAGTTAGAAAGAAGGAGGTAAAACTCCTATGGATGAAAATTTGAAAATATCATAATGCTTTGAAAATTATATCTAGGTGTTGCTAGCGTTAGTAAAGCAGCTGCTATTGTTTGTTGACACAACAGAAAGGCGTAGTATTTAGTATATGTATATAAGATTATTTTTAAATTAAGGGTTCCTTAATTATGAGTGTAATTAACCAGTATATTTTCATAGTTGTAGGATAGCGTAGAGACTATAGGGAGATAAATATCAATTGAAAAGTAAAATAATTTTTAATGCGTAGACATATTCTTTACTTTTTCAGTTTTGCTTTGCATTGCGTTATTAATTTATTTTTACAAAATTGACAGTTTAAATAAATATCCCTTTGCTATGGAAAAGCATACAATGCGGGAATACTTAACTTATCCCAGGGCCACCTGAATTATTGCCTCAAACGATATTGGTGTTTTCTTAATATGAAGTTTTAAGTCCTTACTTTTACATCCATAGTTTAATTAGTAATCTTCTTTTATATATGTTTAATTGTATTGGTTTATTGGTATATTAGAATCCGCGATGCATGCTACGTCATATGGAACAAACCAAAGACCCGCCATCCAGAACCAACTGAAGTTTTCTTTCAATTTAAATATGTGGTATATATTAATGCTTTAAAAACACAGTTCATTACTCACAGTAGTATAATAAAAACTGCGTGGGCTATGCCCCATTACTGCTCCCTTTTGTCAAAAAATAACACCATATTGATTTTTGATTTCTAAAATTTTAAAAGTATTCTACACGTTGAGTGAGTTTTTGAAATGTGAATATGTGATATAGATTTATGTTTAACAGGCGGAGTTCTTTGCTCTACATGGTCAGACAAATATTCCGAGTCCATATCAATGCATTGTTCTACCATTATACCTTAAAAACGCGGTCGAATATATTAAAATTCGGTTATGTGTTGTAGATAAATATTTTACAGTCTGAGTTCATTATGTTCATGGTCGGACACAAATTTCGAAATAAAAAATGGTAATTGATAAGCAGAAATTTGAAACTATTTTAATGTTGTACAGACGGACATCATAGATAGTACACGCCACGTCAATAAATTTGAATAATAAAAGAGATATCG
Organism: Amaurobius ferox; assembly: GCA_951213105.1. Lineage (NCBI taxonomy): Eukaryota > Metazoa > Arthropoda > Arachnida > Araneae > Amaurobiidae > Amaurobius > Amaurobius ferox. Next base: position 77,373,957 of record OX578152.1, on the reverse strand, counting down.
AATCTGTGTGTGAGAGTACTATATATTCATACCAGATTTAATTTTTTCAAACTTTATTTTTGATTAATAAAATTCATACGCTTTTGTCCTAATTGAAACTTAATATCACGCAATGCAAGTGCTGTATCAAGAACTTTTGCCACCCGTTAAAAAAAAGAGATTACCGAGAAATAAAAAAAAGAACAAAATTTATTTTCCTTGCTAGTTTTTAAAACTGATCTCCTGAGAACTCGAGAACTAAAGCTTGAAGTTTATGAACATCGAAAATACCCTAGTTTTCTAAAAAATCAATTTCCATATCGGAGCTACGATGAGGCACCAATCCAGAATCGTTGAAAAGTGAATACATTTTTGATATTTCTGCATAATTCATAAAGGAACTTATTTACATCGAAAGCGTGCATAAGGAGATAGAGACGAATTCATACTTACCAATGAAATGACTATTATCGGTGGTCCGGTCTAGCTTTTGTCAAAATCCATCAGCACCGAAAAGGAGTTACGGCAAGGGGCAACAGGGAAACTCGCTTGCCATGTTCGTTTTTACTTTCCGTACAATACATGGTAATACTTAAAGTATTGGAATCGTGTCGAAAATTGCAAATCGAGTTTTCGACGAATCTACACGGTTTGGGACATCTAGAATACGAAAAAACTATTTTTAGCGTTACGTCTGTGTGTGCGTCCGACAATCTGTGTAATACACATATCCACTTTAACTAAAAAATTAATCATAAAATATTATAGATAAGTCACTTACTTGTGAGTGACGCTGGTGCTGATTAGATTTGGGTACAATTCGAAATAAAAGAATCCGGCCTTTTTGCGAAATGGCCCACAAAAATCTCATGTATCCACTCTAGCTAGAAGTCTAATTGACCTAATTTCAAAATATTTGGTAGATAAGTCACTTGTAGGATTCCCTGGTGCTGATTACATTTAGGTACGATTCGAAACAGAGGAACCTGCTTCTTTTTACGAAATTGCCAGCAAAAATCTAAAGTAAAAAACTACGCATGCTCAAATGCATCAATTAAATTCTTGTTGTATACGTAATTTGTGACGATTAAAGGAACAGGACCTACCCCATTCATCGAGGACTAATCGTTAAAGAGATATTTTACTTTTCGCATCTTTGCTGCGCCGCCTTTGGAAAAGGATCCAATTACCAAATTAAAACAAAAATCTGATGTGGGCAGCACATGACTTTCCCTGCAGACATATATCCACGTTCTCTTTATTTTAATTAAATTTAATTCACTTTTAATTCAAATGTTGTTCTCATTTGGTAACTGGACTTATTTTCAAAGGTAGCGTAGAGACAATACGAAAAAACTAAAATATCTCGATAACGGCTAGTCCTAGTGTAATGAGGTTGATTTTATTCTTTTCATCGTTAAAAATTACGTGTAAAATAAGCATTTAATGGATATATTTGAGCGTACGTAGCTTTTTATTTTAGATTTTGACGATTTTTGAGGGTTATTTCGCAAAAAAAGGCAGGGTATTTTTTTCCGAATCGTACTAAAATCTAATCAGCACCAGAGCTTTCTACAAGTAACTTATCAACCAAATTTTGTGGAATTTAGTCAATTAGTATATTAACTGCAGTGAATACATGAAATTTTTACGGTCCTCTTCGCAAAAAAATGGCGGTCACTGTTTTTACGAATCCTACCAAAAACTAATCAGCACCAGGGTGTCACCTGAGTGACTTACATACCAAATTTTGTGAAATTCGGTCCATTTCTGAGTTAGAGTGGATACATACATTGCACAGACACACAGACAGACAGATAGACACACACACAGACGTCACGCTAAAAATAGTTTTTTCATATTCTAGAGGTCTCGAAACGTGTAAATCCGTCGAAAACTCGAGTTGCGATTTTCGACATGATTCCAATACTTTCCCTATACATTACCATGTATAAATTGAAAGTAAAAATTGAATTAAAAGTGCGTATTCAGTGTAATTTTGTGCAATTAAACTCAATTTAATGAATTATTTAAGAAATAAAGAGAAAATGTTAACTTTGTAGGGAAAGACATGCACTGCCCACATAATATATTTTACTTTGATATTGTTTTTGTTTATTTTTACTTTATATGCATAGTATAATGCACAGTGGAATTATTATTAGTGTCGATGTTAGCGTTTAAGATAAAAAATTCCGGAACAAATATGACCCGGAATTTTCTTTAATTAGGTCTCTTGAATGGTTGTATCACAACAGATTCTTATATAATTTCCACGATATTGAATTTCCATCAATTATTTTTAATTATCATTATTTTAGAGCTATTTCTATCAATTTAGTGACAATTCTATCAATTTGGCGATATTTCCATCATTTTGGCAACATTTAATTCATCGCCAATATTTCGTCAAGCATTTTGGATGCAGAAATAGGTTATTCTTATAGTTGATAAACTTCTAATGACTTCAAAATAGAATGCTATTACCCAAAGTGTGTTCTCTCGTGACCGGCTCGACGAGATCTACGAGAATGATGATAATAATATTATCGCATAATTTTACATATCAAAAGTAAACAGATTTCACAATAGTTAATACTTATTACTTTCCTTATATACATATAATGTATAAGGAAAGAATTGTGACAGTGTCGAAAATTCGAATTCGAATTTTCAGCGGGAGTGCACGTTTCAAGCATCTCTGAACACGAATCAGAATTTTTGAGGTGGTGTCTGTGTGTGGGGGGGTGAAGGTATGCGTGTGTGTGTGTGTGTGTGTGTGTGTCTGTGTGCGTGTGTGAGACTTTGGAGACGATAACTGACGAACTAATGGATCGATTCGAACGAAATTTGGTACAAAAATTACAATCTGAAAATACTAGCAGCTTATTGTTTTTAAACGCAATCGAATGTTCAGAACCCCCCTAAATGTTGGAGTGAAATTTGAAAAATCATCAAAAAATTGAAACCTTTGCTAAAGTTACGCAAATAGCCATTTCTTACTTAATTTTTTCTTAGAAAACGATTAACACAAACTTTAGAACGCTAACACGAACCGTTCTCGCGATATTGCACATTTTTCAAAAAAAAATTTCAAAATATCCCATAAATTAAAAAATATATTAATTGTTGAGAAACATGTTTATTTTATTTTTTTTATCAATGGCCAGTAACTTGACTTTCATCATTCGCCTTTGTCAGCGACCAGAACGTGAACCATTTAGCCGTCCTAGGACGTTGCACCAGGCACACCAGAGGGGGGCGGAAACACTGCGCCCACAACACAAACATCCATGCTGTACGTGGGACTCAAACCCATGACGCGGCGGGTCCACTACAATTGTTGAAACTATTAAGTTTCGTGATTATTGAGTTATAAATGACCCCTTTTACGAATTAACAATGAACAATGCAGAATAACGAGAGATAATTCGTTTATTTCTTTCCGCTGCTGTGCAGCATTATCGAAAGAAGGGAAATTATGTAGTGAAAGTCATGTACTGTCCGCATCAAAATTTTCTCTTAAGTGTTTGAAATGTGATCAGAAGTTGTCTCAAAACTTGCTTTTTCGTATACATCTCGAATTGAAGAATTTTCAGCAAAGCAATACTTTTACTATACAACAGTGTGAGAAAGCCGGAATGCTACACACATAGAGCAAATAAAAAGTAAAAACCAATTTTGTTTTTCTCTTCAACTTTTGCGATGAGATAGATCTTACGAAATTACGAGAGTTTGCAGTTTGCAATTTGTGATCCTAGAAAACATTTTTCGCCTTTTGCAAAATCAATTTTCATATTGGAACTTTGAAAAAATTGGAACTTTTTTTGGGGTAAAAATAAAAAGAGCAATTGTAATGTACTTCAAATGTATATAATGGTTTTGTATTATGTATATAGCTATGCCTCTGCACAGACGAAATTGGGATTTTTGGCGCAGTTGGTTTGTATGCGTATTTGACATGGATTGTAAATAGTCAGAGAATTAATTGCAGCAAAATGTCAAAGTTAAGCTACACATCTCTAAAAATGTATAGCCCTGTCAGGTGTGGCTCGCGTCGGAGTCGGGTCCTTGGACCACCCGGTTTGTAAGGAGCCCTCCGGTTCTTGAATTTTAGTGGAGCGTATAAAAAATGAGCTTCTCTTCGCTAACCAATGGTGTGAAGCAAATTTTGAACCGCCTTTTTTATTGCGCTTGGGAAACAGCGAATGGGAATTGGACGCCTTCCTCCCATTTTTTTATCGTTCCCCTTGTATTAAAATTTCTGGAAGTCTTTAGTAAAATGTAAAAAATTCAGATGCCGTTCTGATCTCGAGAGAATCGCACTCCAAGTGCGTGGCACTTGTGTTATTTTGTGAAGCTCGATCCGGCATGCACTTTGATGCATTTTACGCATGGTATCCGTGGCCCCTATCTAGGGCGACCAATGCTTTCTGCTAGGATCTGACGTCGCATCTCCGGTGATGTATAGCGACTCGTAGCCAAACGAGCCAGAGCCTAATTCAGCGCTCTTGGTCGTTGAGCGCTCTGGCCCGAAGAATTGCGCTCTCGCGCAATTCTTCGGGCGGTGGCGACCAGCGAAGTAAAGGAAGTCGCTATTTTTTGGGTCTCGTAGTGCAACACAGCTCTGCCTCTAAACGGCGTGGTGTAGGACCTTTGCTCCCTTAGCTGCATTCAAGCCTTAGCAGCTGTGGCACTGCATGAACGGAGTGTTTGCGGAGCATCAATCCCTGGCTCCTATGCAGCAGACGAACGTCAACTGGGTGTCATCGAATGGATTCAGTGAGGTCCGTGGCAGATAATTTCTACTGAAACGTAATTGCTCCTGACTTATGGTAGCGCCTATACGCAAGTTCTCACGATCCGCTGGGCCTAAGTCAACGTTAGGAGTTGGAGAATATATATGTATCCCTGTATCCGCTTTGCCGGTCTGATCCTGCTGACGATGATAGTTTACGTAATTGCTCTTGACTTGCCGAGAACGCCTGTACGCAAGTTCTGAGGAACCGCTGGGCGTAAGCCAACGTTAAGAGGGGGAGAATTGAAGTGGACAGTGAACCCATCTCCGGAAAAATCCTTGTCTGAACTTTCATCACCTGTTAACCTCAACCGAGCTGCTCAGACTGACAGTGACATTTATGAAACGTCCAATACTGAACTAGCCATTCAAATAATATTGCCACCCATTTCCAATGTACAGAGGGATTGCTACCAGCACACATTTGAGTTGAAGACCCAGACCGTCCGACTCGTCCAGAGGACTAAGAGCAACTATTTGGACGGCCGGAGCACACATTTGAGTGTCATTTCTTCTGTAATGATGGTATGGTAAATTATATTTGATTTTAAATGTTTTATAAGCGATGTTTAGCAGTGTTTTGATGTGATCTACAGTGTTTAAGGATAACTTTAAGCTTCATGGGATATTTGTCCAATGAATTTTGGTTTTCTTAAAAAGTAATTAAATGCAAGTTTTGAAAATTTTAAAAAAAATACAAATTAATGTAAAACTAACCGTACACCCCGAGGTCAAGCTTGGGTAATTGGGAAGTAACTGTAATTGTGTATATTTGCTATTAGTGTTCATTGAGATTTCATGTGTTCTTTTAATAAATTGTTAAGTGGCCACAAAAAGGAAGTGATTCTTTAATTAGGGAATGCAATGTACTTAGGTCCAATCGAACCCCACTATACGAAACGCGGTTGAGTTGAGTGAATCTATTGGTGGGTAATATTTAGTGTATTTATGTGTTCTATTTTGTATTTAGATGTAAAATTCACCCCACCACAATATCCAAACTCAAATTAGTAAATCTTTAATTACAAATCACTGCTGGATTACTAGGAACCGGTATGTTTTTTTTTTCCTTTCTCTATTATTCAAGTTTACCTCTATTATTTGCTTTAAGTTTGCAATTATTTCCTGTATTATTTTGTAGACTACATACCTCATAGTGTTGTACCTTCCTGCTATAATTTTCAAAAAGTAATAAGTATAAAGATTGCCGCTAACTAAGGAATATTAGTGACAAAGAATAGGGATGGGTCAAGAAAAGGAGAAAGATATGTATGACAACATGACTTCTTAATTTGACTCACAAATTGAGTTACCAGGTACAGAATAGTATAAACTCAGTAAAAATAGAATATGCGCGTGATTCAAACGATGTTCAGAAAGCAAAAGAGTCATTATTCGTTCGAGATTTTGAGGAAATAGGAGAATAGTGAATGAAGAGGTAAATTGACAATCCAATACGCTATTGGAAAATTAACAACATCAAAAATGAAATGAAATTATGATTCCACAAAATTAAAAGAGAGAACTGTATTATTAAAGTACATAATATATACACAAAAATAATTATATATCGTTAAAAATAAACAGGATATTTCTTTTAATTGACCAACTATCTGAACTTATTTTATTATTATCGGACCATTATCCAAACTAGTCGGAGCAGAACTGCTTTCGATCCCTACTGGTTTGGATAATTGACACTCTACTGTATTATTAGTGTTTCATAAAGGAGTTAAATTGCTTAGAGAGGTCTCACAAATGTCATATACATCTTCATATATATCTTCATTGTCATTTCAACCATAAGCGAAGTAGTACGCTTAGCTGTTTTATATCTCTGAACGTTCAGTTGAAATCTACCTTGTCCAAAGCGAAAAGAACAACAAACTGTGACCAACAGCTAGCCGTCATTCATTTTACCTCGAATTACGAAGCGAATAACTGGCCTAGGACCTCAAGTTTCTTTATGTAGCTTTTGAACAGACAATGCATTTGAATTATTCCAGATTTCGAAAAATTCGATAGATTTTTAAATATTCGTAAGAAGAAAAAACCAAAGGGTATGTAAAAATTTATATCCCCTTAAAACAAATAAAAAAATTGGATTTTCTTATTAAGTATGATAATTTAATATTCTGTTTTTGAATGAAAATAGATAAATTTCCACAAGCTTCTAAAGACCGAATTATTAAAAAAAGTTGGTAGTTTTAATTTTTTCATTTATTAATTTTTATACAGATATTTAAAACATAGTTCTTCAAATACTTTCAAGTATTCTTCGTATTGCTCATTTTACAACTGTCTCCAAGTAAATAGTTTTCCAGGTACGGTCTTAAAAATTTCCATAGTTAACTCGTATTCATTAGCTCTATAAAACTGCACTAGTTTTCGTTGTCACTTTATTTGGCAATTCTTTTAGAATTTAATAAGATATTCAAAAAATGTCTTTTCAAAGTGCCGTAAGAAATTCGCATTTCTTACGACTTCGTTTTACGTCCTTCCCACTACCGATAAGTGGAGTACAGGTTACAAAACAGGATCTTTGAGTGACTCCTGATTATCGCTAGGGAGAATAGTAGGAAGTTCTATTATGAAAATTTTCGTCTCGCGGTGCGAGGCATTTCTACCTTTTTGATTCCGAGGATGCAATATTCACTCTCGAAAGTTGGGAGCGGTCGTGGTTTAAGGATGCGACCTGGAGGGAAGAGATAGGCCTGGAATGAAAAGCGCAGACTTCATTTGTAAAATCTGCCTTTTTATCTAACTTAGCGACTCTTGTTCCGATTTTGATGCAAATTTCACGCTGTTTTTTCTAGTCTGAAATGGACCTTCTTACCTTGAACTTCGATCCTTATTACTTTACGACATCTGCGCGGGTGAAGCTATTGCTGAACTTCAGTCTAAAATGCTAATTGCTAAATTCAGTGACTGCTAGCTGCGAGCACATAAAAGATTGTAAAAAAGGCACAATAAAAGATTTTTTATGATAGGGTGGAGTAGAGGTAGGTGGAGTTAACAACCATGTCTTTACTTTCCCTACTACGCATGGTAATGTATAGGGAAAGTACTGGAATCATATCGAAAATTGCAACTCGAGTTTTCGACATATCTGCACATTTCGAGCCATCTAGAACCCGAAAATCTTGATGGTCGTATGTCTATCTTGATGACTATCTTGATGTCTATCTTGATAGCTGTATGCCTATATTTTATCTTGATGGCTGTATGTCTATCTTGATGGCTGTAAGTCTATCTTGATGGCTGTAAGTCTATGTTGATGACTATCTTGATGTCTATCTTGATGGCTGTATGTCTATATTTTATCTTGATGGCTGTGCAATGTATGTATCCACTCTAACTCAAATACTAATAGATAAGTTTTCTAAAATTTGATACCTAAGTAAAAATGGCCCAAAGTGCTGCTAAAATTTAAAATGAAATACTGCGTATGCTCAAATGTATCCATTAAATGCTTATTTTATACATCATTTTTGACGATGAAAAAAATAAGATCAATTCCAAAACTCCAGAACTTACCGTTCTTGAGATATTTTAGATTTTTTGTATATTTACCACTTAGTCGCCTTAGTCTTTCAGCAATTTCAAATAATCATATTGTGCTATTAAACTGAATTTTATGAATTATGAAAGAAGGGGAAAAGGAATTCCACTCTGTAGGGGAAGTTATGTGCTGATCATATCAGATTTTATTCATTCGAGCTTTCAAAAATAAGATTGGTTTGGTGTGTACTACCACCTCATAAAGTTTGTCTCATCTTTTTTTAATCATCCTGTTGAAGACCCAGACCGTCCGGCTCGTCAACAAGGACTTGAGCAACCATTTGGACGGCCGGTTTAATCATCCTGTATATGAATACAGGGTGTCCCATTAAGATTGAAACGCGGTTTAATTCTTTACCTGTTGGAGATATGTGGGCGATGTAAATTGCAAATATGTTGAAAGTAAGGTAGGAAATAAGACTACGGTAATGAAATAGTCCTCCCCTTCATTTTCAAAAAGTTACATTTTTAAAGTAATACCATCAAATTGACGATATTTCGGCCAATATTTGACGATATTTCGGCCATGTGGCTGCATCGTTGAGCGAAACACATTTGGAACCTCTGTGGATGAAAAGATCCTTGAAAAGCTGGATCTGCAGAGCTTCTATCCAATTTCATATTTTCGGATTGTATCTTTCCTCTTATTTTGCCATTTTAATATTTTAAGCCTCCAGATTTTGATAATCCTTTGATGTTTGAACTTGATTTGTATGCATTGTTCTCGAATACTGATAAATTCATGTGTATTATTGATATATAAAATTAAGATCATTTTCTCTTATATGGTAGCATTGTTTTCCTTTTGTCTGATATTTCTTTTCATATCATATTTACTTAATTTTCCTGCGTATGGTTTTTGAACCCGGGTAAGACACTGAACTTTTTTTAAATTAGTCTAACTATTTTTATTTTATTTTTAATTCTATCTTTTTTATTATATATATATATATATATATATCTTATTTCAAAGAGAATTTTTCGATCTTTCCAATGGTATAAAGATGGAAACTCAACATAAATATTTTCTTTGGTGTTCTTTAAAAAATTATATATCTACAATAAATTTTCATTTAAATTTAATTATGATCTGACGAGTCTCAGGTCAAATATTTTCTGCAGCAACCATTTGTTTGGACAACTCTTAGTTAAGCTGAACATTATAATATCACACTACAGAGTACGAGATTGCGAAAATTTAAAAGAGAAATGGTTTGAATCCGATAATAGGTACCAGTGATATTTTAATGTTGTAATCTATATAAGGAAGGATTTTCTTTAATCTGTGTATTCCATATACGATCTTCTTTAAATCTAGGACACTGTGTTCAATAAGACCGCAGTTAAAAAAATCTGATGTGGGCATGACTTTCCTTATATATTGTAATGAATTTATTTCTTCCGTGAAAATTGATAAAAAAAAATCCTCGGCACAGTGTTTGTAACATTAAATTGCACATTTGGCTCTTTTCCGTATGACACCATGTAAAACTATTTCGTATTCAATAAACTTATATATTACGCAACTCTAAATTAACAATTATCATCCTCAATAGGCAATATGCGCCATATATTTAAATATTTTAATAAGAAATTCATGAATAAGCGTCATTTTTGTAATTTTGACGATATTTTTGAAAATGTGGGGCTAAATATCGCCAAGTTGGCGATATTTAGAACAGAATTTCCTATATAATAAAAGATATGTCCATGATACGACGGAATTAAATATTTGCAAAACATTGCATCCCAATTAGCGTCATTTTTATCAATTTGGCGGCATTTTTATCAGTTTGATAACATTTTTATCAATTTGGCAACAGTTTCGCTAATTTGGCAACATTAAAAAAAGTTATGAAGTTGTCGAAATGTCGCCAAAATTCGTCGCCAGAACTCCGCAAAGCGTTACAGACGGAGAAATTGGTTATTCTTATGTTCTTTCAAAAATATTCAATTTTTTTCAATTAGATGTCATTTTCAGTGATTTAGCATCATTCTTATCTATTTGGCGACATTTTCTTATCAATTTAACGACAGTTTTATAAATTTGGTAACATTTAAAACTCGCCAAGTTGGCGATGTTCCGCCAAATTTGTCGCCAAAAATTTCGTCAAGTATTATGGTCGGAAAAGTAGGTTATTCTTATTGTAGATTAACGGTTAATGGCGTCCAAATGCAAAACAATTACGCAAAATATATTTTCTTATAGTAGATTCTTATATAATTTCCACGATATTGAATTTCCAACAATTATTTTTAATTATCATTGTTTTATCGTTATTTTTATCAATTTAGTGACAATTCTATCAATTTGGCGATATTTCCATTATTTTGGCAACATTTAATTCATCGCCAATATTTCGTGAAGCATTTTGGATGCGGAAATAAGTTATTCTTATAGTTGATAAACTTCTAATGGCTTCAAAATAGAATGCTATTACCCAAAGTGTTTTCTCTCGTGACCGAAACGAGCTAGATCTACGAGAATGATGATAATAATATTATCGCATAATTTTACATATCAAAAGTGAACAGATTTCGCAATAGTTAATACTTATTACTTTCCTTATATACATATAATGTATAAGGAAAGTATTGTCGTAGGGTCGAAAATTCTAATTCGAATTTTCGACGGGAGTGCACGTTTCAAGCATCCCTGAACACGAATCATAATTTTTGAGGTGATGTCTGTGTGTGGGGAGTGAAAGTATGCGTGTGTGTGTGTCTGTGTACGTGTGTGAGACTTTAGAGACGATAACTGACGAACTAATGAATCGATTCGAACGAAATTTGGTTCAAAAATTACAATCCGTGAATACTGAAAGCCTGTTGTTTTTAAACGCAATCACTTGTTCAGAACCCCCCTAAATTTTGGATTGAAATTTGGAAAAATTATCAAAAAATTGAAACCTTTACTAAAGTTACGCAAATAGACATTCCTTACTTAATTTTTCCTTAGAAAACGATTAACACAAACTTTAGAACACTAACACGAACCGTTCTTGCGATATTGCACATTTTCTAAAAAAAATTTCAAAATATCCCATAAATTAAAAAAAAATATTAATTGTTGAGAAACATGTTTACTTTTATTTTTTTTATCAATGGCCAGGAACTTGACTTTCATCATTCGCCTTTGTCAGCGACCAGAACGTGAACCATTTAGTCGTCCTAGGACGTTGCACCAGGCGCACCAGAGGGTGGCGGAAACACTGCGTCCACAACACAAACATCCATGCCGTACGTGGGACTCGAACCCACGACGCGGCGGTCGAGCGATTGCTGTGGAAACGCTCGCCTTGTAAAACGATTAACACAAACTTTAGAAAGCTAGCACGAACCGTTCTCGAGATACAGCACATTTTAAAAATAAATTTATCATAATACCCCATAAATTAAAAAAAATATTTATTCTTGAGAAACATGTTTACTTTTCATATGTAATATCATGCGATAAATTTGGTGACATCATTCTCGTGGATCTAGTTCGTTCCATAAATGAGAAAATATACTTTGAGTAATACTTTTGTATTTGAACGCCAATAATCATTTATCTGCTATAAGAATAACTTATTTCTCCGGCCGTAATGCTTGGTGAGGTTGGCGACTTTTTTAAATGTTGCAAAACTAATGAAAATCTGGTCAAATGTATAAAAATGACGCTAAATCGATGAAAATGACGACTTATTGACGACAATTCAATATCTTGGAAGGAGTATATGTATCTACTATAAGAATAACCAATTTTTTACTGTAAAAGTAGCAAATTCATTGCATGATATAAGGGGGGTCATGTGCTGCCCACATCAGATTTTTTTTTTAATTTTGTGTGATTTTTGCATAAATTGATTTGAAAAATGTGCAATATGTCGAGAACGGTTCATGTTAGCGTTCTAAAGTTTGGGTCAAGCATTTACAAATGAAAAATTTCATAAGAAATGATTATTTACGTAACTTTATGGATTGTTTTAGTTTCTTGATGAATTTTTCAAAATTTGATTTCAAAATTTAGGTGCGTTCTGTAAATTCGATTGCGTGTAAAAACAATACTTTTCCAGTATTCACTGATTGTGATTTTTGTAAACAATTTTGTTGGAATCGCTTCATTCGTTCGTGAGATATCGTCTCCATAAACTCACTGACACATATACATACACATACACACACAGACATCATCTCCAAAACGTCTGATTTGTGTTCAGGGCTTCTTGAAACGTGTTCTTCCGTCGAAAACTCGACTTCGAATTCTTAACCCCGTCACCACACTTTCCTTATACATTATACTATGTATATATGGAAAGTATACTATGTATATATAAATATAAATAGGACATATTTAATCTGTAGAGACGTCAAGTTCGGAGTTGCCAAATTACACATTTTATAGTTAGTTTTTAATTCCTTAGATATTTTTCTGGAGACAACTATGAAATTGGAAGCATAAAAAAATTAATTTCTTAAAAAGTTTTTAGAATTTGAATGTTAAATTAAACGAAATAGAATTCAAGAGACAACAATGAAATCAAAGTAACATTTAAATCGCAAAACGTATTTAATATACGGGAGCACGTTTAAAGCACAAGGGTATGCAAATATATATGCTTTGATTAGCTGTTTAAAAGTTATTGTTTACTTGTCATTTGTAGGAAGCGTAGTGAGCATGCGATATGATTGAAATTGTGATTTTACAAATCTACTTGCAATTTCACGTATGTACGCAAAATTTTTTCTTCTAACCTATTGTGATTTCAAGTAAAGGGTATAACAAAATTCTGGCAAATGTCGATGTCGCTTCGTTAAGAATGGTTAATAAATTTCGCTTTGTTTGTTCATAAATAAATATTGGTTGTTCCTCATACGACAGAAAAGCTCTTTTTAAGTCACTACAGTTTATTATATGATGTGCATATAGCTAGCTGTCCACGTTTTAACTGTTAATGTTTCGTATTGATTTTTTTTTATTTTGCACTCAGTATTTTAAGGTCTAAAGGCAAACGAAAATATAATTTCAAACAAAAATATAATTTCAACACCTTAATATTCCACCGTAGGCAAATTCTGGAGGCGAAATGAATAAGGAAACTACTTCCTTCACGTCATAGATGTTTCGTACAATTTTTACTTTCCCTACCACACATTCTAATGTATAGGAGATGTATTGAAATCGTATCAGAAATCGCAACTCGAGTTTTCAACGTATCTACACGTTTCGAATATTCTAGTGCACGAAAACACTATTGTTAGCGGGACATCTGCATTGCTCTCAATGTATGTATTCACTTTAACCCATAAACCAATTGATCAGACTGTTTAAAATTTGGTATGTAACTTTGGGAGGTAATTTCGTTTACTAAACCGGTATGGGTTTTTGAATTGAATCTGCAAATTCGGTGTATCCTAATGGAATAACCCATGTTATTTTATGCAACTGAACTCAATTTAAAGATTTGAGAAAGAAAGAGAAAAATAATTTGTGTCTGTAGGGAAATGCATGTGCTATCATCGTCGGATTTTTGCCTACAATAGCTTTTATCCTTTTCCTGCTACACCTTTAGACCTGATAAATGCCCCTATATGTAGACAGAGATAAATAACGCTGAATAAATTTTACATATTTTTGGACCCCATAAAAAAAGAATCGTTCAGATTCGCTTCTGAATATCATGCTATACATTAACCCCTAATCAGTGTTTCTTTCAAGCAGATATCCAGGGAGCTTCTCCACGGAGACGATTATCCCCCACCCCACCCAGAGACATTTTATGTTACCCAACTAAATGTTAATAAATTCGGTCTACATTGAAAAAAAAGATTTTATAGCTATATGTAGTCCCAATTGCATTATTTATATACACATATATACAGGGTGCACCGGAACTCCATGTACAAACTTGGAGGGAAGGTAGAGAACATCAATAAGAATCATAATCGCATAGGAAAGCAGGGGCGGCCACCCTAAATTGATAAAAAGACATAAAAGCGCATCAAGGACACAGCAGAGAAAGCAGTGTTAAGCTTTTTATTACACACAAAAAAATACTACAACAATTACAAGCATCACAGGAGGTGTTCGAAAATTCGACCATTTGCATTGATGCCACCTACATCGCCTTTACATGCCACCTACATCACATGGATTGGCGAACATTCTCAAAGGCACTGGACGCTTCACAGGTCGTAGCAGCAGCGATGGCGGTTCGTGCCACTAAGTCCTTGTCAGAGTCTACTGGCGTTTCGTAGACAATGGCCTTCATGGCACCCCAGAAATAAACATCTAGAGGTGATAAACCAGGTCATCCTTGGGGACCATGCGACGGAACCACCACGCCCAATCCTTGTACTTCCAAATGTCCGGTTCAAATAGTCACGAACGGAAATTGCATAATGAGATGGAGCCCCATCGTGATGAAACTACATTCGGCGTCGAATTTTTGCGGGAACATCGGTAAGCAATTCCGAAAAACCTCCTGAAGAAAGATGAGATATTTGCGAGCGTCCATTTCCGTTATCTAGGTCATACACGAAGTGAATATCGGCCAACTAGGCGTTCGTGAAACTATTCATGTTGACCGCACTCACTCGACACCTACAATGAGGAACCCGCACGTGCCGACCGTGAGAGGTCGCGTACAGCGCCACCTATCGATTCCCGCCCCAGCTTTCCCATGTGATTATGATTCCTATCGATGTTCTCTACCTCCCCTCCAAGTTTGCACGTGGAGTTCCGGAACACCCTGTATAGTTGTAATTACTTACTTCTTTATATATAAATACAGTAGTTAAAAATTGCAGATAGTATATTATTATATACTATTTATATAGTACAAATAGAAAACTTGCCCCTCCTAAAGTTTCATTCGCGCTCTTCCCGGCCTAAAAATCCTGAATGAAACAATGGCCCTTATCGCATTAATAACGTACATGCATTCGCCAGTTGATTACAGCAACGTCATAGACAAGGAGAGGTGACAGGAGTACTACCCCCTCCATTGACGGAAACATTTCCTTAGTTCTCTATAGGGTTTATATCGTAAAACAAAACCCAGTACGTCAGAAAATCTCGGATGTTCGAAAAAGTGTGGTGGCGCCATCTCATGGGGAGTACAATAAGTCAATTTATGCAATGCATATATACTACTCGGAAAGCAGATTAACTGGAAATAGTTGAGCTACGGATGCTTCGTGCTTGTGTTCATAGTCACCAGTGTAGCGAGAATGCGAAATCACCAACTTGGCAGTGTCAGGTTTTGAACCCTGGGCTAATACGTAGTAGGCCAATATAATAATCTTAACACGTCTCCAGCTCAAGACATTTAATGCTGCCTTATGAACATTCGCTACATACCTCATTCGATTGTCAATTACTTATTCCCATACCGATATATTGGGTACGTCTACGGATTTCAATGATTTAACGGATTGTAACCAGAATTGAGCTGTCTTTCTGATTTTGTAAAAAAAGGAGGTTCCAAATTTTTGAAATTCCTCTTCTTTCTCTTCATATACATACCCCCTTATATACACAACCCTTTACATTTTAATATAATTATGATTTAAAATGTTAGTTTAGTGTGAAGTATTGTTTATAAAAGCTGGATCACTACAGCTCTTTGGCAAAAATGATTTTAATGGATTGAACAGGAGGTGCTCCTCACGGGGCATGACTTATTAAATTATTTTTACCTTGTTCTGCGCATATGACGACATGGGAATTAAGAACGCGCTCATTTACTCGGGTTCTCAAACGGAACTTAATTTATTAACTGCGACTATAACCTTACTCCCCTCACATCACTAAATTTTCGTGAACGTCACTGGATTCTATGTCCACAGCATAAATTAAAATCCTCACACAAGATTTTTACGCCTGAATATTACAACTTCAAAGTTGACAAACTATTATTAACTGTAATAATCCCTGTGTTTTGGCAACATCTTTCAAAGTTTGCTCTGGACAATGGGGACTCACGAATAACAATTCTTAATTCCCATTTTGTCAAGCTGACAACTTTTTCATTGGTTGTCGGGCTGAGTGCCCAACCTTATATTAAAGAACCTCGGGAATGAAAACCCATATCGTGACGTGATCGAAAAGTTCTGTTTAGAATACGATATTTTGCAATAAACGTATCGAAATATTAATATATATTTATGTTTGTATACCGGATTTTTTTATTTGCGATTATATTAGCCAACTGATAGCAGACGATTTTCAAAAGTTTAATTTAAGGAGTTAGAAAGAAGGAGGTAAAACTTCTATGGATGAAACGCTTAAAAATGCCATAATGCTTTGAGAATTATATCTAGGTATTGCTAGCGTTAGTAAAGTAGCTGCTAATGTTTGTTGACGCAACAGAAAGGCGTAGTATTTAGTATATGTATTTATGATTATTTTTAAATTAAGGGTTCCATAATTATGAGTATAATTAACCAGTATCTTTTCATAGTTGTAGGATAGCGTATAGAATATAGGGAGATAAAAATAAATTGAAAGGTAAAATAATTTTTAATGCGTAGGCATTTTCTTTACTATTTCAGTTTTACTTTGCATTGCGTTAATAATTTATTTTTACAAAATTCACAGTTTAAATAAATATCCCTTCGCCATGGAAATGCATACAATGCGGGAATACTTATCTTATCCCAGCGCCATCCGAATTATTGTCTCAAACGATATTGGAGTTTTCTTAATATGAAGATTTAACTCCTTTTACATCCATGGTTTAATTGGTTACCTCGTTTTATAAAAGTTTAATTGTATTGGTTTATTGGTATATTAGAGTCGCGATACATGCTACGTCATATGGAACCAACCGAAGTCAGAATTAACCCACCATCCAGAACCAACAGATTTTTTTAAAATTTAAATATGTGGTATATATTAATGTTTTTAAAACACAGTTTATTACTCACAGTAGTATAATAAAAACTGCGTGGGCTATGTCCCATTACTGCTACTTTTTGTCAAAAAATAACTCCTTGTTGATTTTAGATTTCTAGAATTTTAAAATATTATACATCGTGAATGAGTTTTTGAAATAGGATTATGTGATATAGATTTATGTTTTACAGACGGAGTTCTTTGCTCAACATGGTCAGAGAAATATTCCGAGTACATGGTCCATATCAATGCATTGTCCTACCATTATACCTTAAAAACGCGGTCGAGTATATTAATATTTGGTTATGTGTTGTAGATTAATATTTTACAGTCGTTCGGACGCCGCGTTGTGGGTTCGAGTCCCACGTAAGGCATGGATGTTGTGTTGTTGGGCGCAGTGTGTTCCGCCCCCCTCTGGTGCGTCTGGGGTAACGTCCCAGGACGGCAAAATGGTTCACGTTTCAGGCCAATGTATAGGCGAATGATGGAAGTTAAGCTCCTGGTCATTTGATAAAAAAAAATTACAGTCTGAGTTCATTATGTTTATGATCGAAAACAAATTTCGCCATTTTCCCTCAGTATTGTGATGCGCATTAAAAATTGTAATTGCTAGACACAAATTTGAAACTATTTTAATGCTATAGAGAGAGACATCATAGATAGTACACGCCACGTCAATAAATTTAAATAACAAAAGAAGTATCGAATCTGTGTGTGAGAGTACTATATATTCATACTAGATTTAATTTTCTTTAACTTTTTTTTAACATTAAAATTCATACGTTTTTGTCCTAATTTAAACATAATCTCATGCAATGCAAGTGCTGTATCAAAAACTTTTGCCACGTGCTAAAAATAAGTTATTTCCGAATAGATTAAAAAAAGAACAAAATTTATTTTCCCTGCTAGTTTTTAAATATTGATCTCCTGAGAACTCGAGAACTAAAGCTTGAAGTTCATGAACATCGAAAATACCCTCGCTTTCTGAAAAATCAATTTCCATATCGAGGCTACGAGGAAGCAACAACCCAGAATCGTTGAAAAGTGAATACATTTTTGATATTTCTGCATAATTCATAAAAGAGCATATTTTCAGTGAAAGAATGCATAAGGAGATAGAGACGAATTCATACTTCCCAATGAAATGACTATTTTTGGTGGACCGGTTTCGCTTTTGTCAAAATCCATCAGCACCAAAAAGGAGTTCCGGCAAGGGGCAATAGTAAAACTCGCTTGCCATGTTCGTTTTCACTTTCCGTGCAATACATAGTAATATATTGGGAAAGTATTGGAATCGTGTCGAAAATCGCAACTCGAGTTTTCGACGGATCTACATGTTTTGGGACCTCTAGAATACGAAGAATCTATTTTTAGCGTAACATCTGTGTGTATGTCCGCCAATCTGTGTAATACATGTATCCACTTTAACTAAAAGACTAATCTAACCAAATTTCTTAAAATTTTATAGATAAGTCACTTACTTGTGAGTGACCCTGGTGCTGATTAGATTTGGGTCCAATTGGAGATAAAAGAACCCGGTCTTTTGCGAAATAGCCGGAAAAATTATCATGTATCCACTTTAGCTAAAAGACTAATTGACCTAATTTTACAATATTTGGTATATAAGTAACTTGCAGGATCCCCTGGTGCTGATTGCATATAATGGATATATTTGAGCATACGTAGTTTTTTATTTTAGATTTTGACGAATTTGAAGGCTATTTTGCAAAAAAGTCAGGTTATTTTTTACCGAATCGTACTAAAATCTAATTAGCACCAGAGCTTTCTACAAGTAACTTATCTGCCAAATTTTGTGAAATTTGGTCATTTAGTATTTTAACTACACTGAATACATGACATTTTTACGGTCCACTTCGCAAAAAAATGGCGGTCTCTCTTTTTACGAATCCTACCCAAAACTAATCAGCACCAGGGTGTCACCTAAGTGACTTACATACCAAATTTCATGAAATTCGGTCCATTTCTGAGTTAGAGTGGATACATACATTGCACAGACACATAGACAGACACACACACACACAGACGTCACGCTAAAAATAGTTTTTCCATATTCTAGAGGTCTCGAAACGTGCAAATCCGTCGAAAACTCGACTTGCGATTTTCGACATGATTCCAATACTTTCCCTATACATTACCATGTGTTGCAGGGAAAGTAAAAATTGAATTAAAAATGCGTATTCAGTGTAATTTTGTGCAATTAAACTCAATTTAATGAATTATTTAAGAATAAAAGAGAAAATGATAAGTTTGTAGGGAAAGACATGTACTGCCCACATCATATATTTTACTTTGATATTGTTTTTGTTTATTTTTACTTTATATACATAGTATAATGTACAGTGGAATTATTATTAGTGTCAAAGATAGCGTTTAAGATAAAAATTCCGGAACAAATATGACCTGGAGTAAACCGTGATGTATGATCACCAGGCAACCATATCGCGAAATCCATCAGTATACATGAGGCAAGAGAGTATAGAATGGACGAGAGATTAAATATTTAGGGAATTGGAAATGGTTTAAGCCCAGTTCAAAATCTCGCACGGGCAGGGACAATATATAGAAATCCTCTATTGATATAGCCAAAGTAATAATAGTCTATTAAAAGGAATTCATATTGCAATGTAAAATATATGCATCCAAATGTACTGTAAAGAAACAATTCTATCAAGCAAAATTTTTCTTATTACATAAAGGATTTGATAGAAAACATTTCTTTTGATTGAAATCCTCGATGTTGAGTGAATTAGATTTTTTTGGAGGTCCTCTCTTCTTTTTATATGAACGCGAGAGTAATTTGATCATAACCTATTTATTTGCTCATAGCCAGGCACCTGATACATTCAATCATTCGTCTATATTTCGATCAGAAGCGTGAACTCTAGCGCCGTCACAAGATGTTGCACTACAGCGAAGGCGGAAAACGCTACATCCAACAGCACACCACCCATGCCTACAAGTGGGACTCGAACCCATAACTCGCAGCCGTGCGAGAGCAAGGGAATGCTTGCCTTGACCGTTCAGTTATTGCGTCGGCCGATAATCAAGACCTATACTTTGAAGTAAATTAAAAACCAATAAAAGCATTTGCATGAATTTATTTGTCTGTATATAAAAACAGTTAATCAATCTGTATCAGAAATTTAAGTCCAACTCTTGTAGATCTGAGGCAGAGAATAAACTGTCAGACCACAGGTTAGCCTTGCAGTTCAAGGAATATAGAACACGGGTAGAATGTCTATTTTTGCAACTCTGGGAAATCTCTTGTTAAGAGGTTTAACATGTTTTCCCCGTTTGGAAAACGTTGGTTTCGTACAAGAAAACAATTAACAAGTCATAATTTTTCTTTTTTAGGAAATAAATCTCATTTTTTACGTCATAGCATTTAAAGAGAATCAAAAAACTTTTGCAAATACTAAATTGAAGAAATATGAGTGCAAAAGGAAAATGGGATTTCATTGTTACTGAAATACGATCTACTGAAAGCCTAAGATTTGAAGTTCGAAATTTATGAATCTAGAAAATATTTTCGCTTCCCGAAAAATCAATTTTCGTGATGGAACTTCGAGGAAACAACAAAATACCATGATTGGAGATGAATAAATACATTGTTTGATGCTTTTGAAAATAGCTGCATAATTCATACAAGAGCTTTTGAAACAGCATACATGACTCAAACGGAAAACATTAATTTCGAGATTCTGGAGTAGACACGAAACACGGCTCAAAGAACTATAAATAATGGTTTTATGATATGAGCACACTGCTATTGCAAATAACGGTATCCATGAATCGGTTTTGCCGTTTCTTCGCGCTCCTGAGTACGGCAAAATCGATATCTTTCTTGGCAGCAAGAAAATTTGTGCCATAATTTTCTAAGCTTGTATGAAGATGGACAAGTTTTTTTTACCAGACAGCTAGCTTAATGCATCATTAAGATTTTGATAGACTACTTGAGGATACAATGGCAAAGTTCCTGCCCACAGAACCTGCGGAAAATGAATTTTCCCAAAGTTGAGATGAGGTTTGTAACGACATCGCGATCTTAGCTTTTGAAAATGTCACGTTTAGAAACGTTCCATGAATTTTAATATTTTCATGGCTCACGATTAAATTTTATTTTCCCTATAATATATGACATAAGGTAGAGCGGGTCCAGTTGTCTCAGTTTTTACATTTCTGTTTTCCAGAATTTTCTTCTAAAGAGAGATAAAACTTTCTCTTCGCCACGCACAACTTTCATCTTTTGGCTAACTGCAGAAAAAAATATGGAATATCTATCTGAGTGTCAAGTAATTAATTTCAATTTTTAAAGACGGTAAAAGCAGAGTTACAGTTTGTGAGTGACGGTTATCTCTTGGGTTCGAACTATTTGGGTTCGTTTTCAGGTATTTTTCTTATGGGTTCTTTCATGTTACAGGATTATTTGTATTATATAGGTTGTAATCCCTTCTTGTATAAATTTTAAAATTAACTTCAGGAGGCAATAAAACAAAAATCGTTCCATTATAAGTAAATATTAATAAAATGAAAATATAATACTAATTAAAAAATTAATAATATCACACTCGATAATAAAAAGTACATTTTAGGAACGGAAAATCATAAAAGCAATTAGCAATTTCAACTTCAAGTCCAGCTATTGTATTTATACTAGAAGATATGCCCGTCATATGACGGAATTCAAAATTTTCAAGATATTATCTCCCATATGGCGTCATTTTTATCAATTTGCCGACATTTGCGACATCCCGCCAAATTTTTTGCCAAATTTTTTGCCAAACGTCAAGGGAAAACGATCAGAGAAATGGCTTTTTCTTATAGTAGATTCTAATATTCTTTCCAAGACATTGAATTTTCATCAATTTGGTGACAGTTTCGTTAATTTTTGTGACATTTTTTTCAATTTTGAGACATTTTAAAACACTCGCCTAAATTATCGCCAAGTGGGACAGTTGAACTGTCTGACAAAGACTGTCGAAACATCATTACATTACTATCCCCTTTCAAAACACAATTGATATATTGATTTGGTATCATTTTAACCAATTTGCCGTCATTTTAAAATATCACCAAATTTGTCGCCAAGTGGGATGGTTGGACTGACAGGCACGCGCAACCGAAATATCATTACAAAACTATCCCCTTTCAATATACAATTAATTTCATTAATTTTGCGTCATATTTATCAATTTGGCGAAATTTTTATCTATGTGTAGAGATCGTTATCGATTTGGCGATATCTTCGTCAATTTGGCGATATTTTAATAAATTTAGCGACATTTAAAAACTCGCCAAATGTGTCGCCAAGTCGGGCGGTTGGACTGACAGAAAAATGCTTCCGAAGAATCATTAAAATACTACCCCCTTTCAAAAGAAATTAATCAGCCATTTATCAGTCACACTCAACCCTTGAGATTATGGAACGAAATTGCAGGCTCTTATTATCGAAGTGAACTCATTTCCACTAATATCAGATTAACGTTTAACCTAACAACCCGACTCACCATCTCCTATTGCTCTCCTGCGAATTTTACATAAAAATTGTTTAAAAATGTATTCCTTTATTCCAAATGATCACAATTACAGCATGGTACCCTTCATTTTAAAAGGCTTGAAAAAATCTTTCGATGGGTACCAAGTTTGATAACGTATCCCCGTGGGGGTAATTTGCCATCCAAGGGGTATAATAACGTCATGAACAGAAAAATTATATCGTTGCGATTCTCCACTACAATTATTGAAACTATTATATTTCGTCATCCTTGAGTCATAAATGACCCCTTTTAAGAACGAACAATGAACAATACAGAATAACAAGGGATAATTCGTTTATTTCTTTCCGCTGCTGTGCAGCATTATCAAAAGAAGTGTAGTTATGCAGTGAAAGTCGCGTACTGTCCACATCAGAATTTTTTTAAGCGTTTAAAATGTGATCAGAAGTTGTCTCAAAACTTGCTTTTTCGTATACATCTCGAATTGAAGAATTTTCACCAAAGCAATACTTTTACTATACAACAGCGTGAGAACGCCAGAATGCTACACACACAGAGCAAATAAAAAGTTAAAACACATTTTATTTTTCTCTTCAACTTTTGCGATGAGATAGATCTTCCGAAATTAGGAGAGTTTGTAGCTTGCAATTTGCGATCCTAGAAAACATTTTTCGCCTTTTGCAAAATCAATTTTCATATTGGAACTTTGAAAGAACAACAACATCGGCATTTGTAAGAGCGATGCAGCAATTAGACAATTTTGGCAGGAATGGGTCAAGAATGGCAGATAGTAAAGGTAAGTGGGCAGAGGACGGCCTAGTGCGACGACAGAACGGGAAGATAGATCGATTGTCAGAGCAGCTGTGACAGAAGGAGATTCGTCGTGATCAATCATCCAATATGTGACAAACACGGAAGTCACCAGCCGAACCATTAATAGAAGACTACGGAAACGGAATCTACACTAGCGGCGCCCACCCAATCGCCTACCACTTACCAGTATGTACTCTCAACAGCTATTGCAGTGGAATTGCAATAGCAACGTGGAATTGTTCGGATTGGGTACGAATTGTCTTGGGTGATGGATCCCATTTCGAACTGAGTCCCAACGACCAGCGTAGACGTGTCTGGAGACAGCCCGGACATCGTCAGGATCCTGCTCTTACTGTCACACGCCACACGGCCCGACAACAGGGAGTTGAGGCTGGGGTGCCATTTCGTTTGATAGACGGACCCCTTTGATAGTCCTATGTGTCACCACAACACAGAACTACATTGCCGACATTCTACGATCCGTTGTACTGCCATTCCTTTGGCGGTTTGACTTTTCAGCAAGGTAATGTCAACCCACACACGGCACGACTCTCTATTGATTGTCTGCGTGCTTATGTCACACTTCCTTGGCCAGCCAAATCCCCCAGATCTCTCGCCTATTGAGCACATTAACACTGAGATGGGGCGTCGCCTGCAACCATCCCAGTTTGTAGACGAATTAGCTAGTCAATTGGAGGCCATTTGGAACGACATCCCTCAGAGCATAATCTGACAACTTTATGCATGAATGCCAATCCGGGTAACAGCTTGTATCGAGGCCAGAGGTAGACCAACGCCATATTAACGGCTTCACTTTGTGTAGATCTTTCAGTGCAATAAATCATCCAATTGTTCTGAAATTCTAATCATTTATTTTTCTGTACATCCACATTACACGTACCAAATTATGTCTCATTTGGATAATTGGTTAATTCTTTCTTGGTGCGTCGATTTTTTGTCTTAGAGTGTTTATATATATATATATAGACACACACACACATATATATATATATATATACACACACACACATATATATATAAAAGAGAATTTTTCAATCTTTCCAATGGTATAAAGACGGAAACTTAGCATAAATATTACATTTCGTGTTCTTTAAAAATATATATATCTATATAAATAAAAATGAAAATCTGTCTGTCTGTCTGTCTGTCTGTTTGTCACACCATCACGGGAGAACGGCTGAACCGAATTTGATGAAATTTTGTGGGTAGCCCAGAAATAGCCCCACTTAAAATTATATCCGTGTTTTGAGTTTCTACGACCAGTGGTTCTCGAGATATTAGTAAAAAACGAAATTTTCGTTTGTCTCATCATCACGGAAAAACGGCTAAACCGAATTTAATGAAATTTAGTGAATAGACTTGAAATATCCCCCCATAAATTTTGTCCAAGTTTCGAGTTTCTAAGACCTGGGGTTGTCGAGATATTAATGAAAAACGGAACTTTTTCCTAGGAGTTCTACTCCCTAACTCCGTGGTTTATCCAAACGAAAAGCTTGAAAATCGTTTGAAAGTGAATTAAAATTTAATCTCTGAGTTTGATGGGAGATTTTTTGCGTTAATTAGTCACTTTCTGAAAACATGAATTGTTTGAAACATGATTTAAAGGGGAAATCTATCTCCATGGTTCATGGTTTATTTAAAACAAGCTTTTACGGAACAATGAGAAGTATAGAGAAATCAAAATCGTTATTTAATTTCGCAGTTTATGTTATAAGACATGACATATTTAACATGTTATAAGATTCTATCTTATATCATGTTACTCAGAAACGCAATTAAATTAAATCTGTCTGTTAATTTTAATAATTATTTTTTCGATTTGAATAATAAATAAATGGATATAAAATATATTTTAGAAAAGAACGATTTGATTTTTCTTATAGCATTTTTGACTGGATAATATCAATTACGGTCTTCAGGTTTAAAAATTATTATTATTTATATTTTCGGGGATTATTGATTCAAGGATTATTGATATTTTCAAGTTATTATGCAATTATTTTATTATGGCAAAAATTGTTTAAACTCATATATTGTATGTTGTACGAATCTTCTACAAATATACGTGTATATCTTTTAATCTACGAGAATATAAGTAGTACAGGTATATTGACATATGTTTTGATATATATTGGCTTATATTGGAATCAATTACGACCTTCTGGTATAAAGAGTACGGATATTATTGATGTTTTCAATTTATTACGTCATCTCTTTTATTTTGGCAAATATTTTTGAGACGCATATTGTAATACGGGTAATCTTCTACTAACACATTGGCATATTTTCTGATCTGCGACAATATAATTAGTACGGGGTTGCATATATTCATTCAATTCCTATTTTTTCTTCTGTAAATTTGCTTACAAAAGGGGGCAGGATGTTTTATTCTTCAGATCTGATCGTGAAGATAATTTTGCATAGTGAGAACATATATTCTTAAACATCTCTTTAGGAGCAATAAATTTAATATTTTAACAGAATTTGCACATGATTGCGAACTTTAAGTTTCTTTAAATTATACACTCCGTACGAATAACGGGTGTGCTGTTAGTGGTTAATAAATTTTAACATTTTAGGAGGATATATCATGTTGCTCGGCATCGCAATTAAATTAAATGTGTTTGTTAATGTTTTTATTATTTTTTTTCGATTTAAATAATAAATAAATGGAAAAATAGATATACAAATAAAACTTATGAATGGACGGTTTGATTTTTCTTTTAATTATATTAATTGCTGACTGCGTACATCAATTGAATTTATATTGGCAAAGAGTTTTCAAGCTTATATCGTATTTAGCTACTAAACTCATATATTGTGTTTAGCCAATAAATTCATATAGCCGATTGTTGAAACAGAAAAAGAGTAGAGCGGGTATATCTTCTAATACAATTGTAGTGTTTTCATTTAGTATATTGAAACGGGATAAGAATGTTTCATTCAGATTTGCAAATTCAAAGCTACGAATTTGGAGGGATATCGCTAATTTGACAACTTTTCTTAAACTTTGCCAAATTGACGGAAATGTCGCCAAATTGATATAAACGACACACAAACAGCTGCCATAAACCTTCGGGTTGGTCGTGTGGCTTGGGTCTTCTACATATCAATGAAATTTTTTTTTGTTTTGTTAGAAGAGAGTACTGAAATGATGTTTGGTTAGCATTTATTTGTCAGACCAACCATCCTACTTAGTAATACATTTAGCGAATTTTTATAATGTCACCAAATTGATAAAAATGTTTTCAAATCTATAAAAATATCTTGAAATTGATAAAATTGCGCTACATAAATGATATTAATTGTTTTTTGTTAGGGGATAGTATTGTGATGATATTTCGTCAATTTGTCGCAAAGTGGAACTGTCAGTTCTACAGTCCCACTTGGCGATAAATTTGGCGATTTTTTAAAATGTCGCTAATTTGACGAAACTGTCGCCAAATGTTCCATAGAAATATAACTATTTAGACGATATTTTTTCTACCAATTTATTTGAAGCAATTGATATCATGTCGCTTAGCAACGGATTTAAATCCAATGTGTTTATGCGGCAGACGATTTTTATTAAATCCTTTCCGATTTGAATAATGAAGATATGTATATAAAATAAATTTCATTGCCATTTCATTTTGGACTGGATAATATCAATTATACTCTTCAGGTTTAAACATTATTATTATTGATATTTTCCGGAATTATTGATTCAGGGATTATTGATATTTTTAAGTTATTACGCCATTGTTTTAATGCGGCAAAAATTGCTGACACACGCATATTGTACGTTGTACGAGTAATCTTCTAGGAATGCACGGATATATCTTCTAACCTACGAGAATATAAGTAGTACAGGTATATTGGCATATATTTTGACATATATTGGCATATATATTGGAATCAAGTACAGTCTTCTGGTATGAAGATTAAGGGGATTAATTATATATTCAATTTATTACGTCGTCTGTTGTATTTTACCAAAAAACATTTGTGACTCATATTGCAAAACGGGTAATCTTCTACTAATAATCGGACATTATAAGTAGTACGTGTATATCTTCCCATATAATTTTAGCACTTTAATTTTGACATATATTGGAATAAATGACTGTCTTCAGATTTAAAGATTACGGGTTTATTGGTATTTTCAATTTATACATGTAATCTACTAATACAGGTTATATTTTCTAATATTCGCGTATATAATTAGTACGGGTCCCATACAATTTTAACGCTTTTATTTTGCATATATTGATTCAATTCCATATTTTTTTTTATATTTGCTTACATAAGGGGTCCAAGATGTTTTATTCTTCAGATATGTCCATGAAGATAATTTTATATAGCGAGAACAGAGATTCTTAAACTTCTTTTTAGGAGCATTATATTAAATATTTTAACAGAATATTTTGATTAAACATGTCATTTAGTATACTATAAGAATTTGGGCATGATTATGAATTTCAAGTTTCTTTATATTATATACTCCGTACGAAGAACGGGTATGCTGCTAGTCTACAATAAATTTTCATTTAAATTTAATTATGATCTGGCGAGTCTCAGGTCAAATATTTTCTACAGCAATTGTTTGGACAACTCTTATTTAAGTTGAACATTATACTATCACACTACAGAGTACGAGATTGCGAAAAATTAAAAGTGAAATGTTTTGAATCCGATAATACATACCAGTAATAGTTTAATGTTGTAATCTTTGTAAGGAAGGATTTCCTTTAATCAGTGCTTTCCTTATGGAGTCCTCATGAAATCTAGGACACTGTGTTCAATAAGACCGCAGTTAAAAAAATCTGATGTGGGCATCACCTGACTTTCCTTATATATAGCAATGAATTTATTTCTTCGGTGAAAATGATAAAAAAATCCACGGCGCAGTGTTTGTAACATTAAATTGCACATTTGGCGCTTTTCCGTATGACACCATGTACAACTATTTCGTACTCAATATACTTATATATTACGAAACTCTAAATTAACAATTATCAATATTGATATCATCCTCAATAGGCAATATACGACATATATTTAAATATTTTAATAAGAAATTCATCAATTAGGCATCATTTTCTTTAACTTGGCATCATTTTTGTAATTTTGAAGATATTTTCGAAAATGTAGGGCTAAATATCGCCAAGTTGACGATATTTAGAACAACATTTCGTATATAATAAAAGGTATGTCCATGATACTACGGAATTAAAAATTTGTAAAACATTGCATCCCATTTAGCATCATTTTTATCAATTTGACGATATTTTAATCAATTTGGCAACATTAAAAAAGTTGGGAAGTTGGCGAAATGTCGCCAAAGTTCGTCGCCAGATACAAAACAATTACGCAAAATATATTTTCTTGTAGTAGATTCTCATATAATTCATTGATTTAGCATCACTCTTATCTATTTGGCGACATTTTTTTATCAATTTAAAGCCATTTTTATAAATTTGGTAACATTTAAAACTCTCCAAGTTGGCGATGTTCTGCCAAATTTGTCGCCAAAACTTCGTCAAGTATTATGATCGGAGAAGTAGGTTATTCTTATTGTAGATTGACGGTTAATGGCGTCCAAATACAAAACAATTACGCAAAATATATTTTCTTGAAGTAGATTCTTATATAATTTCCACCATATTAAATTTCCATCAATTATTTTTAATTATCATTGTTTAAGCGTTATTTTTATCAATTTAGTGACATTTCTATCAATTTGGCGATATTTCCATCATTTTGGCAACATTTATTTGGCAACAATTAATTCATCACCAATATTTCGTCAAGCATTTTGGATGCAGAAATAGGTTATTCTTATAGTTGATAAACTTCTAACGGCTTCAAAATAGAATGCTATTACCCAAAGTGTCTTCTCTCGTGACCGGAACGAGCTAGATCTACGAGAATGATGATAATAATATTATCGCGTAATTTTACATACCAAAAGTAACAGATTTCACAATAGTTAATACTTATTACTTTCCTTTTATTACATATAATGTATAAGGAAAGTATTGTGACAGGGTCGAAAATTCGAATTCGAATTTTCGACGGGAGTGCACGTTTCAAGCATTCCTGAACACGAATCAGAATTTTTGAGGTGATGTCTGTGTGTGGGAGGGTGAAAGTATGTGTGTGTGTGTGTGTGTGTGCATATGTGAAACTTTGGAGACGATAACTGACGAACTAATTGATCGATTGGAACGAAATTAGGAACAAACATTACAATCTGTGAATACTGGAAGCCTATTGTTTTTAAACGCAATCGAATGTTCAGAACTCCCCTAAATTTTGGAGTGAAATTTGGAAAAATCATCAAAAAATTGAAACTTTTATTAAATTTACGCAAAAAGACTTTTCTTACATAATTTTTATTTTTCCTTAGAAAACGATTAACACAAACTTTAGAACGCTAACACGAACCATTCTCGAGATATTGCACATCTTTCAAAGAAACTATCAAAATATCACATAAATTTTAAAAAAATATTAATTGTTGAGAAATATGTTTACTTTTTTTTTTAGCAATGACCAGGGACTTGACTTTCAACATTCGCCTTTGTTAGCGAACAAAACGTGAACCAATTAGTCGTCCTAGGACGTTGCACCAGGCGCACCAGAGGGGGGCGAAACACACTGCGCCCACAACACAAACATCCATGCCTTACTTGGGACTCGAACCCACGACGCGGCGGTCGAGCGATTGCTGTGGAAACGCTCGCCTTGGAAATCAATTAACACAATGCTTTAGAAAGCTAGCATGAACCGTTATCGAGATACTGCACATTTTTCAAATATATTTATCGTAATACCACATTAATTAAAAAAATATTTATTCTTGAGAAACATATTTACTTTTCATATGTAATATCATGCGATAAATTTGGTGGCATCATTCTCGTGGATCTAGCTCGTTCCATTCATGAGAAAATATACTTTGAGTAATACTTTGTATTTGAACGCCAATAATCATTTATCTGCTATAAGAATAAGTTATTTCTCCGGCCATAATTGGTTAATTCTTTCTTGGTGCGTCGATTTTTTGTCTTAGAGTGTTTATATATATATATATATATATATATATATATATATATATATATATATATATATATACATATATAGATATACATATATATATATATACAAACACACACACACATATATATATATATATATATATGTCTTATTTCACAGAGAATTTTTCAATCTTTCCAATGGTATAAAGACGGAAACTTAGCATAAGTATTATATTTCGTGTTCTTTAAAAATATATATATCTACAATAAATTTTCATTTAAATTTAATTATGATCTAGCGAGTCTCAGGTCAAATATTTTCTACAGCAATTGTTTGGACAACTCTTATTTAAGTTGAACATTATACAATCACACTACAGAGTACGAGATTGCAAAAAATTAAAAGTGAAATGTTTTGAATCCGATAATATATGCCAGTAATAGTTTAATGTTTTAATCTTTATAAGGAAGGATTTCCTTTAATCAGTGCTTCTCTTATAGATCCTCCTCAAATCTAGGACACTGTGTTCAAATAAGACCGCAGTTAAAAAAATCTGATGTGGGCATCACCTGACTTTCCTTATATATTGCAATGAATTTATTTCTTAGGTGAAAATGATAAAAAAATCCACGGCGAAGTGTCTGTAACATTAAATTGCACATTTGGCGCTTTTCCGTATGACACCATGTAAAACTATTTCGTACTCAATAAACTTATATATTACGAAACTCTAAATTAACAATTATCAATATTGATATCATCCTCAATAGGCAATATACGACATATACTTAAATATTTTAATAAGAAATTCATCAATTAGGCATCATTTTCTTTAACTTGGCATCATTTTTGTAATTTTGACGATATTTTCGAAAATGTAGAGCTAAATATCTCCAAGTTGACGATATTTAGAACAGCATTTCCTATATAATAAAAGGTATGTCCATTATACGACGGAATTAAAAATTTGCAAAACATTGCATCCCATTTAGCATCACTTTTATCAATTTGGCGGTATCTTAATCAATTTGGCAACAGTTTCGCTAATTTGGCAACATTAAAAAAGTTGTGAAGTTGGCGAAATGTCGCCAAAATTCGTCGCCAGAATTCCGCTATGCGTTACAGACGGAGAAATTGGTTATTCCAATGTTCTTTCCAAAATATTGAATTTTTTCAATTAGTTGCCATTTTCATTGATTTAGCATCACTCTTATCTATTTGGCGACATTTTTTTATCAATTTGAAGCCATTTTTATAAATTTGGTAACATTTAAAACTCTCCAAGTTGGCGATGTTCTGCCAAATTTGTCGCCAAAACTTCGTCAAGTATTATGATCTGAGAAGTAGGTTATTCTTATTGTAGATTGACGGTTAATGGCGTCCAAATACAAATCAATTACGCAAAATATATTTTCTTGAAGTAGATTCTTATATAATTTCCACCATATTGAATTTTCATCAATTATTTTTAATTATCATTGTTTAAGCGTTATTTTTATCAATTTAGTGACATTTCTATCAATTTGGCGATATTTCCATCATTTTGGCAACATTTATTTGGCAACATTTAATTCATCACCAATAGTTCGTCAAGCATTTTGGATGCAGAAATAGGTTATTCTTATTGTTGATAAACTTCTAATGGCTTCAATACAGAATTTTTCCTTAGAAAACGATTAACACAAACTTTAGAACGCTAACACGAACCGTTCTCGAGATATTGCACGTCTTTCAAAATATCACATAAATTAAAAAAAAATATTAATTGTTGGAGAAATATGTTTACTTTTTTTTTTTTATCAATGGCCAGGAACTTGACTTTCATCATTCGCCTTTGTTAGCGAACAGAACGTGAACCATTTAGCCATCCTAGGACGTTGCACCAGGCGCACCAGAGGGGGGCGGAAACACTGCGCCCACAACACAAACATCCATGCCTTACATGGGACTCGAACCCACGACGCAGCGGTCGAGCGATTGCTTTGGAAACGCTCGCCTTGGGAAAACGATTAACACAAACTTTTGAAAGCTAGCATGAACCGTTCTCGAGATACTGCACATTTTTCAAATAAATTTATCATAATACCACATCAATTAAAAAAAATATTTATTCTTGAGAAACATATTTACTTTTTATATGTAATATCATGCGATAAATTTGGTGGCATCATTCTCGTGGATCTAGCTCGTTCCATTCATGAAAAAATATACTTTGAGTAATACTTTTGTATTTGAACGCCAATAATCATTTATCTGCTATAAGAATAACTTATTTCTCTGGCCGTAACGCTTGCTGAAGTTGGTGACTTTTTTAAATGTTGCCAAACTAATGAAAATCTGGTCAAATGGATAAAAATGACGCTAAATCGCTGAAAATGACGACTCATTGACGAAAATTCAATATCTTGGAATGAGTATAAGTATCTACTATAAAAATAATCTATTTTTTTACTGTAAAAGTTGTAAATTCATTGCATTATATAAGGGGAGTCATGTGCTACCCACATCAGATTTTTTTTTTTAATTTTATGTGATTTTTGGATAAATTGATTTGAAAAATGCGCAATATGTCGAGAACGGTTCATGTCAGCGTTCTAAAGTTTGGATCAATCATTTACAAATGAAAAATTACATAAGAAATGATTATTTACGTAACTTTATGGATTGTTTTAGTTTTTTGATGAATTTTTCAAAATTTCATTTCAAAATTTGGGTGCGTTCTGTAAATTCGATTGCGTGTAAAAACAATAGTTTTCCAGTATTCACTGATTGTGATTTTTGTAAACAATTTTTTTCGAATCGCTTCATTCGTTCGTGAGATATCGTCTCCACAGACCCACTGACACGTATACATACACACACAGACATCATCTCAAAAACGTCTGATTTGTGTTCAGACCTTTAGACCTTATATATAGAGAGCCCCTTATGCAGAGAGAGATAAGCCACTATATGTAGAGAGAGATAAATAACGCTGAATAAATTTTACATATTTTTGGACCCCATAAGAAAAGAATCGTTCAGCTTCGGTTTTAAATATCATGCTATACATTAACCCCTAATCAGTGTTTCTTTCAAGCAGATATTCAGGGAGCTTCTCCACGGAGACGATTATCCCCCACCCCACCCAGAGACATTTTATGTTACCCAACTAGATGTTAATAAATTTGGGCTACCTTGAAAAAAAAAGATTCTATGGCTATATGTAGTCCAAATTGCAATATTTATATACACATATATACAGGGTGTTCCGGAACTCCATGTGCAAACTTGGAGGGAAGATAGAGAACATCAATAAGAATCATAATCGCATAGGAAAGCAGGGGCGGAAACGCCACCTTCAAGTGATAAAGAGACATAAAGGCACATCAAGGACACAACAAAGCAGTGTTAATTTTTTATTACACACAAAAAATGACTACAGCATTTACAAGCATCACAGGAGGTGTTCGAGAATTCGCCCATTAGCATTGATGCACACATGCCACCTACATCGCATGGATTGGCGAACATTCTCAAAGGTACCGGACGCTTCGAAGGTCATAGCAGCAGCGATGGCGATTCGTGCCACAAGGTCCATCTCAGAATCTAATAGCGTTTCGTAGACAATGGTCTTCATGGCACCCCAGAAATAAACATCAAGAAGTGATAATCCAGGTGATCCTGGGGGGGGGGGCCATGCGACGGAGCCACCACGATCAATCCATGTACTTCCAAATGTATGGTCCAAATAGTCACGTACGGAAATTGCATAATGAGATGGAGCCCCATCGTGTTGAAACTATATTCGGCGTCGAATTTGTGCGGGAACATCGGAAAGCAATTCCGAAAGAACCTCCTGAAGAAAGATGAGATACTTGCGAGCGTCCATTTCCGTTATCTAGGTCATACACGAAGTGAATGTCGGCCAACTAAGCGTTTGTGAAATGATTCATGTTGACCGCACTCACTCGACGTCTACAATGAGGAACCTATCGATTTCAACCCCAACTTTCCTATGTGATTATGATTCCAATCGACGTTCTCTACCTCCCCTCCAAGTTTGTACGTGGAGTTTCGGAACACCATGTATAATAGTAATTACGTACTTCTTTATATATAAATATCGTAGTTAAAAATTGCATATAGTAAATTATTATATACTATTTATATAGTGCAAATAGAAAACTTGCCCCTCCTAAAGTTTCATTCGTGCTCTCCCCGGCCTAAAAATCCTGAATGAAACAATGGCCCTTATCGCATTAATAACGTACATGCATTCGCCAGTTGATTACAGCAGTGTCATAGACAAGGAGGGGTGATAGGAGTACTACCCCCCCCCACACACTGACGGAAACATTACCTTAGTCCTCTATAGGGTTTATATCGGCAAACAAAACCCAGTACTCTAAACTACCTTTAGCGAGAATAAGAAATCGCCAACTTGGCAATGCAGAGATTCGATCCCGGGTCCAAAGCGTGGTAGGTCAGTATCAGAAACGTTGAACTAAATACGTCTCCAGCACAAGGCATGTAATACTGTCTTATGAACGTTCGCTACAATACTCCCCCTCCCAGTGAGTTTTGGCGAAACCGATCGAAAATGCTACTGGGTTGCAAATGAGGCGACAAGCTCCGAGTTGAAATGAAGGCGCTTTTACAAGCGACCTCGTAGTGAGTCACAAGGTCCGATGGCGTACGGGAATCGACGTCAGAGAATCTCGGATGTTCGAGAAAGTGTGGTGGCGCCATCTCATAGGGAATACAATAAGTCCATTTATGCAATGCATATATACTACGCAGGAAGCAGATTAACTGGAAATAGTTGAACTGCAGATGCTTCGTGTTTGTGTTCATAGTCACCAGTGTAGCAAGAATGCGAAATCCCCAACATGGCAGTGTCAGGTTTTGAACCCGGGCCTAAAGCGTGGTAGGCCACTATCATAACATTAAGACGTATCCAGCTCAAGGCATTTAATACTGCCTTATGAACGTTCGCTACATACCTCATTCGATTGTCAATTACTTATCCTCTTACCGAGATATTGGGTACATCTATGGTTTTCAATGATTTAACGGATTGTAACCAGAATTGAGCTGCCTTTATGATTTTGTGAAAAAAAGGGGGTTCAAATGCTTGCCTATAACAGTTATTCAATCTGTACCAGAAATTTAAGTCCAACTCGTATAGATCTGAGGCAGAGAATAAACTGTTAGACCACAGGTGGCCCTTGCAGTTCAAGGAATACAGAACACGGGTAGAATGTCTATTTTTGCAACTCTGGGAAATCTCTTGTTAGGAGGTTTAACATGTTTTCTCCGTTTGAAAAACGTTGGTTTCGTACAAGAAAACAATTAACACGTCATAATTTTTCTTTTTTAGGAAAGAAATCTCATTTTTTTTACGTCATAACATTTAAATAGAATCAAAAAACTTTTGCAAATACTACATTGAAGAAATATGAGTGCAAAAGAAAGATGAGATTTCATTGTTACTGAAATACGATCTACTGAAAGCCTAAGACTTGTAGTTCGAAATTTATGAATCTAGAAGATATTTTCGCTTCTCGAAAAATCAATTTTCTTGATGGAACTTCGAGGAAGCAACAGAATACCATGATTGAAGATGAATAAATACAGTGTTTGATGCTTTTGAAACAGCATAATGGCTAAAATGGAAAACATTAATTTCGAGATTCTGGAGTAGACAGGAAACACGGCTCAAAGAACTATATATAATTGTTTTATGATATGAACACGCTGCTATTGTAAATAACGGTATCCATGAATCGGTTTCGCCGTTTCTTCGTGCTCCTGAGTACGGCAAAATCGCTATCTTTTTTGGCAGCAAGAAAATTTGTGCCATAATTTTCCAAGCTTGTATGAAGATGGAGAAGTTTTTTTTACCACACAGCTAGCATAATACATCACTAAGGGTTTGTTAGACTACCTGAGGATACAATGGCAAAATTCCTGCCCACAGAACCTGCCGAAAATGAATTTTCCCAAAGTTGAGATGAGGTTTGTAACGACATCGCGATCTTAGCTTTTGAAAATGTCACGTTTAGAAACGTTCCATGAATTTTAATATTTTCATGGCTCACGATTAAATTTTATTTTCCCTATAATATATGACATAAGGTAGAGCGGGTCCAGTTGTCTCAGTTTTTACATTTCTGTTTTCCAGAATTTTCTTCTAAAGAGAGATCAAACTTTCTCTTCGCCACGCACAACTTTCATCATTAGGCTAACTACAGAAAAAAATATGGAATATTTATCTGAGTGTCAAGTAATAAATATCAATTTTTAAAGACGGCAAAAGCAGAGTTACAGTTTGTGAGTGACGGTTATCTCTTCGGTTCGAACTATTTCGTTTCGTTTTCAGGTATTTTTTTATGGGTTCTTTCATGTTACAGGATTATTTGTATTATATAGGTTTTATTCCCTTCTTGTATAAATTTTAAAATTAACTTCAGGAGGCAATAAAACAAAAATCGTTCCATTATAAGTAAATATTAATAAAATTAAAATATAATACTAATTATAAAATTAAAAAAAATCTATTAACACTTGACAATAAAAATTACATTTAAGGAACGGAAAATCATAAAATCAATTAGCAACTTCAACGTTATGTCCAGCTATTGTATTTCTACTAGAAGATATGCCAGTCATATAACGGAATTCTAAATTTTCAAAATATTATCTCCCATATGGCGTCATGTTTATCAATTTGCCGACATTTGCAAATTATTTGCCAAACGTCAAGGGAAAACGATCAGAGAAATGGCTTTTTCTCATAGTAGATTCTAATATTCTTTCCAAGACACTGAATTTTCATCAATTTGGTGACAGTTTCGTTAATTTTTGTGACATTTTTTTCACTTTTGAGACATTTTAATAAACTCGCCTAAATTGTCGCCAAGTGGGACAGTTGAACTGAGTGACAAAAGCTGTCGAAACATCATTACATCACTATCCCCTTTCAAAACACAATTAATTTATTGATTTGGCATCATTTTAATCAATATGGCGATATTTTAAAATTTCGCCAAATTTGTCGCCAAGTGGCACGGTTGGGCTGGCAGGCACACGCTACCGAAATATCATTACAATACTATCCCCTTTCAAAATACAATTAATTTCATTAATTTTGCGTCATATTTATCAATTTGGCGAAATTTTTATCTATTTGTAGGGATTTTTATCAATTTGGTGATATTCGATATTTTCGTCAAACTGGCGATATTTTGATAAATTTGGTGGCATTTAAAAACTCGTTAAATGTGTCGTCAAGTCGGATGGTTGGACTGATAGATAAATGCTTCCGAAATATCATTACAATACCATCCCATTTCAAAACAATACTAATCAGCCATTTACCAGTCACACTCAACTCTTGAAATTATGGGACGGAATTGCAAGCTCTTATTATCGAAATGAACTAAATTACTATGGAAATGAAATAAATGATCGCTGATATCAGATTAACGTGCAACTTAACAATCTGACTCAGCACCTCCTGCTATTGCTCTCCTACAAATTTTACATGAAATTTTTTTTAAAATGTGTTCCTTTATTCCAAATGATCACAATTATGGCATGTTACCCTTCATTTTAAAGGGCTTGAAAAATCTTTCGATTGGTACCAAGTTTGGTATTGTATCCCCGAGGGGGTAACTTGTCCTCCTAGGAGAATAATAACATCACAAGCAGAAAAGTTGTTTCGTTGCTATTTTCCACTATAATTATTGAAACTATTAAGTTTCGTCATCATTGAGCCTAAAATAATTCCTTTTATGAATGATTATATCACATTTTATTCTATGCTGCCATGTTAAGAAAATATAAATATTCGAAGTTTTCGCTTGAATTTACAAAAAAGTGTCTAGTTCTTAGATTTTTCATTAAAGCCGGATAAAAGGTTTCGTAAAAATCATTTAATATTTGAAGCAGACATATAGTACACAAGAAATCGACCACAAACCTTCAGGCGCACACGACTCCAAAAATAGCCCAGACTTGTTCATGAGATTCTAAAATTGGCATCAAGACCTCAAAATTGAAAATTTTCGGGAAAACAGTACTTTTACGAGAATGTAATAATGCATGTCTAAACTAATTCGAGGATGTAAAATTTGTTTATGACACCAAAACTGGATGTTGCAATGGGAAATTTTGAATTGTGTACGCAATTTGATTTTCAGATAGCCCCTTATGCAATATTTTGCTTGTAAATTTATAGAATAGACTATGTCTGATCGATTTATATCTTTGAATATGATCTACAATGAACAATGCAGAATAACGAGGGATAGTTCGTTTGTTTCTTCCACTGCTGTACAGCATTATCAAAAGAAGTAAAGTTATGTAGTGAAAGTCATGTACTGTCCACATCAGAATTTTTTTAAATGTTTCTTATAGCAGCTATTTATATTCTTTCCAAGAAATTGAATTTTCGTCAATGAGTCGTCATTTTCGCTGATTTAGTGTCATTTTAATCCATTTGGCGAGATTTTCGTTAATTTGACAACATTTTAAAAAGTCGTGAAGTTGGCGCCATTCCGCCAAAATCTCGCCAAGCGTTATGAACGGAGAAATAAATTATTCTTATAGCAGATAAATAACTATTGGCGTTCAAATACAAAAGTATTACTCAAAGTATCTTTTCTCATGAATGGAACGAGCTAGATCCACGAGAATGATGTCACCCAATTTATCGCATGATATTACATATAAAAAGTGAACATGTTTCTCAACAGTTGATATATTTTTTTTTAATTATGGGATTTTTTGATAAATTTATATAAAAAAAAATGTGCAATATCTCGAGAACGGTTCATGCTAGCGTTCTAAAGTTCAATCGTTTTCTAAGGAAAAAATACATTAGAAATGTCCATTTACGTAACTTTATTAAAGGTTTTGATTTTTTGATGATTTTTTCAACATTTCAGTCGACAATTTAGGGGGGGGGGGTTGAACATTCGATTACGTTTAAGAACAATAGACTTCCAGTATTCATGCATTATAATTTTTGCACCAAATTTCAGTAGAATCGCTCCATTGGTTCATGAGATATCGAACGGACATGAGATATCTCCACAGACGAACTGACACACTCAGACACAGACACACACATACTTTCACACACACACACACACAAACACAGACATCACCTCAAAAATGCTTGATTCGGGATCAGGGATGCTTGAAACGTGCTCTCCTGTCGAAAACTCGAATTCGAATTTTCCACACCGTCACAATACTTTCCTTATACATTATGTATATAAGGAAAGTAATACATATTGGCACCAAGACCTCGAAATCGAAAATTTTCTTGAAAATAATACTTTTACGAGAATGTAAAAATGTATGTTTAAACTAATTCGAGGATGTAAAATTTGTTTATGACACCAAAACTGGATGTTGCAATGGGAAATTTTGAATTGTGTAAGCAATTTGATTTTCAGATAGCCCCTTATGCAATATTTTGCTTGTAAATTTATAGAATAGACTATGTCTGATCGATTTATATCTTTGAATATGATCTACAATGAACAATGCAGAATAACGAGGGATAGTTCGTTTGTTTCTTCCACTGCTGTACAGCATTATCAAAAGAAGTAAAGTTATGTAGTGAAAGTCATGTACTGTCCACATCAGAATTTTTTTAAATGTTTGAAATGTGATTAGAAGTTGTCTCAAAACTTGCCTTTTCGTACACATCTCGAATTGAAGAATTTTCAGCAAAGGAATACTTTTACTATAACTATACAACAGCGTGAGCACGCCAGAATGCTACACACAGAGAGCAAATAAAAAGTAAAAACCAATTTTATTTTTCTCTTCAACTTTTGCGATGAGGTAGATCTTCCTAAATTAGGAGAGTTTGTAGTTTGCAATTTGTGATCCTAGAAAACATTTTTCGCCTTTTGCAAAATCAATTTTCATATTGGAACTTTCAGAAAGCAACAACATCGTGTGATTGAAGAGAAATAAATTCCGAATATACTTTCGAAAGTATCTACATAATTCACTGAAGAACTTTTGTTTGAAAGGAAGAGATGATACAGAATAGGAAGTATTAATTCCAAAAATCTATGGTGGAAAGGGGAAACAAAAGTAAATATACAAAAATAAATATATAATACAAACTTAAAGGAGCGAAAATTCATTTTCTCTTAATTTCTTTAATAAATCATTAAATTAAGTTTAATTGCACAAAATAATACTGAATTTGCACTTTTAATTCAATTTTTGCTTTTATATGGTAACGATAGTTTTTCAAAGGCGGCGAAACAAAAATGCGAAAAAAACTCATATATCTCTAGAACGGTTAGTCTTGGAATAACGGGATATCAGTCTCATTCTTTTTCTCGTCAAAGATTATGTATAAAATAAGTATTTAATTGATATATTTAAGCATACATGGTTTTTTATTTTAGGTTTTGACGATTTTTGCGGGCCATTTGGTAAAACAAGGCAGGTTTTCCTTTTCCAAATCATACCAAAATCTGAACAGCACCAGGATATTGCCAAGTGATTTATCTATCTAACTTTGTGAATTTTGGCAATTAGTTTTTTAGCTTGAGTGGATATAAAAGATCTTTGCGGGCCATTTTGCGAAAAACGGCGGATTCTTTTATCTCGAATCGTACCAGAATCTATTCAGCACCAGGGTCACACACAGGGTACGTAACAATAAAGCTTTATGGAATTTTGTCCACTAGTTTTTGAGTTAGAGTAGATACATATATTGCACACACAGACACATACACACAGACGTCACGCTAAAAAAAAAATTTTGTGTTCTAGAGGTCCCAAAATGTGTAGATCCCTTCTTGACGTGTGAATAAAAAGGGCAGCTCTTCTTCCGAAATTAACTTCTTCCAAGTTAATTATTCCCATTTGTCGAAAATTTTGGCAACAAGTTTGGAAAACTTGGTGGCTTTTGAAAGACATCAAAATTGATGATAATTTTGAATATCGCAAAATTGGCGATAATTCGATATCTTGAAAAATTAAAATGAATTCAGTTGTTAATCCCGGACGCTTTGCAATAATTATCAATTTGTATCATAGTAAGCATACAGTATAGTGATGAGTTGAAGAATTTTCTGGCTCATAACGTTTAACTTATGAATGTGACTCTACAATAAAGTCACATTTCTACCTTTTTGGTTCCGAGGATAATATTCACTCTTAAAAGATGGAAGTGGCCGTGGTTTAAGGATGCGGCCTGGAGGGAAGCGATAGGCCTGGAATGAAAAGGGTTAGACTTCATTTCTAAAATCTACCTTTTTATCTAACTTAGCGACTCATGCTCCGATTTTGATGCAATTTTTACCCTGTATATTTGAGTCTGAAATGGACCTGCTTACCCTGAATCTCGACCCTTGTTACTTTACGATATCTGTGCCCGGAAAGCTGTTGCTGAACTTCGCTCTAAAATACTAATTTCTAAATTCAGTGACTGCGAGCTGCGAGCACATAAAATTGCAAGAAAGGCACACTAAAAAAATGTTTTAGATATAAAATATGATATTCTAAAAACTCTCGATCTGTAATTTTAAATTTATGAAGCTAGGAAGTATTCTCGCTTTCTGAAAAATCGATTTTAGTATTCGAGAATTTGGGGACAGTAATAACTGTAAGTGATTAGAACTGGAGAGATTTTCTTATACTTTCAAAAGTATGTGCATAATTCATAGAATATACTTTGTTTCACTGAAACAGATATAACGACACTGATAACGATATATCACTGAAACAGATATAACCAGACGGATAATGATATATCACATAAACGGATTTAACCAGACTGATAACGAGATATCACTGAAACATATATAACAAGAGTGATGACGAGATATCACTGAAATTGATATAACGAGACTGATAACGAGATATCACTAAAACAGGTATAACGAGAGTGATAACGGAATATCACTGAAACTGATATAACAAGTCTAACAACGAGATATCACTAAAACAGATATAATGAGACTGATAAAGATATATCACTGAAACAGAAATAACGAGAGTGATAACGAGATATCACTGAAACAGATATAACGAGATATTACTGAAACTAATATAACGAGATTGACAACGAGATATCCCTAAAACAGATATAATGAGACAGATAACAAGATGTCACTAAAACAGATGTAACCAGACGGATAACGAGATATCATTGAAACAGATATAACGAGAGTGATAACGAGATATCAATAAAACTGATATAATGAGACTGATAACGAGATGCCACTGAAACAGATGTAAAAAGATTAATAACGAGATATTGCTGAAACTGAAGTAACGGTACTGATAACGAGATATCACTAAAACAGATATAACGAGACTGATAACGATATATCACTGATAACGATATAACTATACTGATAACGAGATATCACTGAAACATATAACGAGAGTGATAACGAGATATCACTGAAACTAATATAATGAGACTGATAACGAGAAGTTACTATAACGCTACAAACAGATAACGCTACAGATTCTGAGTATTCAAAGACAATAAAGTGTAGATGCTCTACGTAGGTACAGCTAAT
Organism: Amaurobius ferox; assembly: GCA_951213105.1. Lineage (NCBI taxonomy): Eukaryota > Metazoa > Arthropoda > Arachnida > Araneae > Amaurobiidae > Amaurobius > Amaurobius ferox. The sequence goes on along the minus strand of OX578152.1, from coordinate 77,330,811 downwards.
ATCAATAATCCTCGTAATCTTTTGACCCAAATGACGTAATTGATCTAATCCAGTTAAAAATTCAGTGCCTTCATTTATAAAATTTATTTCTCTATCCATGTCTTTATTATTTAAATCGAGAAAAAATATAAAAATCGTCTGCCATATAAACACATTTGATTCAATCGCGTCTGTATAAAAACCTCCTAAATATAATTCCAAGCCGAGGTCCTGAGGTTTGGGTCACAATTATTAGGCCTATTCTAGAGTTCAAAGCATAGAATCTGCTATGTAAATGCTGCTATGCACATAAAAGCTGCCATGTATCTTATTTTCTGTCAAAATTTTACTAAAATCTCTGCCGATCATGGATATTATTCTTCTCTTTCAATATTTCAATACTTCAGTGAAAAATTATTTGACATTATTTGCCTCCGTTAATTTTACGTGTAATTGGAAGTGGAATCTTATTTGCAAGTCATGGAACTGAAGATCGAAAGATAATGAAGTAAATGAATTATGTATAAAATCTAATTAATATGTTCTTTTAAATGGATATTTGTCAAATATTTTAGCCGGGAAATTCAGGTGAGTTTTTAATTTTCAAAATTTAGAACATTATGTGTGTTTAAAAATTTTATATCCATGATAACGGTAACTATTTATAAAAGTGATATATATATATATATATATACATTGCTTTTTAATGTTTCTCAATTAAATTCTTATTTGCATACTTTGTGGCTCCTGCTACGATCATGGTACAATCATCCAAATGGCGTGAAATTTAATGTATGGAATTTTGTTGTTTAGAATGTGTTAGTCATTATGTTGAAGACCCAGACCGTCCGACTCATCCTGAGGACTTGAGCAACTATTTGGACGGCCGGGAAGATTAGCCATTATGTGAGACTTTTATGTATTCTTGGTCATTATTTAGGAGTTTATTTTGGCCAAGTTCCTTAGTATTTTTCAAGTACATTTTTTTATCAGTTCTGATATAGGTGACTTTCCATTATTGCATAGCCGTTATATTTAAATCGATTTGTATTATGGTCAATTTCTCGGAAATTTCGGTGCTTAGTTAAATGAATGTATATTAAGTAAACAAAAATTTGTAAAATTAAGAATTTTCTAAAATTTGTGCAGTAAGAAATGTATTTGTATTCATTTCGCACGTTTGAAATTTGTTTGAGATTGTTGAGAGGGTGATGATCATGCGTCAATATAATACATAAACATTATCACAAGCATTTACAGAGAAACTTGTACCCCATAAAAGTAGCATAATGATTGGTGCGCAGTTTGTGACTCATAATTTTGAATACCTCGCTTATTTTTTTTCCTGTCTCACTTATTTACACGATGTTGGTATGTACCTGATGCTTCTGAACATGGTTTGAATGCAACGAATTGAATTTTACAAATGAAGTTTTGTGCTATATATAATATTTGAAGACGAGAACCTTATTGATTGTGAGCGCAATTCAAGAAAACACAAAAGGTTCTCTTCAGTTCGTCAACAATTCTTATTTTTATTTTCTTTCTCCTTTCCTTCCTGAAAATATAAGCAATATAATTATTGCCTAACGTGGCTTTTTCATCTTTCGAGACCATCCAGAAGTACCCACTTCCCAGCGACCTGAAAGATGGAATTTCGCACATATCACATGAATTTCGCATAGTCTTAAAAACTGGAACGTAATGGAATGAGACAGAACCAAACGAAACGGGGGCGGAAAAAATGGGAAGGGGCTTTTCGAAAAATATTTTCCAATTCTGCAGAATTCAGCCTGGTGACCTTAAGACTGAATCTTTGCATGCTTATGGTGTCAAGCACGAAACAGATCCTAACGCAGCCAATTTTTTGTCTGCCCCCAAGAAAACCCAAAATGGGAGGGGTGTCTAAGGTCTTTTCAAACCCTCCAGAAAACCGTCAGATGGCACAAAAGACTGAATCTTTTCATACTTATAATATCGACCGCTAGACAGAAACTAATAGAACATATTTTTTTTATTTCGCCGACGGAGAGGGCACAAAAAAATCCTTTTACACCCTCCAAAATCCCCTTCATAGACCAAGAAGGGTGAAACTCGGCGCACTTATAGCATTGATTACAGTACAGAACCTAACGGAGACAGTTTATGATTGAGACTATTAAATTCGACGCTAAGCAACATACACCGTTAAACAAAATAAAACATATTTAAAAAAAATCAATTTAATTTTTTCAGCGTGTAAGGTTCCTTGTCTTTGAGCGGCTTCAATACTAGTTAAAAATAATTACGGATAATTTCTGGGGATTCTAAGGAATAGTTATTGCATTAGAACATGAAAGACAAAATCTTTAAATTACAAAAATTGACAGTTTTCTAGAAATTGTTTATGAAAAAGCCGCATATAATATATCCGAGGTACTAAATATAAAAAAATTAGAACATTCTCATGTGAAATCTTATCCTATAAATTTATTACGATTCGGGATTCTTTCCTTTGCAGCTGAAAAGATCCGTTACCATGGCAAATAATTTTAATGTCTCTAAACGCGGACGCCAACACAATCCCCAAAAGTAGCGGATTTCGATTCATAAGATATTGATAAAATGTCAAAAAGTTTTCGACTCGGGTTTCACACACGGACATGCACTAAGTGATTGATTTTTTTTTTTTTGTCAAATTCCCCAAAAACTTTGAAAAGAATTTGCCACAATTTTACTCTCAGTATTACTATTATAATGTCAATAACCTAGGTTTAGCACGTGAACATAAAATACTGTTTCACATTCACCCGGGATAAAGTTGTGACAGCACGTAGGGGATATCATTTGTTGCCAAACTCACACTTTTTTCAATGTGTTCCACGTTTAAATATTTAAAATAAATCGAAGTAGCAGGCAAAATGAAAAAATGTACATAAATAAATAAAATAAATCTTAAAAGATTCTTTTTGCCTCCCTAGCACTGGGAATATTAGAATCTCAGAATACCAATTTAAAATTTATGAGCTAAAGAAATGCATTTCTTTTCTTCCTCGTAAAAAATTCTACTTCTGTATTATAATATCAAGTACCCGAATTGTACCTTAAATAAGTAAATAAAAATCTGCGATACTTTCGAAAGCACCTTCATTGCATAATTTATAGAATAGACAGAATTACAAATTGTTACGAAAGATAACCTACAGTTAGAAATAAAATATCTGATACGGGCAACAGACGATATACGACATCTGCTGTAGGCGTGCACAAAATGCACGGAACAGTGTGTTTGTTTTCTTTCCGATTAAATAACCAAAACTGCTTCAAAAATAACTTCAAAATAAAAAATGTATTAAGCACAAAGCTTGTAACATATTAGCAATGGTATCAAACAATTTTGGATGCAAAAATGGTCTCCTTCTTCGGGATAAAAAGACATCAACAGCACCAGCAAAGGCAAGAAAGTGTCAGATGTTATTGTGGCTTCTGTGTTTTTATTATGGAAATATGTGGGTGTGAATAATACTAATGAACATTTGTTGAATTTCAATATGTTGCTGTTGGGACCCAGGCCGTCCGACCTACCAGAAAGGTGTAAGGTAACCGTTTGGACGGCCGGGAAGTGCCACACAATAAAGACCGGAACCCAGTGGGGGAGGCATGCACAGGGACCATACCCTCCTACCCCTACCACTAACCTCTCGGAAGGACTTACGGACCCACATGCTTAACGTGATCGTACTCCGCATGAACACGGCGGCAGTTGTGGCAGCGTGCAAATCCAGCGCGCAAACAACAGGGCTTCCGCGTCCGAAATATGCCAACAGCACGCGATGTTCCCAGGTGGTCACCCACCCAAGTACTAACCGCGCCCGATGCTGCTTGACTTCGGTGAACTAACGAGAACCGGTGTTTTCAGCACAGTAGGGCCGTTGGTTCTGAATTTCAATATGTGAAATAGTTGTATATACGTGATAATAACAAAATCAAAAATTGAATTATTTTGCTCAATTTTAAAGTAATAGTAGAATGCAAATTATTTTTTTAATAAAAATAATTTGCATAACATTTTTTCTTTGAATTGATACAACACGGAAACGGTTTGATCTATGTAAGCCAGGGTTTTCCAAAGTGGTCGATGAAACTAGCCAGGGATTCGATTTAATGGCGAATTGGTCGAAAGAAGGTTAATAAATGCTTAATAAGTGCTTTGCGTGGTGTATGTATTGTATAGGGGGGGGGGGGGGCTCGAAAACCCAGACCACCCGACTGACACGAGGGCTTACAGTAGCAGCTTGAGTGGTCGGGAACGAATATGGGGGGGGGGGGTTATCAACTTAATTTTTCAGTGTGTGGGTGTCCTTATCTCTGAGAGGCTTTAATACTAGTTAAATAATAATTATGGATAATTTCTATTATAAAGGATAGTTGTACACGCAATTTGAAATAAAAAATTGAAGACAAAGTATTATAGATTACAAAAGTGGAATGTTATCAAGAAATTGCATGTTTTTAAATATGTTTATGAAAAAGTTCCATAAAATTTCCGAGGTACTAAATATAGAAAAATAAGAATATTCTCGTATGAATTCTTGCCCAATAAATTTTTTAAGTTCCGGGATTTTTCCTTTGCAGCTAAAAAGTGCCGTTGCCATAGCAAATAATTTTAGTAGTTCTAAACGCGGACGCCAGCGAAATCCTCAAAAGAAGCAAATTTCGATTTACGGAATATTGATAAAATGTCAAAAAGTTTACTTCTCGGGGTTCACACACGGATATGAGTGACTGGTTTTTTTTTTCTGTCAAATCCCCTAAAAGCTTTGAAAGGAATTTGCCAGCATTTTACTCTCAGCGATATACATTACTTTAATGTCAATAAATTAGGTTTAGTGCATGGACACAAATTACTGTTTCACATTCATCGGAGATAAATTTATGACAGAATGTAGTGAATTTAAGGTGTTGCTAACACCAGAATTTTTTCGGTGTGTTCCATGTTTAAATATCTAGAATAAATCAAAGTTGCAAGCAAAATAAAAAAATGTACATAAATAAATAAAAGAAATCTTAAAAGATTCTTTTCGGCTCCCTAGCACTGGGAATACTATCCGATGCAAATCTTAGAATACCAATTTAAAATTTATGAGCTAAAGAAATATTTTTTTCTTCTTCCTCGAAAAAAATTCTATTTCTGTACTAGAATTTAAAACATCCGAGTTGTACCTTAGTTCCAAGTAAATAAAAATCCGAAATACATTCGAAAGTACCTTCATTGCATAATTTAAAGAATAAACAGAATATATCACTGTTACGATGCCTAATATTTGATAGCCTAATATTTGAAATAAAAAATCTGGTATGAACAATACAAGACGCATGGAATCTGACGTAGGCTTACACAAATTATATAGAGCAGTGTGTTTGCCTTTCGATGAAATCCCCCCAAACTGCTTCAAAGATAACTTTAAACTAAAAACTTAAATAAGCACAAAGGTGATCACAAATTAGTTGTGGTATCAAGCGATTTTGCAGACAAAAAATAGCTCCTTTCTTCGTGATAAAGAGACATCAAGATCACCAGCAAAGACAAGAAAGTGTCTGTCATTGTGGTTTCTGTGTTTTTATTATGGAAAAATATGGGTGTAAATGGTGCTAGCAAAAAATTGTTGGAATTTCAGTATGTGTAATGATTGTATATACGTGATAATAACAGAATGATAATTACCTGAGATGCAGTGGCGGCTCGTCTATAGGCACTGTGGCACTGCGGGAACGACAGTACTCTCTCTCCCTCGCAGCCTCGCTTGCAACTTCCTATGTGCGCATGCGCTCAACAGTCAAACACCGCACTCTCTCCCTCGTAGCCTCACGTGCAGCTTCCTATGTGCGCCTCGTCTATAGGCACTGCGGCACTGCGGGAACAACAGTGCTCTCTCTCCCTCGCAGCCTCGCTTGCAGCTTCCTATGTGCGCATGCGCTCAACTTCCTATGTGCGCACGTGCACATAGGAAGCTGCACCAGCTATGTGCGCATGCACGAAGCTATGTGCGCATGCGCACATAGGAAGCTGCACGTGAGGCTGCGAGGGAGAGAGAGCGGTGTTTGACTGTTGAGCGCATGCGCACATAGGAAGCTACAAGCGAGGCTGCGAGGGAAAGAGAGCACTGTCGTTCCCGCAGTGCCACAGTTCCTATAGACGAGCCGCCACTGCTGAGATGTGGTTCAACTTTATTTTCTCATACCAGAATCCCTTTTTAGTAGCTTTTTTTTTTTCAAATGTTATAAGAAAATTCTTGAAAAATTGGTATCATGTATCAAATGATTACAATTATATCCTGTTACCGTTCACTTTAAATGGTTTGAAAAAATCTATCGATTGATTCCATACTTGACAATGTACTCCGGGGGAGGGTGTAACTTGCCCCCGGAAGGGGGCTAATGACGTCAGAACAAAAAGTCACATTCACAACGATTGAAACTATAAAGACTTGGGATCATTGAGACGTTAGAAGATTAGAAGATTATTAGAAGATTATTCATCAGCTGTTCCCTAGTCATTTATCTGCTTAAATGAAGAATCTTATTCTACACAAAGACTGAACTTTTATTATAAAACTTTAACAAAGATCATCATTAATTAAATTTGTTTAATTTCTTACTTTCCCTGCAATACATGGTAATGTATAGGGAAAATATTGGATTCATGTCGAAAATCGCAACTCGAATTTTCGACGGATCTACACGTTTCGAGACTTCTCGAATACGAAAAAACTATATTTAGCGTAACGTCAGCGTGTGTGTGTGTCTGTCTATCTGTCTGTCTGTCTGCCTGTCTATGCATATTTTGTATCCACTCTAACTAAAAAATTAATGGACCGAATTTCATAAAATTTGATAGGTCTCTCTAGTTTGATAGGTCTCTCTTGGGAGTGACCCTGGTTCTGATTAGTTTTTGGTACAATTCGGAAAAAAGAACCCGTCTTTTTTTCCGAAATGATCCGCAAAAATCTCATGTATCCATTCTATCGAAATACTAATTGACCAAATTTCACAAAATTTGGTAGATAAATCTCTTGTGGGATACTCTGGTACTGAGTAGATTTTGGTACGATTCGGAAAAGCCTGCTTTTTTTTACGAAATGGCCCCCAAAAATCGTCAATATCTAAAACAAAGACTACGTATGTTCAAATGTATCAATTAAAAGCTTGTTTTATACGTAATTTTGGACGAGGAAAAGAATAGGGACAACTCTATTACTCTAGGGCTAACCATTCTCGAGATAGAGATTTTTTGCATTTTTGTTATGCCACCTTTGGAAAAATGTCCAATTACCAAATAAAAGCAGAAATTAAATGAAAAATGAAAATGCTGTGTTATTTTGTGCAATTAATCGCAATTTAATGAGTTCTTAAAGAGATATAGAAATAATGAATTTGCGTCTGCAGGGAAAGTCATGTGCTGCCCACATCAGATTTTTTTATTATGAAACCGGATAAAAAGCATCGTGAAAATCCATTAATATTTGTGTCCGCTATCGTGTAGAAAATAAATCGACCGCAGAGATACATACATACACACAGACACCACTCCAAAAATAGTCAGAATGTATTCAGCAGGTCTTAAATCATATATTGGCATTGACATCTCGAATTCGAAAAGATTTGTGAATACTTTATAATATATTACATAGTATGAGAAAGCAAACACCGTGTTATCTTGCTCACCTTTATAGTAAGTAATAGTACAAGACAAATTATGTTTTAACAAAAATTATTTTCTTTTGGACATCAATACATGAACCTATCTCACTTTAAATATTATTTTTTTATATCGATACAACACTGGTATTGATGCCTAAATAGTTAATCTATGTAAATCATTGTTCGCCAATGTGGTCGATATCGACCCCCAGGGGTCGATGGAACTATCGATAAATGACTGTTGGGTCGATAAATGACTATTGGGTTGAACGGGTTTTAATAAATGTTTACGGCTTGCTTTACGTGGTGTATGCATTATATACTAGCAAAAAGCCGGGCTTTGAACGAACACGTGCATATAAAGTATGCGAGCTATCAAATATTTAAAATTAAAACTTAATTTGACAAATAATTATGCAGTTAGAAGTATGAAAATTTACTGTCAATATTCGAGAATTCTAATACAAGAGAGCCTATGCGTTTTTAAAATTTTAATATTAAATTAAACAAATTAAAATACAATGAAACAATGAAATCAAAGTAACGCAGTTAAATCTCATAAACGTATTTAATATACAGGAGCACGCTTAAATCACAATGCATGCAAGTGCACACGCTTTGATTACAGGTTTAAGTAGTTGTTTACGTGTTATTTGTACGAAGCGTAGTGAGCATGCGCGGCTTAAAAATGGGCGGTTCACCCTGTTACAGTTCATTTTAATTATTGAAATTGTGGTTCTATACATCTGTGTGCAATAATACGTATGTGTGCAAATTTTTCTCTTACTACCTATTGTAGTTTTCAACCAAAAAGTATCACAAAATTCAGGCAAATGTTGATTTCGCTCTATTAATAATGGAGAATGGACTTCACATTGCTCGTTCAAATCAAATCTTATATACTTTTAGTTTTGCCATAATATTTCGCATATATTTGAAAAAATAATTTATTATTATTACTAGCACGAATATTCGGCGTTGTTCGGTATTCATCTGTGTTTGTTGTTGTTGCTAATCTCCCGCCTGGTCTGGCGGAGTCAGATCAGATCAGTAAAGCCGTTGACTTTACTAAAATCCGATACCAAAAGGGGAGAACCATAAATGTCCTCCCTGTCCAGCCCGAGACAGTCCAAAATATGTTCTGGCGAAGCCTGGACTTGCCGGCACTTAGTGCAAATGGGAAAAGTTTTTTGGCCTCCAGAATACAACAGGCCTTTCAAGTATCCACTGGCTAGACAAGTGTTGAGTTGCCTGTCACAAGGAAGAGACAGAGAAAGTCCTGGTCTATTTCCCCTATACCAGCAGTGAGAGGGAGGCAGAAGCCATTTTTCCTTGTTTTGGGCCTTTTGCCTCGAGAATAGTTCCAGGTAAGTAAGCTCCTCGGCAGCAGGAACAGGAAGATCCAGTCCCTCCCTAGCAAGGGAATCCGCCAGTTCGTTTCCGTGAATATCCACATGGGACGGGATCCACTGAAAGTGTATTTCATGCTGGTGGGAGATGATTTTTACTTTCTGAAGGATAGATAAGCTGGTTTTATCTCCAATGTGGGTCCAGTTTTTAAGGTGTTGAATAGAGCTACGGCTATCAGATAGTATCCAGATACCTCCATTCATCTGTGTTTAATTGCACTTAACGTGTCATAATGCCAAAGTAAAGGTAAGTATATTATTGTAAGGTTCTGCTAGGAAAATATCCCGGGAATCTACATGTCAATGACCTCACACTCGGTGTATGGTAGGAGTTTGGTGAAACGACAGCACAGCAACGGAAAATCTCCCAGACTCTGCACGGAGGTTGTATCGTGAATGTGTCATCGTGAGCCTTAGCGCCAAAAGAACGGCAGTTTGCGGAAATATATGTGAGTAGTGTATATATGCACGTATGAGCGCACATATTTTTTTACATTAAAAACATGATTTTATAGCTTATTTTATCTTTTTTTTTTTAAAAAAAAAAGGTCTCGATCCATTTTAATATTAAAAACATGATTTTTATAGCTAAAAAAGGTGCATATATACCTTTTTTACATTTAGACCAAATTTTAACAGTGAATTACTGAACTTTTTTTAGTTAAAAAGCTAGACTTATACATATTAAAAGTATGATTTCACAGTGAATTATTTAAAATAAATGCGTGAAAGAGAGGACCTCCAAATGAATGGAAGTCTTCTAATATATTAAAAATACCCTGTTTTTAAAGGGTGGGGTTGAGACCCCCCCCCTCCCATTTATTTAATAGATATCTTCAAAAAACTCAAAATTTTTAACTAAATCTAAACATTTTTTATAAAATTAAAAAGAATTATAAAAATATGAAAAAAGAGGACCTGAATGAAATCATTATGAATTTAAAATTACAAAACATATGTTTAATAAAAAAGAGATGGTCATTTTATAGTGGGGGGTGAAAACAAAAAACGGCAGTTTGCGGAAATATATATGTCAGTATCGGCGCATGAGAAACATTAAAGTGTCACTGGTGGAGCTTAGTGCTCAAAATTCATAGTTTCTGGGACACCACAGCCAGGAACCAATGAACTGGATAGAACATATATACGACGGACTTTATTGTTCGGCATGATTCTCTCGGCGAGCAGCCACGACAAACGGTCGTTTGACTTTCTTCTTGTGCTCCGAGGGTTTCATCATGACCCCTCTCGTCTACGCAACATGGCTGTTAAGATTTTGAGCTAATGCAATTTTTCTCAGCACCCATTGTCAGGGTGTGTCATCTTGGGTTATTCGTCCATAATATATATCTGTAAAATTGTTTAACTTTTATTTCAAAATAAATTCTTGTTATGTTAAAAATAAGTCTGTCGTGCATAGTCCCAGTACGACTCTGATTTGTTTTGCTGCTTTTCATGGATGGCAATTCACGTACGAAATCCGCTCAGGCAACGTTACTTTGTTGTAGTTACGCATCGGTTCGATTTCGGTCACCCCATCCAAAATATTGGGGAGGGAGACCGACGGACAGAAGTCGTGTTGAAATAATCGATTTCGATGACGAAATGACATTGCAACAACATCTACACGGATTTCTACAATTATTACAATAATAATTATTGTTATTCATAGTACTATTAGTTAAACTACTATTTATTAACTTGGTTTTATACAATAGATGCATGGGTATTGGAGAAAATTTTGAAAATACATGAAGGGGTCGATAAGACGTAAAGTGCTTGTAGATCTCTGATTTAAACAATACACGACGCTTGTTTACTCGGAGTCAGATTCTTTAGATATCAATAAACATTAATAACACACTTTAAGTACAGTTTTTCTTTGTATTGATGCCTAATTGGTGTAGATGGGGAAACGGCTTCACCTATTTAAAAAATCTGATGTGGGCAGCACATGACTTTCCTTATATAATGCAATGAATTTACTTCTTTTAGAGTAAAAAAAAATAGATTATTTTTATAGTATATATTTATATTATTTCCAAGACATTGAATTTTTGTCAATGAGTCGTCATTTTCTTTAATTTAGCGTCATTTTAACCAGTTGGCGAGTTTTTCGTTAATTTAGCAGCATTTTAAAAAGTCGCCAAATTGGCGACATTCCACCAAATCCGTCGCCAAAATCTCACCAAGCGGTACGGATGGAGAAATAAGTTATTCTAACAGCAGATAAATGGCTATTGGCGTTCAAATACAAAAGTATTACTCAAAGTATCTTTTTTCATGAATGGAACGAGCTAGATCCACGAGAATGATGTCACAAATTTATCGCATGGTATTACATATGAAAAGTGAACATGTTTCTCAATAGGAAATATTTTCTTTATTTATAGGATTTTTTGATAATTTTTTTGAAAAATGTGCAATATCTCGAGAACGGATCATGCTAGCGTTCTAAAATTTATGTCAATCGTTTTCTAATGATAAATTACATAAGAAATGTCTATTTGAGTAACTGTATTGGAGGTTTTGACTTTTTGACGATTTTTTCAAAATTTCACTCGAAAATTTAGGTGGATTCTGATCATTCGGTTACGTATAAAAACAATAGGCTTCCAGTGTTTGCGGATTGGAAGGCCCAGACCACACGACCAACCCTAAGGCTTACGGTAACTTACAGTGTGGCCGGGAGTGTTTACGGATTGTAATTTTTGTACCAAATTTCGTTCGAATCGGTCCATTCGTTCGTCAGTTATCGTCTCCACAGACTCACTGACACACACACACACACACACACACAAAGACATCACTTTAAAAATGTTCGATTCGTGATCAGGGATGCTTGAAACGTGCTCTCCCGTCGAAAACTCAAATTCGAATTATCAACTCCGTCACAATACTTCCCTTATACATTATTGTATATAAGGAAAGTAATATACATTATTGTATATAAGGAAAGTAATATACATTATTGTATATAAGGAAAATATTAATGTCGATTGATTGTGCCACGGAAGCAAAAGTAAGGAGTTAAAACTTCCTAATAAGAAAATACTTTCGTTTGTACAATAATTCAGGTGGCGCTGGGATAAAATAAGTAGTCCCGCATTGTATGCTTTTCTGTGGTGAATGGTCTAAAATATTTATTTAAATTGCCAAATTTGTAAAAATAAATTATTAGCGTAATGCAAACTTGAACTGAAACAATAACGAATATTCCTGCGTATTCAAAGTTAAATTATCTTTCAATTTATTTTTTTATCTCCATATATATTCTGTATTCTATCCTACAATTATGCAAACATACTGGTTATTCATACTTATAATAAGAGAACTTTTAATTTAAAAATAATGAGAACACATACTAATACACATACTAAACACTACGCCTTTCTGTTGCGTCAACTATCAATTACAGCTACTTTACTAACACTAGCGACACCTAGATATAATTCTCAAAGCACAATCGCATTTTTAACCGTTCTATCCATAGGGTTTTTATCTCCTTCTTTCTAACTCCATGGATTGCGCACCAGAAACGAGTTTCTTGAAATAAAGTAAAAGTTAGTTCTTGCACATGGCAATACCCAAAATCATTACTTTCCTTATATACATAATGTATAAGGAAAGTATTGTGACAGGGTCGAAAATTCGAATTCAAGTTTTCGACGGGAGAGCACGTTTCAAGCATCCCTGATCACGAATCGAACATTTTTGAAGTGATGTTTGTGTGTGTGTATCTGTGAGTCTGTGGAGACGATATATCATGCACGAATGGAGCGATTCGAATAAAATTTAGAACAAAAATCATAATTCGTGAATTCTAGAAGCCTATTGTTTTAAAACACAATCGAATGTTCATAACCCCCTAAATTTTCGAATGAAATTTTGAAAAAATGATCAAAAAATCAAAACCTTTAATAAAGTTACGCAAATAGACATATAGACATTTCTTGTTGTTGTTGTTGTTGAGACCCAGACCGTCCGACCTACCAGAAAGGTGTAAGGTAACCGTTTGGACGGCCGGGAAGTGCCACCCAATTTAGACCGGAACCCAGTGGGGGAGGCATCCACAGGGACCGTACCCTCCTTCCCCTACCACCACCCTCTCGGAAGGACTTACGGACCCACATGTTTAACGTGATCGTACTCCGCGTGAACACGGCGGCAGTTTTTGGCAGTGGCTGAAATCGAACCCGGGCCTACCGAGTGCAACTCCAGCGCGCTAACCAATGGGCTACCGCGCCCTAGACATTTCTTGTGTAATTTTTCCTTAGAATACGATTGACATAAACTTTTGAACGCTAGTATGAACCGTTCTCGAGAAATTGCTCATTTTTCAAATAAATTTATCAAAAAATCCCATAAATTAAAAAAAAATATTAACTGTTAAGAAACATGTTCACTTTTTATATGTAATATCATGCGATAAATTTGGTGACATCATTCTCGTGGATCTAACTCGTTCCATTCACGAGAAAAGATACTTTGAGTAATACTTTTGTATTTAAACGCCAATAGTCATTTATCCGCTGTATGAATAACTTTTTTCTCCGTCCATAACGCTTGGCGAGATTTTGGCGACGAATTTGGCGGAATGTCGCCAACTTGGCGACATTTTTAAATGTTGCCAAATTAACTAAAATCTCGCCAAATTGATAAAAATGACGCTAAATCAATGAAAATGACGACTAATTAAAGAAAATTCAATATCTTGGAAAGAATATAGGTATCTACTATAAGAATAACATTTTTTTAACTGTTAAAGTGGTAAATTCATTGCATTATATAAGGAAAGTCATGTGCTGCCCACATCAGGTTTTTATTGATTGAAATCCTGTAATTTATGGCCACTGGGGACTAGAAATAAATTGATAAGAAAAATTATTTAAAACCCAAGGAAACCAGTTTTATTCAAAGGCCTCAGGAAATTTCGATATGATAAAACCGGATACTGATGAAAGATTCAATTTCATTTCGTGTTTTACGCAAAATATCTTAATACAGTACTTTTTTACCGGGTAATCCTAAATTTATCCTCATTTGGGACTTTATACGTAAGATATACACTTTTTCATACATACATATTTTCCTATTATTTAACATAAATACATATTTTCCTATCAAAGTCTACAAGATCTGTTAACTGTACTTAAAAACACCATCCTGACGTACATAAAATTATTACATTTTAAAGTGACATAGAGCTATCAGACATCATAATGTCCATCATCATTGCCACTGATGATGGACATCATGATGTCTGAAATACGAGTTACTATGGCACACAATAAAATGTAAAAATTTCATGTACGTCAAGATGGTGTTTATTATTTCCCTGCAATACATGGTAATGTATAGGGAAGGTATTGGAATTATGCGGAAAATCGCAACTCGAATTTTCGACGGATCTATACGTTTCGAGACCTCTAGAATACAAAAAAAAACTATTTTTAGCGTGACGTCTGTGTGTGTGTGTCTTTCTGTTTGTGTGTCTGTCTGCGTGTATGTCTGTGTGTATGTCTGTGTAATGTATGTATCCACTCTAACTCAAAAATTAATGGACCGAATTTCATAAAATTTGGTAGGTAAGTCACTTGGATGTAACCCTGGTGCTGATTAGTTTTTGGTACGATTCGTAGAAACAGAACTCGCCCTGTTTTGCGAAATGGCTCGTAAAAATTAAATATATCCGCTCTAGCTAAAATACTAATTGACCAAATTTCACAAAATTTGGTAGATAAGTTACTTGTTGGATACCTTGGTGCTGATTAGAATTTGGTACGATTCGGATAAGAAGAACCCGCCTTTTTTTACGAAATGGCCAACAAAAATTTCATTTATCCACTCTAGCTAAAATACTAATTGACCAAATTGACCAAATTTTTTTAGATAAGTTACTTGTGGGATACTCTGGTGCTGATTAGATTTTAGTACGTTTCGGAAAAGAACAACCTGCTTTTTTTTACAAAATGGCCTGCCAAAATCTAAAAAGAAAAGATTAAGTAGTGTATGCCCAAGTGTATTAATTAAATTCTTGTTTTAGACGCAATTTTGGAAGAGGAAAATAATATAACACACTCCATTAAGCTTTAGAACTAACAGTTCTCAAGATATTTTGGTTTTCTTGCATTTTTGTTACGCCGATTTCGGAAAATTGTCCAATTACTAAATAAAAACAAGAATTGAATTAAAAATGCAAATTTGGTGTTATTTGGTCCAATTAAACTTAATCTAATTAATTATTAGAGAAATAAAGAAAATATGAATTTGAGTCTGCAGGGAAAGTCATGTGCTGCCCATATCAGATTTTTAAATACAGTTTGCAGATCTTGTAGTCTTTGATGAAAAACATTTGATATATTTTAGACGTGTTTACTATACTTATTCATATATACTGTTAATGGTTATTATTTTGTAGTAATACTACAGAAGAGGAAGGTTTTATTTTCCATATAAACAAACATTTCCATTGAAATTGGCAGTCCCCATAGATGTTCGATAAATTGTGACAAATAGCAAATATGTACTTGCTGCCATTGCAGTTAACAGTTATTCCATGTAGATGATCGCGTAGCAAGCACGAAAGGTGTCCATAAATACTATTATCTGCAATGGGAGTGTCTTCCTTATTACATATTACCTAAACATTCCTTTTGTTTATACTTTAAATTATACAGATTTAAGATTCCTAGATAAAGGTTAAATATGCATAAGAAAATTGGGGGGGTTCAAATTATATTCCAATAAAGTACTTTTGTGAAATAATCTTTAATCATTTGAACACTCCCAGAAGATTCAAGTATATTACAGTTTCTGTTTCTCTTTTACCAATCTTAATATCATATCTTGCACAATATCTTACTCCTATCGAAAAAATATTTTGTATTTTGAAAAGAATTATAGCATCTCTCTTTCAAAAACTCATTCTGTACAGTAATCCAATTAAATTCACCACACAACCACACATAACTTCTTTAGGTACAAGTAGTTTTGAAAGCTTTCGTACAGAAACTCTTCACACAGAGTCCCTGGAGATGAAAGCTTCATTGAGTTCTTAATATTTTTATCTTTCAAACCTTTCATTTATATGGTGGGCTTCGGCGGAAGGAAAATGCTTTCTTAGTGGTTTTAGCTATATTTAACGTTTTACTTCCCACTGGGCTTTGTAATTTCATTATTTCTTACAATAGTATAGAGCAATGATATTCAAAACGTGTTTTTACTTTCCCTGTAGTACATGGTAATGTATAGGGAAAGTATTGGAATAGTATCGAAAATCGCAACTCAAGTATTCGACGGATCTACACGTCTTGGGACCTCTAGAATACAATAAAAACATTTTTAGCTTGACGTCTGTATGTGTGTCCCCACTCTAACTAAAAACTAAGAGACCAAATTTCATAAAATTTGGTAGGTAAGTTGCTTGTGGATAATCCTGGTGCTGATTTGATTTTGGTACGATTCGCATTAACAGAACCCGCTTTTTTATCGAAATGACACACAAAAATCATTAAATCTAAAAATAAAAGTCTACTTATGCTCAAATATTTAAATTAAATGCTTATTTTATGCTTAATTTTTGACGACAAAAATAATAAGACAAACACAATTGCTCCAGGACTAGCCGTTCTCGAGATAGTTTAGTACTTTCGCATTTTCGCAACGCCACCATTAAAAATAAGTCCAGTTACCAAATGAATAGGAAAATTGAATTAAAAGTTCAAAGTCACTGTCATTTAAAATAATTATGACTGTTATTTTGGGCAATTGAACTCAATGTAAGTGATTATTGGAGAAATAAAGAGAACGTGAATATGAGTCTGCAGAGAAAGTCATGTACTGCCCACATCAGATTTTTACTTTCCGTGCAATACATGGTAATGCATAGGAAAAGTATTGGAATTAAGTTGAAAATCACAATTCGATGGATCTACACGTTTTGCGACCTAGAACTGGAAAAAACTAGTTTTAGCGTGGCGTCTGTGTGTCTGTCTGTCTGTGCATATATTTTATCCACTCTAGCTCAACAACTAATTCACCATATTTCATTAAATTTTGTAGCTAAGTCACTTGTGGGAGTCACTGAGAACCCAGGCCGTTCAGTTCACTCGAAAGTATGGAGCAGTTGTTGAATGAACGGTCGGACTTGTGGGTTATCCTAGTGCTGATTAGATATTGGTAAGATTCGGGATAAAAAAGTTTGTGCTTTTTTTTTAAAAATGGCCCGCAAAATACGTTTGTATCCACGCTAGCTGGAAAACTAATAGACTAAATTTCATAGAATTGGTTAGGTAAGTCACTTGTGCTGTTTAGATTTTATTGCTGTTTAGATTTTGGTACGATTCGGAAAATACAACAAATAATTTGCCTTCTTGTTTTTTTTGCGAAATGGCCAGAAAAAATTGTCAAATTCATACTATAAATTATGCGATGTATGTACGGAAAGAAACAATAAGGATAATGAAAAGAATACATACATAAAAAATATATAGATTGAATATACATTGATATAAAATATCAGTTTTTTGGATCCAAATGATCAAAATTTTAACATGTTACATTTCACTTTAAAAGGCTTGAAAAAATCTTTCAATTGATACCATACTTAACAATGTACCCCCGGTAGGAGGGGTCCCCCAATTAAGTCTAAAACCACTAAGTCTCAACAATGAAGTTAATAATTAAGTCACAACTGTGGCGCGGTAAAAAGACGATTATTACTTTCCTTATATACATAATGTATAAGGAAAGTATTGTGACGGGGTCGAAAATTCGAATTCGAGTTTTCGACGGGAGAGCACGTTTCAAGCATCCCTGATCACGAATCAAACATTTTTGAAGTGATGTCTGTGTGTGTGTGTGAAAGTATGTGTATGTGTGTGTCAGTGGGTCTGTGGAGACGATAACTGACGAACGAATGGACCGATTCGAACCAAATTTGGTACAAAAATCACAATCTGTGAACACTGGAAGCCTATTGTTTTTATACGCAATCGAATGTTCAGAACCCCCTAAATTTTCGAATGAAATTTTGAAAAAATCGTCAAAAAAGCAAAATCAATATTAAAGTTACTCAAATAGACATTTCCTATGTAATTTTTCATTAGAAAACGATTGACATAAATTTTAGAACGCTAACATGAACCGTTCTCGAGATATTGCACATTTTTCAAAAAAATTATCAAAAAGTCATATAAAATAGAAAAAAAAATATTTCCTATTGAGAAACATGTTCACATTTCATATATAATATCATGCGATGAATTGGGTGACATCATTCTCGTGGATCCATTCATGAAAAAAGATACTTTGAGTAATACATTTGCATTTGAACGCCAATTTATCTGCTGTAAGAACAACTTATTTCTTCGTCCATAACGCTTGGCGAGATTTTGGCGACGAAATTGGCGCAATGTCGTCAACTTGGCGACTTTTTGAAATGTTGTCAAATTAACGAAAATCTCGCCAAATGGGTAAAAATGACGCTAAATCAATGAAAATGACGACTAATTGTCGAAAATTCAATATCTTGGAAAGGATATTAGTATCTACTAGAAGAAAAACCTATTTATTTTACTCTAAAAGTAGTAAATTCATTTCATTATATAAGGAAAGTCATGTGTTGCCCACATCAGATTTTTATTATTAAATGCAAAGCGCATTTTTAAATTTAACATAAACAGTTATTTAAAATATCAAATTATTTAAACCATTGCGGTGATTAGTTAATAATACCGCTTTAACCATCATATGAGAGTTATGCAAAGCATAATATTAAATTTATTTATCTAAACATGTCCCTAATATCGTACATCATGGAACATTATTACACATTGCATTGTGACATGAAATACGGCGTTAATCCACCTTTATTTATCTGCAGTGCGAGTTCCTGTAATATAATATTAATTAACATAACGCTACTCAATTAATTGCACCATTGTTAACTTTAAAATGAAATAATTTATTAAGAACATTCTCTTAATTATTACATTCCTTACAACAATTAGTATATTTGATTTGCGGAGGAGCCAGCAAAAAGTGAGAGATTTGTCGTGTGAGACCAGGTAATTATTATTATTGACATGATCTATGACCTGTTACAAAAGTTAATAAGAACATATCTGTCAATTTGGTCTTTGGTCATTGACCGCAACGCTTGCATCATTGTATATTGTAATGGTGCACTTGAAGTATTGTACTCAGACTTCGCTGTCGTAGCATTGCATATTAGAACTGATCTGTGAATTATTTCTGGACTACCCTGTGGAACACACTCTTAAGCGATCATCCTGGCATTCTGATCTCTGGCTGGAACTGAGGCTCTGCGGCATTTTCGCTCTGCAGCTCTTTTGAATTTATCTTACTGCTCTCTCTCATTGTGTTCTCTCGCATATCTCTAGAATTTTCCATATGTTGCAACCTCTTTTTCCTGAGCTCTGACACGCCTCTTTGGCTCAGGGCCAACGGCCGTACCGTGGTGAAAACACCGGTTCTCGTTAGATCACCGAAGTCAAGCAGCATCGGGCGCGGTTAGTACTTGGTGGGTGACCACCTCGGAACGCCGCGTGCTGTTGGCCATCTCGGGTGCGGTATCCCCGTGGTTTGCGCGCTAGATTTGCACGCTGCCACAAATGCCGCCGTGTTCATGCGGAGTACGATCACGTTAAACATGTGGGTCCGTAAGTCCTTCCGAGAGGTTGGTGGTAGGGGAAGGAGGGTACGGTCCCTGTGGATGCCTCCCCCACTGGGTTCCGGTCTAA
Organism: Amaurobius ferox; assembly: GCA_951213105.1. Classification (NCBI taxonomy): domain Eukaryota; kingdom Metazoa; phylum Arthropoda; class Arachnida; order Araneae; family Amaurobiidae; genus Amaurobius; species Amaurobius ferox. The sequence continues at coordinate 77,310,977 of OX578152.1, read as the reverse complement.
ATTGGGTGGCACTTCCCGACCGTCCAAACAGTTACCTTACACCTTTCTGGTAGGTCGGACGGTCTGGGTCTCAACAACAACAACGATTCTTTGGCTCTCCCTTCCCGGTCGTCCAAATTGTTACTCAAGTCCTCTGGATGAGTCGGACGGCCTGGGGTTTCCACGCCTCTTTGGTTCTGATTAGCCCACCTTAGGACAATGCGCCCAGACATCTTGCCATTGGTTGTATCTTTAACCACTCTCGTGGCTTTACCTCAGCAACTTAGGTTTTATGGTCTAGCTGATCTCTCGGGTCAAAGAGCAATAAAATTGGCGTCTTTTCGTCTGATGCATTGTTTGCTATTGCAGCAAACCATAAGTAAAGAACATAAAACTGCCTCACTTAAATCTGGTGTGAACTCAATTCCTGCGCTAATTTTGGTCTCACAACAACAATGTTTGAAACTATAAAGTCTATATTGAGCTATAAATATCTCATTTTATATATGATTATGTCAAATTTTGTATTATGCTGTCTCTGAATGCTATCTGAAAATGCTATCTCTGAAAATTTTCTTCGAAATGAAGATATTTTCGAAAACGATTCTCAGGCACACAATACATACGAACACAATAATTTGTTACTTTGTTAATATTAATGTCAAGAATACTTTGTTAATATTAGTGTCGAGAATACTTTGTTAATATTAATGTCGAGAATAAAATAATATTCTCAAAGTAAATATACACGTTTACAAACGTGGAATTTCTTCGCATTCTCTTCTTAAAAGTTTACGTGAATGGAACTTTCTTTCTTTTAGAGACATTTCGTGACGATAGCTCAGTTACTTACTTTTCGTCTGTCTAATGCAGTTCCGGAACTGTTATTTGTCGTGTTCAACGATGCCATTCATAGTTATGTCACACGAGAGGATGTAGAAAGAATAAAATCTCCTTGCATGACAATACAAAAAGTTTAAATATAAAAATTATAAGGGAGCTATAATACACAAAATATGTTACTTTAAAGGTTGAAAAGAGTATTTTTCTTTTCCTACATATATAATATAAGGTATAAGGAAAGAACTGTGACAGGGGTAGATTTGACTTTTTGACGGCAGAGCATTTTTCTTTTGCATTGCAGAGCAGAATTTCTTTGCATTGTCATCTTAAAAGTTTACTTGAATGGAACTTTCTTTTAGTGACATTTTGTGACGATAGCTCAGTTACTTACATTTCGTCTCCTTCTAATGCAGTTCCGGAACTATTCGTTGTTCCATTCATACCATAATGTATAGGGAAAGTATTGTGGCGGAGTAGATAATACGAATTCAATTTTTTAGGGTAGAGCATGTTTCTAGCATCCCTGAACTCAAATCGAGTATTTTTAAAGTGATGTCTGTGTACGCGTGTACTTGTGTGTGTATGTGTTTGTACTTGTGTGTATGTGTGCCCGTGAGTGTGTGGACGCGATATTTCGCCAAAGTACGTTACAGACATCATTTGGCACGATGAATACAATCAATAAATACTGGAACCCTGTTGATTTTATACGCAATCGAATGTTCGAAAGACCCCACGCCACCAATTTTCGAATGATTTTTTAAAAAATTGTGGACTTTAAATAATTATAAATAATCATGGGCGTAATTTTTTATTAGAAAACGAACCAATGACACATGTTTTAGAAAGCTAGCATGAACCGTTCTCAAGATATTACACAATTTTGGAATGAATATTTGAAAAAATCAAAATAAAAATAAGAATCTTTAAATCAGTTAAATAAATAATCATTTAATACTATATTTTTCATTATAAAACCAATGCAATACACTTTTGAAGGCTAACAGGAACCAACCGTTCTTAATATATTGTACGTTTTCAACTCATGAAATTGAAGGTAAGTTTTTTACTTTTAATAAAAATTGAAGTTGAAAAAATAAACATTGAAGAATTTTAGTTAAAAACAGTGACCTTAGGGGAGGGGTGATTCTTAATCTGGAAATGTTCATTACATAAATTAAAAATGAGCCAAAATATGAGCTAAATTAAAAATGGGCTAAAATATGAGCTAAATTAAAAATGAGCTAAAATATGAACTAAATTAAAAATGTGCTAAAATATGAATAAATTGAATATGAGTTAAATTAAAAATGAGCTAAAAAAGGAGCTAAATTAAAATAAGTTCGAATGTGTAAAAGTATTACACGGTAGCCCATTGTCTGTGGATGCCTCCCCCACTGGGTTCCGGTCTAAATTGGGTGGCACTTCCCGGCCGTCCATACAGTTACCTTACACCTTTCTGGTAGGTCGGACGGTCTGGGTCTCAACAACAACAACGGTAGCCCATTGAGGGGCGCGGTAGCCCATTGGTTAGCCCGCTGGAGTTGCACTCGGTAGGCCCGGGTTCGATTCCAGCCTCTGCCAAAACTGCCGCCGTGTTCATGCGGAGTACGATCACGTTAAACATGTGGGTCCGAAAGTCCTTCCGAGAGGTTGGTGGTAGGGGAAGGAGGGTGCGGTCCCTGTGGATGCCTCCCCCACTGGGTTCCGGTCTAAATTGGGTGGCACTTCCCGACCGTCCAAACAGTTACCTTACACCTTTCTGGTAGGTCGGACGGTCTGGGTTTCAACAACAACAACGGTAGCCCATTGGTTAGCGCGCTGGAGTTGCACTCGGTAGGCCCGGGTACGATTCCAGCCACTGCCAAAACTGCCGCCGTGTTCATGCGGAGTACGATCACGTTAAACATGTGGGTCCGAAAGTCCTTCCGTGAGGTTGGTGGTAGGGGAAGGAGGGTACGGTCCCTGTGGATGCCTTCCCCACTGGGTTCCGGTCTAAATTGGGTGGCACTTCCCGACCGTCCAAACAGTTACCTTACACCTTTCTGGTAGGTCGGACGGTCTTGGTTTCAACAACAACATTCGTGTAATACTAAAATGAAGGAGCTAAATTAAAATAAGTTCGAATGTGTAAAAGTATTACACATTCGTGTAATACTCCGGCCATCCACCTTGCTGCTCTAAGTCTTTGGACGAGTCGGCTGGCCTGGGCTTTCGACATTCGTGTAATACTAAAGTTATTACACATATCTTTTAGCTCCTGGTCGTCCAATTTGCTTGGTCTAGGACGAGTCGGACGATCTGGGTCTTCCACATATGTTTCTGCTGTAAACATTTTGTGCTTATTTTGTTCATAATTTCTGAGAAAAAAGAACTAGAAGTCAGCAAATAAGCTGGATCTGTTTGTTCCACTTAAAATGTCTGAGTAGTAGAAGAGCACTTGAGACCAACCACATTTTTAGGAATTCAAAAATACATGAGCTAGGATACAATAAATATTGTACTGTAATTCAAATGTTTTTGAGAATTTTTAAATATGTATATTTTTTATCCGTTTAATCCGTGTTTGCAAAATAAAAGTATATTGATGTGGGCAAAAATTAGGTTATCAAATATAAAGGGACTTACACGTTTTAACTATCCCTGAATACGAATCAACTATTTTTTTCAATTGTGTCTGGACGTCTGATGGCATTATATCTCTCGCAGAAATTGAACAAATCGAAGAACAAAACTATTATAAAATATATTATATCTTGTGAATAGAACGTTCCAAATTCACAAGCATAATGTTAATGGACTTAGTACTTTATAATATTGCACTTTTAAAGCCAATTTTTAACGATACCTAATACTTCTAATTATTTTATAATATTTATCATAAATGTGTTAGAAAAACGTGTAAGATCTTAAGAACATTCAATTCAGCATCCTAAGACGAGTGGCATTCGTTTCCTTATAAATTATGTATAAAATATAGTTATTTAACTCAATTGACTGCTAGTTTTATGCATCGTCATCCACAACAGCGCCAAATGTAATCCATGGTACAATATTTTAACAATGCATTGTTAAAACATTGTACCTTGTATAGCATTAGCTTGATCTTGTATAGCATTAGCTTGATGCGAAATAAGTTAAGTCATTGAAATAAGTAAAGACATTGTAGTGAAGAATCAAGTGGAGTCATTATTTCTAGCATTCTCTAAGCAATATAGTCTACTATATCTCGAGAACGGTTCATGCTATCTTCCTAAATTTGTTGCCATTCGTTTTATAATGATAAACTACGCAAAAAAATGTGTTATTTAACATTGTTATAGCTCATGATTTTTTACTGTTTTTTTTTTTCAAAAATCCTTTCGAAATTGTAGGAGTCTTCGAACATTAGACCGCGTTTCAAATGAATGGGGTTCTAATATTCACCAATTATAATAATCGTCTCATTTTTTTCCTCAAATCGCCCCATTCGTACGTGAGATATCACTTCCACAGACTCACTGACATGCACACACACAAACCCACATACACACAGACCTCACACTCAAAACTTTCGATTCGTGTTCAGGGTTGCTTGGCAAATGCTCTTCAACAAAAATTCAAATTCGAATTTTCAACCCGTCACAAAAATTTCACTATAAATTATGCTATGTATGTACGGAAAGAAACAATAAGGATAATGAAAAGATTACATACATAAAAAATATATAGATTGAATATACTTTGATATAAAAAATCAGTTTTGTGGGTCCCAATGATTACAACTATAGCGTGTTACCCTTCACTTTAAAGGGCTTGAAAAAATATTTCTATTGATACCCCACTTGACAATGTACCCCCCCGGGGAGGTAACTTGCCCCCAAAGGGGGGATAATGACGTCACGAACAAAATAATTGTATTGTGGCTTTTGTTTATCACGACAATTTTTGTCCTACGCTGCTATGTTAAAAAAATATATAATTTCAGATAAATTTCGAAGTTTTAGCTCGAATTTAAAAAAGTTTTATCTAGTTTCAGATTTTTTTTGTAGCAAAGCAGGACATAAAGTTTTGTGAAAATCTATTAATATTTGTGGCTGCAATCGTGCATGCAACAAATCAACCATAGACATCAGAGAGACAGACAGATGGACTTCCCTCCGAAAATAGTCAAAACGTGTTCCAGGAGGTCTTAAAACATATATTGATATCAAAATCTCGGAATGTAAATTTTTGTGAAAACAATACTTCCTCAATACCACGCATGAGAAAATTAAAAGTTGAATAAAATAGCCGGATAAATAAATAGAATAAAAACAGACAGGTTAGATAAATAGAATAAATTTTAAATTATACAGACGTTAAGCGTTTAGCTAATACATTCTGTTTTTAACATTTTTCTTTTACATTATCTCTTCAAACATTTCATGACACTGCTCAATAAGTTACTCTGGCCAATGTCGTCGCTAATCCATTATGGCATATTAAATGCTCCAATGTAAAGAAACGCTGCACGAGAGAAAAACGACTAAAGGAGAATTCGTCTTGCATGACTCGGAAATAGAAAGAATGATACAATTTTTCAGTGGAATGAATGAAAATTATTTTTACATTTTAGTACACTTAAATTGCGCAATGCTACTGATACCTCTCTATATTAAAAAAAATCTGATGTCAGCAGCACATGACTTTCCTTATATAATGCAATGAATTTACTACATTTACAGTTAAAAAAATGTTATTCTTATAATAGATACTTATATTCTTTCCAAGATATTGAATTTTCTTTAATTAGTCGACATTTTCATTGATTTAGCGTCATTTTTATCCATTTGGCGAGATTTTTGTTAAGTTGGAAACAATTACAAATGTCGCCAAGTTGGCGACATTCCGCCAAATTCGTCGCCAAAATCTCTCCAAGCGTTATAGACGGAGAAATAAGTTATTCTTACAGCAGATAAATAACTATTGGCGCTCAAATACAAAAGTATTACTCAAAGTATCTTTTATCATGAATGGAACGAACTAGTTCCATGAAAATGATGTCACCAAATTTATCGCATGGTATTACATATGAAAAGTGAGCATGTTTCTCAATAGGAAATATTTTCTTTTTATTTTATGTGACTTTTTGATAATTTTTTTGAAAAATGTGCAATATCTCGAGAACGGTTCATGTTAGCGTTCTAAAATTTATGTCAATCGTTTTATAATGAAAAATTGCATAAGAAATGTCTATTTTCGTAACTTTATTGGCGGTTTTGATTTTTTGACGATTTTTTCAAAATTTCACTCGAAAATTCAGGAGGATTCTGACTAATCGATTGCGTATAAAAACAATAGGCTTCCAGTGTTTACAGATTGTGATTTTTGTACCAAATTTCGTTTGAATCGGTCCATTCGTTCGTCAGTTATCGTCTCCACAGACTCACTGACACACACACACACACACATACTTTCACACACACACATACTTTCACACACACACACACACAAACAGATATGACCTCAAAAGTGTTCGATTCGTGTTCAGGGATGCTTGAAACATGCTCTCCCGTCGAAAACTCGAATTCGAATTTTCAACCTCATCACAATACGTTCCTTATACATTATGTGTGTGTATAAGGAAAGTAAAAAAAAACCCATAAAATCCTGTAAATTTTTGCCCCTGCATTGTAAACAGACTGAAAACGTACACTTCTGAAATATTACATACAGATTAATGTGACCCCGTAAATTTTCAATACGGGCTCAGAATTTGGAGCAAAGCATTTGTGAATAAAATATCAAGTAACATAAAACTTAGCATTTCCAGATTGGGGAAAGATCTGATCTGTGGAGCCGACTTCAACTTCTCTGTGATTGGTTGTTTGCTGGCAGAAACGTCACAAAGATGGCCGATGAACAGTTATATGTTTAATTTTTGATTACTCAGAAGTTTTTTGCAACTACGATCGTCATGAACAATTACGATTAACATGTGATTATAAATGCAGTTAAGAATTATATATCTTATCGTTTAGCTCTCATAAAAGATTATACAAAGTAATTGCGAAAATTAATTTCTCATGATTACTAATTAGCTATTTACCTGGTTATAAATACAGCTCAGATTCGGTTCCATATTACATCTTGTCGAACTAGGAATGAAATTTAAAACACTTTAGAGCTGGTGGTGGTTTTATTCATATAACAGACATAAATTCTGTAGTTTATATAAATATAATGCATTTCACAATTAGGGAAATGGATGCCGAATATCAACATTGTCGAGCTGTGCAGCTAAAAATTAACTGTCAGCTATGGGAACAGCATCTAGTAAATATTAAAAAATATTTTATTCAAGTATAGATCAGAAGAAAAGTTAAATAAAATGTTAAAGGTCGGATTAAATGTTACGAACATTTTAGAAACATGACTTATAATTAATAATATGCCATCACGCCTATGATAAATGTTGCACTTAACGTTATATACCAGAACGTCATACAGGAAATGTAGAAAATTTAAATAATTAGTATTTTAAAAAGCGCGTGGTTCACGGGTTGCAAAATAAGTTCCCTCGCCAAATGCAGCAATCGAGCGAATTGATAAAGATCCTCAGTGCCCAGCAAACTAACTGTGTCCCACTTACTCCTATTGGCCGCCTCCTTGACCCGAGATGATTCCTTGATAGCAACGAACACATGAGAAGCTCTGGTGACTAAACAAAAATTATTCCTTATATAAAATATACTAAATATATCATCGGTATATACTAACAGTATTCATATATATTCCACTTTTAATTTTTTGTAATACCTGCTATGTGAAGCAATGGAATGGTGTTATTGTTTGGCTAAAATGCAGGTCCAAAATTGCGTGCTGTTGCTGTTGAAAAATACTAACCTATGACCCGTCAGGCCGTAAATATCATAAAATGAAAATTTAGACTATATATCGCAGTAATAGTTCCGATACGAAATCAACACATATGTTATTTCCCTTTTCATATTTTTTCTTACTGACTTTAACTCCTGCTACAATATGTATAACTTGAAATTAAACCATCTACTTAAATATTTAACATCCCATATTTCATTATTATTATAAATTGTCACTATTGTAATGTTTTCAAATTGGAAAATGGGTGTGGTCGAATGTAGCCATGGTCAAATACACTATTGATACATATTAGCTAAACATTTCACAATTAAATCTTGTCGATATTTTCTAATATCGCTTCTTTTCAATTGAACATGATTGACAGGATTTTCTATTTGTTTAATTTTTTGTAGCAGACAGAGACGTCTAATCCGTTGCCTGGTTCTTTAGAAAACTAAAAATAAGGAAGCCCCGTTTACAATTACTTTATAGGATACCTACATACAAAAAATGCACAGGAAAGGGAGACAAAATCTTTTTTTTAAGCAATTTTTTTCAAGCAATAAAAATGTATTGCTTCAAAACATTAAAACTGTTCAAACGTTACATACACGCAACATTTGAATATGATTGTGGTGCACATATTAATTTAACCGTTAGTTAACCTTTAAGAAACATACTTAATTAATCTTAGAACACTGCCGTACATCGTAAAGTCGTGAAACACTTGCGTTGTGCCGCTAATAACTCACCATATTTATCTTCAGTACGAGTTCCTGTAATAAAATCTATTAACATAAGCGACTCACAATTAACTGCACTCATTTTGACTTTAACATAACATTATTTATTTAGCACATTCTATAATTCTTAAATTAATTACAACATTTATCACATATTATTTGCGGAGGAGATTGGACATATGAGACCAGATAAGTCAAAAATGCCTAAATTGCAAATGACATTCTATAATATTTGATCTGCACATACTTTCAATCCTATCCTTGGACATTGACACCCAACTTGCTATTGCACATTGCCTCTTAGGTAATCTTTGTCTCCATTTTATGACTGCACACTTCTCTGACACACATCACTGCTTCGTTTCTCGCTCTGTTCTCGTAACTTTTGGCATGTCTGACTACATCACTCTGAATCTTTTACTGATCTCCGAACACAACTGAATCTCATCCCACCACCTCTGCATCTCTCGTTTAAATGTATATCCGCATTTCGTTGAAGTTATACTCAAGAGTATTGCGCTCGAGATATCTGGTGTTGATCTCTCTGGATCGCTTACTCAAGTCTATCTCGCACTGTTACTACTTCATTTCTTATTCTGTAGTTTCTTTTACATATTGCCACCTCTTTTTGCCTGAGGTCTGATACGCCTCTTCGGCTATCATTGGTCAACCTTAGGGCGCTGCGACAACTATGTTCCGTATTGGTTACTCTTTCAACCAATCTCGTGGCTTCACTTTAGCCTCCTCTTTTTATGGCTTATTCACCTCTCGGTTCAGGGCCTCTAAACTGGCGTCCTTCAGTCTGATGCCATTGTCTGACATGACAAGCATCATAAATATTGAAGTAAAACTGTCCATTTGAATCCTAGTCTCACAATGATGATGATTTATAAGAGTAATTTAAAAGAACTTTATTTTAACATGATTATAAGCAGTTATAGGTAGCTGTACATATTGTATGCGAAGAGTTGTATATATACTAATTGACAGTTGGTAATCTAGATCTGAAGTGTAAATGCATGAAATACATTAATAGATAGTGTGGAACAAGATAAAGCAATGTTTTTAAAAATAATACGCGATGGGTTGAAACAAAATGAACAAGAGTTTAGATGAATAGACACCAGATTTAACATTATACTTACACAATGTTTGTGACCTATAAATTCACCAATTTCCGATGAAATCCACACGTGGTTGAGTCACAGAGTCTAGATGGAAGGAACCAACACTTCGACCTGACCCGAATAAATCGACCTGACCCGTCAATAAGGAAAAAGCCAATCAAGATCGGCCTTAAGCCAACATAGGGGCAAAGCAAGGCCAATCAAGGGGGGAGTTACAAGAAATGCGTGCTTCCCCGAAGCAAGGTGAAAATTAAGGTTACTTAACGAAAATGAGAAATAGCAAACTTGTGAAGATATGACATGTGAAAATATTCGTGATACTAATGTTTTCTAAAGTAATACACCATGGTGTACAACTAAAACAAGCTAACAAAGATTCAGATGAATAGGCGCCAAATTTGACATTATACTTGAACAATGCTTATGACCCATAAATTCACCATTTTTGCGATGAAATCAACATGCGGGAGAGTCACAGAGTCTGGATGAGAGTAGCCCACACTCCGGACCTGACTCAAAGAATCGACGTCAACAAGGGGAAAAGGTAATCAAGACAGCCCCTGAAACAATGCAGGGGCAAAGCAAGCCCGATCAAGTGAGGGGGCCACAAATAAGACGTGTTTCGCTGAAGCAAGGTGAAAGTTTAAGTTGCCTAGCGAAAAAGAGGGCTAACATAGGAGAAGCATACAAGCGGGTTTCAAGCTTCCCATCCCCAAAATAATACAAGCGGGTTTTAAGCTTCCCTAAAAAAATACAAGCGGGTTTTAAGCTTTCCCTTACTCTTATCAACTGACGTCACTCACGCACACGAGTTTCCAGAAATTATTACAGAAAGGGCTATATATAAGTCCTTAAAAAATACGGGCTTTCTATTTGCTGTACAAAAGTTAAGGATAAACTATAATAGCAATGCGCCGTATTATTAAAAATTAGTAGAACGCAAATTCATAGTAGAAAAAGAAAACAAATACCTTTATATAACGCCAAAAGAGTTACAATCAAATGTGAAAACTCTGAGTGTGGGGTATCTCTCTTTGAAAGGTGCCCAAAAGCCGGCCTGTAGTAAGGAGCCCAAAAGCCGGCCCGTAGTAAGGAGCCCACAATTTGATTGGGTGGCCCTTCTGTAATTCAGCTTATCTTCTTATTAAAAGTTCCGCAAAGCCGATAATCCGTTAAAATTTCGGCTTTAAAATTAGTTTTCTTTCGGGCAGACGATAATGATAAAATTTCAGTCATTTGTGGAGACGGATAAACAGGTGTTCAGCAAACGTAGTGAATTAAATTTATCGTTTTCTTAACTTCGCGAATTTTAAAGATATCGTTTGGACTTTTTAAGTTTCGTATAATTTCATCATTATAATTATTCTGTGAAAATGTCATTCAAATCCAAAGATTAATTCAAAAGTTTTGAACTTCAAACGAAATGTGACCCACATTTCCCTATTTTAAACTCAATTTAATCCAGCATACAATTTCTCGAGGAAAAAGATACGAACGAATTTTACTTTTATTTCTCTCAGAAAAGGAATATTTTGTTTTTCGAAAAAGTTTTTTTTTAACGAATTGTGATCAGATAATGATACATTTCTCAGCTTACTTTTTCAGATTTCAGTTTTAAAATGTTTTTACAAACTTCATTTTTAATGCATATACTAGATTGTCTTTATAAAAAGTGCCGGTTGAATCCATCCTTATCAATCTATTTTGCTTTTTTCACTAATTTGATCCTATATTAGCTTTTAATTATGATAGATCTTAGAGTCAAGACTATACGTTTTAGCTTAAGTTAACGAAAGTTATATACTCGGGTTACATGCTCCTTGCATACTTATTCAGGGCCCATTATGCCCATGTAAAGCATGTTCAGGCACTTATTAAGAGCTTATTAAGTCCACGCAAAAGCTATTTATTATTTTTTTTGTTCTAAACGTTGACATTATTAAAGCGTTTTTTACAGTTTCTGAGAAAAAGGAACCTGAAGTTAGCAAATTTTACATATATAAGATAAATTGGTTCGGATCCCTTAAAACACTGTTTTTAACACTTTCTAACATAGTTGAAAAGCGTTTATGACTTTGCTCATTCTGTATGTCTGTCTGTCTGTCCGTTCGCACGATAACTGCTGTAAAAATGACTTTCTCAAAAGGAAATTTTAGTATGTTATTCTGACGGTCTGTGGGACATATGAGAATATAAAAGAATAATATCACCCAATTAGTTTTGGATTGAATCCGTGTTGAAAAAGTGAAATACATTGAACCCTATGGGACCTAATTTTACAAACATTTTTTAAGCATAGTTAAAATTCACAAATTGCTTCGAAAATTCAGGAAATATTCAAATTATCCCATAAAATATATAAAAAATTTTCAGCAAAATATATTCGATAGTTAAAATTAAAATAATAATTACACCCATATTATATCAAGAGATCACGTGACGCACTTCAAAATAAAATATATCATCCATCTTTTTTCCCAGTGTCGTGATTTTTAAAGTTCTTTTAAATTTAGATTTAGTGTTGCATGCGTCCTAAAACCGCTTTATGTTTGCGCATTTTCTGTGGATCTATATCCTGCACCAACGTAATTACAATATTTTTGAGTTTAAATGATCATCAAACTTTGATTATCTCTACAACGAAGCCTAATTTAAATGGAGGCAAACTGTAAACAAATGATTGTAAGATGAGTTGTTTAGGAATTGCTGATTTTTTTTCAAGCAAAATTATTTAGCTCTGACGTCTGGAATAAAAGTGATATGAATGAAATATGCATTGCTTTTACATAGAGAGACAGACGATTCAAATTTCGATGACGTCATATGAATAAATTTCATTTTTTTCGAGGGAGTTTTCAAATTTAACAAATTATTGTAGTATTGAGATAATTTAAAATATATCAGGGCTGAATACATCTCGTTTTAGAGATGTTTAAATAAAATTGCATTTCAGGTGGAAAGTGTTTCATAATCAATGATTTATGCATAATTGATCTTTCTTGTTTATTTTTTGTTCTAAACGGGACATTTTTAAAGTGTTGTTTTCAGTTTCTGAGAAAAAATAACTTGAAGTTAGCAAATTTAACATATGTAAAATAGATCGGTTTGGATCCCTTGAATCAGCGTTTTTCAAAGTGTGTTCCATGGAATCCTTGTGATTGATTCTGTGTTGATAAGTTTTGATTGATAAGATTTAAGTAAGATTGATAGTTTTTTTCGTAAATTTTCTTCATAAACGTATGAAATTTTGAATTCGTAACTTGGACCGCAATGGGCATGGTCTCATTTTGAGATGCCACCATCAAATGAAATTTTAAAAGTGTTTCACGAGCAAAAATGTTGATAAAACACTGCATTATACAATGCTTGATAAGAAAAATTTAAAACCTAATGCAATCAATACATTTCGTAACCTAAACAGATTAAAATCCATTTCAATACATTTTCCTGTACATTTACTATATATAGTATGAAAAATAAAATGGGTGAACAAATATGTGTTAGAAACAGAATTGTTGTGACTAGAATCGTAGCAAAAATTTCCTTGATTGCAAACTTTCACGGCTTAATGAAGACTTTCGTTTGGAGTAACTAAAATAGGCTATAGAGGGCGCTACTAGTTTATACAATTTGCGATTAAATAAATAAGTCAATGCGAGTCAATATTTAAATATTAATTGCATCTACTGTTAATTGATTAGGAACATTGAAATCTAGAATCTAGAACATTGAAATCCAGAAATAAGAATAAACCTTTTTTTGGATTTCTTACATTTTATAAGAACTTGATAACAGCTATATTTATGGCTAAATGGCTGGAAGTGAATTTTCACAGCTAAGTGCTTTCCCCTTCAAATGGTTACATCCGGGTCGCCAACACAAAACTTGGAAATGTTTCATAGTTAGATTAAAAATTTTGAGTTTTTCGTTCAAAAATAAACTGCGCCATATGAACAAAAGTGGCGCCACCCAACAACGCCACTCCTGATAACTAGAGATGTGGATCGGAAAATTTTCCCTGAAAATTGTCCGTTATTAATTGCTATTATTTGGAAATTTTTCCGCTATTATCCGGGAAATTTTCCGCTATTTTTTCCGGAAATTTTTCCGTCTTTTATTTTTTCCCTAATTCATTTGAAAATTAATAATAACCTTTCCACGCTGCGTTTTAAAAGTAGATAACTTTACAAGAAGTCTGATTAAAGCCCCATTCATATAAACAATGTTTTTATTAAACCATAGATTTTGATTAAAAAAAACCAACCCCCCCTTTTTCCCAACCTCAGTCAACAGGCATTCTTTAAACATTGTTAATATAATAAGTATTATTTTATTATTAAATCATAAGCAGTTTTTTCTTTTTTCTTTTAATATACTTATATCACAATAAATAAAACTGCTGCTTGTGAGAATAAAACTTTCTAATCCTTCCTTAAAGCAAGAATATAAAAGTTGTATATTTAATAATTTATTTCTTTCACCTGTAGTAAACAGTAAATTATTTATGATTCACAAAGGGTTTAGCAATATTTATTTATTTTTCATTTATTATTTGTTTCGTGCATAATTTCAAATTTATGATTTATAAAAAAAAAATTATTGTTATAGATAAAACATAACTATTTGATAATTTTTCAAAAGCACAGCTACTCAACGAAAATATTAAATCGCAGCCGCTGACTTCAATATAAATGGATTAGAAATTTTTGTGCATAGAATATTTTTATATATTTCTAAATTTAAACCCCTTATTTAACCATTTTATTTAATATATATATTACTGTAGCTCTAATGTAAGAACAAATTCTTTTAAAAGTCGCTGAACATATTATTCTAGCTTAATTGTAACATTTAAAAACAGGTTCAAAATTTTCTATTTGAAAATTTTCCGGAAAACCCACATCTCTAATAATAACTGCATTAAAATCCCAAAGCTAAATTTGACTTTACTAAAAAAAATGATTTGTTAGACATAGGTTATTACAGTAATACCGAACTATTTTAGAAGTACTTTATTAGACATGGGTTATTTGAGTAATAACTGTAGTACTGAACTTGACAATAATAATTATATTTTTGGATAATTTGCGTAGATTGAATTTTCTCAAATCTAGTCATAAAATACCTAAGTTACTACTACATCAAATGTTATCTTCCGTTGACCCCACAAACTATTTGCTATAATTGAGAATCACACGACCTACAGAATAAGTAGTCATGTCTATTTAAATACCAATATGTATTGAACGCATTAGCTATTATAGTTTTTATAAAATTTATATTTAAAATAATATTTATTTATTTATGGAAGATATTATAATATATTATAAAGAAGAACTACAGAATGTACTCGGCGTTGTTAATTTAATTTCCCGGCAGGGATTAATTTAATTTATTCAAAAGGCGACAGAACTAAGATTAGAGAAATGAATTTCTACTTAAAATTGTGATCAAGAATGGTAAAAAATACGGCTTTTGGCGATTTCCTTAGAAACATGATAGGCATCTTACTAAATATTATAATTATGCATATTTCATGTATGCATTGTAAAGGGTCGAAATAAAGTGCTATATACAAAGCACGAATAAAAAGGTCTAATAAATCTAATAAGACATCCTTTTCATTTCATAGAGCATAGGCATGTGACGTCACACGATGAATTTTGCCGTTACGTTTCCAAAATAAAATACTCGTGTGCTTAGCAATATGGTAATTTCATTATTTCTGCATTAAAAACGGCTACTTTAGAAATACACAATCATTAATTCTAGAAAGAAATCTCTAATTTTAGGAGGTTATATCTAAATTTATCTTCTTTGGCGGATATTTTTAATTTACAAGAAAATAAAATATTCGCTTTCAATAAATATATACACGAGTATTTTAAAGAAAATTAGTTCTGGACTAATGTCGTTAAATTCGTTATATTCCCTTCTCACTTGCATATATACTGCAAAACTTTCTAGTAAATGCATACTTCTTCAGAACGTTAGTTAGTGACTGCAGTATAGAAATGAGTAGTAGCGTTAATTCACTTAAAGTGCACTTTAACAAATGAAATCTTTCACCGGATATTGTTACTCAAGTATTTTAAATAACTTATTTTCAGCACTGAAGCAAATTTCGATGTTTCATGGGTTTAATTTCTATTTTTATTTACCATCATCATCAGTTTACCATTACCCGCTATGCTAAAAATAATGCCCTTTTGCCCTTACGCTTCTACTACGCAGGTTGTTTATTTACGCTCGTGGTCGAGCTCTATCGAAGATCATTGTACGGTCACCACCCACTATAATGGTACTTCCCCCTTTTAGGGAAGACTTGTGAAGCCAGACTTACTTACTGGGGAACTGTATCCACCTACTTTACAGCCTCGAAAACGCCTACCGCCCACTTTTATTTTACTTGATTTTTTCTTGAAGAAACTTTGATGCATTATATAGACCATTTGAATAGTCTTATTGATGCGAAAGAATACTCAAAATACCACAAAATCCTCTTGAAACTGAAAACATTAATCAATAATCGTAATATTTTTAACCTAATGCCAAGCATCAACATTACTGTGGTGAACAAAGAATAAATTGGTTTACGTTTTACATATAATCTTGTGGATTGAATTATTAATCTTATTTAATAATGGTCGTGAATCGTAGCATTCGTGCATTGCTATCGTGGCCGCAAAACCCACCATTACTTCTTTGCACGAGTTCCTTAATATAATCATTAATTAAAATACTACACATTAAATTCCACATGGCCAACGGCCCTACCGGGCTGAAAGCACCGGTTCTCGTTAGATCACCGAAGTCATGCAGCATCGGGCGCCGTTCGTACTTGGGTGGGTGACCACCTGGGAACACCGCGTGCTGTTGGCCATTTCGGCCGCGGTAGCCCGGTGGTTTGCGTGCTGGACTTGCACGCTGCCACAAATGCCGCCGTGTTCATGCGGAGTACGATCACGTTAAACATGTGGGTCCGTAAGTTCTTCCGAGGTGTTGGGGGTAGGGGAAGGAGGGTGCGGTCCCTGTGGAGGACTCCCCCACTGGGTTCCGTTCTAAATTGGGTGGCACTTCCCGGCCATCCAAACAGTTGCCTTGCACCTTTCTGGTAGGTCAGACGGTCTGGATCTCAACAACAACAACAATAAATTCCACATTTTTAACATAATGTGAAAAAATAAATGTTATTTATTCACACTCGGGTCTGTAGCTCAGCATGGCTGGAATTTTCGCCGCTTCTTTTTCTGGCTTTTGGAGTCAGTTTTGCCTTTTTCTAAAACATTTCACTACTCAAAGATATCGTCTTTCTCTTAAAACAACACTGCTCAAATTTCATAACTGCTGTTCTCGCTTCTGGACAATCATTGAGACCTCTCTCTCTATCTCTCTCTCTGACTTCTGGATAACCATTGCTTGAATATTCATTGAATTATCTCCTTGTTACCAATCATTTTGCCTGAGAGGTCTAGATACGCCCTCCTTGCTCTCATTGATTGCTCCTCAGTGGGATGTCGCATCATTGGCTCCTTTAGTTTCTAATGAAGCTCGGTTTAAATCTTGGCCCTAAGAGAACTTTGCCCCCAACCACACTTGCAATTTATGTGCAATTTATGATGCCTCCTGGCCTCAAAATTACAACAAATGATCCAAATCAATTGAACGGAATTCTAAAATGAACGCCAAATTTCACCGATGAATATTGTATCCATAGTAGAATAAAAATCGCCAAGTTTAAACGAAATAAACCACCTAGAATTGCAAACAATCTCATAAATTATATAGAAATAGCAAATTATTATGTTTAAATTAAATAAGTTTCTTAGAATTTTAAACAATCTTATAAATTGTGTAGTATTATCAAAATATCACAAATAAAAAAAATAAGATAAATTGTATAACGACCTATTCAAATAAAACACGCAGTCATCAACGTCTAAATTAAAGCCAAGATTCACCAATCAATACTGGATAGAACATAAAAGTGAACAATTTTGGCAATGTAATGCTGTCTTATAAAACTTTTTATTAATGAAATTTCCTTTGCAATACCCGTGCGCTGAAAAAAAATATTGCATCGGTTCGAATTACAAAGTGAACAATTTTTAAATGTATTGATGCCTTATAAAAATACTAAGTGATAAAAACGCTAACCTGGTGAAACCAATGTCAATCAATGTTACGTTTAATAACGTGCAATTGATGGCGATACCAGTCTAAGGTAGCAGTCAAATAAAATTTGTCATGAACGGAAATTATTTCTGCCTGATATTTTCGGAACTCCAAAGTTTAAAAATGATAATAATTTAAAAATGATCGCTGCATTTATAAGATATAAAATTGTAATTATAGAATGGATGGCTTCAAAATTGTTTACTGCCTTTGGAGAAGTGTATAATATTTAAAGGAGCTGCTGTTAAATTATAAACATTGAACTGGCAGTCAATTTTTATATCGCATGTTTAAAATTGAGAACATCTTTAAACCATGAAAAAAAATATATTTTTTTAAAAATTTATGCAAATTTGTCAATTAATCGTACGGATTCTGTTTAAAGTATGTTTGAAACAGAATCCCTCACCCACCATCGTATTACACCCTCTCAGAAAGTTATTTATTTTTTATTCCAGCGGATATACTGTTATTGAGTTGTTTGGTTTACGAAAATTCCCCGCATTTCCCGGTGTAATTTTAATCAAAGGCCTCCATCTTAAATCTCGGACAAAGTCGGGTATTCGTGCCAGCAGTTTTTAAATGTTGCTAATTTTGTCATGTACCCTAAAATATCCATTCATAGAAAATTTACATTATAATTTCACCACCCCTTTATTTGCAAAACGTGAAATTTTTTCCTAAATACATATTTCAATATTCCAAAAATGACGAGTTTTCAGATAGGAATTTTATTTATTTCACAACATAAACGAAACATATTGCAATTAAAAGTATGAAAGAATAAACATAATTCAGACCAATTAAGACCTATAATCATATATCTCGGACAAAGTTGTCTAAAGGCATCTATAATATCTAAACGTAGGTCTCCACAATCATCACAGTGTTCCGAAAATACTATCAAAATACCAATTTCTGTTAAACTTCTGTTTTTTACTTCTAGTCACTATAAAAATCAACTGTAGTGTGGCTCAACTCGACTTTCTAATACCAGAATTCATTTTTTTCCTTTTTTCAAATTTTACAAGAAAATAATTGAAAAATCGGTATCTTGGATCCACATTATTACAACTATAGCCTGTTACCCTTCACTTTAAAGGGCTTGAAACAGTCTGCTGATTGATACCATACTTGACAATGTACCCCCCGGAAAGATAACTCCCCCCCCCCCCCGATGGAGCTAATGACGTCACGAACAAAAGCAATTTGTATCGCGGCAATTTTTCGTAACAATAATTGAAACTATTAAGTCTCGTTATTGTTGTGCCATGAATAAACCATTTTATGCATGATTATGCAAAATTTTGTCCTATGCTGCCATGTTAAAAAAATATATAATTTAGAATGAAATTCAAAGTTTTCGTTCGAATTTCAAAACATTCTATCACGTTCTAGTCTTTTTTATAACAAAGTCGGATATAAAGTTTCGTCAAAATTCATTAATACTTGTGGCTGTATCGTCTGCACGAGAAATCGACCAGAGACATCAAACAGACAGACAGACGGACGGACGGACATCACTCCGGAAATAGTCAAAGTGTGTTCAAAAGGTCTTAAAACGTATATTAGCATCAAAATCTAGAAGTCGTAAATTTTCGTGAAAAAAAATACTACGTATGAGAAACTCAAAACCCATTTGAAGGACTAATAAGCATTTTATAAGTTAAGCGCATTGGAAAATAAGTATGTTAAAATATTTTACGGAAATTTTTCACTCATCACTTTGTATTTCTAACTCATTCTAAAATACTGATTGCACGCTAAATCATCCACAACAAAATTTACAAAAGTATACCATTATTCGTTACACATAAGTACTACTTAAATAAGCAAAAAGAAATATTTTATTCCATTTTAAAGTAATGTACCTGGCCTACTTATGGACATGGCTTTGTCAGCGGACATGCCTTTTAACTATTAATTTCATCCTCTTTAACTTCATTTTCTTTCCCTTTCTTCTTCAACTAATCAGTGCAAAATAGTGATAAAGTGTGATAACCATTTAATGCCAAAAAATAAAAAAATTAAATTGCATTGTATTCTATTAATGGTGCTGTATATTGGTCAGTAAAAATCCCAAATCATTTAATATCTATTGATATTTTTATAACCTACATGATTCAATATTAATCTAATTTTTAAACCTTGTACAAAACCTGGCATTTGTGGTGTCATTTTACGTTATTTATCACAACTACAAAGAATTATTATACTGCAGGTGGGTCACTTAAAAGAGATATAAATAGCATGATGAGTATAATCAAATCGAAGTTGAATTATCCATACACGCTCTATGTAAATATAAATTGGTAGTGGGTTCGATTAAAACATTCATAGCACTTTATTTTTATGGTGGAAAATGGATTAAGTAAAATTATTATCATATATGATCCTAAAGTCGTGATAGATTTATTTACCCCATATAAATAGCTTTTTTTTTTCGATTATTTACAAAATTTATATGCATATTGTTTAAAAAATATATTTTTTTCCGATTTTCACTTCTCCAACATTAATTGGATTTTGATTTTTATCAATTAAACAGCTCATACTAAATTTTCCTCAATATCTTCTTTTAGTCCTGAATTTAATTTTGGTAACAAGCCCGCTGTTAGACTGTATTTTCAAAAAAATATTTGTCGTTTTATTTTCTCATAATTCTCATTTTTTTAAGTACAGGAGTAAATGCACATTCTATTTTTTAACCTGTATTTCATTTTATTTAGAATTTAAAAAAATATTTTGATTAGCATTTCACGTTTCGTCTAAATTGAAAAAGTACACAAACCTTTTTACCTTAAAGCAAATTCCAGTAGTCTTAAAAAAACATTTTGTTTTCTGCAAAAAAAAACTCCTAATTAAGACTTCTTTATTTTCAAAATTCTTTCGGAATATTTTGGAATACTACTTTTTTTGCTTAACTTTTATTAGATTAATTATGGAATTCTTTTCTGTAGTTGCAGATTTCCTTAATGAAGTTTTTAACGAAAATTTCTCCCTTTCAGAATAATTTTGTTCCTGTTTTGTGTATATTCAGACAAATATTAAGTCGTTTTAAATTTGTAGTTAATTTATCTACAATACATAGAACACACAACTTTAACTAACAATCTGAACTTATGCTTATTGAACCATCTAAATTTCAATGTAAGTATTTTCAATTCTACTTTCACTGCAAGGCACAGTTACACAAATTTAACTAACCGTCTGAACTCATACTTATTGAACCATCTAAACTTTAACATAAATATTTTCAATGTTACTTTCCCTACACAACGATATACAGTAACACAACTTTAACTAACCATCTGAACTTATATTTATTGAACCATCTCAACTTCAATGTAATATTTTCAATTCTACGTTCACTACAATGCACAGTTACACAATTTAACTAACCATCTGAACTCATACCTATTGAACCATCTAAACTTTAACATAAATATTTTCAATGTTACTTTCCCTACACAACGATATACAGTAACACAACTTTAACTAACCATCTGAACTTATATTTATTGAACCATCTCAACTTCAATGTAATATTTTCAATTCTACGTTCACTACAATGCACAATTACACAATTTAACTAACCATCTGAACTCATACCTATTGAACCATCTAAACTTTAACATAAATATTTTCAATGTTACTTTCCCTACACAACGATATACAGTAACACAACTTTAACTAACCATCTGAACTTATATTTATTGAACCATCTCGACTTCAATGTAATATTTTCAATTCTACGTTCACTACAATGCACAGTTACACAATTTAACTAACCATCTGAAGTCATACTTATTGAACCATCTAAACTTTAACATAAATATTTTCAATGTTACTTTCCCTACACAACGATATACAGTAACACAACTTTAACTAACCATCTGAACTTATACTTATTGTACCATCTAAACTTCAATGTAAGTATTTTCAATTCTACTTTCACTACAATGCACAGTAACAAAACTTTAGCTAACCATCTGAACTCATATTTATTGAACCATCTAAACTTTAACATCAACCTTCTGAGTTCTACTCTCCCTACACAACAATACACAGTAACACAACTTTAACTATAATCATGTCCTCTTATCCTTACCACCAGAATTTATTCTTATTATACTATTTCACATACAAAAACTTATTATTAAAACACTTATTTCAATGCTAAATTTGCACAATATTAGAAACTCTGATGGATCCAACACACACACATGACTTTCACTACAAATAAACCCATTTTCATATTCAAGAAGATCAATTCAAATTACTAAATATATACTAAAAGTTTTAGTAACTAATTGCAAACGAAAATGATTTCTGTCCAAACCCCTTCTCAAGGAAAATCTTATTCAATGATAAATTGGATCGTATTACAGCCAAATATTTGTCTTCATTTTTACTTTCCCTGCATGGTAATGTATAGGGAAAGTATTAAAATCATGCCGAAAATCGCAACTCCAGTTTTCGACGGATGTACACGGTTTACGACTTCTAGAATACGAAAAAAATTATTTTTAGCGTGACTTCTGTATGTGTGTCTGTGCTTCTGTCTGTCTGTGTGTTTGTGTGTCTGGCTGTCTGTGTGTCTGTCTGTGCAATGTATGTATCCATTCTAACTCGGAAACTAATGGACCAAATTTTATAAAACTTGGTAGGTAAGTTACTTGTGTGTGACCCTGGGGTAGATTAGTTTTTGGTACGATTCGGGATAGAAAAGCACACCCTTTTTTTTTTGCAAAATGGCCACAAAAATTACCGGTATCCACTCTAGCTGAAAACTAATAGATCAAACTTTCCAAAATTTGGTAGATAAGTCACTTGTGGGATGCCCTGGTGCTGATAAGATTTTGGTACGATTCGGAAAAAAGAATCTGCCTTTTTTGCGAAATGGCACGCAAAAAATCCTCAAAATATAAAATAAAAAACTACTTATGCTCAAATATATTAATTAAATGCTGGTTTTGCACGTAATTTTTAACGATTAGAAGAATAAGACTAACCCCATTACACTAAGACTAGCCGTTCTCGAGACATTTTAGATTTTTCCCATTTTTGCTACAACACTTTAGAAAATAAGCCCAGCTTCCAAATGAAAACGAAAATTGAATTAAAAGTGCAATTTCAGTGTAATTTTAAATAATTATGGCTGTTATTTTGTGCAATTAAACTGAATGTAATGAATTATTGAAAAAATGAAAAGAGAACGCTAACGTCTGCAGAGAAAGTCATGTGCTGCCCACATCAGTTTTTTTTTAACTTTACCTGCAATACATGGTAATGTATAGGTATATGAAAATATTGGAATCATGTCGAAAATCGCAACTCGAGTTTTCGACGAATCTACACATTTTGACACCTCCAGATTATGAAAAAAAATTTTTAGCCTGACGTCTGTTTGTGTATCAGTATTCCTGTCTGTTTGTGCAATGTATGTATCCACTCTAAATGGAAAAACCTATTAACCGAATTTCATAAAATTTGGTAGGTAAGTTACTTGTGGGTGACCTTGGTGAGGATTAAATATTGGTACAGTTCAGTATGAAAGAACCTGCCTATTTGTGACAAGACCTGCAAAAATCGATATATCCACTCTAGCTAAACAACGAATAAGCCAAATTTCATAACATTTGTTAGATAAGTAACTTATGGGATACCCCGGTGCTGATTAGATTTTAGTACGATTCGAAAAATGTAGAACCTGCCTTTTTTCACGAAATGGCCAGCAAAAATCGACAAAAGGCTACGAATGCTGAAATGTATCAATTAAATGCATGTTCTATAAGTAATTTTTGACGAGGAAAAGTATAAGACCTACCCAATTACCTTAGAACTAGCCGTTCTCGAGAAATTTGAGTTTTTTGTATGTTTGTTACGCTACGTTTGAAAAAAAATTTCCAGTTACCAAATAGAACCAAAATTGTATTAAATTAATTCAGTGTTAGTTTGTACAATTAAACTCAATTTAATGAATTTATTAAAGAAATGAAGAGAAAATGAATTTAAGTCTGCAAGGAAAGTGATGTGCTGCTCACATCAGATTTTTTTACTTAGAAGGGCTGCATAAAAATTTTATTTTTCATAATCTTTTACAAAAATATTGCATATAATTTAAATTACTATTTGGCAACATCCTACCTTAAAGCAATTTTTCTATTGAAACTAGGTCTACAACCTACTGATTAAAAAGACTCCCATTGTGTTAGCCTTTTTTAAAAAACTTTGTATATGATGCATTGTACATAAAGTTCATACTCTATGAAGACATTTTCATAATATTTTGAATTTACACCCGCTTGCGCAGTCTGGAACCTGCTGACAGTAAACCTTATTCGCAACCGAAACATATTTGCAGAATATATATCTTTTATGTCACATAAAATATTGAAATTCGCACCATCTCACAATGATCTGAATTTAAGATGCTAATGCTCGATATGAGTATCGAAGTTTCTTCTATGTGATTCGGTTGAGCCTCGCGGGTAGAACTCCTTGCTTCGAAACTCGTAAAACAAACTGTTATTTCCATGAATTTACAAAATTTTACGTATGCAGAAACTTATGTATATTCCGTTACATTCTCACAAAAGAGTCGGAACACAAATTTTGAGAACTTGTGAAATAGGAAATTCTGTGCTTCTAAAGTCAATATTGATTTGTTCCATTATAAAATTCAAATATTCTATAAATCTCGCGAGTTCAAATGTTCTAAAAGTCGCACAAATTGACAATAATGCGCCAAATTTCGGCCTTTGTCTCTGAATGTACAGGGTGGCCATAATTAGTAGAGGTGTTTAGAGCTCGATAGTGAAAAAATTGTTGGGCCAAACTCAACCAAATTTGCAATAAATACTACTTAGACCATAGGGTTTTGATTTTTAAAAGAAAAAAAAGTTCAGATTTTTGCCACCGCGGGCCAAAGTGGCTCTGTAAGGTCCATTTTTGGAGTAAAATAGGTATAGGGAGTACAGAAAGTTAACATTTTACATGCATTTTATCAAACATTTTAACAATCATGTCTCCCATACAATATTCATGTAAGATGGAGCACCCCCCCCCCCCTCTCATATTGGATTGCGCGTACAGCAAGTCCTATGACAGCTTTTTACCAATAACCGAATAATGAGTCAAGCATTTCTTATGAAGTGGCCAGCCCGTTTGCCTGATCTGATCCCTTGTGACTTTTGGTTGAGGGGCCATGTAAAGCGCTTGGTATGCCAAGGGAATTTAGATAATTTAGCCACTTTGGAGGACCGAATAACATTGCACATCAAGCAAATCATTGGAGATCTGCTGGATTCTTCAGAAGAGAATGCTGTTCAGAGAAAGCACTTTTGAAATATATGCAAGGAAAACATATTAAATCACACATATAAATGATGCCAATATAAAAATTAATGCCATACGTATGTAAATGTAAGATACAAATGTAAATATAAAATGTACTAAATATGTGTAAAATGAAAATGTTATGTTCTTTTAAAATGCATGTAAAATGTTAAATGCCTGTACTTCCTATACCTATTTCACTCCAAAAATGGACCCTACAGCGCCACTTTGGCCCGCAGTGGCAAAAATCCGAACTATTTATGTTCTTTTAAAAATCAAAACACCATGGTCTAAATAGTATTTACTGTAAATTTGGTTGAATTTGGTCCAACAGTTTTCTCACTATCGGGCTCTAAACACCTCTACTTTTATTATGGCCACAAAGTATGTGTGTCACTTAAAGTAAATTTGGCACATTATCGCCAATTTGGCGACTTTTGGAAAATGTCGCCGAGGTAGGAATAATTCAATATTTTCAAATCAACTAATTATCTGACGATATTTTTCCAATTGAGTGTGTTCTATACCTGCATTGTCGCAATATTTGGAATTCCTTTTATTGGCGTGTTTTATCACATCAAGCTGGATCTATCAAACTTGTGCATTTAGAGTATAATCTTCAAATATGATGCTAACCGTTATATATATTAAAGTTGCAAACATCATCTCGTGGACTCTCAAAATTAAGAATTTGTTTCCTCGCATTCCAAATATATTCCTAAAATATAGGCGGAATATTTATTCCTAATACCTTTCATGTATGAGATATTTAAATTCGAGTCGTAACACAATAATCCAAATTCGAGATGAAAATGTTTTGTAGGAATTTCATATTTTCCATTTCAACACTTTACAGTTCGTAGACATTTCTTTGAAGCTAACAAATTGCTTAGGCACGAACATATTTTACGTATGCATAAAATTATGCATATTCTGTTACATTCCAAAATAGAGACAGAACGGAGCAAATTCACTCGAAATTCTATATTTCTTTACTATGGTAGACTTTTATTAGAAAATACCCATTTATAATGCATGCACATTGGAATATATATTGGAATATAATTTTAAGAGGTTTATTAATATAAGTCTATGTTTAACTTTGGAGTCAAAGCTAAGTCTCTTTATATTACACATATCCGACTGCATATATTATATATTTTGATCATCTAAAATTTTTCCACAATTTCAATAGTTTCTTAAAATGCGTAGATACATAATGTAAATAGATTTGTGTCAATGCATTTTACACAATTCGTGTTTAGATATATTTCGCAAAAAAAAACCTAGAAGAATCTGATGTGGGCAACACATGACTTTCCTTATATAATGCAATGAATTTACTACTTTTACAGTTAAAAAAAAATTATTATTATAGTAGATACTTATATTCTTTCCAAGATATTGAATTTTCTTCAGTTAGTCGTCATTTTCATTGATTTAGCGTCATTTTTATAAATTTGGCGAGATTTTTGTTAATTTGGCAACAACTAAAAATGGTGCCAAGTTCGCGACATTCCGCCAATTTCGTCGCCAATATCTCGCCAAGCGGTATGGACGGAGAAATAAGTTATTCCTACAGCAGATAAATGACTATTGGCGTTCAAATACAAAAGTATTACTCAAAGTATCTTTTTTCATGAATGGAACGAGCTAGATCCACTAGAATGATATCACCCAATTTATTGCATGGTATTATATAGGAAAAGTGAACATGTTTCTCAATAGGAAATATTTTTTTTTATTTTGTATAACTTTTTGATAATTTTTTTGAAAAATGTGCAATATCTCGAGAACGGTTTATGTTAGCGTTCTAAAATTTATGTCAATCGTTTTCTAATGAAAACCTACATAAGAAATGTCTATTTGCGTAACTTTATTAGCGGTTTTGACTTTTTGACGATTTTTTCAAATTTCACTCGAAAATTTAGGGGGGGGGGGGGGTTCTGTACATTCGATTGCGTATAAAAACAATAGGCTCCCAGTGTTTACGGATTATGATTTTTGTACCAAATTTCGTTCGAATCGGTCCGTTCTTTCGTCAGTTATCGTCCCCATAGACTCACTGACACACACACACACACACACACATACTTTCACACACGCACACAGGCATCACTTCAAAACTGTTTAATTCGTTATCAGGAATGCTTGAAACGTGCTCTCCCGTCGAAAACTCGAATTCGAATTTTCGACCCCGTCACAATACTTTCCTTATACATTATGTATATAAGTAAAGTAACTAGATGAAATGTCTATAATTTGCATTATTTGAACTCTGATTCCTTCAGTTCAAAAGCATGATTTTCTGAGTATTATTTCTGATGTGAGAACGATGATAATTCTCGAAACAGTGTTGATAGTATATTGCCTACGGAGGAAAACCACAAAGGATCTGACAGGAAAACAGGAGTTTTAAAGTAACGGTTTTCGCTGTTACTACGGTAATAGGAAAATGAACACTGCCCGCTCATCTTATTGACTATGTAATTTATCAGCCGTGTGGTATTGGAGTGGTGCAGAATATACCTTTGCTACAAAAAGATATTACAAAAATAGCACATGCATATGATTAAAACAGTTTTAACTAAGTAAGTGACGCGGCTTCCTCAGATTACATGATTTCAACATGATAATGCAGCTGATCACACTGCTTTATGAATTACTTTCAGCATCCTTTTCCCAAATCGGCTCATATCCAACAGAAACGACATCACTTTGTCAATCGTTTCCCTGCTGGAATCTGCAGTTTGAACTACGCTCTTGTTGGAAATGGTATGAAAGTATAAATTAACACAAATCATCCAAATGTATATTATCCATTGACGTTTTTCAACATGTTGCGAACTTGTGAAAATAAACTTTTGTAGATTTTTCGTAGAGACAAAAAACAATTATACTAGCACAAAATCATCAAGAGATTCAGGGTGATTAAAAAATGATGGGTCAAACTTTACCAGGTGGTAGTATACACCAAACCAAGCACATTTCGTCATAGTTTACCGGGTCGAAAATGAAACGTAAAGGCGCCAGTGGGCGCTTATTGATGAAACCGATGAGGTGAGGCGAAAACACAAGAATGACTTAGACGTTATAGAATGACATTTGATAAATAGTAACTACAGGAATGGCTCAAAAGAGCGACCGCCAACCTGAATGTACGCCTCACAGCAGCGATGGAGGGGTTGGCGAACTCTCTCGAATAAACCAGATATGTCGCGCACTTCGGCAGCAGTGGCCGAAATTCTGACGAGGAGTTTCTCTTCAGATTCATGGAGAGTGTCATAGATAAGACTCTTTGGATATCTCTACAAAAGGAAGTCAAAACACTACAGATCGGGCGATCGTGGTGGCCAAGATATGAGATCACCTCGCCCAATCCATCGCCTTTACGCCTTTGCCTTTCATTTCCGACCCGTAAACTAAGACGAAAAATGCTCGGTTTAATGCGTACTACCACCTCGGAATAACCCACCTTTTTTTGATCATCCTGTATATACACAATGCTTATATTCAACTTGTAAGCTAGATGTAAAGCAAAAATATTTGTTTATTTCTTATTGTAACAATTAATAAGTAGAAATAGGCAGTAAACACTCTCGTAATATTTTATTCAATGTATAAGTTTGTTATTATTGTGCTTTACACTTACTTTCTTTCAATTTCCCCCTGTCTAATCTAATATGTGTCAACCAATTAAAGGTTTTTAGAGATATTAACAAATATGTCAAGGATTCCTCCAAAGAAAGTTTGGGAACCACTGACTTTGAGCCTCACCAAATTCACTAAGAGTGAGCTTTAAACCCTTATTCCACAAACTTCGAACATAGGTTTTCCTTGTTCCATAGCACATTCTAGTATGATTTATACCAGATTTAAGTTTACTACACTGTTTGGACGAAACCACAAACCCGTAATCCGCAGGAAACTCAATTTCGAATAAAATGTGATTTTAACACTTTTATTCCATTTTTATTCAAATGTTGAAAGTCACGGATCATTTATCATGTCACATTATTCAGGGAACAAAACGCGACATTTGCTTTCGTCATATTATATTTTATGAATCCTGCGTTATAAATCTAATGTACTTTTGTCTGGTATAAAATTGATTCTGGAAAAAAAAACTGTCGTGCACCATTAGCGTTCACGTTAAGAACAGTATCTGAAAAAGTTCTGAAATTTATATGCATATTGGTATTGTTGTTTTTAAATGATCAAAATATGAGGACAAAATTTACAAGTGCTAATCGAAAATATACGAAATTTTTTTTAATTACAATCAGAATTGGACATGTTATTTCTATAGATTATATAATACAATTTTTATATTATCTTTAGAAAAATATAAATAGTTTTTAAATTAAAATATTTAATCAATAAATATTTTAATTTAAAAATGTCTATAAATGCAAAAAATTAAACTAAAATATTATATTTTATACAATGATTTTAGAATTTGAAACGCTAAAATCTTATCTTACATGAATTTTGCAGCATAATGAGCTTAAATGAGTTTTTTAATCATCGCTTGCTAACAGCCAAAACCGCAAACCAATAGCCAAAGATGATTCTGGGAAAA
This sequence comes from Amaurobius ferox, assembly GCA_951213105.1. Classification (NCBI taxonomy): domain Eukaryota; kingdom Metazoa; phylum Arthropoda; class Arachnida; order Araneae; family Amaurobiidae; genus Amaurobius; species Amaurobius ferox. The sequence goes on along the minus strand of OX578152.1, from coordinate 77,281,344 downwards.
CCTTTACGTACAATATGACTTATATGCAACAGGATACATTATGGCTTATATACATACGTATCATTATAGTTTATATATCTTATAGCATGGCATCTTATATGCTATAGGACAAGACAGTAGCTGCTGTACTAAAAATGGTCGAAATTTTTTGCATGAGAATTAATGTTATATTTATTTTATGTGTTGAAAATGTTTTAAATAAATATATATTATTTTAATGAATAAAATAATAAAAAAATAAGAATTTTATAGCATTTTAATTTAGACCTCTCAAAATTCTAGTATTTCTATGCTGATGGTCGTAAAACCGATCCAATGATTTCAGCTGCTGCACTGATAGAATAATACAAAGAATTGCAATGTCTTCAATTATCGTATTTTATAACTATCTTGCTAACCTCCAACCTAATGAAATTATAGCTTGATCTTCGACAAATTCAGTGTCTTCCATGGGATAACACTGTGATAAAAATGACAGTCACTATAACTATGGTTTTCATACATAAAACAGATAGCAAATTATTATTTTATCTGAAAGTGCAGGTAATAGATTTTCTGTGCCCATAAGACAAATATTTTTCAAGTTTAAGAAAGTTTTGTAGGACAACTAAATATGTCCGCTGATGCTGTTTGTTGCACTGAAAGCATGGTTCTATGAATGATATTATGTTTAAAACGTTGTCATGCATCATTCTTGAGATAATTTAACCAAAGTTAACATGGGAAATATTTCGTGACAAATTCATTTATATGATTCGTTTGCAGGTAGACCGGGCTGTCTATGTTACCAGTTTTACGTCTTCGCGTTGATCTAGATAAAAGTACAATGACTGTGATTGCGACTTGTGTTCTTGAATGAAACGAGTTTTACTTTCCTCGCGTTGAGCTAGATGAAAACATAATGACAGTGATTGCAACTTGTGTTGTCTAATGTAACGGGTTTTACTTTCCTCGCATTGAGCTAAGAGAAAGTATAATGACAGTGATTGTAACTTGTGTTGTCTAATATAACGAGTTTTACTTTCCTCGCGTTGAGCTAGATGAAAATATAATGACAGTGATTTCAATTTGTGTTGTCTAATGTAACGGTTTTACTTTCCTCGCATTGAGCTAGAAGAAAGTATAATGACAGTGATTGTAACTTGTGTTGTCTAATATAACGAGTTTTACTTTCCTCGCGTTGAGCTAGATGAAAGTATAATGACAGTGATTGCAACTTGTGTTGTCTAATATAACGGGTTTTACTTTCCTCGAATTGAGCTAGAAGAAAGTATAATGACAGTGATTATAACTTGTGTTGTCTAATGTAACGAGTTTTACTTTCCTCATATTGAGCTAGATGAAAATATTTTAAGAGTGATTGCGACTTGGACCACTTTCTTTGATAGATTTGCTTTTAGCGATAGCTTATGTGCATTTTTTACTTTAATCGATGTAGTCGAAGAAAAGTATGGTGATCGTGATTTGATCAAAAGTCAAATTTTTACAGTAAATATATCGTTGGGGGTCTCCAAATAATAAAAATGGCGTTTGTCTGTCTATGTGAGGGTGACTGACAAATCGTCTGCCCTTTCATAATCTCAAAATGGGGATTTTTCAAAAATCGATTACCTTTAATAATCTCAAAATTACGAAAGCGATTTACAGCAAAGCGATTTACAGCAAACTTGGGTTGCTTAAATTTTGTAGATGTAAACATAGCAAAAATATCCAGAAAATTAATATAATTTAGCTATAAAACAAGAGTTTATCAAATTCAGTGACCTTTTGTAATCTCAAAAACTATTGAAGCGATTTGGGCAAATTTAGGTGATATACTTCGTATGTTGTGTATATGTGAATGAAGAAAGTAAATTTATTATATTGTATATAGTTTAACTCGGAGGATGAAAGCTCTCGCGTCGTTTAGCGTGGAAAATCTGGGGATTACCCCGATATGTTAATGGCTATGACAACAAATATATTAATTAGAAATACACGTAAAATTAAATCAACATTAATTTTTTCTCACAGGAATGTTGGATATGAATGAAACTTGGTCAGTATCTATAACCATTTATTAAAAGTTCTTAACAGTAGTTTTTCTTGCCTGCAACAACAAATTAGTCATCAGATACACTACATTGATTTCTACGTGATTTTATTTTAATCTTAGGATATCATATATGGCTCTTGCAAGTGATTACAACTAAGTTTATTTTTAGGTTTATTTATTAAGTTACTGAAAAGGTAAATTCATACAAAAACTTTGAAAAGACATGTGGTGCAAACATGAAAATTCGTTATGTAAAAATATTCTATGATTATGAAACAATTACCAAAAGGATTTAAAGAGATAATTTTAACTTTTGTGTTACTTCCTAATGAATAATTGAATTTTAAATATTTCTTTCAGGTTTGTCACTAATGTATCATATTTTGTTTTAGGTAAGTCAAAACACAAAAGATTGTACTTTCGAATAATCGAAAATATAAGGAAATGAAAACATTGACATATATCCAAAGTGTAAGGTACGTCTTCCTTACTGTTCCTACTAATTGAATTTTTATAGTTATGTAAATTTTGTTTTCAAAATTTTCTGAATTGCAATAGAATGTTTCTATTCCCCAAAGGCTGTGCCATGAAAATAAAATAGTTACATAATTCTTTCGAAAATTACAAATTATCATAACTATAAGATGAATAAAGACATTTTAAAATTTCCACTCATCCAAATATAAAATTACCAACCTGGTCAGTATCGCCTCTGAAGGAATATGTTTACTTGCAAAAGTGTGGTAAAGACGTTTATGTATGTTTCGGGTATTACAATCAAACTTTAGTCCTGTAATACTGTTATATTAAAAAGTGTTGCAATTATCTAATATCTCATTTTCCATGAATAAGTACAATACTCATTGAGCGAAGGATAAGAAAAACTTGTGCAGTGTATAAAAGCACACATAATACAATAATGCAGCATACAAATTTTTCGAGAATACGCTGGATTCCCTTCGCCAGTGCATGAAAACCAATAAACACGAAGTCCAAAAGAGGAATGGATTCAAGGATTTAAGGACTATCCAATAACGGAGTGACCAGGCAGCCGAAGGCTGCCTTTAAACTCCAATCTAAAGGCTGGCTGGGAAATAGTGATAAAAGATAAATTACAGAAGTGTAGTTTAAAAAAAAGGGAGATGCTCTTCGATCCAAATTGTGACGAATAACAATCGAGATCTGTCGAGTCGCAGAATTTGGAATAAGAGGGAAAAGTTCCTCGAGAAAAAAAGCTAAGAGTTGGAGGGGTCTAGCTTTGCTCCGTGGAACACTAGCCTTGAATCGATGAAGGATGCGTTTTTAGAAACGCAGAGATTGTGGGCTCATCTGGGTAGGCCAATCAGCTGACAAGAATTCAATTCTGCACAAAGAGGTCACTAAGACTTTTTATTTTGTCAATATCAGTGGGTGAAAGAGGAATGGGCGTAAAAGGAAGAAGCAGGGGGGATATATACTCAAGACATGGATTAAAGAAAACCAATCAAAAAGCAGCAAGAGGAACCGCCCAGCCAATCCAAAAGGACAAGTAATACACAAGATTAGCGTCCGCCAAAACACAATAGAAATATCCGAGCAAGACGAGTTAAGTCAGAACAAGAATAAATGAGACCCAAAAAGAAGGGAAAAGGTTAAAAATACACATAAGAATCCCAAAGGAGTAGAATGAAGAAAGGAGGTGAAGGGGGTTACAAGGGGTTCTGTCAGACCACAGACCAATCATTTTACATACACTTATAATGTTTAGGCAGACTTTATAAACACCTGCTTTAATGTTATCATCCATTGGAGAACCTTATGGTTGGAATCATGCGCTAAAATAACTGGATTTCCAAATTTTATGGATAGCCTATGAATAACTAACTTCTATGCATAAACAGCTTTGCTAACTTAGTCATTATATGGCTATCATCATCATCATCATCATGGTACTACAGCCCTTGTAGGGCCAAGACCTCCTTTAAGGTTACGTAGCAAGAATTTTTTTCCGGGGTGGAGTTGTAAGCCCCACGCCCAACCCCCAACCTGGAGGCCCAGTCCCCTGGTATAATCCCCAGGGTCAGGGTACCTGGCTCTCCCCCCAGGCACGGGAGCTCCATTTTTCGCCTTCTACGAAACACAGATTATATGGCTATGTTTAGCCATATTTGTGTGCTTAATGTTTCAAAAAATGGAAATCTAAGCATAAAATGGTTAAATTGCAAATACTGCCGTGCTTATTTACCTTATACCTTGCTTGATTTTTGATTTCGCAGTCATGTGTAGGAAGTAGAAACTAGCAACTTGCTGAAGTGCTTAATATTCTGTTTTCTAAAGTTTGAAAACTACATAAACTAATGCATTATGAATTTCCTGCAATTTAATGCAAATAATATATAACACGCAATAAATAAAAACTTCGTAAATGCAGCATCAAAAAAAACTAGTCTACAAGTTACAAAGGCAAATAACAGTCTTCCTCCTCAAGACTGACAAGAAGCGCATCCGCACTTACTCGAGTCAAGTCGGCAAATTAATGTTGCCGACTTGACTTGATTAAGTAAGTAACGCTCTTGATTAAGTGATTAAGAAAATTGAACTAATTTATATAAAAAAAATTTTCACTAAAAGGGCAATGTGAAACAAAATATGTTTCGATTACATTTTAGGTACACCTCCTATGTTTTTACAGTTCGTCTGCATACATAGCACACTGATGAAGATATTCAAAGAGTGTTGGTGATGGTTACTCTTAGATTGGTCATGGTTGAGTCTTATAAGAAATCGAACGATATTGAACAAATACATCAACCGAAAAAATGGGAGCGACAGTGGTGGTTCGTGACTTTAGAAATGGGTGAAGCAGATTCAGTGGCGGGATTCTTCCTCCTCCTCAACAATGAACACCATACGAACACACAACGCCACTGGCACAAGTTTTGTCAAATAATATCTAAAAAGAGCCAAACTAGTCTGAAAAATTCGGCAAATAATAATAATAACTCATTCATCCGGTAACTGATGTGAAGTAATACTGATCCTGCGTCACCCAAGATTCTTTAATACAAGCTTGGGCACTCTGTCTAGCAAAAAATGTCAGCATAACGAAATAGGAATTAAGATTCGTCATACGTGATATCACGGCCCAGAGTAAACTTTGAGAGGAGTTGCAGAAAATATTATTAAAGTTAAAAATTATTTGTTAATTTTGAAATGGCAATATTCATGCGTAAACAACTTGCGCTAAGATTTTAAATTGTGATGTGCACACAGAATCCAGTGACGTTCAAGGAAATTTATTGACGTTGAAGGAGTAAGATGACAGTCACAGTAAACAAATTCAGTCCCTCTTGAGGGCCCGAAAACAAAATGCGAGAGTTTATAATTCCTGTTGTGCGCTAAAATAAATAAGATAGAACAGTAATTAACATACTGCTATTATTGTTAAATTATATTTAATATACATGTCCGTAACTTGATCGAATTCGTGGAACTCATTATTATTTTATACATTGCGTTGTTTGCCGCTGATAACCTTCCAATTATTTATCTTTATGAAAACGACAAAGTCCAGAGTACATTTAGTGCAGAAGTGTTCTATATTAAGCCCAAGACAGCCTTGAAAGTATATGTTCCTCAAATAATACACCAGGTCTTAAATGCATTTTAGGTATTTTTAATAATGGTCTCACATTTTCTCCCTCCGCCAAAATAATATGAATATGGGTGTAATGAATTTAATAAGTATGTTATGTTGTTAATAAATGATTTATTGTTAAAGTTAAAATGGTGCAATCAATTTAGAATTATATTAATTAATATTCCTTTACAGAATTCGCGCTAAAGATAAATAATGGGAGGGTTATCAGTGGCAAACAAAGCAATGTGTAATTTAATAATGAGTTTTACGAGTACGATCAATTTACAGCCATGTTAAGATATGTTGAATTTAATAATCTAAAATTCCAAGTTTAAGTATTACTTTTATTTGTGCACCACAATACCTATATATGCGCAGAGCGAGGCAAAAGTAATTCAATCAGTCATTCCCAACGAGCATCTGCTTCATCTCACGAGTCGCCACAGAGACCTAAGTGCAGGCTATTGGGATTCTGTGGAGGAAAAGTTGAAGGAGGGGGATAAAAACAATTTTAAGCACAATTTATCGAAATAGGCACCGACCATTCGAATAGGCATTTATAGACAAATAAGGCAAAATAGGCGCCCTACTCAAAACCTACTATGTACGTCAATGCAATAAATACGCCACTGTTTGAAAATTATGATGAAAAGGCGATTAATGAAGACTTTCCATCCCCAACGAAATTCAAAATCTCGAAAAATGTTAGAAATAGATAAATTATATTCAATAAATTATCATAATTCAAATAATACGTTTTCCATATTGGCAATTCTTCTAGCTAATCTGCAAGTCGTGTCCTGTCCTATGAAAAGGGAATAATGAACATTAGCCGGGTAAATTCTATTTGCACACTGATAACCAGACACAGTGAATAAATTGCCATATTGCAAATTCAATGCGTTCTCACTTTGATCAAAAGTAATGGGAAAACCTGCACTTCATTTATAAACAAACAATTGTGAAAATGAGCTACGTTTATTCCATGATCACCCTGGGTATAGCTATATGTTTAATAAATGGACATAATTCTTATTGCAACGCGTTTCAGAGATAATCAGATATATTTGCTAAATCTTCAGTTCCAGATCTTTCATTTACAAATAAAATTTTTAGGAAACCGACTGTGTATACATTCCGTGAGTTCACTGTGAGCAAAAACGCCATCTGAACTTAAATAAATAGTTATATTATTCTACCAAAAATTATATTTTTGTTTGTAAGTAAATGTATTTTTTTACTAGCCTTTTTTACTACTTTTTTTCTGCAATCCCACATAACTTGTTTCGCGAGTCGTGAGGCTTCGCCTCCTATTCGCTGGGCGAGCTATTTCAAGCAAAACTGTTTAAATCGGTAAACGGTTTATTTCATCTTGTTATCCTATTATTTCTCTATAAATGTACTAAATTTCATATTTTTGTATAGTTCAGACGTACATACGAAGTAAAATATCTCGTACACTACATCGAAATCAAAGTAAACTTTTACAAATCAAAGTAAACTTTTAGATTTAATAAAAAAAATCTTTCATTCATCTTGCCTCACTAGTGGGGAAAAAATGGTACAGAATACGGACGTGCCATTGCCTAAATCTATACCATTATTTGAAGGGCTAACAGAATGGACATACGGACATACGGACTACGTTTTTATCATCTTCAAATTCAGCACAATTATGTTAGGCCCATTTACTACAAACTTAACTATTCTGTATTTGTTTCCAGATAAAGACCTATACAATAACGGCATTTACTGTCAGAATTCCCTTCGTCGCTGTTCTCATGATGTAATTATTTTAGAATGTTTAGATTGCTTCTTTAGTATTCCCGTGTTCGTTTTATTTACTTGTTTTGCCATTTTTATTAGTTTTTGTCTAGTCAAGAACTTAAAATGGTAGTCTTATCTTGTTTACTAGATGCTCATGTTTTTTTGTTGTTGTTTTGTTTTCTTTGTTTTGTAACAGGAATTGGAAAAATCTGATGTGGGCAGCACATGACTTTCCCTTCAGACTTATATTAACATTATCTTTATTTTAATTAAATTTATTTCACTTTTAATTCAATTTCCGTTCTCATTCTGTAACCGGGCTTATTTCCAAAGGTGGCGTAGGGAAAGTACGAAAAACTAAAATATCTCGAGAACGGCTAGTCCTAATGTAATGGGGTTGGTCTTATTCTTTTCGTCGTTAAAAATTACATATTAAACAAGCATTTAATGGATATATTTGAGCATGCGTAGTTCTTTAGTTTAGATTTTGATGATTTTTGCGGGCCATTTTGTAAGAAAAGGCAGGTTATATTTTTCCGAATCGTACCAAAATCTAATCAGCACCAGGATGACCCACAAGTGACTCATCTACCGAATTTTGTGAAATTCGGTCCAGTAGTTTTTTAGCTAGAGTGGATACAAGCTTTTGCGGGACATTTCGCTCAAAAAGGCGGGTTCTTTTATCCCGAATTGTATCCAAAACTAATCAGCACCAGCCCCGCTCAAAAGTGACTTACCTACCAAATTTTGTGAAATTCGGTCCATTAGTTTTTCAGTTAGAGTGGATACAAAATCTGCACAGACAGACACACAGACAGACAGACACACAGACAGACAGACAGACAGACAGACAGACACACACACAGACAGACGTCACGTTAAAAATGGTTTTTTCGTATTCTAGAGGTCTCGAAACGTGTAGATCCGTCGAAAACTCGAGTTGTGATTTTCGGCATGATTCCAATACTTTCCCTATACATTACCATGTATTGCAGGGAAAGTAAAAATCTGATGTGGGCAGCACATGACTTTCCCTGCAGACTTATATTAACGTTCTCTTTATTTTAATTAAATTTATTTCACTTTTAATTCAATTTTCGTTCTCATTCGATAACCGGACTTATTTTCAAAGGTGGCGTAGGGAAAGTACGAAAAACTAAAATATCTCGAGAACGGCTAGTCCTAGTGTAATGGGGTTGGTCTTATTCTTTTCATCGTTAAAAATTACGTATTAAATCAGCATTTAATGTATATATTTGAGTATACTCAGTTTTTTATTTTAGATTTTGGTAATTTTTGCGGGCCATTTTGCAAAAAAAGGCAGGTTTTTTTTTCTGAATCGTACCAAAATCTAATCAGCACCAGGGTGACCTATACGTGACTCATCTACCGAATTTTGTGAAATTCGGTCCATTAGTTTTTTAGCTACAATGGATACAAGCTTTTGCGGGCCATTTCACAAAAAAAGCGGGTTCTTTTATTCCGAATCGTACCCAAAACTAATCAGCACCAGCCCCGCCCACAAGTGACTTACCTACAAAATTTTGTGAAATTCGGTCCATTAGTTTTTTAGTTAGAGTGGATACAATATCTGCACAGACAGACACACAGACACACAGACACACAGACAGACACACAGACACACACACAGACGTCACGCTAAAAATGGTTTTTTCGTATTCTAGAGGTCTTGAAACGTGTAGATCCGTCGAAAACTCAAGTTGTGATTTTCGGCATGATACCAATACTTTCCCTATACATTACCATGTATTGCAGGGAAAGTAAAAATCTGATGTGGGCAGCACATGACTTTCCCTGCAGACTTATATCCATGTTCTCTTTATTTTAATTAAATTTATTTCACTTTTAATTCAATTTTCGTTCTCATTCGGTAACCGGACTTATTTTCAAAGGTGGCGTAGAGAAAATACGAAAAACTAAAATATCTCGAGAACGGCTAGTCCTACTGTAATGGGGTTGGTCTTATTCTTTTCTTCGCTAAAAATTACGTATTAAACAAGCATTTAATGGATATATTTGAGCATACGTAGTTCTCTAGTTTAGATTTGGACGATTTTTGCGAGCCATTCTGCAAAAAAAGGCAGGTTACTTTTTTCTGAATCGTACCAAAATGTAATCAGCACCAGGGTGACCTATACGTGACTCATCTACCGAATTTTGTGAAATTCGGTCCATTAGTTTTTCAGCTACAGTGGATACAAGATTTTGCGGGCCATTTCACAAAAAAAGGCGGGTTCTTTTATTCCGAATCGTACCCAAAACTAATCAGCACCAGCCCCGCCCACAAGTGACTTACCTACAAAATTTTGTGAAATTCGGTCCATTAGTTTTTTAGTTAGAGTGGATACAAAATCTGCACAGACAGACACACAGACACACAGACACACACACAGACGTCACGCTAAAAATGGTTTTTTCGTATTCTAGAGGTCTCGAAACGTGTAGATCCGTCGAAAACTCGAGTTGTGATTTTCGGCATAATTCCAATACTTTCCCTATACATTACCATGTATTGCAGGGAAAGTAAAAATCTGATGTGGGCAGCACATGACTTTCCCTGCAGACTTATATTACGTTCACTTTATTTTAACTAAATTCATTTCACTTTTAATTCAATTTTCGTTCTCATGCGGTAACCGGGCTTATTTTCAAAGGTGGCGTAGGGAAAGTACGAAAAACTAAAATATCTCGAGAACGGCCAGTCCTAGTGTAATGGGGTTGGTCTTATTCTTTTCGTCGTTAAACATTACGTATTAAACGGGCATTTAATGGATATATCTGAGTATACCTAGTTCTTTAGTTTAGATTTTGAAGATTTTTGCGGGCCGTTTTGCAAGAAAAGGCAGGTTATTTTTTTCCGAATCGTACCAAAATCTAATCAGCACCAGAGTGACCTATACGTGACTCATCTACCGAATTTTGTGAAATTCGGTCCATTAGTTTTTCAGCTAGAGTGGATACAAGCTTTAGCGGGCCATTTCGCAAAAAAAGGCGGGTTCTTTTATTCCGAATCGTACTCAAAACTAATCAGCACCAGCCCCGCCCACAAGTGACTTACCTACCAAATTTTGTGAAATTCGGTCCATTAGTTTTTTAGTTACAGTGGATACAAAATCTGCACAGACAGACAGACGGACACACAGACACACAGACACACAGACAGACAGACAGACAGACAGACAGACACACGCACAGACGTCACGCTAAAAATGATTTTTTCGTATTCTACAGGTCTCGAAACGTGTAGATCCGTCGAAAACTCGAGTTGTGATTTTCGGCATGATTCCAATACTTTCCCTATACATTACCATGTATTGCAGGGAAAGTAAAAATCTGATGTGGTCAGCACATGACTTTCCCTGCAAACTTATATCCACGTTCTATTTATTTCTATTAAATGTAATTCACTTTTAATTCAATTTTCGTTCTCATTCGGTAACCGGGCTTATTTTCAAAGGTGGCGTAGGGAAAGTACGAAAAACTAAAATATCTCGAGAACGGCTAGTCCTAGTGTAATGGGGTTGGTCTTATTCTTTTCGTCGTTAAACATTACGTATTAAACGGGCATTTAATGGATATATCTAAGTATACCAAGTTCTTTAGTTTAGATTTTGAAGATTTTTGCGGGCCGTTTTGCAAAAAAAGGCAGGTTATTTTTTTCCGAATCGTACCAAAATCTAATCAGCACCAGAGTGACCTATACGTGAGTCATCTACCGAATTTTGTGAAATTCGGTTCATTAGTTTTTCAGCTAGAGTGGATACAAGCTTTTGCGGGCCATTTCGCAAAAAAAGGCGGGTTCTTTTATTCCGAATCGTACCCAAAACTAATCAGCCCTAGCCCCGCCCACAAGTGACTTACCTACCAAATTTTGTGAAATTCGGTCGATTAGTTTTTTAGTTACAGTGGATACAAAATCTGCACAGACAGACAGACAGACACACAGACAGACACACAGACAGACAGACAGACAGACAGACAGACAGACAGACACACAGACACACGCACAGACGTCACGCTAAAAATGGTTTTTTCGTATTCTAGAGGTCTTGAAACGTGTAGATCCGTCGAAAACTCGAGTTGTGATTTTCGGCATGATTCCAATACTTTCCCTATACATTACCATGTATTGCAGGGAAAGTAAAAAGGTGTTTTGGATTAACTATTTGCAAAAGCTGTAGTTTCTTCCACTTGTTTCAGTTGTACTCTATCTTGCCTCTCCGGGTCCTATAATATTCAAACTACAATAATTACAAAACGTGTTCTGTTGAATACAAAAGTATTCCTACCTTAAAGGCTACTCTATAGTACATTAGAAACCCCTATATTCAAATCCAATTTTCAATATTATTCTGGGCTAGTGATACATCATAAACAGCGAAAATAAGAACGAATATTCGAAAAATATATTACTTTCCTTATATACATAATGTATAAGGAAAGTATTGAGACGGGGTCGAAAATTCGAATTCGAGTTTTCGACGGGAGAGCACGTTTCAAGCATCCCTGATCACGAATATTTTTGAAGTGATGTATGTGTGTGTGTGTGTGTGTGTGTGTGTGTGTGTGAAAGTATGTGTGCCTGTGTGTGTGTCAGTGGGCCTGTGGAGACGATAACTGACGAACGAATGGACCGATTAGAATGAAATTTGGTACAAAAATCACAATCCGTAAACACTGGAAGCCTATTGCTTTTAAACGTAATCGAATGTTCAGAACCCCTCTAAATTTTGGAGTGAAATTTTGAAAAAATCGTCAAAAAATCAAAACCGCTAATAAAGTTACGCAAATAGACATTTCTTATGTAATTTTGCATTAGAAAACGATTGACATAAAATTCAGAACGCTAACATGAACCGTTCTCGAGATATTTCATATTTTCAAAAAAAATTATTAAAAAGTCATATAAAATAAAAATATATATTTCCTATTGAGAAACATGCTCACTTTTCATATGTAATACCATGCGATAAATTGGGTGACATCATTCTCGTGGACCTAGCTCGTTCCATTCATGGGAAAAGATACTTCGAGTAATACTTTTGTATTTGAACGCCAATAGCCATTTATCTGTTATAAGAATAACTTATTTCTCCGTCAGTAAAGCTTGGCGAGATTTTGGCGACGAATTTGGCGCAATGTCGCCAACTTGGCGACTTTTTGAAATGTTGTCAAATTAGCGAAAATCTCGTCAAATGGATTAAAATGACGCTAAATTAATGAAAATGACGACTAATTGTCGAAAATTCAATATCTTGGAAAGAATATAAGTATTTACTATAAGAAAAACCTATTTTTTTACTGTAAAAGTAGTAAATTCATTGCATTATAAAAGGAAAGTCATGTGTTGCCCACATCAGATTTTTTTTATACATGACGCAGCAAAATGAAGCTCTGCTCAAATGACAAATGCCCAATTTGAACAAAAAAGATGAATCATGCATATAGCATTTATTACGAACCACTTTCCAACTGAAATGCAATTTTATTTAAACATCTCTAAAATGTGATACAATCAACGTTGATAATTTTTAAACTACTATACTATTACAGTAATTTATTATACATTTTATATATTCATAAACCTCTGCCAGAGATTAAAAATGCGACCTAAACGAAATGTCTAAGTTAAACATCGACACAAGAACGGTCCCTGTGGATGCCTCCCCCACTGGGTTCCGGTCTAAATTGGGTGGCACTTCCCGGCCGTCCAAACAGTTACCTTACACCTTTCTGGTAGGTCGGACGGTCTGGGTCTCAACAACAACACGATATAACGCAGGGCCAACGGCCGTACCGTGCTGAAAACACCGGTTCTCGTTAGATCACCGAAGTCAAACAGCATTGGGCGCGGTTAGTACTTGGGTGGGTGATCACCTGGGAACACCGCGTGCTGTTGGCATATTTCGGGCACGATAGCACGATGGTTTGGGCGCTAGAGTTACACGCTGCCACAACTGCCGCCGTGTTCATGCGGAGTACGATCACGTTAAACATGTCTGTCCGTAAGTCCTTCCGAGAGGTTGGTGGTAAGGGAAGGAGAGTACGGTCCCTGTGGATGCCTCCCCCACTGGGTTCCGGTCAAAATTGGGTGGCACTTCCCGGCCGTCCAAACAGTTACCTTCACCTTTCTGGTAGGTCGGACGGTCTGGGTCTCAACAACAACAACTTGAAAACTCCAAACTTCATTGAAAAAGGCAATTCTAGTTAAAGAAAATGAACTTTATTCAAATGACGTCATCGAAATATGAATCGCTTGCCTCTCAATGCAAAATCAATAAATATTTCATTCATATCACTTACTAGCTGTATAACCGTTCTTTGCACGGAATATATAATATACAGAAATTAAAACTTCAATTATGTGCAAATTCCTATAATGTTTTAAATAACATTGCTATTCTAAATATCTTATTAAAATATTTCATTTAATTATCTTTAAAAGATGTATGAGAATATCTGTTCTCGCTATACAAAATTATATTCACAGGCAGATCTGAAGGAAAAAACATCCTGTTCCCATTTGTAAAGAAATTTACAAAAACTATTATTTAATTCCTACAAAACGACAGAGATTATCAAGAAATTGAACTTAATTTTGCAAAATATGAAATTTTCATCAATTAGATGTCATTTAAATTAATTTAGTATCATTTTATCAATTCAGTAGCATTTTCATTAATTTGACAGCATGTTAAAAAGTCGCCAAATTTGTCGGAAAGTGAGACATTTGAACTAAGAAACAAACTCTACCGAAACATCAATACAGTATTATTATCTTTCAAAATGCAATTAATTTTATTGATTTGGTGTTATTTTATCAATTTGACGATATTTTGCGATATTTCCGTTAATTTGGCGATATTTGAGCAATTTGACCACATTTTAAAAAGTCGAAAAATTGGTTGTCAAGCAGGATGGTTGGATTGACAGCCAAAAGCAACCGAAACATCGTTACAATACTATCCTCTTTCTAAGCGAAATTAATTTATTTGATTTGGCATCGTTTTCATTAATTTGGCGACATTTTTAGCAATGTGACAACATTTTCATCAATTTCGCAACATTAATGTCGATAAGTTGGCGATATCCCGTCAAATTCCGCGCCTAGTGTTACAGAGACGGACGGACGGAACTTTTTATATTTTCGTAAATTATAAGATTATATATATGCATTAGAAGATATAACCGTACTACTTATATTTTCGTACATTAGAAGATTATACCCATGTATCAGAAGATTTAGTACTGCAATATATGGATTTTAAAAATGTTTCCTCAAAATAAAACAATTTGTGTAAGAATTTTGAAAATATCAATATTCTCTATACATGTTAAACCCATAGACAGTAATGAATATAATCCAATCAAAAATGCAATTCCAATAAAAAATGTATTTATATATATTTCTTTATGATTTAAATCGAAAAAGATTTATTGCTGTAATAACTCATTGAGTTTAATTCTGTTTCATAGCAACATGATATTTTTTTTTCAAATATAAACTCACTGGGTAGTTTCGTCACTTAGCAACATGATATTTTTTATTAATATTTTAATAATTTAGCATTTTTTATTAATATCTTAATAACTCCAGGTTTCAAAAACTCGAAATTTGGACTAAATTTTAAATGTGGTTATTCTAAGTCAACCCCCGAAAATGTCACACAATTCGGTTCAGCCGTTCTACCGTGATGATGAGACTAACACACAAATAAACACATAGACAGATTTTTAAGTTTATTTATTTAGATATTCCAAACTTTAGAGCTAAATAATTTTGCATGAAAAATTTCGGCAATTTCTATACAACTCACCTAACAATTGTTTTTGTTTACATTCTGCATACATTAAAATTAGGCTTCGTTGTAGAAATAATCAAAGTTCCGAGAGAGAGAGAGAGAGAGAGAGAGAGAGAGGCGAGAGAGAAAGAGACAGAGAGAGAAAGAGACCGAGACATCACTTCAAAAACTTTGGACTCTTTTTCATAGATGCTTGGCATGTGCTTTCCCAATGAAAACTCAAATTCGAATTTTCGACCCCGTCACAATACTTTCCTTATATATTATACAACGTGTAGGGAAAGAAATAACTGATCATGAACATTGTGCGGAGCAAGTTTGTAAATTCAGTTGAAAAAACGGAGTAATGGATACTCTATTGATATGACTACCGTTGTTACTGAAAAGCTTCGTATACGTTTTAAATTGATGATACGATTGCAAATATATGTGCTTCGAAGACACCAACATATCTTTTAACAGATAATTTGATAACAACTCGTGTGCATTGGGCATGTTCAATTTATTTTTCTCCTGCGTTTACCTGGGAAGTCGATATCAAGCCTTCGTTTTTAGTTTTTATCGTAGCCACAATTTATTATTTTTATTATTATTATTATTTTTTTCGGAAAGTAAATATAAATATTATTTATCACGCACTCCAAATTGGAAATTTTTGAAAGTTCGTAATTCGATTTTTATGTAAACTTTGCTGTAGAATAAATGTAGCCTAGAGAAGTTCTTAACCTTTTGCTTACGGGTGGGCCTGCAAAGGGAGATCGAACTGTTTGGGATAGGGTATGTCAAATACCTGTCTTTTTGAGAGGTTCTTCGTTAGGGATTGAGGCTGTTCCACCACTAAGCAAAAGGTTAAATATTTCTAAAGCTACAATATATATCGTAAAACAGTTTATTTCAGCGTGTTTTCTAAACCTTTCTCTACAAGTGTACCAAATTTTATATTTTTGTATGCTACAGTTTTTGTGATACGAAGCAAAGGAACTCAAGGAAAAAGATATTTGTCACGCTGAGGAGACGGCGACATCAGCTACTTTTTAACACTCTCCAACATAGATGAAAAGTGTTTATGACTTTGTCCATTCTGTCTGTCTGTCCGTTCGCACGATAACTGCACGAAAAACGGTCTGTAGGACCTATGGGAATATACATGAATAATATCGCCCAATTAGTTTTGGATTGAACCCGGGTTGAAAAAATGAAATACATTGAACCTTATGGGACCTAGTTTTTCAAACATTTTTTAAGCAAATTTAAAATTCACAAATTGCTTCGAAAATTTTAGGAAATATTCAAATTATCCCATAAAATATATAAAAAAATTTCAGCAATATATATTCAGTAATTTTTTAAATAAAAATTAAATTAATAATTACACCCCTTATATCAACCGGCCACACAGAAAGCTACCATTAGCCTATGGGTTGGTCGTGTGGTCTGGGTTTTCTACCCCTTATATCAAGAGATCACGTGGCCATTATATGAAGAGATCACGTGACACTTCAAAATAAAATATGGCATCCATCTTGTCTCAAAATCGTGATTTTTAAAGTTCTTTTTAATTCATATTTAGTGTTGTATCCGTCCTAAAACCGCTTTATTTTTGCTTAAATTCTGTGCATCTACATACTGAAATAACGCAATTACAATATATTTGAGTTTAAATGATTATTAAACCAACTTTGATTATTTCTACAACGCAGCCTAATTTTCACTTATCGAAATTGTAAGCACCAAAAGATGTAGAATGAGTTGTATAAGAATTGCTGAATTTCTTTAACGCAAAATTATTTAGCTCATGGAGTCAGCAATATAGCTGATATGAATGAAACATTCATTGATTTTACACAGAAAACCAACCAAACGATGTTTTCGATGAAGATTTAAGCATAGAGTTAAATTACTTGTACCTCCATGGTTTTAAGTTTTTAAATAAAATAAATTATTATAGTATTGTGATGAATGAAATGCTGCTTTTATAGAGAGAGCCAGGCGTGTTATTTTTTCTATGACGTCATTTGAATGAATTTTAGTTGTTTTCGATGAAGTTTTCAAATATAATAAATTATAGTAGTATTATGATAATTCTAAAATATTTACCGAGGAATGTATCACATTTTAGAGATGTTTAAACCAGGCAATTTATATTTCAATGCCGTCGTTTGAATGAAGTTCATTTTTTTCGATGAAGGTTTAAGTTTTCAAATATAATAAACTAATGTAGTATTGTGATAATTTTAAAAATATTACCGAGAAATGTATCGCATTTTAGAGATGTTTATATAAAATTGCATTGAAGATGGAAAGTGTTTCATAATCAAAGCTTTATGCATGATTGATCATTCTTGTTTTAAAATATTTTCCTATAAACATTTGAAATTTGACTAAATTAGAGTTAAAGGAAAGAAAAAATCGTCTGTGAGTTCTATTCTTTGTTTTGAAAAATTATGTTAAATTTCAAAATCAAATACATACTTGCATTTGTTTACATATTTATTTTAATTGCTTCAAATAACAAGAAAGATCAATCATGCTTAAAGCATTGATTATGAAACACTTTCCAACTTCAATGCAATTTTATTTAAACATGTCTAAAATGCAATACATTCCTCGGTAATATTTTAAAACTTATCACAATACTACATTAATTTATTATATTTGAAACCTTAAACCTTCATCGAAAAAAATTAACTTCATTCAAATGACGGCATTAAAGTATAAATTGCCTGGTTTAAACATCTCTTAAATGTTATACATTCCTCGGTAATAATTTTAGAATTATCATAATACTACAATAATTCATTATATTTGAAAACTTCATCGAAAACAACTGAAATCCATTCAAATGACGTCATAAAAAAATAACACTCCTGGCTCTCTCTATAAAAGCAACATTTCATTCATAAATAATTCCCCCATTCATGTCTTTCATCACAATACTATAATAATTTATTTTATTTAAAAATTAAGACCATTGAGTCTTACAAGTAAGTAATCTCTATGCGTAAAACTTCATCGAAAAATATCGTCCGTCTCTTTCTAAAATCAATGAATATTTCATTCATATCAGCTAAGCAGACTCCATGGACTAAATGATTTTGTGTTAAAGAATTACAGCGATTCTAATACAACTCATTCTGCATATTTTGCTGTTTACATTTTACATAGGTGAAAAATAGGCTTAATAGTAGAAATAATCAAATTTGGAAGAGCATTTAAACTGAAATATATTGTCATTGCGTTGTTTTAGTATGTAGATGCACAGAATTTAGGCAAAAATAAAGTAATTTTAGGACGGATACAACACTCAATATGAATTAAAAAGAACTTTAAAAATCACGATTTTGACACAAGATGGATGCCATATATCATTTTGAAGTGGGTCATGTGATCGTTTCATATCATGGACACGTGATCGCTTAATATAAGAGGTGTTATTATTATTTTAATTTTTATTTAAAAAACAACTGAATATATTTCGCTGAATTTTTTTTTATATATTTTATGGAACAATTTGAATATGGCCTAAAATTTTCGAAGCAATTTGTGAATTTTAAATCCGCTTAAAAAATGCTTGAAAAATTAGGTCCCATAGGGCTCAATGTATTCCATTTTTTCAACCCGGGTTCAATCCAAAACTAATTGGGTGATATTATTCATTTATATTCCCATAGGTCCTATAGACCGTCTGAACAACATACTAAAATTTCATTTTGATTATGTCATTTTTACGGCAGTTATCGTGCTAACCGACAGACAGACAGACAGACAGACAGACAGACAGACAGACAGACAGAATGAACAAAGTCATAAACACTTTTCAACTTTGTTGTAAAGTGTTAAAAAAATGGCATATCTCAATGTGGAAAGTTCTTAAGAATCCATGATTGCATCGTGAGCCTACGCGGAATTCACAAAAATGTCTCCTATGTATCATCATCCAGTTTTGTCTTTTTTTTAACAAATTTACATTTCTGATTTGATATAGGGTCCCCATTCAGAATGTTCAATTTTCAATTAAATATAACGCTTCAAGTTTAAAGATACAAATATGCGGGGTTTTTTAATGTTCTTGTTACTTTAAAAACAAAAATTTTCTGATTGACCCAATTTGTCTAAAAGGGTCGTATAAAAATTTAAAAAGTGTAACTTTTTGAAAATGAATGGGAGGACTATTTCATTAACGTAGTCTTATTTCCTACCTTACTTTCAACATTTTTGCAAGTTACATTGCCCACTTATATCCAACAGGTAAAGAATTAAAGCGTTTTTCACTATTTTTAGGACACCATGTATATATATATATATACTAGCAGCATACCCGTTCTTCCGTCGGAGTATATAATATAAAGAAACTTATAATTCGCACTCATGTGCAAATTCTGTTAAAATATTAAATTTTTTGCTCATAAAGAGAAGTTTAAGAATATCTGTTCTCACTATGCAAAATTATCTTCACGGGCAGATCTGAAGAATAAAACATCCTGAACCCTTTTGTAAGCAAATTTACAAAAAAAAAAAAGAATTGAATCATTATATGCAACCCCGTACTACTTATATTGTCGTAGATTAGAAAATATGCCAGTGTGTTAGTAGAAGATTACCCGTATTACGCCAGCCCTGGCGTCCAGGAGTATAATTGTTATAATTGTTATTGTCACTCCGGGGGTTGGCTTCAGCCAGGGCTGGCGTCCAGGAGTGCAATGCCGCGGCATTTATGACAAGCTTGTTGAAAACTGGGGTGTAAGGTCACAACCCTTTACCGCCATTTAAGTAAGCTTCTCGCTAAGCCTTCCTTCTTTTTTCCATTCTAAAATTCATTTTATACTATTTATATTTATATATATATATATATATATATATATATATATATATATATATATATAGAATTCTTCGATCTTTCTAATGGTGTAAAGATGGAAACTCAACCATAATATTTTCTTTCATGTTCTTTAAAAAAATATATATCTACAACAAATTTTCATTGAATTTTAATTATGATCTGACGAGTCTTAGGTCAAATATTTTCTACTGCAACCATTTGGACAACTTTTAATTAGGCTGAACATTATACTATCACACTTCAGAGTATGAGATTGCGAAAAATTAAAAGTGAAATGTTTTGAATCCTATAAGAGATACCAGTAATATTTTAAAGTTGTATTCTATGTAATGAAGGATTTCGTTTAATTAGTGGTGTTTTTCATCGGATTCATTAAATCTAGTACACTGTGTTCAATAAGAGCGCAGTTAAAGAAATTCTGATGTGGGCATCGCATGACTTTCCTTATATTATTGTAATAAATTTACTTCTTCCGTAAAAAGGTGATGAAAAAATCTAAGACACAGTGTCTGTAACATTAAATTGCATACTTGGCGCTTTTTCGGATGGCACCATGTAAAACTATTTTGTACCCAATTAATTTATCTATTACACAACTTTAACAATTATCAATATTGATATCATCCTCGATAAGCAATATACGCCAAATATTTAAATATTTTAATAAGAAACTCATCAATTAGGCGTCATTTTCTTTAACTTGGCGTCATTTTTGTAATTTGACTATATTTTCGACAATGTGGGGCTAAATATCGCCAAGTTGGCGATATTTAGAAGAGCATTTCTTACATAATAAAAGGTATGCCCATCATAGGACGGAATTACAAATTTGCAAAACATTGCATCCCATTGGCGTCATTTTTATCAATTTGGCGACATTTTTATAAGAAATTCATCAATTAGGCGTCATTTTCTTTAACTTGGTGTCTTTAACTGTCGTAAAAACAACTTTATGAAAATGAAATGTTAGTACGTATGTTGTTTAGACGGTTTGTGGGACATATGGGAATGTAAATGAATAATATCACCCAAATATTTCTGGATTGAAACTGGGTTTCAAAAGTAAAATGCATTGAACCCTACGGGACCTAATTTTTTAAACATTTTTAAGCGAAGTTAAAATTCACACATTAATTCACAAAAGTTCACAAATTAATTCATAATTAATTAAAAAAAATGTTAGGAAGCTTTTAAAATAAAAATTAAAATAATAATTACACACATATTATATGAAGAGATCACTTGACCTACTTCAAAATGAAATATGGCATCCGTCTTTTTTTCCTGTGATTTTTAAGTTATTTTAAATTCATATTTAGTATTACATCCGTCCTAAACCCGCTTTATTTTTGCGTATTTTCTGTGCATCTATATTCTGTACCAACGCAATTACAATATTATTGATTTTAAAGGATCATCAAACTTTGATTATTTCTACAACGAAGCCTAATTTTAATGGATGCTGAATGTAAACAAGTGATTGTAAGATGAGTTGTAAAAGTAGTGCTGAATTTTTTCACGCAAATAATTTAGCTCTGGAGTCTGGAATAAAAGTGATATGAATAAAATATTCATTGTTTTTACATATAGAGCCAGACAATTTATATTTCGATGACGTCATTTGAGTAAAGTTCATTTTTTTCAATGAAGTATTAAGTTTTCAAGTATAATAAACTAATGTAGTACTGTGATATTTTTAAAAATATCACCGCTGAATGTATCGCATTTTAGAGATGTTTAAATGAAACTGCATTTCAGTTGGAAAATGTTTCATAATCAATGTTTTATGTTTGATTGATCTTTCTTGTTTTTAATATATAGAGATATCTTGTTCTTTCGGCGCTTCTGACACAGTATGAAATGCATGTATATGCTTCTGGATGTTAAATTTGCTTAATTAAGGGAAAGTGGTCTTAATCCAATGTGTCACAATTAAGCGGAATTCATTGTATATTGGTAATCATTTATTCTTGTTACTAGAATGAATTATATGGCGTTGCTCGGATCCTAAATTAGCGTACGCTACCTAAATAATACAGATACCGATAGAGATAACACCACTAAATAACCACATCGCCTGTTTCGAACCAAAGTTATCTCCTCCTTTCGTTTCAATCCAAATCCTTTAGTTTCAACGCATGTACAGTTGCTCGCAAATATTTACCACCACGCATGAGCAGAAACACTTCTTATATAAACCCAGTTTATTGTATAGCGGCGGAGAACGAGAGAAAAATTAAAAGCACTTCACCAGCGGGATATAAAATTTCAAATTTTAAGTATTTGTTTGAAAATTCACAAAAAATCAAATAATGTTGTAATTAAAAAAACTTTTTTTTTCCTTTTGCAATGCGAAGATATACGTCCACAAATATAGATTTGCAATATATATTTTTGTGAAAACGTAGAATTGTGCTAATTTTCCATTTTCGAATGCGACGAAACAGAAAACGTATTTAAATATAATTAAATAAATAAGAAGGGAATGTCCTACAGTTTCGGTTCATGAACCGTTAAGAAGAACGTTTTCTGATCTTTCCGATGGTGTTAAAGTGAAAATTCAGTAATAATATTTTTTCGCCAAGAAACAGATTTGTGTGAATATCGCTCAAAAACGTGCTTCAACACAAAATAACTGTAAACTAATTCGAATTTTAAAAAAATCTCGCCGAGATATATTGCACAAGAAGCTCAGCTAGCCCATTACCGAATTTCGCAGCTGACCGAAGCTTTGATTTTCCACTACAGACAGCACACATAGACAAAAAGGATCTTTTATTTTGTAATATTCAAGTTTAATTACATGCTTTGAGAGACAACAAAAATTAGTCAAACGTTTTAGACGCCACATTTGCAAAGGGATGGAAGAAGGTTCTAGGACCAAATGAGCAATTGAAATGGCAAAATTATTACAATCTGTTTATACGTTTTTGCATTTATACGTCGTTTCTTGTTAGTCCCCGGACATACATTTTCCTTGAAATAACTTTCGATCGCATTTATACGCTTTTTACTTTCCCTGCAATACATGGTAATGTATAGGGAATGTATTGGAATCGTACCGAAAATCACAACTCGAGTTTCGATGGATCTACACGTTTCGAGACCTCTAGAATACGAAAAAACCATTTTTAGCTTGGCGTCTGTGTGTGTGTCTGTCTGTGTGTCTATGCAATGTATGTATCCACTCTCACTCAAAAACTAATGGACCGAATTTCATAAAATTTCGTAGGTAAGACTCTTCAGCGTGACCCTGGTGCTGATTAGTTTTTGGTACAATTCGGAAAAAAATAACTCTCCTTTTTTTGCGGAATGGCCCGCAAAAAGCTAATGCATCCACTCTCGCTAAAATACTAAATGACCAAATTTCACAAAATTTGGTAGATAAGTTACTTGTAGGATACTCTGGTGCTGATTAGATTTTGGTATGATTCGGAAAAGAACAACCTACCTTTTTTTCCAAAATGGCCCGCAAAAATGTCATGCATCCACTCTCGCTAAAATACTAAATGACCAAATTTCACAAAATTTGGTTGATAAGTTACTTGTGGGATACTCTGGTGGTGATTAGATTTTGGTACGATTCGGAAAAGAACAACCTGCCTTTTTACGAATTGGTCCTCAAAAATCGCAAAAATCTAAAAAAAAGAGGACTACGTATGACCAAATGTATCAATTAAATTCTTGTTTTATACGCAAATTTTGACGACGTAAACAATATAACACACTCCATTATACTTTAGGACTAACCGTTCTCAAGATATTTCAGATTTCTTGCATTTTTGTTACGTCGATTTCGGAAAAATGTCCAATTACCAAATAAAAACAAAAATTGAATTTAAAATGCAAATATCGTGTTATTTGATGCAATTAAACTCAATCTAATGAATTATTAAAGAAATGAAAAAATATGAATTTGAGTCTGCAGAGAAAGTCATGTGCTGTCCACATCAGATTTTTGTTGCTCTATTCAAGAAATGTACATAGCTTTACTGTTTAGCTTTAGTGAATGTATAGTCTCTACATGACCTGCAATTTCGCGATTTGGAAATAAATTTACACAGTGTAGTAGTTTTACGGGTTACTTTTAAAAATTTATGTTGACTACTTTAATTTTAAATTTCTGTGAGTTAATACAAAATAGTATAAAACACTCTTATTCCCAAACCATGAATATACAAGTTGATAAAAATTTTAAGGCATCAAAATCAGAAAATTAACTAATTTTTTACACGTAAATTATTGCTTTCCCTACATATAAAGTATATAAAGTACAATAATTGTTATTTAAATGCTAAACTCAATACGGAAAACATGAAAAGTACAGGATTAACGCAACAGAACAGCAGAAATTTGAATGTAGATTATCCACTAACCTAAACCAATTTCTGAGCACATGCAAATTTTATCAATTCACTTTATTCGGCTTTTTACTTTCCCTGCAATACATGGTAATGTATAGTGAAAATATTGGAATTATATCGAAAATCGCAACTCGAGTTTTCGACGGATCTACACGTTTCCAGACTTCGAGAATACGAAAAAACTATTTTTAACGTGACGACTGCGTGTGTGTCTGTCTGTCTGTCTGTGTGTGTGTGTCTGTGCAATGTATGTATCCACTCTAACTCAAAAACTAATGGACCGAATTTCATAAAATTTGATAGATAATACCCTTGGGTGTGACCCTGGTGTTAATTAGTTTTTAGTAAAATTCGGAAAAAAGGAACCCGCCTTTTTTTTTTGCGAAATGGCCTGCAAATATCTCTGTATTCACTCTAGCTGACATACAAATTGACCAAATTTCACAAAATTTGGTAGATAAATCACATGTGGGATACTCTGGTGCTGATTAAAGTTTGGTACGATTCGGAAAAGAACAATCTGCCTTTCTTTACGAAATGGCCCGCAAAAATCGCCAATATCTAAAAAAAGACTACGTATGTTCAAATGTATCAATTAAATGCTTATTTTATGCTTAAACTTTGACGAGGAAAAGAATAAGAACAACTCTATTACTCTAGGACTAACCGTTTTCGAGATATTTGAGATTTTTCGCATTTTTTATGCCGCCTTTGGAAAAATGTCCAATTACCAAATAAAAGCAGAAATTGAGATAAAAACGCAAATTCGGTGTCATTTTGTGCAATTAAACCCAATCTAATGAGTTCTTAAATAAAGAAAAAATGGATTTCAGTCTGCGGGGAAAGTCATGTGCTGCCCACATCAGATTTTTACTTTCCCTGCAATACATGCTAATGTCTAGGGAAAGTATTCGAATTATGTCAAAAATCGCAAGTCGAATTTTCGACGGATTTACACGTTTCGGGACCTGTGGAACACGAAAACCCTACTTTTAGCGTGACGTCTGTGTATGTGTGTATGTCTGTCTGTCTGTGTGTCTGTCTATTTGCTTGTCTGTCTATGAAATGTATGTATCCACTCTAACTCAAAAACTAATGGACCGAATTTTATATAATTTGGTAGGTAGATCAAACTTTACAAAATTTGGTAGATAAATCACTTGTGTATGACCCTGGTGCTGATTAAATTTTGGTACGATTCGGAAAAAAGTAATCTGCCTTTCTTTGCGAAATGGCCCGCAAAAATTGTCAAAATCTAAAATAAAAATTTACGTATGCTCAAATATATCCACTAAATGCTCATTTTATACATAATTTTTAACAATGAAAATAATAAGACCAGCTCCAATACACTAGGGCTTGCCGTTCTAGATATATTTTAGTTTTTTCGCATTTACCCTGCGCCACCGTTGGAAAAAAAATTCAATTACCAACTGAGAACGAAAATTGAAATAAAAGTGCCAATTAAGTGTCATTTTAAAAAATCTTATGTGGGCAGCATATGACTTTCCTTATATAATGCAATGAATTTACTACCTTTACAGTAAAACAATAGATTATTTTTATAGCAGTTATTTATATTCTTTCCAAGATATTGAATTTTCGTCAATGAGTCGTTATTTTCCATGTCGTTGTTTTCAATGAGTCGTCATTGATTTAGCGTCATTTTTATCCATTTGGCGAGTTTTTCGTTAATTTAGCAACATTTAAAAAAGTCACCAAGTTGGCGACATTCCACCAAATTCGTCCCCAAAATCTCGCCAAGCGTTATGGGCGAAGAAATAAGTTATTCTTACAGCAGATAAATGACTATTGGCGTTCAAATACAAAAGTATTACTCAAAGTATAGTTTTTCAGGAATGGAACGAGCTAGATCCACGATAATGATGTCAGCCAATTTATCGCATGGTATTACACATGAAAAGTGAACATGTTTCTCAATAGGAAATATTTTTCTTTATTTATATGACTTTTTGATAATTTTTTTGAAAAATGTGCAATATCTCGAGAACGGCTCATGTTAGCGTTCTAAATATTATGTCAATCGTTTTCTAATGAAAAATTACATAAGAAATGTCTCTTTGCGTAACTTTAGTAGCAGTTTTAAATTTTTGACGATATTTTCAAAATTTCACTCGAAAATTTAGGGGGCTTCTGATCATTCGATTGCGTATAAAAACAGTAGGCTTCCAGTGTTTACAGATTGTGATTTTTGTATCGAATTTCGTTTGAATCGGTTCATTCGTTCGTCAGTTATCATCTCCACAGTCTCACTGACACACACACACACACATACTCTCACACACACACACACATACTTTCTCACACACACACATGCTTTCACACACACACACACACAGACATCACTTCAAAAAGGTTTGATTCGTGATCAGAAATGCTCGAAACGTGCTCTCCCGTCGAAAACTCGATTTCGAATTTTCGACCCCGTCACAATACTTTCCTTATACATTATGTATATAAGGAAAGTAATAACAGTGGGCATTATTTTGTGCAATTAAACTCAATATAATGAATTATTGAAGAAATAAAGAGAACGTGAATATGAGTTTGCAGGTAAAGTCATGTGCTGCTATAGGTTCACATTGCTATAGGTTCACATTTCGTATTCATAGACGTTAATTATGCAGCACCAACCTCAGACGGTTGATGATTTTTACATTCTCATACTATGTTATATAGTATGAAGTATTGTTTTCATGAAAATTTTCGAATTCGAGATTTTGATGCCAATATATATTTTAAGACCTCCTGAACACCTTTTCACTATTTTTGGAGTGATGTCCGTCTGTCTGTGGTCTATTTCTTGTGTACACTATAGCTGCCACAAATATTTATAGATTTTCGCGAAACTTTATGCCCGGCTTTGCTGACTGAATTTCACAAAATTCGGTAGTTAAGTTACTTGTGGGACATCATGGTGCTGATTAGATTTTGGTACGTTTCGGAAAAAAAATAACCTGACTTTTTTTGCAAAATGGTCCGCAAAAATCGCCAAAATCCAAAATAAAAAACTACGTATGCTCAAATATATCCATTAAATGCTTGTTTTATACGTAATTTTTAACGAGGAAAGGAATAAGACCAACCCCATTACAATAGGACTAGCCGTTCACGAGATATTTAAGTCTTTTCACACTTTCTCTACGCCACCTTTGAAAATAACTCCAGTTACCAGATGAGAACGAAAATTGAATTAAAAGTGAATTAAATTTAATTAAAATGAAGAGAACGTGGATATAAATAAGTCTGCAGGGAAAGTCATGTGCTGCCCCCATCAGATTTTTACTTTCCTTATATACATAATGTATAAGGAAAGTATTGTGACGGGGTCGAAAATTCGAATTCGAATTTTCGACGGGAGAGCACGTTTCAAGCATCCCTGATCACGAATCAAACAATTTTGAAGTGATGTCTGTGTGTGTGTATGTGTGTGTGCGTGTGTGTGTGTGTATGTGTGTGTGTGTGTGTGTGTGTGTGTGTGTGTGTGTGTGTGAAAGTATGTGTGTGTGTCAGTGAGTCTGTGGAGACGATAACTGACGAACGAATGGACCGATTCGAACCAAATTTGGTACAAAAATCACAATCCGTAAACACTGGAAGCCTATTGTTTTTATACGTGATCGAATGTTCAGAACCCCCCTAAATTTTCGAATGAAATTTTGAAAAAATTGTTAAAAAATCAAAACCGCTAATAAAGTTACGCAAATAGGCATTTCTTATGTAATTTTTCATTTGAAAACGATTGGCATAAATTTTAGAACGCTAACATGAACCGTTCTCGAGATATTGTACATTTTTCAAAAAAATTATGAAAAAGTCACATAAAAAAAAAAATCCTATTGAGAAACATGTTCACTTTTCATATGTAATACCATGCGATAAATTGAGTGACATCATTCTCGTGGATCTAGCTCGTTCCATTCATGAAAAAATATACTTTGAATAATAATTTTGTATTAGAACGCCAATAGTCATTTATCTGCTGTAAGAATAACTTTTTTCTTAGTGCATAACTCTTGGCGAGATTTTGGCGACGAATTTGGCGGAATGTCGCCAACTTGGCGACTTTTTTGAAATGTTGCCAAATTAATGAAAATCTCGCCAAATGGATAAAAATGATGCTAAATCAATGAAAATGACGACTAATTGTCGAAAATTCAATATCTTGGAAAGAATATTAGTATCTACTATAAGAAAATCCTATTACTTTCCTTATATACATAATGTATAAGGAAAGTATTGTGACGGGGTCGAAAATTCGAAATCGAGTTTTCGATGGGAGAGCACGTTTCAAGCATCCCTGATCACGAATCAAACATTTTTGAAGTGATGTCTGTGTGTGTGTGTGTGTGTGTGTGTGTGAAATATGTGTGTGTGTGTGTGTGAGAGTCTGTGAAGACGATAACTGACAAACGAATGGACCGATTCGATCCAAATTTGGTACAAAAATCACAATCCGTAAACACTGGAAGCCTATTGTTTTTATACACAATCGAATGTTAAGAACACCCCTAAATTTTCAAATGAAATTTGGAAAAAATAGTCAAAAAATCAAAACCACTAATAAAGTTACGTATATAGACATTTCTTATGTAATTTTTCATTAGAAAACGATTGACATAAATTTTAGAACGCTAACATGAACCGTTCTCGAG
Organism: Amaurobius ferox; assembly: GCA_951213105.1. NCBI lineage: Eukaryota > Metazoa > Arthropoda > Arachnida > Araneae > Amaurobiidae > Amaurobius > Amaurobius ferox. The sequence continues at coordinate 77,252,220 of OX578152.1, read as the reverse complement.
ATATTGCACATTTTTCAAAAAAATTATCAGAAAGTCATATAAAATAAAATAAAAAATATTTCCTCTTGAGAGACATGTTCACTTTTCAGTAATACCATGCGATATATTGGATGACATCATTCTCGTGGATCTAGCTCGTTCCATTCATGAAAAAAGATACTTTGAGTAATACTTTTGTATTTGAACGCCAATATTCATTTATCTGCTGTAAGAATAACTTATTTCTTTGTCCATTATGCTTGGCGAGATTTTGGCGACGAATTTTGGCGGAATGTCGCCAACTTGGCGACTTTTTGAAATGTTGACAAATTAACGAAAATCTCGCCAAATGGATAAAAATGACGCTAAATCAATGAAATGACGACTAATTGTCGAAAACTCAATATCTTGGAAAGAATATTAGTATCCACTATAAGAAAAACCTATTTATTTTACTGTAAGAGTGGTAAATTCATTACGTTATATAAGGAAAGTCATGTGTTGCCCACATCAGATTTTTTCTAAAATACCTTAATTTTAATTATTTATAAATATTTCATCTTTTTTTTTTTTGTATGTGTGTGTGTGTGTATCAACAAAATGAATAACAAATTTGTGTATAAGAATTATCGCTGCCATATAAAAAAGATTTGAAAACCTGTTTTTTGATAATTAAATGGAATTACTTATATTAAGTATCTTATAGTATGCCTTCTAGCTCGTCAAACCTAAACTTTATACAAAAATAATTTGCAGACTCCTGTACTAGAGGATGAGCCTGTACTACAATATATGGATTTTAAAAATGTTTCTGTGGCGACCGAAAAGAAGTAAGGAAACTTAAAGTTTAACTTATAATTAACATTAATTATTATTAAGCATTAAAGACATGGCCGTTGATCTCATAAAGTGGAATTATTATTAAACGTACATTGCTCGTTGTTGTGCCGCAATAAACCCTCCAATTATTTTTACCTTTTGTGTAAGTCCTGAAAAGAATTATTAATTAATATAAAAAGATTAGACTATTTAAACTTAAACAATATCATTTATCAACAACATCAATTTATCAATAACATCAATTTTCATTAATTATTTTAGCGAGGGGACATATGCGACCATAATTATTAGATTTACGATAGTGTCTAGGACCTGTGATAATCTGAGCACATACCTTCCAGTTTAGTTTTGGGCTTATCATCTCTCAAAGGCTTGCATCAGTCTTATACTGCCATAACTCTGGTGTGTGGCTCCTCCTCGTACTTTTAATGCACTCGCCATTTGATCTACCTCTATTAGTTTGGAACCTCTTCGGGACACTCTACAAATCTGTTGGGTTTTTTATGCTTCTCTACCCGTGCTCTTCGTTCAAAAATCGTGATCGTTTCTCTTTTCATGTCTGATCTCCATCTCTGCTTCTCGTTGTCTACATCTGATTTCATCTACAACTGCTTTCGTCTGCTGTGGTTCCCCCGGGGGGGGGGGGGTAGCTCCGCCCTTCTTCCCCTTGGCACTCATTGATTCTTCTCAATCCAATGGCATCATTTCACATTTAGCAAGGCCCCTCTCAGCCCCTCTGGTCTGGCACCCCTAAATATATAGTCCTTTTGACCTTAAAGTTCACGTTGTCATAAACCCCGGTGCCAGCTAGACTACCGCTTTCTTTGCCGTTCTGGCCACCATAAATACTCAAATAAAAGTGTCTCATGTGAGATTAATTTCTGGTCTCACAGTTTCCTCAAAATAAAACAGATTGTGTAAGAATTTGAAAATATCAATAATCTCTATACACATTAAACCCAATACAAAGGCCGTAAAGGATATAATAAAATCAAAAATGCAATTCCGATAAAATTTATTTATATATATATTTCTTTATGATTTAAATCGAAAAATATTTACTGAGTGATATTTACTCATTGAGTTTAATTCCCTTTCACAGCAACATGATATTTTTTTTTTTCAAATAAAAACTCACTGGGTTTAATTGCGTCGCTTAGCAATATTATATCATTTTTACTTTCCTTATATACATAATGTATAAGGAAAGTATTGTGACGGGGTCGAAAATTCGAATTCGAGTATTCGACGGGAGAGCACGTTTCAAGCATCCCTGATCACGAATCAAGCATTTTTGAAGTGATGTCTCTGCGTGTGTGTGTCAGTGAGTCTTTGGAGACGATAACTGACGAACGAATGGACCGATTTGAACCAAATTTGGTACAAAAATCACAATCCGTAAACATTGGAAGCCTGTTGTTTTTATACGCAATCGAATGTTCAGAACCCCCCTAAATTTTCGAATGAAATTTTGAAAAAATCGTCAAAAAATCAAAACCACTAATAAAGTTACGCAAATAGACATTTCTTATGTAATTTTTCATTAGAAAACGATTGACATAAATTTTAGAACGCTAGCACGAGCCGTATTTTAGATATTGTACATTTTTCAAAAAAATATCAAAAAGTCATATAAAAAAAAATTCCTATTGATAAACATGTTCACTTTTCATATGTAATACCATGCAATAAATTGGGTGACATCATTCTCGTGGATCTAGCTCGTTCCATTCATGAAAAAAGATACTCTGAGTAACACTTTTGTATTTGGACGCCAATAGTCATCGGCTGTAAGAATAACTTATTTCTTAGTGCATAACGCTTGGCGAGATTTTGGCGACGAATTCGGCAGAATGTCGCCAACTTGGCGACTTTTTGAAATGTTGCCAAATTAAAGAAAATCTCGCGAAATGGATAAAAATGACGCTAAATCAATGAAAATGACGACTAATTATCGAAAATTCAATGTCTTGGAAAGAAAATTCGTATCTACTATAAGAAAAACCTATTTTTTTACTGTAAAAAAAGTAAATTCATTACATTATATAAGGAAAGTCATGTGTTGACCACATCAGATTTTTTCATTTGTACGAATAGTTTGGTGTGAACATTGTGGAAGTCACTCAATATTCCGATTTAACAATAAATAAATATGCAACTAAATCGAGTTTACCATAACCGTCAAGAAATATCTCACGACATGTCTTTCACTATTTCTATACCACATTTCATAGCTGTAAGTCGCTTGGTTTTCCAACTACAGTACACGTACCTATACTGGCATTTTCTTTTGAGGTCTATATAACCTTTGGATATTATTTCCCTCAGTTTCATTATAATTTATGTTCGACTTTATATTAACAACTTCTGACTGGTTCGGTTATGCAAACCAATCGCAGAGCCAAGTAACATCTGCGGTCCTGAATTGAGACAGGATAAGTTTCAGATCGTGGGTGAGATAGTTAGCCTGGTTGAAAGCTGAGTCGGAGTTAAGTTCTAAGGAGGAATCTAAGTCGAGTTGGTGGTCCAGTTGAGCTGGAAGTGGCTAGGAGTCGAGTCGATGTATGAGTGAGAAGGGTGAGAAGTGCACATCCATGAAGCAGGCGCTGGTATTGATACAACCATGATTATGCGGATCTAGTATCACTGGTTGGTCAAAACAAGATTTAGATGTCCTAAGAAAAAATTCGGTAAACATCGACGATTTATAGCTATTCCACTTATTACTTACAGATAGCATATCACCATGCCCGGTCAAAGTCACTATTGATTGGGTTTGTTAAATAATGGGAATGTGCAATAGTAGTTGTTTGGCATCTGTTTATAGTAAGTTACGCAGCCAGCTACTGTAGTTTGAGTGCGTACACAAAAAATGTGTTTAATTTAACTTCCTGCACATCAGAGAGAGAGAGAGAGAGAGAGAGAGAGTGTGTGTGTGTATTATTGCTCTTGATCGTAAGGCCTTTTTGAATCCATTACTACCAATGTTGACAGTTACGCCACTTTTACTCGACGTTTCTTAGAGTTACGTAACCATGTTCAATTAAGTACTCTACAATGGAGCCCGAACAAGGCTCAGAACTCTACATAGCATTTAATAGATTCTGTGCTTTGGAAATAGCAAAGAAACACAATTTAAGCCCAAACATAACTAACGACGTAAACAAAAATTAATTCATAATTCTGTAAAACTTATTCATATGACGTGGAAACAAAGGCAGAATATAACTGAAAACTTTCTACAAAAAAAATTCTGAAAACATACTACAGAAACACATTCACAAATATTTTATTAAAGGATTTTAGAATAAAATTAAGTTATTTCGTTTTTGCAACTTTCATTCACAAGCATAAAGAATCTATATCCTTTTATGCAAACTTCCGGAAAGACAACTTACTCCTCTTCTTGGGATAATTCCAAAAATATATTTTAAAAACCGAATTTAACTGCCATAGATAAAGAAACACTAAATTCCTTTGAAACTTTTATAGTTATTGGTACTCAATTTTCTTTTTCATTCTTTGTTGTTAACATAATTCTGAAGTGCCCTCATAGAAAGATAACAATGGGGAGGAAGTTTATTTCTTTAGCTACAATGCATGAATTCGGTATCATAGACAACAATGCTTATTTGAAAATGCTTTTTAGCGAATGTAATGATTTTGAAATAAGAAGTTAATAAAACACTACTACTTTAGAAACTAGTAGAAAAGTAGAAGTACATAAAAAGTTATATATTTCAATAAATGAAAAGAAATATGTGAGCAGCACATGACTTTCCCCGCAGACTCATATTCACGTTCTTTTATTTCTTGACTAATTCATTAAATTGAGTTTAATTGCACAAAATAACAGCCATAATTATTTTAAATTACATTGAAATTGCACTTTCAATTCCAATTTCGTTTTCATTTGGCAACTGGAAGTATTTTCAAAGGTGGCGTAGCGAAAATGTAGAAAACCTAAAATATCTCGAGAATACACACACACACACACAGACGTCACGCTAAAATTGTATTTTCGTGTTTTAGAGGTCGTAAAACTTGTTGATCTGTCGAAAACTCGAGTTGCGATTTTCGGCACGATTCCAATACTTTCCCTATACATTACCATGTATTGCAGGGAAAGTAAGAAATTAAACAATTGATGGTGATCTTTGTTAAACTTTTATAATAGTAGTTCAGTTTTTGTATAGAATAAGGATCTTCATTTAAGCAGATAAATGACTAGGGAACAACTGGTGAATAATCTGCTAATGACTAGGGAATTACTGAGAACTACTAATAAAATGACTAGGGAACAACTGGTGAATAATCTGCTAATGGCTAGGGAACTACTGGCAACTACTAATAAAATGACTAGGGAACAACTGGTGAATAATCTGCTAATGACTAGGGAATTACTGGGAACTCCTAATAAAATGACTAGGGAACAACTGGTGAATAATCTGCTAATGACTAGGGAACTACTGGGAACTACTAATAAAATGACTAGGGAACAACTGGTGAATAATCTGCTAATGACTAGGGAACAACTGGTGAATAATCTGCTAATGACTAGGGAAGTACTGGGAACTACTAATAAAATGACTAGGGAACAACTGGTGAATAATCTGCTAATGACTAGGGAATTACTGAGAACTCCTAATAAAATGACTAGGGAACAACTGGTGAATAATCTGCTAATGACTAGGGAAGTACTGGGAACTACTAATAAAATGACTAGGGAACAACTGGTGAATAATCTGCTAATGACTAGGGAATTACTGAGAACTCCTAATAAAATGACTAGGGAACAACTGGTGAATAATCTGCTAATGACTAGGGAACTACTGGGAACTACTAATAAAATAACTAGGGAACAACTAGTGAATAATCTGCATATTTTTATGAAACTTCTCATTACAGGCACCCCCAGTTCTCAGTAAAGATCCAACAACTAATTAGTTTATACAAATACAACTAATTAGTTTCATTTTAGCAAATACAACTAATTAGTTTCATTTTACTTTGTCATATGTAGTATTGAAAACGTATTGTTTCGATTTCAAGATTTTGATACCAATATATATTTTAAGACCGCCTGAATACGTTTTGACTTATTTTGGAGTGTAATATCCGTCTGTCTGTCTGTCTGTGTGTCCGTAGTCGACTTTTGTGTACACGTTAGTTTCCACAAATATTAATGGTTTTTCACGAAACTTTATATTCGGCTTTGTTATAAAAAAAACTAGAACTAGATGGATTTTTCTTTTAATGAGTGCGAATCTTTTCAAAATTTCATATTTTTTACATGGCAGTATTGGACAAAATTTGATATAACCATGCATAAAAGGGTTTATTTATGGCTCAATGATTACGATGCTTAATAGTTTCAATCCTTATTTTGAAAAGTAGCCGCAAAACAATTTTTTATTCCTGACGACATTAACCTCCCTTAAGGGGGAAAGTTACACTCTCCCCGGAGGTACATTGCCAAGAATGGTATCAATCCAAAGATTTTTTTCAAATCCTGTAAAGAGAAGGGTAAATCCTTTAAAGTGAAGGGTTTTCAAAAATTTTCTTATAAAATTTTAAAAAAAAGCTACTTAAAATGGATTCTAGTATGAGAAAGTCGAGTTGAGCATATTTCAGTTAATTTATTTCAAATTCCAGCAGTATATTTTCTCATGTTAACTGGAATAAGTGCTTCCCGTATGCTCTAAGTTATGATCACGCACTCCGTATTGCAACAAAGCCAACTCATAACAAAATTCTTCTTTCAAAATCCTTGCAGATGAACTATTTGCAACGATATATAACCTTCATGACCTATTATCGCAGGACCACCATCCTTGTGGTTCCTACTTTGATGGTCTATGTTTTAATAATCATAAAGAGAAAGTTCAAGTCTGTTTTGATATCATGTCCCCCTCTTCAAAGAATTAGCCAAATCTTGTTCGATTCAACACCAGCAAATCAAATAACTCAATCCGTTGTCACTTTATACTAATCTTACAATATGTTATATTTAATTTTTGAAGTGATACTTCTTAAGGAGCCTCAGGACTCTTAAAAATGCCATAAACAGAGTGAACTCCCATGATCCACATTTTATTTTGTACCTCTTCTCCGATACATCAATAAAACCTAAAATTTTTAGAACTAATCTGTAGCATATATGATAATTTTTTCAATAAGAGGAATCTGATAACAGTATTTTTTTTTAAATTGTATTACATTCACGAATTTATTAAAATTTTATTACTCTCCTTATATACATAATGTATAAGGAAAGTATTGTGACGGGGTCGAAAATTCGAATTCGAATTTTCGACGGGAGAGCACGTTTCAAGCATCCCTGATCACGAATCAAACATTTTTGAAGTGATGTCTGTGTGTGTGTGTGTGTGTGTGTGTGTGTGTGTGAAAGTATGTGTGTGTGTGTGTGTGTGTGTGTGTGTGTGTGTGTGTGTGTGCGTGCGTGCGTGTGTGTGTGTGGGTGTCAGTGAGTCTATGGAGACGATAACTGACGAACGAATGGACCGATTTGAACCAAATTTGGTACAAAAATCACAATTCGTAAACACTGGAAGTCTATTGTTTTCATTCGCAATTGAATGCTCAGAATCCCCCTAAATTTTCGAATGAAACTTTGAAAAAATCGTCAAAAAATCAAAACCACTGATAAAGTTACGCAAATAGACATTTCTTATGTAATTTTTCATTAGAAATCGATTGACAGAAATTTTAGAACGCTAACGTGAACCATTCTCGAGATATTGCACATTTTTCAAAAAAATTATCAAAAAGTCATAAAATAAAAAAAAATATTTTCTATTAAGAAACATGTTCCCTTTTCATATGTAATACCATGCGATAAATTGGGTGAAATCATTCTCGTGGATCTAGCTCGTTCTATTCATGAAAAAAGATACTTTGAGTAATACTTTTGTATTTGAACGCCAATAGTCATTTATCTGCTGTAAGAATAACTTATTTCTTAGTGCATAACGCTTGGCGAGATTTTGGCGACGAATTTGGCGGAATGTTGCCAACTTGGCGACTTTTTGAAATGTTGCCAAATTAAGGAAAATCTCGCCAAATGGATTAAAATGACGCTAAATCAATGAAAATGACGACTAATTGTCGAAAATTCAATATTTTGGAAAGAATATTAGTATCAACAATAAGTAAATCCTATTTTTTTTACTGTAAACGTAATAAATTCATTACATTATATAAGGAAAGTCATGTGTTGCCCACATCAGATTTTTTTTATATATGCTGTTTCCGCATATGATTGCATCAAAAATGTTTTTTAGAAAATATTATTTCCGTGCAAGAAAACGTTTAACAATTTCCTCTAAAGTTGCAAACATAGGTATTTTTCCCATAGGAAGTTTTAGAAAAAAAATAGCCCACTTGTGTCGAAACGGTCCACTCTCTGGCCAACACCTCTATACGAACGCAGTTTGAATTCCGGGTATAAGAAGCGACCGACGTGAATGCATGCATACCAGTAATTGTTCGCAGTTAGTTCTTAGGACTTTAGTTCCCGTTCAAAACAGGCTTAGTATGCATAACAAGTATACAATCAACCCTCTTATAACGCCGCACTCTCATAACGAGGAGCAAAATTTGCGACAGCCCTCCAATAACGTGATACTCATAAAACGCGGTTTCCATATAACGCGGTAGTCTTATAACGCGGTTCATCTATAATACAACTCAATTAGCTTACTCAGTCTCCATATAGCATGAATTTTTCTATTACACTTTTACGGTTGAAATTGGTTGGGATTTCTCCTGGTTTTACTTTCCTTATATACAATAATGTATAAGGAAACTATTGTGACGGGGTCGAAAATTCGAATTCGAGTTTTCGACGGGAGAGCACGTTTCAAGCATCCCTGATTACGAATCGAACATTTTTAAGTGATGTCTGTGTGTGTGTCTGTGTGTGTGTGTGTGTGTGTGTGTGTGTCTGTCAGTGAGTCTGTGGAGACGATAACTGACGAACGAATGGACCGATTCGAGTGAAATTTGGTACAGAAATTACAATCCGTAAACACTGGAAGCCTATTGTTTTTATATGCAACCGACTGTTCAGAACCCCCCTAAATTTTCGAGTGAAATTTAGAAAAAATCGTCAAAAAATCAAAATTTCTAATAAGGTTACACAAATAGACATTTCTTATGTAACTTTTCATTAGAAAACGATTGACATAAATTTTAAAACGCTAACATGAACCGTTCTCGAGATATTGCACATTTAAAAAAAATTATCAAAAAATCATATAAAATAAAAAAAATATTTCCTATTGAAAAACATGTTCACTTTTCATGTGTAATACCATGCGATAAATTGGGTGACATCATTCTCGTGGATCTAGTTCGTTCCATTCATGAAAAAAGTTACATTGAGTAATACATTTGTATTTGAACGCCAATAGTCATTTATCTACTGTAAGAATAACTTATTTCTCCATCCATAACACTTAGCGAGATGTCGGCGACGAATTTAGTGGAATGTCACCAACTTGGCGACTTTTTGAAATGTTGCTAAATTAACGAAAAATTAGCCAAATGGATAGAAATAACGCTAAAACAATGAAAATGACGACTCATTGGCGAAAATTCAATATCTTGGAAAGAATATAAATATCTACTATAAAAATAATCTATTTTTATTTAGTGTAAAAGTAGTGAAATCATTGCATTATATAAGGAAAGTCATGTAATTCCCACATCAGATTTTTTCGCTCACATACATCACCCTTTTTGAATTTCAGTTATCAGGGCATCCCCTGTAAATACAGAAATATACAGTATTGCGGTTTCCATATAACGTGATAAGCATATTCTGTTTTGTACTAATTTTGAGTTTCTTATAACGCGGTCTCCATACAACATGCGGTTTTCTTATAGCACGGTACGAATTAATTTGATTTGCACTAATATGAGTTTCTTATAACGATGTACGAATTAATCGCGTTATAGGAGGGTTGACTATGCTAAATACCAAAATAAGTCAATTGAATCAAATGAGAAGTATAGGCATTGATGGAAGGAAGTTTTCTTATTAAACTAGTAGGTATACCCGTCATATAACGAAATTCAAAATTTGCAAGACAATACCTCCTATCAAACGGATACTTACCAGCAGCACTTACACTCCTACTATCTACGGAAACATGAGAACCATGTCTCTCTCCCAATGAATATTATTATTTCCTATATGACTCTCTGTCTAAACACATATGCTATATCATCCCCTAACAATACGCAATTCATTTACGACCACTAACAAAACTTATCTGTCCCATGCACAGTGAAACTCGCACAAATTTGAATAATATTAAATTATTATTGAAGTATAATTAATATTAAATTATTATTGAAGTATATTAAATTATTAATTCCCACGAAACGGTTATCCATGATTATCAAAGAAAGTGAACTTAATTTTGTAAAATATTTAACTTTCGTCAATTAGGCAAAATTTTCGCTAATTTAGCGTCATTTTATCAATTTGGCAACATTTTCGTTAATTTAGCGGTATTTTAATCAATTTGGCGAAATTTTAAAAAGTCGCCAAGTGGAGCAGTCGCATTGACCTCCCGAAACACCATTACAATAATATCCTCTAACAAACCACAGTTAATTTCATTGATTTGGGGTCATTTTTATCAATTTGGCGACATTATCGTCAATTTGGTAACATTTAAAAAAGTCGGCAGGCTGTAAATATTTCGCCAAATTCTTCGCCAAGTATTACGGACTGACAGATGAAGAAATGGGTTATTATTATATTATTTCCAAGGTATTCAAATTTCATCTATTAAACGTCATTCATTTAGCGTCATTTTATCAATTTGGCAACATTTTCGTTAATTTAGCAGTATTTTAATCTATTTGGTGAAATTTTAAAAAGTCGCCAAGTGGAGCAGTCGCATTGACATACAAGTCGCATCGACCTCCCGAAACATCATTGCAATAATATCCCCTAATAAACCACAGTTAATTTCATTGATTTGGCGTCATTTTTATCAATTTGGCGACATTATCGTCAATTTGGCAACGTTTAAAAAAGTCGCCAGACTGTAAATATTTCGCCAAATTCATTGCCAAGTATTACGGACTGACAGATGAAGAAATGGGTTATTATTATACTCTTTCCAAGATATTCAAATTTCATATATTAAGAGTCATTTTCATTCATTTAGCGTCATTTTTATCAATTTAGCTTCATTTTTATCAATACGGCATAATTTTCGTTAATTTGACAACATTTGGAAAAGCCGTCAATGGGCGATATCGATCTAAATTCGTCAATAAATTTTCCGCTAAGCGTTACGGACGGACAGACAGAGAAAAGGGTTATTCTTAAAAGAATTATTTGTAATAATGCAACTTTCTGCTTCTTAATGGGCAACTGGATATTTTTCTTCTTACAGAACAGCAGCGTACATATTTTTACTTTCCTTATATACATTAATGTATAAGGAAAGTATCGTGACTGGGTCGAAAATTTTAATTCGAGTTTTCGGCGGGAGAGCAAGTATCAAGCATCCCTGATCACGAATCGAGCATTTTTGAGGTGATGTCTGTGTGTGTGTGTGTGTGTGAGTGTTGAAGACCCAGACCGTCCGACTCGTCCAGAGGACTAAGAGCAACTATTTGGACGGCCGGGTGTGTGTGAGTGTAGAAATGTGTGTGTGTGTGTGTCAGTGAGTCTTTGGAGACGATAACTGACGAACGAATTGACCGATTCCAACGAAATTTAGTACAAAAATTAAAATCCGTGAATACTGGAAACCTATTGGTTTTATACGCAATCGAATGTTCAGAACCCCCCTAAATATTCGAGTGAAATTTTGAAAAAATCGTAAAAAATCAAAACCGCTAATAAAGTTACGCATATAGTCATTTCTTATGTAATTTTTTATTAGAAAACGATTGACATAAATTTTAGAACGCTAACATGAGCCGCTCTCGAGATATTACGCATTTTTCAAAAAAAAATGCAAAAAATCATATAAAATAGAAAAAAAAAGATTTCCTATTGAGAAACATGTTCACTTTTCATATGTAATATCGTGCGATAAATTTGGTGACATCATTCTCGTGGATCTAGCTCGTTCCATTCATGAAAAAAGATACTTTGAGTAATAATTTCGTATTTGAACGCCAATAGTCATTCTTCTGCTATTTTAAGAATAACTTATTTCTGCTTGACGAGATTTTGGCGACGAATTTGGTGAAATGTGGCCAACATCGCGACTTTTTAAATGTTGCTAAATTAATGAAAAACTCGCCAAATGGAAAAAAATGACGCTAAATCAATGAAAATAACGACTAATTGACGAAAATTCAATATCTTGGAACAATTACAAATATCTACTATAAGAGTATTCTATTTTCTTTTACTGTAAAAGTAGTAAATTCATTGCATTATATAAGGAAAGTCATGTTCTGCCCACATCAGATTTTTTTAAGTGTACCTGATTCCGATCAATGTAAGTACCAAATGTAGAATCTATGTCTGCTGGAAAATTCATGTATTAGTCCTATTAAAATATTCAATCAAAGTGTGTGATATTTGCCACTGTTTTTATGAAACGTATTCATTGATGCATACTACTAAATTAAGTAAATAAATTATAGAATGACCTCAAATTCTACAAACGCTATTTTGGACCATTTCCAAATCTAGATTTTATTTTTCCATTTTTGTCCAAACGATTCGAATTTCTGCAACCGCAATATATGCTTACATTGCAGTTTTTTGTGTCAGCCATATGTGGTTTGGAATAAATATGAAATCAGTTATAAGCAACCTTTTTGTTTTAGACATATATCTCTGGTTAATGCCTTCCGATGTATCAAACATCACGCTGCATATAAACATACAGTTAATGACTTTACAACTCAAAAAATCTGATATGGGCAGCACATAACTTTCCCTACAGACTAAAATTCATTTTCTCTTTATTGTTTTAATAATTCATTAAATTGAATTTAATTGCACAAAATAACACGAAATTTGCACTTTTAATTCAGATTTTGTTTTTGTTTGGTAAATCGACATTTTTACAAAGGCAACGTAACACAAATGTGAAAAAACTAAAATATCTCGAGAACGGTTAGTCCTAGAGTAATGGGGTTGGTCTTATTATCTTCTTTGTCAAAAATTACGTATAAAACAAGGATGCAATTGATATATTTGAGCATACGTAAGTCTATTATTTTAGACTTAGGCAATTTTTGCAGGCCATTGCGTAGAAAAGCAGGTTCTCTTTTTTCGAATCGTACCAAAATCTAATCAGAACCAGGGTATCACACAAGTGACTTTTCTGTTTGGTCAATTAGGTTTTCTTAGGTAGAGTAGATACATGATAATTTTGTAAACCATTTCGCAGAAAAATACGAGTTATTTTGTTCCGAATCGTACCAAAATCCAATCAGCAGAAGGGTCATACTCAAGTGACTTATCTATAAAATTTTATAAAATTTGATCGTTATTGAGTTAGAATGGATACACTACACAGACAGACACACAGATACATACACAGACGTTACGCTGAAAACAGTTTTTTCGTGTTCTAAAGGTCCCAAAACGTGTAGATCCGTCGAAAACTCAAGTTGTGATTTTGGGCATGATTCCAATACTTTCCCTATAAAAATAGAAAAGTAATGCTATAAACCTTTACCATCATTCCCTTTTACATAAACTATGAATTGTAAGGGAAATAGAAATGGATTTTCAGAATGATATTCATGATTTTAAATTATGACTTTGGAAAAATTAGGTAATGTGCTTTTAAATTATGCCATGAAATTATCATACAAATTTGAAGATTATTTTTAGCAATCTTTGTAACTATCGCTTGTTACTGATTAACTGAAAACAAGACGGATGTTGACGAATAAATAATTTCACAGTATTCTAAGTCAGTAATGTTTGTGGCAGAAATATTATCTTCCAATGTCTTTGAGAAATTAAAAAAATAATGAAAAGAAAGCTTTGAATTCTAACTAATGGAAAAACATTAGAAAAAATATCTGATGTGGGCAGCACATGACTTTCCCTACAGATTCAAATTCATTTTGTAATTTTTTTTTATTATATTATGCATTAAATTGAGTTCAAATGCAGAAAATAATATGGATAAGTTTCTGATATTATATTCAATTCGTTTTTTTTATTGCATCTTCGTTTCGTTTGGCAACTTAATTCACTTTAAATTCTTCAAATCCATAAAATTCCAAAAACTACAATATCACAACAACGTTTTATTCTACAGAAATAAGGTCAGATTTATTCGCTTAGTTGTCAAATTTTACATGTAGGAAAAGTACTTAATCAATATATTTCATAAATTTTAGTCATTTATTTCAGAGTTTTACAGTCTTGCACATGTAGGCCAACGGCCGTACCGTGCTGAAAACACCGGTTCTCGTTAGATCACCGAAGTCAAGCAGCATCGGGCGCGGTTAGTACTTGGTGGGTGACCACCTCGGAACGCCGCGTGCTGTTGGCCATCTCGGGTGCGGTATCCCCGTGGTTTGCGCGCTAGATTTGCACGCTGCCACAAATTCCGCCGTGTTCATGCGGAGTACGATCACGTTAAACATGTGGGTCCGTAAGTCCTTCCGAGTGGTTGGTGGTAGGAGAAGGAGGGTACGGTCCCTGTGGATGCCTCCCCCACTGGGTTCCGGTCTAAATTGGGTGGCACTTCCCGGCCGTCCATACAGTTACCTTACACCTTTCTGGTAGGTCGGACGGTCTGGGTCTCAACAACAACAACAGTCTTGCACATGTATTATGTTATTTTCTATCGAATATATTAGATTTGTGGACCATTTCGTACAAAAAGGCGGATTCTTTTATTTCGAATCGTATCAAAATCTAACCAGCATCACAGTATCCTACGAGGGACTTATCTACCAAATTGTGTGTAATTTGATATATATTATTAGTTTGTCAGTTAGAGTGGAAACATACAATTTCTGCGGGTCATTCCGCATAAATTCGCAAAAATTCGCAAATTTTTTTTACGAATCGTACCAAACACTAATCAGCAGAGTCACACTCAAGTGACTTACGCACCAAATTTTATGAAATTTAATAGATTAGTTGAGTTAGAGAGGATATATACAATTTTTGCACGATTTCGTAACGAAATGCTGATTCTTCTTTTACGAATCGTATCAAAATCAAATCAGCACCAGGGTGACCCACAAGTGACTTGTCTACCAAATTTTGTAAAATTTGATCAATTAGTTTTTCAATTGGTGTGGATACAGGCAATTTTTGCGGTCCATTTCGCAAAAAAAGGAGGGTTGTTTCATCCGGAATCGTGCCGAAAACTAATCAGCACCAGGGCCATACACAAGTGATTCACCTACCAAATTTCATGAAATTAGGTCCATTAGTTTTTGAGTTAGAGTGGACACATACATTGCACAGACAGACATACAGACAGACACACGAATAGACGTCCCGCTAAAAATAGATTTTTAGTATTTTAGAGGTCCTGAAACGTGTAGATCCGTCGAAAACTCGAGTTGCAATTTTCGGCATGATTCCAATACTTTCCCTATACGTTACCATGTATTGCAGGAAAAGTAATAATAAAATTACGGCAAAAAAATCAATAGTAATATTCAGCAATAACACAGTACAAGTCAGGTAGTTATCAATATATGAATAATAGTATTCTGGAATTCTACGGTGAGTGACCTCAGATACGAAAACCAACGCCAAATATTGGACTCATTTTACTTTCCCTGCAATACATGGTAATGTATAGGGAAAGTATTCGAATCATGCCGAAAATCGCAAGTCGAGTTTTCGACGGATCTACACGTTTCAAGACCTCTAGAATACGAAAAAACTATTTTTAGCGTGACGTTCGTCTGTGTGTCTGTCCGTCTGTGTGTCTGTGCGATGTATGTATCCACTCTAACTCAAAAACTTATAGACCGAATTTCATAAAATTTGGTAGGTCCGTCACTTGGGTATGACCCTGGTGCTGATTAGCTTTTGGTGCGATTCGTAAAAACAGAACACGTCTTTTTTTGCGAAATGGCCCGTAAAAATTTCATGTATCCACTCTAGCTAAAATACTAATTGATCAAATTTCGCAAAATTTGATATCTAAGTTACTTGTACGATACTCTGGCGCTGATTAGATTTTGGTATTAATGGGAAAAGAAAATTTGGTAGATAAGTTATTTGTGGGATACTCTGGTGCTGATTAGATTTTAGTATTAATCGGAAAAGAAAAACCTGCCTTTTTTAACGAAAAGGCCCTCAAAAATCGCCAAAATCTAAAATAAAGCTACGTATGTTCAAATATATCAATTAAATGCTTGTTTTATACGTAATGTTTGATGAGGAAGAGAATAAGAACAACTTTATTACTCTAAGACTAACCGTTCTCAAGATATTTGAGATTTTTAGCATTTAGTTATGCGCTTTTGGAAAAATATGCAATTACCATATAAAAACAGAAATTGAAATAAAAATGGAAATTTAGTGTTATTTTGTGCAATTATACTCAATTTAATAAATTATTAAAGAAATAAATAAAAAATGAATTTGAGTCAGCAGGGAAAGTCTTGTGCTGCCCACATTAGATTTTTTAACTTATTTGCAACAGATAATTCTGAAGCTTTATATTGCATATGACATCACAAACCGAAAACGAAGCCGAACGTTGGACTCATTTTTACTTTCCCTGCAATACATGGTAATGTATAGGGAAAGTATTGGAATCATGCCGAAAATCGCAACCCGAGTTTTCGACGGATCTACACGTTTCGAGACTTCTAGAATACGAAAAAACCATTTTTAGCGTGACGTCTGTGTGTGTGTCTGTCTGTCTGTCTGTGCAGATTTTGTATCCACTCTAACTAAAAAACTAATGGACCGAATTTCACAAAATTTGGTAGGGAAGTTACTTGTGAGCGAGTCTGGTGCTGATTAGATTTTGGTATAATTCCAATAAAAATAACCTGCCTTTTTTTGCAAAATGGCCCGCAAAAATCCTCAAAATCTAAACTTAAGAACTACGTATGCTCAAATATAGCCATTAAATGCTTGATTTATACGTAATTTTTAGCGAAGAAAAAAATAAGACCAACCCCATTACACTAGGACTAGCCGTTCTCGAGATATTTTAGTTTTCCTTATTTTTCCTACATCGTTTTTGAAAATAAGTCCAGTTTTCAAATGAGAATGAAAATTGAATTAAAAATGAATTAAATTTAATTTAAATAAATAGAACGTGAATATAAGTGGTGCAGGGAAAGTCATGTGCTGCCCACATCAGATTTTTACTTTCCCTGCAATACATGGTAATGTATAGGGAAAGTATTGGAATCATGCCGAAAATCACAACTCGAGTTTTCGACGGATCTACACGTTTCGAGACCTCTAGAATACGAAAAAACCATTTTTAGCGTGACGTCTGTGTGTGTGTCTGTGTGTCTGTCTGTGTGTCTGTCTGTGCAGATTTTGTATCCACTCTAACTAAAAAACTAATGATCCGAATTTCACAAAATTTTGTAGGTAAGTCACTTGTGGGCGGGGCTGGTGCTGATTAGTTTTGGGTATGATTCGGAATAAAAGACCCCGCCTTTTTTGTGAAATGGCCCGCAAAAGCTTGTATCCACTGTAGCTGAAAAACTAATGGATTGAATTTCACAAAATTCGGTAGATGAGTCACGTATAAGTCACCCTGGTGCTGATTAGATTTTGGTACGATTCAGAAAAAAATAACCTGCCTTTTTTTGCAGAATGGCCCGCAAAAATCGTCCAAATCTAAACTAAAGAACTGCGTATGCTCAAATATATCCATTAAATGATTGCTTAATACGTAATTTATAGCGAGGAAAAGAATAAGACCAACCCCATTACATTAGGACTAGCCGTTCTCAAGATATTTTAGTTTTTCGTATTTTCTCTACGCCACCTTTGAAAATAAGTCCGGTTACCGAATGAGAACGAAAATTGAATTAAAAGTGAAATAAATTTAATTAAAATAAAGAGAACATGGATATAAGTCTGCAAGGAAAGTCATGTGCTGCCCACATCAGATTTTTACTTTCCCTGCAATACATGGTAATGTATAGGGAAAGTATTGGAATCATGCCGAAAATCGCAACTCGAGTTTTCGATGGTTCTACACGTTTCGAGACCTCTAAAATACGAAAAAACCATTTTTAGCGTGACGTCTGTGTGTGTGTCATTCTGTCTGTGTGTCTGTGTGTCTGCCTGTGTGTCTGTCTGTGCAGATTTTGTATCCACTCTAACTAAAAGACTAATGGACCGAATTTCACAAAATTTTGTAGGTAAGTCACTTGTGGCCGGGGCTGGTGCTGATTAGTTTTGGGTACGATTCGGAATAAAAGAACCCGCCTTTTTTGTGAAATGGCCCGCAAAAGTTTGTATCCACTGTAGCTGAAAAACTAATGGACCGAATTTCACAAAATTCGGTAGATGAGTCACGTATAGGTCACCCTGGTGCTGATTAGATTTTGGTACGATTCAGAAAAAAATAACCTGCCTTTTTTTGCAAAATGGCCCGCAAAAATTGCCAAAATCTAAAATAAAAAACTGAGTATACTCAAATATATCCATTAAATGCTGATTTAATACGTAATTTTAAACGACGAAAAGAATAAGACCAACCTCATTACACTAGGACTAGCCGTTCTCGAGATATTTTAGTTTGTCGTACTTTCCCTACGCCACCTTTGAAAATAAGTCCGGTTATCGAATGAGAACGAAAATTGATTTAAAAGTGAAATAAATTTAATTAAAATAAAGAGAACGTTAATATAAGTCTGCAGGGAAAGTCATGTGCTGCTCACATCAGATTTTTACTTTCCCTGCAATACATGGTAATGTATAGGGAAAGTATTGGAATCATGCCGAAAATCACAACTCGAGTTTTCGACGGATCTACACGTTTCGAGACCTCTAGAATACGAAAAAACCATTTTTAGCGTGACGTCTGTGTGTGTGTCTGTGTGTCTGTCTGTGTGTCTGTCTGTGCAGATTTTGTATCCACTCTAACTAAAAAACTAATGATCCGAATTTCACAAAATTTTGTAGGTAAGTCACTTGTGGGCGGGGCTGGTGCTGATTAGTTTTGGGTATGATTCGGAATAAAAGACCCCGCCTTTTTTGTGAAATGGCCCGCAAAAGCTTGTATCCACTGTAGCTGAAAAACTAATGGATTGAATTTCACAAAATTCGGTAGATGAGTCACGTATAAGTCACCCTGGTGCTGATTAGATTTTGGTACGATTCAGAAAAAAATAACCTGCCTTTTTTTGCAGAATGGCCCGCAAAAATCGTCCAAATCTAAACTAAAGAACTGCGTATGCTCAAATATATCCATTAAATGATTGCTTAATACGTAATTTATAGCGAGGAAAAGAATAAGACCAACCCCATTACATTAGGACTAGCCGTTCTCAAGATATTTTAGTTTTTCGTATTTTCTCTACGCCACCTTTGAAAATAAGTCCGGTTACCGAATGAGAACGAAAATTGAATTAAAAGTGAAATAAATTTAATTAAAATAAAGAGAACATGGATATAAGTCTGCAAGGAAAGTCATGTGCTGCCCACATCAGATTTTTACTTTCCCTGCAATACATGGTAATGTATAGGGAAAGTATTGGAATCATGCCGAAAATCGCAACTCGAGTTTTCGATGGTTCTACACGTTTCGAGACCTCTAAAATACGAAAAAACCATTTTTAGCGTGACGTCTGTGTGTGTGTCATTCTGTCTGTGTGTCTGTGTGTCTGCCTGTGTGTCTGTCTGTGCAGATTTTGTATCCACTCTAACTAAAAGACTAATGGACCGAATTTCACAAAATTTTGTAGGTAAGTCACTTGTGGCCGGGGCTGGTGCTGATTAGTTTTGGGTACGATTCGGAATAAAAGAACCCGCCTTTTTTGTGAAATGGCCCGCAAAAGTTTGTATCCACTGTAGCTGAAAAACTAATGGACCGAATTTCACAAAATTCGGTAGATGAGTCACGTATAGGTCACCCTGGTGCTGATTAGATTTTGGTACGATTCAGAAAAAAATAACCTGCCTTTTTTTGCAAAATGGCCCGCAAAAATTGCCAAAATCTAAAATAAAAAACTGAGTATACTCAAATATATCCATTAAATGCTGATTTAATACGTAATTTTAAACGACGAAAAGAATAAGACCAACCTCATTACACTAGGACTAGCCGTTCTCGAGATATTTTAGTTTGTCGTACTTTCCCTACGCCACCTTTGAAAATAAGTCCGGTTATCGAATGAGAACGAAAATTGATTTAAAAGTGAAATAAATTTAATTAAAATAAAGAGAACGTTAATATAAGTCTGCAGGGAAAGTCATGTGCTGCCCACATCAGATTTTTACTTTCCCTGCAATACATGGTAATGTATAGGGAAAGTATTGGAATCATGCCGAAAATCGCAACTCGAGTTTTCGACGGTTCTACACGTTTCGAGACCTCTAGAATACGAAAAAACCATTTTTAGCGTGACGTCTGTGTGTGTGTCATTCTGTCTGTGTGTCTGTGTGTCTGCCTGTGTGTCTGTCTGTGCAGATTTTGTATCCACTCTAACTAAAAGACTAATGGACCGAATTTCACAAAATTTTGTAGGTAAGTCACTTGTGGCCGGGGCTGGTGCTGATTAGTTTTGGGTACGATTCGGAATAAAAGAACCCGCCTTTTTTGTGAAATGGCCCGCAAAAGTTTGTATCCACTGTAGCTGAAAAACTAATGGACCGAATTTCACAAAATTCGGTAGATGAGTCACGTATAGGTCACCCTGGTGCTGATTAGATTTTGGTACGATTCAGAAAAAAATAACCTGCCTTTTTTTGCAAAATGGCCCGCAAAAATTGCCAAAATCTAAAATAAAAAACTGAGTATACTCAAATATATCCATTAAATGCTGATTTAATACGTAATTTTAAACGACGAAAAGAATAAGACCAACCTCATTACACTAGGACTAGCCGTTCTCGAGATATTTTAGTTTGTCGTACTTTCCCTACGCCACCTTTGAAAATAAGTCCGGTTATCGAATGAGAACGAAAATTGATTTAAAAGTGAAATAAATTTAATTAAAATAAAGAGAACGTTAATATAAGTCTGCAGGGAAAGTCATGTGCTGCCCACATCAGATTTTTACTTTCCCTGCAATACATGGTAATGTATAGGGAAAGTATTGGAATCATGCCGAAAATCGCAACTCGAGTTTTCGACGGTTCTACACGTTTCGAGACCTCTAGAATACGAAAAAACCATTTTTAGCGTGACGTCTGTGTGTGTGTCATTCTGTCTGTGTGTCTGTGTGTCTGCCTGTGTGTCTGTCTGTGCAGATTTTGTATCCACTCTAACTAAAAGACTAATGGACCGAATTTCACAAAATTTTGTAGGTAAGTCACTTGTGGCCGGGGCTGGTGCTGATTAGTTTTGGGTACGATTCGGAATAAAAGAACCCGCCTTTTTTGTGAAATGGCCCGCAAAAGTTTGTATCCACTGTAGCTGAAAAACTAATGGACCGAATTTCACAAAATTCGGTAGATGAGTCACGTATAGGTCACCCTGGTGCTGATTAGATTTTGGTATGATTCAGAAAGAAATAACCTGCCTTTTTTTGCAAAATGGCCCGCAAAAATTGCCAAAATCTAAAATAAAAAACTGAGTATACTCAAATATATCCATTAAATGCTGATTTAATACGTAATTTTAAACGACGAAAAGAATAAGACCAACCTCATTACACTAGGACTAGCCGTTCTCGAGATATTTTAGTTTGTCGTACTTTCCCTACGCCACCTTTGAAAATAAGTCCGGTTATCGAATGAGAACGAAAATTGATTTAAAAGTGAAATAAATTTAATTAAAATAAAGAGAACGTTAATATAAGTCTGCAGGGAAAGTCATGTGCTGCTCACATCAGATTTTTACTTTCCCTGCAATACATGGTAATGTATAGGGAAAGTATTGGAATCATGCCGAAAATCACAACTCGAGTTTTCGACGGATCTACACGTTTCGAGACCTCTAGAATACGAAAAAACCATTTTTAGCGTGACGTCTGTGTGTGTGTCTGTGTGTCTGTCTGTGTGTCTGTCTGTGTGTCTGTCTGTGTGTCTGTGTGTCTGTCTGTGCAGATTTTGTATCCACACTAACTAAAACACTAATGGACCGAATTTCACAAAATTTTGTAGGTAAGCCACTTGTGGCCGGGGCTGGTGCTGATTAGTTTTGGGTACGATTCGGAATAAAAGAACCCGTCTTTTTTTTTGCGAAATGGCCCGCAAAAGCTTGTATCCACTCTAACTGAAAAACTGATGGACCGAATTTCACAAAATTCGGTAGATGAGTCACTTGTGGGTTACTTTGGTGCTGATTAGATTTTGGTACGATTCGGAAAAAAATGACCTGCCTTTTTTTGCAAAATGGCCCGCAAAAATCGTCCAAATCTAAACTAAAGAACTGAGTATACTCAAATATATCCATTAAATGCTGATTTAATACGTAATTTTAAACGACGAAAAGAATAAGATCAACCCCATTATACTAGGACTAGCCGTTCTCGAGATATTTTAGTTTTTCGTACTTTCTCTACGCCACCTTTGAAAATAAGCCCGGTTACCGAATGAGAACGAAAATTGAATTAAAAGTGAAATAAATTTAGTTAAAATAAAGAGAACGTTAATATAAGTCTGCAGGGAAATTCATGTGCTGCCCACATCAGATTTTTAATTTATTTACAATGAATATTATATCTTCTTTTGTGTTATGGCTACACAGGCAGTGATTGAGTGTGGTCTTGAATAATCCCATCCTTCTTTTACTACTTACTGACAGAATGCCTGCAGGTCTAATCAGTATATTATAGAGAATTCCTTAATTAGAACTCCCTATTGAACATTTAAATAGGCTTGCTTTTTTTTTTGCCATGTCCTCTACCAATGTACACTGTAAAACATTTGCGGCGCATGTTACTGAAAGTTTCAGGGCCATCGCTTTCGGATCGTTATGATAATATATGTATAAAAATGCAAAAATAACGCTTCGGCAGAAGATAATGAGCTGAATATCACAGAAATTAAACTGGAATTTTCATGAACGCCTGTAATTTTGGCATTTCTGAAAGTAGAGATTAGCAACAAAGTTGCTGAAAAAAT
The DNA here is from genome assembly GCA_951213105.1 of Amaurobius ferox. Lineage (NCBI taxonomy): Eukaryota > Metazoa > Arthropoda > Arachnida > Araneae > Amaurobiidae > Amaurobius > Amaurobius ferox. The sequence goes on along the minus strand of OX578152.1, from coordinate 77,229,185 downwards.
AAGCAACGGTTGCAAAATATTTTCCAGTCTATGACGCAGCTAAGCAGGCGACGGACCAGTCATCACTCCATATGAAAGATCACAGTGGTCAATTGCAAAGATGAACACGCTTACTTTTCAAGATCTTGTTCCAAATAACCCTTTGTTAAGTAAGTTTAGACATCGAAAATCAATAACTTGCCGTAATGTGAAACTTTACTTTCTGCCTATATTCCGTGCCAAAATATATTTTATTGATATTTTACTCATCCAGAATATATCAGTTGTTGTAAAACCCTTACTGTCCCAACCGGAAATCCACCCACGAATCTTCGTACGGGCCAGCCTACGCTCTACCTTTTAGCAACTGGGACAAAATCAGAAGCTCTTGTTCTCGAAGTGGACTCTACATTCTCCACCCTCTAACGTCAGAATAACATGCAACTGACAATCTAGCTGACCATTTTCTTTTATTTTTACCTCAGGTTAGCCTCCTGCAGCTTTTTTATCCTCCATGTCAGATTCCTGCGTGGTCATTGGCCTCCCGATTTGAAATCGGTTCTCAATATACCAGATTTCACTGAATCCGTGCCAGTCGTACTAGGGCCACTTTCAGTCCTCCCGCATCCTTGCACTAACCTACAGGATTGATTTGTACCAGCGCCATTGTAAAGAACTTTGCTGCTCCAACTGGGAATCAAATCACGGATCGTCGTACTGGGCAACCGATGCTCTACCGTTCATCTACTAGGAAGGAATTGCAAGCTCTTGCCGTCAAAGTGGACTTTGCACAGTTAAAAAAATAACATTTGAAAATCACTTCGATAACCCCTCAGAAATTAAATTGTAAACAACGGGTTGTGTTTAAAACATAGATAACAGAAGAACAAAAAATGTAAAATTTTTCACCCAAATCATTTTATTTGAGGAAAAATGTAAAACTGGTTTAAGTGATCTCCGAACCCATGACCTTATTCAAAGCTAACATTATATCAACCATGCCATAGAGATCCTATCAAAAATAAGCAGCATAAAAATAAAAAAATCTGATGTGGGCAGCACATGACTTTCCTTATATAATGCAATGAATTGACTACTTTTACAGTAAAAAAAATAGATAATTATTATAGTAGATATTTATATTATTTCCAAGATATTGAATTTTCGTCAATGAGTCGTCATTTTCATTGATTTAGCGTCATTTTTATCCATTTGGCGAGTTTTACGTTAATTTAGCGACATTGAAGAAAATCGCCACGTTGACCACATCCCACCAATTCGTGAAAAATTACACAATGAAATATTACACTAATGAAAAATTACACAACAAAATGTCTCTTCCCGGTCGTCCATCTTGTTACTCTAAGTCCTCTGGATGAGTCGGACGGCCTGGGGTTTCCACAACAAAATGTCTATATGCGTAACTTTATTAAAGGTTTTGATTTTTTGACAATTTTTTCAAAATTTCACTCGAAAATTTAGGGGGTGCTGAACATTCGATTGCGTATAAAAACAATAGGCTTCCAGTGTTAACGGATTGTAATTTTTGTACCAAATTTCATTCGAATCGGTTCATCCGTTCTGCAATTATCGTCTCCACAGACTCACTGACACACACACACATACTTTCACACAAACACACTTACTTTCACACACACCCACACAGTTCCAAATAGTTGCTCTAAGTCCTCTGGACGAGCCGGACGGCCTGGGGCTTTCACACACACACACAGACATCACCTCAAAAATATCCGATTCGTGATCAGAGATTCTTGAAACGTGCTCTCCCGTCGAAAACTCGAATTCGGATTTTCGACCCCGTCACAATACTTCCCTTATACATTATTGTATATAAGGAAAGTAATAATTTTGTGAATTTTTCTAAACTCTATTTAAAAGTCTATCATTCCGGGTGTAAATTCGACACCCTTTACTCATCCGGAAAGTATCAGCTCTCAAACAAAAATATAATTTTGAAAAGCGGACAATAGAACTTCAGAAATTAAATGACCAAGAAACATCTTGTGTTTTAAATATATATATATATATATATATATATTGTAAAATTAGAAAGAAGAAAATAAATATTTGTGCTAATTACCTTTATATCACTAAACTAATAAAAATTAAATATGTACTGTAGTTTAATTATCTGGTGTCTAGGAAGTGCGAAAAAAAATTTATTTAATGAATGTTTTCCTTCTTCCAATATATTACTCACATTGAATAATCTATTGCGTCATCATGGGTAAATATGTGGATCGTGATTTCGCCTTAGTTCTCTTAAGTGCAGTCTTAAGGATCCATCCCCTAAATCGTTCGCAAACTCAGTATTCTCGCTAAGTAGTAGATTAACAATTGCACTTGCTTTGTTGCTCTGAATTTGATATGTTGTGTGTGATATTTGCAACACCAATTTTATATCTATAATTCTTGAATTTTCTTATTAATCTTTCTTTAAAATTTCATAATAATATTATAGATTAAAATAATCATATTTGCTACCTTTGATTGTTGATATTTAAAACCACTGTCACTTCCAATACACTAAATGTTCTGTCATATCTCATGTTGTCTAATAATTATTTTTCCAACGAAAACACTATTTTGGCAACTCTATCTCTATGTGAATGATCACAGGGGTGGATTTTGAAATTATTTGAAACGAATTAAAAGTAGTTTTCTTCAACCCAAATTTGATAAATTTCCATTCAACTTTATTAAATATGTCTTGTATTTGTCGAATTTGGATATTCTGTGGGTCGCAAATTAACTTTTTTGTACACTGATGATATTGCATGTTTTCCTTACTTCGAGAAATCGATATCACTGATTTAATGAATAAATTTGCCAATTCTTATCTAGTTACTAAAACTTTTTTTTTCTCTTATAATTTATTTATTATAATTTAAAGGTCTGGATCGCCTAAACTTGACAACGAAATTGGCGAATTATTGCCAACTTGGCAACTTTTGGTGACTCCTGGAAACTTCTCGATTTTTGCAGATTGGCTACGAACTTAATGGTAAGCCTATAGGTAGTAGAAGAGTTGAAAACCCTCGAATAGTGTGGTTGAATGATGTGGAAAAAGATCTACTTGAAACAAGAGCTTGGAGAAGAAAAACTGGGAAAAGGTTGGAATGGGGCGCTCTTGTGCAAGAGTCCAAGAACCTTTAAGCGCTGTAGAGCGACTGTTTCGTTGTTGGATAAAAAGTTACTGGCATTTTCCAAAACTTTTCACAAAGGGTATGGTATATTAACTTGCCGTCGTTCAGTTGGGTTTTAGACGTGATACGAGTATAAAGTATCTTCAGAACTTAATACAGAATCCAATGTATCTTTCAGAATGTATTCTAGCAGAACATGCTCGCCATGTCAAATCTGGTAAACTTTCAACGGCTCTTGCTCAATATGTGGTTAATGATAAATTACTTCCCGTTTTTGAAAAAACTTTCCTTTTGGTTCGTTGTAACAATCCACGTAGTATTCTTCTTTATGAATCCCTGTTTATTTATATTTACCGTGAATCCATTTGTAATTTTGATCCTGTTCAAATTTTAAGTTATGCTTGGCGACTCATTCTCGATTCTATGCAATTCAAACCTCTTAAAAGTTACATCATTCAATTCAAACCTCTTAAAAGTTATGTTATTTGTGACGTCATTCTCAGGAATATCATGCTTGGCGTTTTCTAAAATTTGTTTTAGTTCTTTTCTTGTAATAATTTAAATTTCGTAAGCGTTTAAACTTATTTTGTAATTTCCGTGTATATTTCTTGTATTATTTTTAGTAAGTTCATTTATCATTTTATATTTTATGCAAATTTGCTTTAAACTGGTCTCTCTATATATAAACATTCCATGTTTTTACTATTCATATAGCCACTGATGAAGGGCGTATATACGTCCAAAAGCACTCTGGCAGTATTTTTAATATATATTTTGTACGTCTTTTAGGATGTGTTAAATAAAAGACATTTCGTTTTTTAAAACGTTTCGTCCTTGATTTTATGTATCTTTCTTCTTCTGATTATATACACTCTTTAAGTATTATTATAAAACAATGCCGGTATAAAAGTGTAAAATAATTAAACGTTAGATCTACGACAATCTGTTCATCTACATCTATGCTATACGTCAGTATGCGCTTTTGCGCTGACAGCCCAATCGGCTGGTGGAATGTCTGCAAACGTTACATCCAAAAGTTCCATCGTAAATAACTTCATCGTTAGTGTTCCGAATCGGATGAAATAAACTGCATCTTATTAACCTACCAAAGCAGTATAATTAAAGAAAATCAAAGTATTTTAAAAACTCAGAAAATCTCGAAACATGTTCCCAGATACCTTGTACCATCGTCACAGACAACATACATCAAACTTTTTCCATTCGAAATATACGACGAAAAGAATTTTTCGCATACATCTTTAAAGAATAGAGTTATTATTATTATTATTATAATTTTACAACTTTGGGTTAACAAAATATTTTCTTGCCTTTTTACTTTCCCTGCAATACATTGTAATGTATAGGGAAAGTATTGGAATCATGCCGAAAATTCGAGTTTTCGACTCTAAAAACTCGAGTTTTCGACGGATCTGCACGTTTTGAGACCTCTCGAATGCGAGAAAACTATTTTTAACGTGACGTCTGTGTGCGTGTGTCTGTCTGCGTGTCTTTGCAATGTATGTATCCACGCTAACTATAAAACTAATGGACCAAATTTCATAAAATTTGGTAGGTAAGTCATTTGAGTGAGACCCTGGTGCTGATTAGTTTTTGGTAGAATTCGTAAAAACAAAAACCACCTTATTTTGCGGAATGGTCCGTAAAAATCCCATATACCCACTCTAGCTAAAATGCTAATTGACCAAGTTTCACAAAATTTGGTAAATAAGTTTCCAGTAAGATACTCTGGTGCTGCTTAGATTTTGGTACGATTCGGAAAGGAACAACCTGTCTTTTTTAGCAAAATGACCCTCAAAACTCGTCAAAACCTAAATTAAAAAACTACGTATGCTCAAATATATCCATTAAATGCTTGTTTTATACGTAATTTTTAACGAAAAAAGAATAAGACGAACCCCATTACACTGGGACTATAACCGTTCACGAGATAGTTTAGTTTTTTCTCTACGCCGCCTTTGAAAATGAGTCCAGTTACCAAATGAGAACGAAAATTGAATTAAAAGTGAATTAAATTTAATTAAAATAAAGAGAACGTGTATGTAAGTCTGCAGGGAAAGTCATGTGCTGCCCGCATCAGATTTTTATATATATCGTAGCAAATCTGTAGCTGTCAAATTCTTTTCAAGCAGAACCTTATTTGATTTTTGCCGCAAATTACAAACAGAATTTATTTTATTTACAAACACGATATCAAACTATTTTTGTTTATTTAATCCATTTCTAAATTATATTTCTGCCGTTACCATTATATTTCTGCCGTCCACCGACAAAAAATATGACATATAATCTCGTGAGAAAGCGGAAGAAATCGACATTGCACGCTACAATCTTATATCTCTCCTCGTTAAGTTGTCAAACTCACCTATCACTTTGACGTAAATACCTGATTCTACCCCGTTTTCTATTTTCGTTTTAGCGAAAATGGCAAACAGCGTCCCTCTAAATTTGATCCCTGCATTTATATATATATATATATATATATATATATATATATATATATATATATATATATATATATATATATATATATATATATTTTAAGGTAAATATTGTAAATCACCCGGGTAATGTCGATAATGCCCTGGCATATTTAAAATTCCCGCTGATGTCTAAAATTGGCAATAATGTTATCTACGTTCAAGGGGACGGTGGACGTTGAAATGAGCAAATATCGACTAAAGTTTTAATATATAACGACAGTTTTATTATATAACTTTATTTTACACATTTAACATTTGCTTACGGGGGGGACAGCGTCCATCCCAAACGAAGAACCTCCCAAAAAGACAGGTATTTGACATACCCTATCCCAAACATTTCGTTCCCCCTTTGCAGGCATTGGCGTCTATGGAAATCGCCGACAGAAACATTGCACCTGCTGCAGCAGGTGCAATGTTTCTGCATGAAATTTGGCAGGAAGACACCTTTCATACCTTTTAATGAAACTGGGTATGCATTTTATAATTGGATTTTATTATGGCAATTAAAAGTGAATAAGAACCTAATTAAATGGTGAAAATGAAGTTTTAATGCAGAAAAATATTTAAAAAAAATTAACTTTCTGAGGGATTTAAAAATAAATACCCAAATTTGTTCATAATGTGTTTTTGAGTGATAATTCGAAATAAAACAACCCGCCTGTTTTTGCGAAATGGCCCCACAAAAATTGCCTATATCCACTCTTGCTGAGAAACTAATGGACCGAATTTCACAATATTCGGTAGATAAGTCGCTTGTGGGTTACCCTGGCGGTGATTCGAGTTTGGTACTATCTGTAAAAAAAACCTACCGTTTTTGTAAAATGGTCCGCAAAAATCGTTAAATTCTAAAATAAAAAACTATGTATGCTCAAATATATCCATTAAATGCTTGTTTTATACATAATGTTTTACGAAGAAAATAATAAGATCAACCCCATTACACTAGTACTAGCCGTTCTAGAGATATTTTAGTTTTTTTGTATTTTCTCTACACAACCTTTGAAAATAAGTCCAGTTACCAAATGAGAACGAAAATTGAATTAAAAGTGAATTATATTTAATAAAAAAAGGAACGTGGATATAAGTCTGCAGGTAAAGTCACGTGCTGCCCACATCAGATTTTTAAAATTAACTTCACAAAATACAATCATTTTATACTTTTCTGAAGTTTTTCAGATTACTGTTAACTTCAAACGATACAGATAGAATTAAACTAGGGTTAATGACACACGTGTAATCGTTCTCACTCTAACTAGCTTATTCCGAAACATCCTCCGCTGCATTTGCATCATCCGATACTCAAACTGCAACTGCAACGGAGACCGTAATTGCCGTAAAAAGATCGGTGCATTAATAGCTTCCGATAACGAGCTTATAGCGTTGAAATGCAAAACATGAAGGGGCATTGCATAAACTTTGCGTTTGGAACTCATTTAAATTCCATCTCTTAAAGGAAGTATTGTTTCCAAGTCGAAAACACCTTTCGGGCGTATTCAAAATTTAGATGTTTCAAGAGGCTTAGATTACAAACAGACACTTTATAGCATTATGTCCGTCTGTCGGTAGGACCAGATTACCAGGTCTTAGTAGACTTGATTACGAGAGGTTTAAGCTATTTGAGCCCAGCAATGGGATCATGATCTTAACTTTGCCAACATGTGGGCACTGTGTTGACAGGCGTCAGCTTGAAAAATTATTGGGGCTCCAGAAATTTTAAATTGAATGACTTATATTTTTCAAAGGATTAAAATCTAGTTTAAATTCCATTCAGTCAGATTATCTGGCACAATAAGACGTCTGAAATGCTAAAATGATCAAGTTACAGTTAAGTACAGAAAAATATATTTTTCTCTAGATAATTATTTATTTAATTTATTTTGCTTTTTAGGCGCAACATCATTATAATACAATATACAGACACTTTGCGAATTTCCAACTCAATTATCTTTATAAAAGTAACAAAAAATGAAAATTACATTTTACATTTTTTGTTGCTTTTATAAAGATTAGGTATTTTTACCAACGTTAAAAATATCAACACATTTCTCTTTAAATCATTTCTGAGTTAAAATTTTATATTTAGAATATAATAAACAGTCTGAGAGGAAAATGTTTATACAAAGAACAAAATTAATTTATATAGGTATATATGTATACATTTTTCGCGCTAAATATGCACAAAAACATTAGGGGGTACGGGAAGTCACAACAAAATTATTCGAGGTTCAAAAAGTGTCTGGAACCGACGAAATCTGCGCCGCTGGTGTGTATACATATATAATAGTTATCTAACGTGTTTGAATATTTCCAGACCCTCCAGAAGTTTACTTGGAAGTCTTAGAAGACTTTGTGCACTTAAGGTATCGTGCACGGGAAAGAACTTAACGGAGCCGGATTTTTTTCCACCGGAGGCAAAGAAAATGGGAGGTTTGAAAAGTATTTCCAGATCTTCTGGCCGATTCTGAGAAATATATATTTAAGGGAAAATAAAAAATTTTGAACCGAAATCGGAAATGCTTATTCTCTACAGAATTTGATGCTGAATCTTATAAGTTATCACCTGAGTTCACTGTAAAACATTTACAAGCATGTTACTGAAAGTTTTAGGGGAATCAACTGTCAGTAATGAGGAGTAAGGTTCCTGATAGTTATGATAATATATATATATATATATATATATATATATATATATATATATATATATATATATATATATATATATATATATGAAATTTTCACAAATGCCTGTAATTGGGGCTTTTCTGAAAATTTTCCGAAATTATCATCAAAGTAGCTGAAAAAATGAGCAAAGATTGCAGAATGTTTTATAATGATATAGCCTATCCTGAGAAGTAGATGTTTAAGGAAATATTTTTGAACCGGAAGGACAAAACGGAAGTCAAAATCTTAAATCCCTCAGAAATTTTATTCTGAATCCATATCTATTATCCTCTAAGCTGTATCTATAGCTGATCTTGAGAAATTGATGATGCAAGGGAAATATAAATTTTTGACTGAAAGTGACATCTACAGAACCGACTGTGAAAATTCTTAGTGAAACTCGCACCCCTTTCAGAATTTAATTCTGAATCCATATCAGTCATTACCTTACCTCTATTTATTGCCAATCAATCGATCTAGCTATTTCAGGGGAAATTTCCGAACAGGAAGTGGAAATGAAACCTGAAGCAAAAATCCATATTAAACTACCATCTTTGTCCAGAACTTGGTAAATCCATATCAGCGCTTATCTAAGCTCTATTTATAGTCAATCTTGAAAAAGCGATGTATCAAGGAAAATGAAATGTTTTGAATGAGAAATGGTAACTACAAATGGAAATCCTTAGTGAACCGTCCAACCTCCTCCGGAAATTGATGCTTAATCCACATCAGTCCTCATTTAATCTCCACCTATTACAAATTCTAAAAATTAGACGCTTAAAACCTTTTTAGTAAAAAGAATAGTATAGCAAAATTTTTACCACCAATAAAATTGTTTTATATTTTCCTTCAGATATGGTACCAAATAACGTAATTTAAATACTAAAAGAATTTCTCATGCTCTAACAAGAACAGTATATGGTTAAGAAAAAAAATATCTAATAATTACATTCTAAGGCAATTTCTGCGAAATAATGTCTGGACATTTTATAACATTTTAGACAAAATATCTTTTGTTTTGGTCTAATGCGTCTTTTCTTTAATTGCCGTGTCTCTCAAAGAACATCTCTTTTGTTTTAGCCGTTGCTTTTTGTCGGTAAAAATTACGTATAAACTTTTCTAAGCATAACAGAAAATGTCATTCGAAGCGGAAGAATTGCTTATCTCCTCCTCGTTACTTTGTCAAATTTCCCCTTCATTTTGGCGTAAACATCTCAATGTAGCTATTTTATTTTTCGTTCATTAAAACTTGTTTCCTTTTTTGGTTTTTTGTTTTTGTTTTTGTTGTTGTTGAGCCGAACTTTCTTGTAAGTTTATTTTAATTACGTCAAGGTAATTTCTAAATATGTGCACATAATTGAAATACAATAAGTAATGAAGATGGTAAAAAACAACTTAAAAGATAGCATTCGGAGGTAATCCTCGAAAGGTGGCCTAATATGCAATTCTAAGACAGTCAGAATCCAAGGAGACTTCAACAAAATGTGCGAAACCAGTACAATCTACAATGAAGCAAGCGTTGTCGACAGGTATGTGCTTATTAAATACTAGCAGCATACCCGTTCTTCGTACGGAATATATAATATAAAGAAACTTTTAACGCAATCATGTGCAAGTTCTGTTAAAATATTAAATTTATTGCTCCTAAAGAGAAGTTTAAGAATATCTGTTCTCACTAAGCAAAATTATCTTCACGGGCATATCTGAAGAATAAAACATCCTGGCCCCTTTTCTAAGCAAATTTACAAAAAAAGGAATTGAATCAATATATGCAATCCCGTACTACTTATATTGTCGCAGATCAGAAAATATGCCAGTGTGTTAGTAGAAGATTACCCGTATTACAATATCAAAAATATTTGCCAAAATAAAAGAGATGACTTAATAAATTGAAAATATCAATAATCCCCGTACTCTTTATAACAAAAGGTCGTAATTGATTCCAATATATACCAATATATATCAAAACATATGCCAATATACCTATACTACTTATATTCTCGTAGATTAAAAGATATACCAGTGTATTTGTAGAAGATTACTCGTACAACGTACAATATATGAGTTTAAACAATTTTTGTCATAATAAAACAATGGCATAATAACTTGAAAATATCAATAATCCCTGAATCAATAATCCCCGAAGATATCAATAATAATAATGTTTAAATCTGAAGATCGTAATTGATATTATCCAGTCAAAAATGCTATAGGAAAAATCAAATCGTTCTTTCCTAAAATATATTTCTATATCCATATATTTATTATTCAAATCGAAAAAATAATTATTAAACTTAACAGACAGATTTAATTTAATTGCGTTTCTGAGTAACATGATATGAGATAGAATCTTCCTCATAAACAGCGAAATTAAATAACCATTTTGATTTCTTTATACTTTTCATTGTCCAGTAAAAGCTTGTTTAAAATAAACCATGGAGATAGATTTCCAATTTAAATCATGTTTCAAACAATTCATGTTTTCAGAAAGTGACTAATTAGCGCAAAAAATCTCCCATCAAACTCAGAGATTAAATTTTAATTCACTTTCAAACGATTTTCAAGCTTTTCGTTTAGATAAACCACGGAGATAGAGAGTAGAACTCCTAGGAAAAAGTTTCGTTTTTCATTAATATCTCGACAATCCCTGGTCTTAGATACTCGAAACTTGGGCTAAATTTATGGGGGGGGGCTATTTCAAGGCTATCCACGAAATTTCATCAAATTCGGTTCAACCGTTCTCCCGTGATGATGAGACAAACGAAAATTTCGTTTTTTACTAATATCTCGAGAACCACTGATCGTAAAACTCATGGACTAAATTTTAAGTGGGACTATTTCCAGGCTACCCACAAAATTTCATCCAATTCGGTTCATCCGTTCTCCCGTGATGACGGGACAAACAGACAGACGATTTTCAATTTTATATATACAGATGATAGATTATATATATAGATGATAGCAGGTCTTAAATTATGTCGATAACAAATGATGACCTGGTCTCACATGGCAAATCTCTCACATTTTGCTCGCTCCTCCTCAAATAAAAATGCACATTGTTGTAATTGAGTAATTAAGTGATCTAAGTTGTTAATAAATGATTTATTGTTAAAGTTGAAATGCTGCAAACAATTTAGTAGTATGTTAATTACTATTCTTTTACAGAACTCGCACTGAAGAAAACAATGGTGGATTTTAATAGCGCCAAACAATGTAATGCTTAATTTAATGAGTTCCACGAATACGAATTTACGACCATGTAAGTTATGTAGAATTTAATAATTAAAAGAATAATAATAATAAATGATTTATTGTAAATTATAAAGGCGCTTTGTATTAAATAATTAAAGTTTATTTTTCTTTTTACTGCACCACAGTTATATTAAAGAAAATTATATCATAGACAGAAAGGATAAGCCCGTCATAAGACGAGGTAAACTTTACAAAATACTACCTCCCATCCACCATCCATAAAGTTAAAAATATTTCTTCCCAACCGCACGCCTGCAACTCTTTCACTCCTAATAATACAACTCTAGCATTCAATATTACAATTTCTTATACGATTTCCTATCGAAATATAATATATGCTATATCAACACCTAACGTAACACAATTAATATGCGCTCCCCTAGACCCAGTAACTAAACATGGCTGTCTCACAAACAACAAAACGCACTATATTTGGAATAAAAAATATTACATTACTAATTTCCTCACAGCGGCAGGGATTATCATAGACATTGAATTTTATTAATAGTGTAGACTGTGTGAGTTATTGCATTTTAGACAATTCGCCAACATTTTCGTCGATTTCACGATATTTTGTCAATTTTGAGATATTTTTCAAAAGTCGCGAAGTTTGTTACCAAGGTCGCCAAATTTGTGGTCAAATAGGATATATAGAGAGACAGATAAACCCTTTGAATCATAATTAAAATGCATTTAGTAATTAATTTGAATTCCAATTCGCTCCAAAAATTTAAAATCAAAGTCCTACTTATGTTTCGATTTGAAATCTTATCAATTTAATACCATTTTCGTTCATTTAGCAAATTTTTCATGAATTTAGTGATATTTTCACCAATTTGGCTATATTGTTTCGGGAAAACATGAGTTTCACACATTTCACATTTGAGTCGCTGCTATGAGTTCACTCCACTAAAAAAAATGATAATATTATAAATAATATAAATAAAATTGTATTTATAAATAATTATAAATAATATAGATATAAATATAGATTAAATATGTGACATAACAAGATAAATTCACAACCAGAAAAACAGACAATTATAAAAGTAAAAGGATTATTCATGTGACGCCACGATCTAAACAAGTGGTTTACCGGCGAACATGTTTGTTTGCATTAAGCGCGATAGACAAAATAATTGATAATTATGATTATGTGTGCAATTTTTGTATGCGGTAAACGCACATGCCGAGATACTGGTATATCATTTTACCGATTTCCAAGAATTGTGAGCAGTAAAGGTAGCAAAATTGAAGAACTGGCCATAAAACGAAGGAGTGGATGGTTGTCTAGCGTTGGACTTCTTGAGAAAATAAAAAACAATCCCGTCTGCAGTTTACACTTTATCAAAGGTGAATAAAGCATTATATTAGCATTTTATATTTATTTTTCTTGTAACATAATCTTTTAAGTTTTCACGGAGAATGTAAAACGCTAATAATATCGGCAAATAAATGCCTTTAGCAAAGTGCTATTTGTACTTCACCAAATACAGGGTGTATATAAACTGTTATATTTTATATACAGGGTGTATATACCCTGCATATAAAATATAGCAGTTCTATATTTGTTTAATAAGTATCTGTTTACCGAAGAAGTATCTGTTTATTGAAGAAACATATGGATTAATTTTTTCTGTTACAATTAGCAGTAATTAAATATAGATCTGTTTGAATTGATTTGTGTTCTTAAATTTTATGCTGTTTTATTACATATGCTGTGTTAATTGCATGAATTCTTAGCACATGCTATCAGAAATAGATATAGCATTGAAAAATTATGTCATCATTTGTAAATATATATATTTTTAAAACAAAATAACTTAAACTTTACATTTGCGCTATAGATCAAAGTCAAGTTTTGCAGTCTCACTAGCCATGCCAATGTTCTCAACTAATTCCCCCCCCCCCCATAAATATCAACAATGTTTTTACTACAAAGTTTGCGATTTGTAGCAAAAAGATCCTCAGCAACGCGAAATATAAGCGTTTGTTTGCAATTTTCTCTCATTAAATGGAAAATTTCATTTATGGCATTTACTCTCATTAATGGCATTTACGTTCGCTTGTTCGCCGACACGAAACTGCTCACTCATTGCTAGGAACAACGTGACGTTATACTCCCTATATTTTTCTATTTTAGTTACACTTATCCACTACTTCATTTAGTTAGACTTATTTATAATTTATTAGCTTCATTATTTTTTGCAACAGTTTTAGTATGTCAAAATAACAGCATCACCAACGGTTATTATAGAATAACTTTAGATTTCGTGCTAAATTAGATAAACACCACATCAAATACTTAATAAATACTTGCAAAATTAAGTGTATACCAGCAATTTCATCAGGCGCTTAAATGCAAAATTGTTACAAAACTTTCTGTTATACAAGTGCAATTTTTTTTTCTGATTCTCGCCCCATCCCTTTCCCACTCATTCGTTATCGAGAAACGTTTATAACCGACCTTTTTCCGGTAATTATGACCACAGCTACAGTTACAGGTTTGAGCATGGAGAATTTTATGTGTGGGATACGATGGTTTTCGAAAAAGCTATTTCTAGACGAAATACTAGTTTGACGTTCTTTGACGTCATTTCCACAGAACATTCAATAAAAATATCTTTAACAAGCTGCAACATAATAATTCATATACTTGGTGTATAAGTTTCTACACGACTTTTTCATGCGTTCATGTTTTAGTATTCAGTTCCTCTTGCGTTATAAAATGGAATGAAAACAAAATTGAAGATATTTGTCGAATTTCGTATCTATGTTATTATTTAAAAACATTTAGTAAAAAATACTTAAAATATTTCTTTTCACCAGTTAGCAGCAGGTTAGTTACACGGATGTATTTGACTAATCTGTGTTGATATGGATTATTTTAATACCATTAAGAAACATAGAGTAGTACAAATTATCAATTTCTTCTGCTAATTTGGCAGAATTTTACGAAAAGTCTATAAGTACCCCAATATATTTGTAAAAAAAGCGCGTTTGTAAACTGGCGACAATTTAAAATGCGATAAATCGCCAAATGAAAAAATAAATTCTAAAAACTGTAAATTAGATAATATTCCAAACAAGCATTCATTTTATGTGCTGTTTTTGGCGATAAAACTTAGATTAATGTATTGCGAAAGGTACAAAAAAATTAATATGCGCATATACGCAATGTCATTTGCTGTCCACATTAAACTATTTTGTTTTAAAAATTATACATATAAACATGATAGAAAATGTCATTCGTGACCATACAGTTAATTATCTTTTTATGAATGTCACTTAATGCCGATTAAATTGAAATTTAATGCTTTGACGACTTTCATATTTTACGTATTTTGGTAAAACCATAATATTTGTAGGAAAATATTTTTGAAAGATTTATCAATGAAGAACACCCTATTCTACCTGAATATATCTTGAAATTTTAAATGTAAACTTTTAACTTTTTTAAATGAGAAAATGTAAAACATTTAAGCTTTTAACTTTTTTATATGTGAAAATGTAAAATATTTAAGCATTTGAAATACAAAGAACAAATGAACTGCTAAAAGTGACTTATATGTCACCCTTTTCTTTAAAATACACGCACAAAGTGAACACTTAGGCAATGTATATCTTTAAAGACATTTTACTGCAACCTTTTATTGATTAGTTCTTTAACACTTCAGTGGCCATATTAAACATCAAAAAGCATTTATATTTCACCAGATCTACCTAGTTCTTATACCATGTATTTTTCATCACTTCTAAGGCCTTACCTTGCTTAAAAAGAGCTTTCACTACTTGTGGCAATCTCACAAACATGTTTTCAAGAGACAACAACCATCGTATTGTTTCCCGATAACAACATCATTCAAAACCGAACGTACATCACATAAAATCCTATCTTTACCTTTCGAATCTAAGGATTTGTATCGCCGGCGCAGATGGCAATCGATTTTACTAGATTTATTAACAAGATATTAAAAGAGCAATAAAATATTGTTCATTAAATTCTTAAAGGCTCAACAACACCATTTGGCACCTATAAAGAGGAAATTTATTTCATCATATCCACCACTTTTAATTCAAATATTTGTTTTATTAAAATTAATTTGAGAACTAAATAACAATGGAAAAGAACCAATGAGCACATTCAAAAGTACAGACAAGCATTTTTGTCTATCTACTTATATGTCCAGTGCCCAGATGGCATGGCTCTCTTAAATGCTTATAACAACTAGTTGTCCAGCTGGGGAAAACATTCCAACACAAAAGAGATCGAACAATTCACCGAAGAACTGCCGAACAGAATTAATTTTCTTAAAACAACTACAAATTACAAGGCATTACCCGCATCAACCAACATTGTCGGAAAAGTATAATAGCGATGAACAAATATACCCCAAATGGGTAGGGGCGCGGTAGCCCATTGGTTAGCGCGCTGGAGTTGCACTCGGTAGGCCCGGGTTCGATTCCAGCCACTGCCAAAACTGCCGCCGTGTTCATGCGGAGTACGATCACGTTAAACATGTGGGTCCGAAAGTCCTTCCGAGAGGTTGGTGGTAGGGGAAGGAGGGTACGGTCCCTGTGGATGCCTCCCCCACTGGGTTCCGGTCTAAATTGGGTGGCACTTCCCGACCGTCCAAACAGTTACCTTACACCTTTCTGGTAGGTCGGACGGTCTGGGTAGCTGGAGCACGGGTGTAGCTGTAGCACGGATGAGTCGAACGGCCTGGGTTTTCGACCCCAAATGGGTAAAACAAAGACAATCAATGTCCCCCAAAAAAAATATTCACGTGTTCCAGTTTAAATCAAAGAAATAAACCTAGACACTTATTATAAATTAAAATAATGTTCAGGTGATCCAAAACTAACAAATAAAAAAGTAAATTCAGATAATTCAAAGTAACATAATGTCATCAATAATACATACAAATCAACATAGAATCGACATTATATTAAAGTAGAAGGATAAGCCCGTCATAAGAAGGGGGAAAAGTTGCAAAATATTATCACAAATCCGCCATTCATAAAGTTGCAAAATATTTGCTTCCATCCGCTCCGCGCTTACGCTCCTCAGACGTATGCTGTTATTCAATATTCTCTACCAAAACAGATACTATACCGTCCACTAACATAACGCAAATAATTTACGCTCCTTTAGACCCTCTAATAAATAAATTTATCAAGTTTAATGCCTCAATCTTTTAGTTTCAAGTTTCAATTACTAGCTATAACATGGAGGTAAAAGAAACTAACTCTCTCTAATTTCATGAGTAATGAACGTTCCGTTCAAACTTAATCTATAATGAAATGAATAACCATATTGCATTCGTTTCATTGTTTAAATCAAAGGATTAGTTTTAAGATAAACAAGAAAGATCAATTATGCATAAAACATTTATTATGAAACACTTTCCAACTTCAATGCAATTTTATACAAACATTTCTCAAATGCGATACATTCCTCGGTAATATTTTTAAAATTATCGCATTACTACATTAATTTATTATATTTGAAAATTTCATCGAAGAAATTGAACTTCATTCAAATGACGGCATTGCAATATAAATTGCCTGGTTTAAGCATCTCTAAAATACGATACATTCCTCGGTAATATTTTAAAATTATCATAACACTACAATAATTCATTATATTTGAAAACTTCATCGAAAACAAATAAACTTTATTCAAATGACGCCATTGAAATATAAATCGCCTCTTCATAAAAGCAGCATTTCATACGTAATCATTTTTCCAATCGTTTAATTCATCACAATACTATAATAATTTATTTTATTTAAAAATTTGAAAAATTGTTATCTACCATATTTATTTTAAAATGTGAAACCTTTCTTATATATAAGATAATTCAATTCTTGGAAAAATATTTATTATATAATACATGTATTTTTTCTTTCTGGGGGATATAACGAGAGTCAGAATTTAATTGTATTTGTTTTTCTCCCTATATTAAATAATTTTTATTTAAAAAACTACCTAACATATTTTGCAGAATTTTTTTTATATATTTTATGAGAAAATTTGAATATTTCCTAAAATTTTCGAAGCAATTTGTGAATTTTAAATTCGCTTAAAAAATGTTTGAATCATTAGGTCCCATAGGATTCAATGTATTTCATTTCTTCAATCCGGGTTCAATAAAAATCTAATTGGGTGATATTATTCATTTATATTCCCATTGGTCCCACAGACCGTCTGAAAAATATACTAAAATTTCATTTTGATAAAGCCATTTTTACGGCAGTTATCGTGCTAACGGACAGACAGACAGAATGAACAAAGTCATAAACACTTTCAACTATGTTGTAAAGTGTTAAAAAGGAAGCATTTCTCTCCAACTCTGGTTAATAAAATCAAATTTTGACTTTTTAAATTTGGATGCCCTCTCAATAATAAATTTTCTATTCAGCTGAATTATGAAGGTAAAGGGGGGGGGGGGTCTCATCTCTAACTCCACGGGCTAAACACAGTTGTCTTTTCAATTTCCTCAGACATTAAAATCTCATGGCCATGCAATTGTATCAAACTGTGGCAACACTTTCGGCCTTAGATATAAACCCTTTATGTCCCCTCGATAGGTTAGACAGGTGACTCTGACATCAGAGGGTTGAGAATGCACAGTCCACTTTGACGATAAGACCTTGTAATTATGTCTCAGTAACTCAATGGTAGAGAGTTGACTGACCAGTACGAAGGTTCAGCGTTCGATTCCCAGTTGGGGCGGTAAGATTCTTTACAAGATTCAGCCATTTTTTGGAACATGTAGTGCCCTAAAATGACTAAATCTAGCCATGTAATGGCAACATTTGCAACGTTGCTTGCTCACTAAAGATATCCATAGCAGTTAGAAATCTAGCCATTTTTACTTTCCTTATATACATAATGTATAAGGAAAATATTGTGACGGGGTCGAAAATTCGAATTCGAGTTTTCGACGGGAGAGCACGTTTCAAGCATCCCTGATCACGAATTGAACATTTTTGAAGTGATGTCTGTGTGTGTGTGTGTGTGTATGTGTGTGTGTCAGTGAGTCTGTGGAGACGATATCTCACGAGCGGATGGAGCGATTTGAATAAAATTTGGTACAAAAATCACAATCCGTGAATACTGCAACCCTATTGTTTTAAAACACAATTGAATGTTCAGAACCCCCCTAAATTTTTGAGTGAAATTTTGAAAAAATCATCAAAAAATCAAAACCTTTAATAAAGCTACACAAATAGACATTTCTTATGTAATTTGTCCTTAGAAAACGATTGACATAAACTTTAGAACGCTAGCATAAACCGTTCTCGAGATATTGCACATTTTTCAAATAAATTTATCAAAAATCCCATAAATTAAAAATATATATTAACTGTTAAGAAACATGTTCACTCTTCATATGTAATACCATGCGATAAATTGGGTGACATCATTTTTGTGGATCTAACTCGTTCCATTCACGAGAAAAGATATTTTGAGTAATACTTTTGCATTTGAACGCCAATAGTCATTTATCCGCTGTAAGAATAACTTATTTCTCCATCCATAACGCTTGGCGAGATTTTGGCGACGAATTTAGCGGATTGTGACCAACTTGGCGACATTTTTAAATGTTGCCAAATTAACGAAAATCTCGCCAAATGGATAAAAATGACGATAAACCAATAAAAATGGCGACTCATTGAAGAAAATTCAATATCTTGGAAAGAATATAAGTATCTACTATAAGAATAACATTTTTTTTAAACTGTAAAAGTAGTACATTCATTGCATTAGATAAGGAAAGTCATGTGCTGCCCACATCAGATTTTTTCTATGATTCTAGGCATACAACTCATCCAAGTGTTAAAAACCTACTCCTCCTGAAATATGTCCAAACGTGCGGCCTTTTGCCCCTCTCCACTTATGTAAGAAATTCCTTTGAGTTGCATTACGCCATTTATATCTAATCCTTTACCGAACGATAAATGTGCTTTCTATGCATTATATCAGAAAGTAATAACACTTCGTATAAAGCAGCAAACGAAACAAATTTAACAACCAGTTTTGAAGGCAAAATGCAATCTTCTCCGCCAGGGCTAGCAAGAAGTATGAACATACACTCGCCAAATCAAAATCTGAAACTGTCGATAAAATAGAAAGCGTGTCTGAAGCAGTAAAAGGGATTGCCAACCGCGAGAAGAGGAAAAGAAAGTAAAAATCACCGAGCAAGAAACGAGTAGCAGGATACTATAAATGAACGTCTAGAAACTAAGAATGTCAACGCCTTGCATAACGGTAGAAATCACCTGTTCAGTGACTAAAACTACATTGCAACAATTCTTAGAATTGTTACATTTTAAGTAAAAATAAAAATAAAATAAAAAATTACATGTAAATGAAAATAATGGGTTACATAATTTTTACATTTAATCTCTTCAAACATCATTCAATTTAAAAATCACTTGCCTGTGATTATACGTTTCAGATTCATTAGTACAGTACAAATAACAGACCGAATTGCTAGAGAAATACTTCAAAGTTTTTCTAATATACAAAAAAGAAACAAAAAAAGCATTAAAAAACGAAAGAAAAGTAATAAGTTTTCAACCCATTACATTTTACTTACAATGTCAACTCATAATACTTGAGTCCTTAAACATTGTACTGCAACATTGTATTGGCTTATTCGCCAGTTCAACGACCCTATTGAACAGAGAAAAACAAACATCTTTCAACATATCTACCGCTTCTCTTAGTTATATTTATCATCATTTGTATTTAAGACCTCACCGAGCTTTAAATGAATTTTCAGTACTTAAGAAAATCCCACAAACATGTTTTCAAGATACAACGACCATCGTGTTGCTTCACGATAATAATAACATTCGAAACCAAACAGACATCACATAAAATCCGACCTGTATTTTAGATAAAATTTATTAGAGTGCTAAAGCTTCTTTTCGTGGACGCAGGTGAATTTCAGTCGTAGCAGCTTGATTTACAGCAAGATGTTAAAAGAGCAATAAAATGTTGGATCATTAATTTCTTTAGAAGTTCAACAAAACCGTTTGTCATATAAGAAGAGAATTTATTTTATTCCTCCAACACATTTAGAAATGTTTATCGTACTAACGGCTCCTCCCTCTCCTGATTGCTACGCTCACCAACCCCGAAAAGTTCCTCACTCTTTTCAAAAAATCTAATTAACTAACAATTATGATTAACTAATGTTTTTTTATTGCACCTCATTAAAGAGAATGTCCTCAATTCTGCATTTCTTCTTAAACACACCTCAATGCACCCAATTTCAAAGGCAAACAAATAAAATTGTTATCACCGTTAATGTTGAAACACACTCAGGTAACTAAAAGTTCCAACAATCGTGAACAGGTACAATGACTTTTAGTACTTTGTTTAATTGTTTACAAAAATTAAGACTAACTACATTAATAGTTACATCAGTGCTTCAATTTTACTGGAATTCAGTACTCAGCTATATATGTAAAGTTAGTACAGCAACCATCAATAACCACTTAAAAAAGAAGAAAGAAATCGGCTCAACCATATGGGCAAATATCTAAAGATATTCGCCCATACTGGCAATGGTAAATTTTATTAATTAATATTTCATTAATAACAGTATAAATCAAAATTCTAAGCACCGTTTCTCAAATCTACGGGTTCACATCAGTGTATAAGCAAAATTCCAGTACTGTACTTTGTACTTCGCAATGCAGTGTCAAAAATTTGCGAGCTTTTTTCTTTTTGATATAGAGAGATTATTACTTTCCTTATATACATATAATGTATAAGCAAAGTATTGTAACGGGGTCGAAAATTCGAATTCGAGTTTTCAACGGGAGAACGCTTTTCAAGCAACCCTGATCACGAATCGAACATTTTTAGGTGATGTCTGTGTGTGTGTGTGTGTGTCAGTGAGACTGTGGAGACGATGTCTCACGAACAAATGAAGCGATTCGAATGAAATTTGGTACAAACATTACAATCCGTGAATACTGGATGCCTATTGTTTTCAAACACAATCGAATGTTCAGAACCTCCCTAAATTTTCGAGTGAAATTTTGAAAAATTCATCCAAAAATCAAAACTTTTAATAAAGTTACGCAAATTGATTGTTCTTATGTAATTTATTCCTTAGAAAACGATTGACATAAACTTTAGAACGCTAGCATGAACCGTTCTCGAGATATTGCACATTTTTCAAATAAATTTATAAAAAAATCCCATAAATTAAAAAAATATTAACTCTTGAGAAATATGTTCATTTTTCATATGTAATACCATGCGATAAACTTGGTGACATTATTCTCGTGGATTTAGTTCGTTCCATTCACGAGAAAAAATACTTTGAGTAATACTTCTGTATTTGATCTGCTATAAGAATAACTTATTTATCGGTCCATAACGCTTGGCGAGATTTTGGAAAGTGTTTGGCGGAATGTCGCCAACTTGGCGACTTTTTTAAATGTTGCCAAATTAACGAAAATATCGCCAAATGGATAAAAATGACGCTTAATCAATGAAAATGACGACTAATTGACGAAATGTCAATATCTTGGAAAGAATACAAGTATCCACTATAATAATAACCTATTTTCTTTTACTGTAAAAGTAGTAAATTCATTGTATTATATAAGGAAAGTCATGTGCTGCCCACATCAGATTTTTTTTAATTGGAGTTCCAACAATGGACCAGGAAAAGGGAACAAACTATCGCCTTCTAGATTGTGTCCAAATGTGTTACCAACTACACCATGCCACCCATATAATTTCCTTGGATTATTTTACAGCATTCATATTTAATTAGCTGTAGTACCAGAAGCCAGCAATCATAATTTTAGAGGACTGCAATATTGCTCACATCAGACTGACAGTGCGGAAATTACATACATTTTTCCATAGCGAAAACGACATAATGGTTTAGTCACCTGTATTAGGTTAGTTTGATGCTCTGTACCGACTATTTTGTTAAGATGATTGCTCGATATCTACAGCTTAAAGTAGATCTTAAAGTACTAAAAGCATCCAATAATAGCCGGGGCTTCTCGTCGGATCTAAATTTCAAAACTGGCATGTGTGAGCCTAAAGGCCGCAGCTATATTTACATTAGTTTCCAAAATTAAGTGCATTTTACTCACCTGAATTATAAATGTTCGTTTATATACAAAATAATTTTTCCGCAAACATTCGAAATTTCTGCAATTTTTGTTACAGATATGTTTCATAGTACAAATCATACTATGACATTTACATAAATTACAAAATCTGATGTGAGCAACACATGACTTTCTTTATATAATGTAATGAATTTACTACTTTTACAGTAAAAAAATAGGTTTTTCTTATAGTAGATACTAATATTCTTTCCAAGATATTGAATTTTCGACAATTAGTCGTCATTTTCATTGATTTAGCGTCATTTTTATCCATTTGGAGAGATTTTCGTTAATATGGCAACATTTCAAAAAGTCGCCAAGTTGGCGACATTCCGCCAAATTCGTCGCCAAAATATCGCCAAGCGTTATGGACGAAGAAATAAGTTGTTCTTACAGCAGATAAATGACTATTGGCGTTCAAATACAAAAGTATTACTCAAAGTATCTTTTTTCATGAATGGAACGAGCTAGATCCACGAGAATGATGTTACCCAATTTATCGCATGGTATAACATATGAAAAGTGAACATGTTTCTCAATAGGAAATATTGTTTTTTTCACTTTATATTTCTTTTTGTGAATTTTTTTGAAAAATGTGCAATATCTCGAGAACGGTTTATGTTAGCGCTCCGAAATGTATGTCAATCGTTTCCTAATGAAAAATTACATAAGAAATGTCTATTTGCGTAACTTTATTAGTGGTTTTGATTTTTTGACGATTTTTTCAAAATTTTATTCGAAAATTTAGGATGGTTCTGAACATTCAATTACGTATAAAAACAATAGGCTTCCAGTGTTTACGCATTGTGATTTTTGTACCAAATTTGGTTCGAATCGGTCCATTTGTTCGTCAGTTATCGTCTCCACAGAGTCACTGACACACACACACACAGACATCACTTCAAGAATGTTTGATTCGTGATCAGGGTTGCTTGAATCGTGCTCTCCCGTCGAAAACTCGAATTCGAATTTTCGACCCCGTCACAATACTTTCCTTATACATTATATATATAAGGAAAGTAAAAATACGAGGGTTTTCTTTTTCTTTTATACAGTCTGACGCATGAACGTACAGCATACACGAATAACAAGCGACAACAGAGACGTTCCAGAAACCTTCATAAAAGAATTCCATTGACTTAATATTTTGATGGAAGCACTCACTTTACTCATCGCTTACTTCATCAAAATTTTTGAATAAAATAAACAAGTGCTTTAGACACGGGGTTGCTACATTTTACTAGTTCCTTATTTAGAAGTTTAATGAACCTATTCGACCTCGAAAAATCTAATTTATTTCCTCTTCTATCACCTTCCTTCAACGCATTTGTCACATTATGCATTAAGGCCTTACAAATCAACCAGTTAATAATATTTCTGTCCTTACAAAAATGCAACAAACAAATTTGCAGACAATTCGCTAAAGAGTTTTGTAAAGAACATTGCTTCCCTAACCGTTAAACGAACCCTGGATGTCCGCACTGGTCAGGCGAAGATCTACCGTTAGTGATCGTTATCCTCTCAATTTTGAAATCGGCGCTCAATCAGAGTCCAGTTAGTACGTACTAGTCGTACTAGGGATCACTTTCAGACCTCAGGCATCTTTGCACTAACCTTTTTTTCCCAATGGCCAGGCCTTGATACTGTCTTCGCCTATACATGGGCCAGAAACGTGAACCTCTTAGCCGTCACACACATGAAGTTGCCCCAGCGCGCCAGTGGGAGCGGGAACACGCTGCGCCCAACGACACAACATCCATCCCTGAAGGTGGGACTCGAACCCACAACCTGGCAGTCGAGGGAGCAACAGGAAACGCTTGCCTTAACCGCTAGACCACCGCGTCGGCTCGTTGCACTAACCTACAGGGTTGATTTGTTCGGAAGCCATCGTAAAGAGCCTTGCTGCCCCAACCGGGAATCGAACCCTGGATATCTGGACTGACAAGAGGACACTCTACCGTTGAATTACTGGGACGAAATTGCAAGCTCTTATCTTGGAAGTGGACTCTACAGAGTATCCTTACATAAACACTCTAATCGCGAGCACACTCTCAGTTCATTTAGTGTGGAGCTCTTAGATTACTCACTCCGATAGCTTGTTTTCGCAACTATCATCTGTCATTAATATTTTATTCGTGCAACATTTTATGTATAGCATTCTATTTATTTAATGCTACCAACAGCACTAGTCTATGTAAAGCATTCCTTGAGTTGCCTCATACCATTTATATTCCATACGTTACCGAACTGTAAATGTGCTTACTGCGAAACGACAAAGATACAGCCACCAATATGTCGTGAAATAAGAATAATATTCAGGCCATAAGAGTGATCACATAAAACGCGAACTGCATTTTTAAGAAAATATATCGCGAAGCCTTTCATCCGCAGGTGGCTCGAAGATTCTTTTCTGCCTGATGTATGGCAAGAGGTTGAAAAGATCAATAAATTGTCGGATTTCATTATCATGATAAGTGGAGTTGCTCGACACAGGCTTCTTTGTTTTACAAATCTTTACAAAAATGGATAACTTTGTGCAAGAAATTTCAGCGGTTTAAGTCAATCATTGTTTCAGCGAGTATTCAATTTAGAATGGGAATAAATTGTTCTTGTAGCTGAAAATTGTTTGCAAAACCTTTCCACAAATGTTTGAATCATGTTTCAAAGGATTTTTGTATTTCTTAGACTAAGCAGTTTTGTCCTTCCTTAAAAAATATCTTAGGAGTGCATTATTGGAAATAGGTGGATTGTTTTTGAAAAACTGTAGTACAGATAGTTGAATTGAGAATCTAAAACTCGCGTAAACCCTCTACAATGGAGCGTTCGAAAAGTTAGAATTTCCCTGAGCCTTTGCAGATAATACATCCATGCAATCATCCCTAAGATACCCGTTAAGTCTCCTATTCCATGTACGAGTATATAGGTGGGTCACCACGGTATAACCCTTGCAAAAGGACATGAGTTATATAACACTTTAAGCGTGAGTAAATAATATGCCTCTATATTAAAAAAAATGCGGCAGCAAAGACATCTGATAAAAGATGCCTGGAACCTGTACCCGAATTATAAGAACGGAGTCGAAGCTAGCTTTTGCTCTAATCGTATAGTGTCGGTCTTATAAGCACATGGTCCCGAGTTCGGGACAGGCGACTCTCAATTGCCACAATGATGACTTCTTCTTCGACCCAGACCGTCCGACCTACCAGAAAGGTGTAAGGTATCTGTTTGGACGGCCGGGAAAAGCCACCCAATTTAGACCAGAACCCAGTGGGGGACACAATGATGACTGGACGTTTAAAACACGCAACCCTTCTCGCGCAACGATCTCACCTCTCAACACGAAATGGCAGCACCACACGGAGTCAGAGGCCTTGCTACTCCCTTCCTGGTTGACCACGACTGACGTCACGCCCAAGGTGACACGCTTCCCGGCCTTCAGCCCATCAACTGAGTTATCGGATGGGGACACGCAGGGGGTTTTCTCTGTGGCCCCCCTCCTCGCCGAAATTCTACCAGGGCCTTCTCATCAGATGAGGGAGTGTGCGGCAGCAAAGACATCTGATCAAAGATGCTTGGAACCTGTACCCGAATTATAAGAACGGAGCCGAAGCTAGCTTTTGCTCTAATCGTATAGTCTTGTAAGCAAAGGGTCCCGAGTTCGAGACTGGCGACGCTCAATCGCCACAAAAGTATCTGACGCCGCCGCTATTTGACAAATTTCGCGTCCGTCGAGTTTCTCTGTCATGTACAGCAAAAACTATCGCATGCAAAAATATGACATTTAGTACATTTGTAGAGAAATAATAAGGGGAAACGCAGATATAAACCGTATTTCGATTTAAAATTTAGTTTAGGAAATAGTTAATCTCATATTCAATGGAAGAGTATTTGATCTGCGAGTTCGCGTCCTGGACAGACTAGCGATAGCAAGACCTCAAATTTTTGTAGCCATGTACCTATATAGTTGAATTTTTGCAGAACGGAGCCCTTTTTATGAATTTCAATTTATTAATGAGTTATTCTATTTTATTCACTTCTGTAATGAACATTTTTTTTCTTCTCAACGAACGAAGATTTGATTGCTCGAGTCGATTGCAAGCTTTTCTCTGATTGGTTGATGGCAGAAGCGTTGCAAAATGCCAATGACTAAGTTATTGAAGCATAAAAAACATTAAAAGTATAGATATTTAATTTTAAGCATAACTACAACGTTGTTGTTTTTTTTCAAATGGCAGAAAATAAGACATACATTATACAAACAGAATAAATATTCCGAACATATAACATGAACAGCAATGTCTCCGAAACAATGGCCAGAGCCGTGAACCTGTTAGCCGTCTCATGACGTTGCCCCAGTGCACCAGTGGGGGTCGGAACACACCTCGCCCAACATCACAACATCCATGTCCGCAGGTGGGACTCGAACCCACAACCCGGCAACCGAGCGATCACAAGGAAACGCCTGCGCTTGACCACCGCGTGGACTAACTACAACGTTAGTTAGTGCACTTGGGACAATGTGGAATATTGACAATCATATGATATTAGAGTTTATTCTTAGAAACAAACAGAACATTTTACAACTATTGTTGTCATGAACATTACGATTTAATTGTTATGTTAAGCAATAATTACATATTTTATAGTTGTAAATCGTTGTACTGAAAACGTAATACGATATTTTGAGACTGTATTACGAACAAACGGCAAAACTTACAGTTATGAAATTTTGCGGTATGTTCGTAATACAGTAAGTAATTGTTCGTAATAACAGGCGGCACGAAAAATTTCGCGATGCAGGCTCAGCAAGTGCCAGAATGTAGAAGGCGAAATCTCCCGACTAAAGAAGCGAGTGACGAAAGCGGGAGCTGAACTCGGTGAAATTGCTCGCGAAGCGAGTTAAGGGAGTTGATGAGCGTCAGCTAATAGGTGGGGCGAAGCCTCATCGAGTGTATTACACTTGCGAAGAGCTCCGATTAATGAGCGGCAACGAATGGGAGCGTAGTTTAGCGAGAGTCAGAGAGCATAGGACACGTAGGTGATTGTGTGCGCTAGCCGAATTGAAACAACTCAAGAAACGAGCTCTTGGGATGGTGTATGTCAGTTAACAAGGGACGGTGCCTGAAGGGCGAAATACGTCTGCGTAGCAGGCGGCACAAAAATGTTCACGAAGCGAGCTCAGCGGGGGGGGGGGGGAAACAAAGCCTCCCAACTCGCGAAACGTGTTGCTGGGGTTGGAGAGCATAGTGAACAGGGGAGGAGCTCCCTAGTTTAGAACACAAAAGATAAAACATAAATTTCACTCTGTAATTTTAAGAAAAATAATTGTGTTGCTTCTCATTCATAGGTTACGTCTAAGTCGTTTCTGCTTAATTCGTGACAAAAGGTTGAAGGATCAATAAATTGTTGGCTTTCATTATAATTATAAGTAGAGTTGTTTAAACAAAATTGTTTGTCTTCATTGTTTAAACAAAAATGGACTGCTTTGTGAACTGAATTACAGCGGTTAAAGTTATCTTTGTCTCAGCGAGGCGTAAATTTAGAACAAGAATAAATTTCCCTCGTATCTCAAAAATGTTTCTACAGCCGTTTGAGTTATGTAAATAATTTTATGGTATTATGAATAATCTTCCGCTTACATTATTTAAAACAAATACCTAATACATGAGGTTCTCTACAGATTATAAAATTTCAATTTTGGCGGGAAAAATTAAAACTTTAACACAGCATCAATAAACATCACTTAAACATCAATAGGCTTATTTTTATTACTGAATGAAATTAGCATATCAACTTTCTAAACTTTTATTTTAAAATACACTAAACAAAAAGAAATTCCCACATTTTCATCTCTCACAATAAAGGTGAGTGACTAGAAATTTTATAAATCTAATATTTCAGTATAAATTGATATGCTTCTAAATATCGTTATGAATGTATGGAAACATTGATTAAACATATGGAATCAATGATCTCATACATTTAATGGTGATATTTTGCAATATATCAATTTGCTATATTTAAATATTAGTTTTATAAAATTTCAAGCCTCCACTTTTATTGCATGATATGAAAATGTAAGACTATTTTTTTTCTTTTCAGTGCATTTTATGCTAAAAGTGTGGATTCTAAAACTTGGTTTATATCTGCTTGTTTCAGATTTAATTATGTTTTTAATAATAATGAGAAATTTTTATATTACCAATCTTTCTACGAATGAATTCATTGTCTCAATGCAATGTAATTTCAAAAGCTTAGATGGAAATTTTGCTATATTTGCTATTGGCAATCAAATTTACCATCTATGTTTTTACTATAAGAGTTTTGAAGCATCTATTTCTCAGAGTCTTCTATAGATAGAGTTTAGATGGTGACCAATATGGATCTATCATTAATTTTGAAGGACGAAGGTCGTTCACTATGAATCTCCACTTCCGCTTCAAAAACTTTTCTTGAAACATTTAGTTGTCAGGATTGGTTATAGATAGAGCTTTGAAACTGACTGATATGGATTCAGCATTAACTTTTGGAGAAGGTAGGATGAGTCACTAAAGATTTCCTCTTCCAGCTCTCCAGATATTACTTGAAGCTGTTCAAACAGTTACACTAGGTCAAAAGTCCTTACAGCACCTATTTTTCAGAATCGGCTATAGAAAGAGCTTAGATGATAAATGATATGAAATCAGTATCAAATTTCAAATGGGATCAAGGGTTCACTAAAGATATTTACTTCCAGTTCAAAAAATTTCCTTGAAATATCTATTTCTCTGGATTGTCTATAGATAAAGCTTAGACGATGACTAATATGGATTTAACATCAAGTTCCAGAGACTGTAAAGGGCTCACTAAGAATTTGCATAATCGGTATTTCCCAATCCTGGTTCAAAAATTTTCATATTCCTTGAAACATATTGTGGTGGATAAATGTTGTTTATAATTAGGTTTATTTATTTTAAACTTTTAATTAGTTATTTTAATATTAGGGATGGCCGTGAATTTATCATAGTAGATCGCAGAAGTGAAACCCACCTAGTTATATTTCCTATGTTGCCCGGTGTTTTTGAAAAGCACTTTGCTTACTAAACATAAAATTAATTTTACTTATCCAATAAACAGACATTGATTTGGCTCAAACGCAATTTTATTGATTATTATAATTCATATTAAATTTTAGCATAACTTAACTTCAAATCAATAGTTATCTTCACAATTCGTTCAACATTATAGTCTCTCTAACTAACTTAACTAAGTCGGTTGTGATACAATTGCACCTCGGTAATGACATCTCGTCAGATTACATAAATCCTCATATTATGATACAGAAGTGTATCTTTTCACTCTCTGGCGCACAGCAGATCATCTCTGAACTTCCTTCACGAAAAGCACATTTCTACGTGTTTATTCGGCGACGCTGTTTTAGCGAAGTGTGGAAGCACAGTATTACGTGCTTTATAAACGGGAACAACTTTTAGGAGATTTACATGAGCACATTTTACGTGCTCAGTCAGTGCCAAACTTGCAGCGTGTCTTTCGCAGTTTAATGTGAAGTCAACAATGAAAATCATGGAGATTCTTGGGAGTACATTTTGGATGCGTTTAGCCCACAGCCAAAATTTCGCTAGAGTTTTTCTTCACTTGATGCACAAGGGTAATTTTGAATCCCCCCTTGGCTCTCATTGGAGCAACCATACCTGTGTGCCAATTTGATCCAGTCATCTGGGCGTGGTCTATATTGCCTTTCACTGGATATTTCATGATGCCCACGGGCCCGCTCGAGTCTACAGTTGTATTTCTCATGATATCATTCTTCATTTATTGCTCGTAAATAATTGCCCGACTATTTATAAAATTAGGCGTCGTCGAGTCTACACTGATTGCCGCCTTGTCGTAGAGCCATTTCTGAAATATGAAAATACCATTTACGCAACTGTAACACACATATATTTTTCAGAGTCGGTTATAGATAAGAAGTTAGATGATAACTAATATGGATCCAGTATTAAGTTCTGACACAGGGAACTACTACTTTCTACTTTCGGCTAAAATTTCTTCTTGAAACATCCTTTTTACTTCAGAATCAATTATAGGTATAGCTTAGAAAAAGATTGATATGTATTCAGCATTAAATTTGGGATGGACGGGGGATTAGGGATTTCCATTAAGGATTTTCATTTCCGGTTAGACATGTCAATTCCAATTTTTAAAAAATTACATTTGTGAGGTCTAAATAACCTTTCAATTATTATTTCCCTCAGTTTGAATTATAATTTATGTTTTTTTTAAACTAATCATTCTAATGGTTCGGTTGTTAGACCAATTGCCGTGCTAATCAACATGTGTTTTTACGTTCCTGAAGTGAAACAGGATAAGTTTCGGACCGTGTGAGATTCTGGAAGGATTTTAGGAAGATTTCGATAAGAATGAGTTGGAGTGAAGAGGAAGGCAAGAAGATAGATTTGGATGAGTGCGGAATTTGGAAGGCAGCCTAGTGAAAGGAAACCCACTTAGATACAACTATGACTGGATGAGTCTAGTATCCTGGATTTGGCCGCAATACGGTGTGGATAAAAATAATGCCATTGGTAAGCATAAAAGCTTATCCATTTAACCTTTACGTTGCAATTCCAAGAATCCAGTTTTTCAACTCCAGAATGGCAAAATAACTCAAAATTCCACCCCTGTAAATAAATGCCTTCAAGGAAATTGTCTTTTGTTCGTAACTCGCTCCCCCTTCTGTCAGGAGAAACTTGGACAAAGGGCTGCAGTCAGATACAATAGGCGTGCCCCTCCTTTCCCAGAAAAATTGGGGTGAAAAATACTGGTACAGCAGTTGAACCAGCGCCGCTGTAGGAGAAAAAAATTTCAGTGGTACAACTGTTGTACCGCCGTATTTAAAAGATTAAGCTTTATCACAAGATTCGTAAAGTTACAGTATATTATTATAAGTGTATCTGTCTTATGACCGTGATAATTACGAATTGTTAGAAAGTTCTCCAGTTTATTTAAATACAGCAAATGCTGTAATAAGAATTGAAAGTGCATATATATATTAGTGTATTTACAAATATGGTGTTCAAGAAGGGACCAAGTGTACAGGTCTTTACACACTCTCCTCACAACATCTTTTCTCCAGGATTGTCAATAAATAGAGCTCAGATAATGACTGCTATAGATTTAGCATCAACTGCCGAAGGTGGCAGGGGCAGTAAGAGCACTACTTCTGTTTCTGGTGATGTTACTTCCGATTTTACAAAAAAATGCATGACTGTACGAAATAAGTGTGCAATGAAAAAGAGAATAATATTCCTTAACAGTTCCATAGGAAATAGAGTGTATACACCATTTTTCACCATATGACGACTTCTTTATAAATGTCCTATATTAATTTTGTAATCATTAAAATTATAAAGTTTAAAATTGAAAAAAAATTGTATTAATTTATGCAATTTTTTTTCAAGCCCGTAACAAATTTCAAGTCCCCACTACATATCAAGCCTGTAACAAAATGATTTCATTTTTATTATCCCTTTTACTTTCCATACAATGCATGGAATGTATAGGTCCGCAAAATTATCCACAGAAATCGTCAAGATATGAAATAAAAGACTAAATACGCTTAAATGCATTAATTAAATGTTTGATATTTTAGTTTTATATGTGACAGCAGTGTTATGAATATTATTCACGACCTCAATAAACCCATACGATGCTGAAAAAGAGATATTTTTCAGCAACTCTACCAGTTCTTTTCATAAAATGCGTCACTTTTTTTATAGTATTTTGCCGAGCTATACATAAATTTTCTGTCTTTAAGTAAACCCCACAAGCATGTTTGGGTGAATTCAAGACACAACCGCCAGTCTGTTGAGAGATAACAATAACATTCCGAACAAAAGAAGTATCACATAAAATTTGACGTCTTTTTAAGAAAATATATTGAAGGAATTTCTAAAGCTTCTTCTTCGCAGGTGTCTTTCAGAGTTGCTTATGCTTGATATATGGCAGCAGGTTGAAAAGAGCAATAAAATGTCAGATTTGGTTAAGATAACTCGTGATGGAAGAAACGGACTTCGTTGTTTTGCGAAAGTTTTGCAAAATAGAAAAGCACTTGAAAATTTTCAGTGACAAGCATTTTTCTTCTTGTGCGCGTAACAGCAGTTTAGCATCAAAATAAAGATATTTTAATTTAAAGTTTTCTGCATTTATTCTCTACAAGCGGATATAGTAACTGTTCGATAGAATTTTTCATGAAGGCCTTAAGAGGATATACCGTGTATCAAAATAAATATATTTTAATTCAAAGTTTTCTGCAATTATTCTGTACAAGCGGATATAGTAACTGCTGTGTTCGTTAGAATTTTCCATCAAGGCCTTTAGCGGATAATACACCCTATGAAGAACTTTACTTTTCCAAGCAAAACCCGTTAAAAAGCTGAAACTCTCCCAATTGAGCTACTACGACGAAATTGCAACATCATTCGCCTTGTTTTCACCAATCGCGACAAGCGAGTAATTGAAATCAATTGACCAATGGGAAGACACGGCGTACGGGAGGAATTCCCTTGGAAATGTCCCACTTTTCCCTATCTCTCCATATCTTTCTATTAGTGGGTGATCTTGGGCATGCCGCTTTTGGTGAAAACCAGACTTTATCGCCTAAGTGTATACGACATTCTCCTGCCTCTAATGCCAGATTGACGTGCTACTTGAGAATCTGACTAACCACCTCCTATTCTTTTTTATCTCAGATCAACCTCTTGATACTATTTTATCTCACTTGAGTCTCCAGGTACTATTTTTATCCGTCAGATTAGTTTAATGCATGGTGGTTGACCTACCTATTCGTAATTGGTGCTCAATATCTCAGAGTCCACTCAATCTATGCTAGTAGTACTAGGGTCACTTTCAGACCACCGACATAATTGCACTTACCTGCAGGGCTGATTTGTTCTTACACTATTGTAAAAATATCTTGCTGGCTTAATCGGAAATCAAACCACGAATCTTCGTTCTAGCCAGTTAACACTCTACCGTTGAGCTACTGAGACTGAATTGCAAGCTCATATCGTCAACGTGAACTCTGCAGTTACATAAAATTACATAATTGTTACATTTTATATTATTATTACATTTTTATTACATTATTATTACATTTATTATTATTATTATTATTATTATTATTATTATTATCATTACATTTATTATTATTATTACATTTTTATTACATTTATTATTATTTTATTTTAGATTAAAAATATTGAAAACTTAAAGGTTGCTGATCCACCTGTTCAGATTTGAAATATGCGAAAAATGTAATGCCTCACATCAATCTATAACGAATAACAAATTTACTCAACATTTCTTTTTTTTTGTATCCTGAAAAACAATGTGATAAATGCAGTCCTAAACAATATTAAATATGAATGTATGATAAACTGTATTGAGTCGCCCACTCAAGACATTTATTTAAGTATGTATGGAGCAGTAAATATAAATTTAAGACGCAATTACCATCATATTTCAAAATAAAAAAAATGTGATGTGGGCAGAACATAACTTTCCCTCCAAACTCAAATTTATTTTCTCTTTATTTCTTGAATAATTTATTAAATTGAGTTTTATTGCACAAAATAGTATGCACAATTATTTGAAATCACACTATGTGCACTTATAATTCTATTTTGGTTTTCATCTGGTAACTAGAGGTATTTGCAAAAGGGACGTAGCAAAAATGCGAAAACAAATACATCTCTACAACGTCTAGTCCTGGAATAATGGGGTTGGTAAATTGCTTTTCATCATCAAGAATTATGTATAAAACAACATTTAATTGATACATTTGAGCACATGTAGTCTTTTATTTTAAATTTTGACGATTTTCGCGCGCCATTTCGAAAAAAAAGGCATGTTCTTTTATCCTGAATCGTACAAAAATCTAATTAACACCAAGGTAACTCCCAAGTTACTTGTCTATAAAATTTTAAAAAATTTGTTCAATTAATTTTTGAGTTAGAGTGGATACATACATTGCACGGACAGACACCCATAAACGTCACGTTAAAAATTTGTTCCTGTTCTAGAGGTCCCAAAACGGGTAGATCCGTCTAAAACTCGAGTTGCGATTTTGTACACGATTCCAATACTTCCCTATACATTACCAACTATTGCAGAGAAAGTCATAACATTCTAACAAAACCCGCTCCACATAAAATCCCTTCTGTATTTAAGAAAATGCCTTTTGTAGAATCACTGTTAAAGCCTTTCATTCACAGGCGAGTTTCAGACTTCGTTGTGGTTTGATCTATGGTGGAAAGTTGCAGGATCAGCAAATTGTTACAATTCATTCTGATGATAAATCGAGTTGTCTAAAACAGGATTCTTTGTTTTACAAAGTTCTACAAAAATGGATATTGTCAATAGGGAATTACTATGGCGAATGTTTTCCTTCGTTTTGGTGAAGTGTAAGTTTAGCTTTAGAATAAATGTCTTTAAGCAGAATATTTTTTTTTTCAAAGTAATATAAGCTTGTGCTTAATGTTATGTTCCAAACAAATTTTCGTTGAAGCATTAAATGTACTTTAACATCATTCATTATACTGTATAAGAAATGCCAATATTTCTGTCTGTTCATCTGCTTGCCAAGCTTGGCGAGAAATTTGGCGAGTCTTTACAACGCATTTGGCAAACTCAATTTAGAATAGGCAAGGAATTTACTGCAGAAAAAATGCTAATATTTCTGCCTGTCCATCTGTCCATCTACCTCTTACGCTTGGCGACACATTTGACGAATCTTTACCATATATTTGGCCAACTCATCTAAGAAATGACGAGAAATTTAAGCAATATCGCCAACGTGGCGATTTTTGCGAAATATCTGCAAGTTAGCAATAAAGCAACATCTCTGAAAATTAAATTTAATTTATTTGATATTCCCTTTCGCTTTTGACTGAATTATTAATTTTATATTTTTTATAGAAAATATAACTAGTTTTACTGTTCATGGGACGGGTCCTTTTTATTAGCGGTTCGTATAATTATTACGTTTTGGTAAAGAATCGTATATTTATTACGTTTTGATAGGGAATCATAAAGATATTGCGTTTTGGTAGGGATTCGTATATTTATTACGTTTTGATAGGGAATCATAAAGATATTACGTTTTGGTAGGAATTCGTATAAGTATTACGATTTGGTAAGGAATCGTATATTTATTACGTTTTGGTAGGGAATCGTATATTTATTACGTTTTGGTAGGGAATCGTATATTTATTACGTTTTGGTAGGGAATCTTATATTTATTATGTTTTAGTAGGGAGTCGTATAGCTAATGCGTTTTGGTAGGTAATCGTATAATTATTAATAATATCAAACTGAAGAGGTACGTGGTTAACGAGTATCCGTGATGTTTAGGAGCGCATGCGTCACAGGCGGATGTATTGGATAAAATTAACATAACTTTATGCATTCTGTCATATAACGGGCTTTAAAAGAGTCTGATATATAATATTTACAGTTGTTTCGTAATGAAAGCCAAAATTAAGGAAAATTTAAAATAGCGTAATTAAGCACAAACTGATAAACAAATAAATTGTTTATCATGCTGGCATTACGGATTTTAAATTTTCATAGAGACTTAGTGAATCAGATTATGACTGGTTGCAGTGTAATTTTTGTCGATTATGGAACTTCATTTTCCTGAAGCGAAATATATATCTGCAA
Source organism: Amaurobius ferox (assembly GCA_951213105.1). Classification (NCBI taxonomy): domain Eukaryota; kingdom Metazoa; phylum Arthropoda; class Arachnida; order Araneae; family Amaurobiidae; genus Amaurobius; species Amaurobius ferox. The sequence continues at coordinate 77,192,746 of OX578152.1, read as the reverse complement.
TACACATGTCCAGCTAACTCAAAATGCACGTAACAAGAAATTCTGCCCTATTTGTGATATATTTCTGAATTTCGGGTAGGAATTTGCAATAGTTATTTTTATCTGTAAAAAGAGATTGACTTTTCTAAATATTCTAGTTGTAGATGTGGGAATAAATATGATATTTGCTTGCTATTTCAAATGAAGGCCTCCATAAATTCTGCTGAGGCACATAAGTTGACTTTAAGGAAAAAATTTATATCTGGTAATGTGCGTTAGGAAATACAAGGTCATCTAATACATAAAGTCATCTAAGTCTTAGGCTGATGTATAGAAACCTTAGGCATAACCTGATGTATAAAAACCGTATAACATATATACATAATACGTAAAGTTAATTTCTAAAATATTTGTAAAATCATCTTAAATATGTTTAACTTAACAATGATTTATTAAAACAACTACAAACAAAAATAAAAGTATAAACCAGGGTCGGATAGAACTGATTATAAATAAATCGTTATTAAATTTAGAATATTTATTGTCCCTCTTCCAAACGAAAAACCATCAACTAGATAATCTTTCATCTATGCTTTGAAGATGAAATCTGGTGTTTCGGAGGTAGCACTGACCTCCTTCTTTAGAATAAAAAGACAGAGCAACCACGTCAGAAAAAACAAGAATTGGCAAAACATTTGCTGTACTTATTGGATCTTTATTTAGAGATTCTACCAAAGCATTTGTCCTTAAATGGAATATAAAAAATTTTTAAACATTTCTACCGATTTCTTTAACAATATTTCTTATATTACCTTCTCTATATACATAGTATAATGTACAGGGAAAGTATTGTGACAGGGTTGAAAATCCGAATTCAAGTTTTCGACGAAAGAGCACGTTTCAAGCACCTCTGAACTCGAATCAATCGTTTTTAAGGTGATGTGTTTGTGTATATGTATGTGTGTGTGTGTGTATCTGTACGTGTTAATGTGTGCGTCCGTGAGTCTGTAGAAATGATGTCTTACAAAGGAATGATGCATTTCAAACGAAATTTGATATATCACAAACGGTGAATACTGGAAGGTTATTGATTTTAAATGCAATCGAATGTTCAAAATCCTACTCCCTCAAAAATTTCGAATGAAATTTTGAAACAATCACTGAAAAATCAGAACATTTATTAATGTTACGTAAATGATCATATTTAAAGCAATTTTTCATTAAAAAACGAATGATGCAAACTACACTTTAGAACATTAGAATAAACCGCTCATGAGATATTGCACATTTTTCAAATAAATTCATAAAAAATCACATAAAATTAAAAAAAGTGTTATCTATTGTAAAATATATTCACTTTTTATATGTAATATTATGTGATAAATTTGATAGTATAATTCTCGTGGATCTAGTTTGTTCCATTCGCAAGAGAAAGTACTTTGGGGGTAATAGCTTTGCAATTTGACGCCTAACAATTCACCAACGGTATAAGAATAAGAAATGCTCTTCTCTCAGTCTGCCTATATCACTTGTTGATCAATTTGGTGAACTTGACTCATTTAGTGAAATATCGCCAACTTGACGATACTTCGCCCCAGATTGGCAAAAATATCATCAAAATGTCAAAAATTACGCTAAATTAACGAAAATGACGCCACATTGGTGAATCCATTATTAAAATGTTTTAATATACACTGCTGGCCATTAAAATTGATACACCAGGAAGGAAAGCAAATATCAGAAACTTATTTATTGTACATATAGAGTATAATGGGGGCAAGACATGATTAAATTTTCAGGTAGTTTGGGGTACATAGCATGCAGAATTCAGTACACAGAGCTGTCACCTCTGGCAGCTGCAACAGCTGTAATCAGTCGCTGGGCATCGAGCCGAATTGAACTTGGATGACAGATACGCGTACGTCATTCCATGCGGCTTCACCTGCATGCCAGAGTTCATCAACCGTAGTGCGTGGCGAGTGGTGGCTTGCCAGTCTTTCGGCAACCCATGACCAGTTGTTCTCAATGGTTGACAGATCTGAAGAATGTGCTGGTCAGGACAACAGTCGAACACCCTTTATATCGAAGAAGGTCAGAACAGCACTACAACATGCGATCGTGCATTATCTTGTTGAAAGATGGCGTCACGCAGGCTTCGAAGATAGGGCGCAGCCACATGCCTTAACACGTCAGAAATGTAAAGATGGCTGTCCACATTACGGACTATGCAGACAAGATGTGCCCGGGATGTGTACCCAATGGCACCCCATACCATAACGCTAGGTGCTGGGCCTGTATGACGATGGCGAATGTAGATAAGTTAAAAGAAAGATTTTATATACATGGTAATATTAAAATCAGTGGCGGTCCTAGATTTTTGTCGGGGGGATATTTGCTTTTTTCGGGGGGAGATATGAAAGTATACGCTTACCCTTCACCTTTTTTTTTAATTTTGAAGATAAAATTATAAAACTTTTTTTTATAAATGCACTAACATCCCACGACATACTTTCTGGTTGAATTTTGTTTCGGCTTACTGTCATTCTTTAATTAGCACATCAATTAGCGTTTAGTTAAAAAAATAAAAAAATAAAATAGAAAATCTACGGAAATATGCCCGTATTTTGGCACAAATGTTGAAACAATACATCATAGAAAATAGAAATTTTGATGTAGGTGTTAGATCCTAGTGTATTACATTGCCACATTTATTAGCTTTAATAATCACTTTAAATTTCGCAAATTGATATAAATTAACCAAAGTTATGTTTCGTGTTGCACAATGTGCATCAAAATCACGTTCTTCAGAAATCGACTTTTAAGTCCAAGTGGACCATTAAATCACTAACACCTTAGCTCATAAAAATAGCTGTATTTAAAAAAGTTAAGGGAATTAAAGGAAAATGAGGATATCTACATAAAGACAAGAATTATATATATATATATATATATATATATATATATATATATATATATATATATATATATATATATATATATATATATATATATATATATATATATATATATATATATATCGATAATAAAGTGCTATTAAATTATTAAGCTTTGTTTTTACTTTTTGAAACTGCTTTAGTTTAGTTCAAGAAATGTTGCGTCAATGTAGTTTGTCTTGTTATGGGATAAGTTTAAAAGTTGTAAAATATATCTTTGATGTTTTAAAAGTAGTAATAAAATATTTCTCATGAAAATAATGTTGCTGGATCAATTGGTATACGAATTCGTATATATACGAACGATACTTATGCAGGGCTGAGCAGGACCTTCAGAAAAAGTATGAAATATGCTGAAACAGCGAAGGTTGCAAAAAGTTGCAGCTGATTTTCACAGAACAGTTGCATAATAGTATATGCTTTCGAAATAACTCCTCCAGAGCGTGTAGGAACGTGTAGGTTTTTTTATAGGCTTAAAGAAATGAAGGAAAACAAAAAAAAAAGTTATATCTATATTTTGCGCTTTATAGTATGATTTTGGCTATGTTTTTACGAAATGTATTTATGTCAGAAATAAGCTGATGTTACATATATTGAAAATACGTGAGACATATAATTATAAATATCCACAAAAATTTTGGAAAAAATATTGAAATTTTAGTTAGAAAAAACAAGATTTCAATTAGAATGTGGAAGTCTTGTTTAAGATCAGTCTTTCCTTCTAGTTATACTGAATAAAATACATTTATTTACATGGCAAGATACTTCGGTTCATTGCCTATCAAAAAATAGTAGTTGGTATCGAAAAATATTATTCTCGGGTTTCGGGGTTTTTTCCGCCACGGCACCAGTGTGCGTCGTCGCGCTATTTATGCGGGCACTTGTCGTCCTGCAAACGAGCCAAGTTCCTGACTCAGGGTAAGTGACGTGGCTGTAAAATTCTGCAAGGCCGAGAGGTCAACATGTCTGTCCTCTCGAGCGTTAGTGACCCGGGGCCGCTAAGATCCTGCATGGCGTTCAGTATGGCTCTCCTGAACCATATTCGCTTTCTCCAATTCCCAATTTCTTCCCATTCTCCAATTCCATATTCGCTTGACAGTCATAGCATCCCGACCAACGAGAGCGAGCAGTAATGTCGAGGAACGATAAACCACATTCCCGATAGGCCATGATCCTGTCACGGTCGTATTTCGATTTGTGCTGGTAGGGGATTCTCCTTCTCACACGGGGCATAACACGACCTTTCCATAAACAAACAACGTTCCAATGCGATTTCCGAATGAGAAACCCGCTGTGCAATCTTCCCTTTTATACAGAATGTAGATGGCGTTACTCATATCTGCTTTGTGCACAAGCGCTGCAATGCTAATCATTTGCACATCCCAGCACGTAGTACCTTTCATGCGAATTTGACGTTTGTTGCATGCCGCCTTCATGGTGTAGCAATTTTAATGGCCAGCATTGTACATACATACTAACAATATTGATAATTTTCAGTTTAGAATTACGTGAAATATAAGTTAATTTGGTACTTCAAATAATTTTACATGTTGTCATCCGAAGAAGCGCTAAATATACAATTCAGCAATAAAATATTCTGCACTATATAAAGAAAGTTATGTGCTGCCCACATCAGATTATTTGTTATTCAATACTTATCTTTTTAAGTATGCTTTCCGAACCTTGAATCGAAGCTTTGTTAATCAACAGCACCAATAACACGTTTACAAAGCTAAGGATATTTTACACCTCAGTTTGAGCAAAAATTTTAAGCTTTCTAAATCTTGCTCACTTCTAAATCTTACAAAGATGCTTTTTCTAAATTCAACACAGATCGTCTATTGTGTTGAAAGATAGCAATAACATTTGTAACAAAAGATATGTCACATAATATCCGCCCTGTATTTTAAAGAAAATTTATTGTAAAAATTTCTAAAGACTTTCTGCTTGAAAAATGCCAGGACGTTAAAGGAGCGTCGGCCTGCTACATTTGAAAGAGGACGATTCATTTATTTTCCGCTTTAACTGAAAACGAGTGCGTTTATTGTGTTTCTTCACCGATTGGAAATATTGTGTGAAATTTCTTTGGAGTTGAATAAAGAGCATATGAATCTGAACAATTTCAATGAAATATGAGCCTATTCACATAATTTTAGAATGTCGTAATTGTGACGTGGCAATTTTTCACATAAATACACTGCCACCACTTACCATAGTGTCCGCATTTGACTCAGAGATCGATTTAGTGACAGTTTAAAGATTAAGTACATTGCTTATATTATTTCAGAAACCAGAAGATTTTGTGGCCACTAACTTTTATTACATATGATTTTTGAAATAATTAAATAATTAACAAACATTACATATATTAAATAATCCCTCAACTTGACTTCAGGGCGTACTAAATTAGCCAATATTATATTTACCAAAAATTATGATTGATAAGATACACCTAAACTCGAACTTACGACTTATTGCTAGGGAATTTTCACACGCTCAGAACTTGTGGATATGCTTATCTATGCATTTAACTATATTAGTATTTACAATTGAAATTCTAAGACACAATACCTCCAACACTAATGTAAGGACATGCTTATCCTAAGTAACCACCTCCAACGTTCATATGTATAGGATGCCAGAGATAAGCGATGAGGGAAAACAGGACATACGGACCTCCCGGTTTCAGGAGAATTCCATCGAAGAGGATTAGGAGTCCATCAGGGGATTGCTTGTAATCATGGTTCGCTATAAGGATCTACTGTCCAAATGCAGTTGTCTCACTGATGGTTCGATGTTCTCGATGACCGATGCCGGTCGGTGTAGGATCCCGTTAAAACGGTACTGGTGTATGTACAAGCATCCTTTCTAATCGATGTCGGTTGAAATACTCAGATGAGTCGTGTTGCCTGCTGCGTAGAAGCCCTGGAAAACACCCGGACAGTGTATGGTCGTCTGGGTGTGGTGGCGTAGCCACTGTGATATCACCGGTTCAGATCACTAGTTCCAGCTCACACATTAGTTACGGCTTAGCTGTAGTATACAGAGTCCAAAGTGGTATCCCAGTACTACGCCGCCTTTCTCCAGAGCTATGTGACCCTGCGTGACGAAAAAAGGCGAACTCACCGCTGCTTCACATATCGCCATTGCTCAATGAGTGTTATCAATGATAGTCTGGTTTCACTCCAGTTCTATTGGCGGGGTGTTGCCCTAGGACGGCATTGATACATATTCATGCCTGGATCAGAGCTCTACTGGTGTAGCTGATGCTCAACAATAATGCCCAAGATTCTGTTTCCTGCGATAGTTGTCGGACTACCGCTACAGAAATTGCAGGGGATGCAGGTTTCCAGATTCCCGTTGAATGCAAAATATTTGGATCGGCTTCGATCCGCTGCTGGGGAAAGTGATGAATAATCCGACTCTTTCTCGCGATATATAAAATAGGATCTGGGTTAAAATTTGACAGCCCTTAACTTTTTGTAGAAGGATGAACAAAATGGATCGCAAAGTTTTCTCGTCCATTCAGTTGTTGTAGCACTTGTGCGCGAAATGGGTGGGACGACTGCCCGAACTATTCATTGATTTACGGGATAACGCTCCTTTTGAATGTATACATATTATTCCCTATGACCTGCGTGTTCCCAACTGCCAGGAGGTCTCGTCTAAACCTCGGAGTGACTTAACACTTGACAGGAGTCATAATTTTCAAGAGATTTGTCGTTTCAATTTTGACATTAACTCCAACATCTCGTTGTTAAATTTTATGACATCTCTCTCATGTTGTTCATTCCTTGGCACCGAACTGTTCCTTCGTATCTGTGAAGAGGCATCGTGCTAGCAACTAAAATCTATACCGTACACTGACTTACTTTGAGCTATTACTCCCCACTTATTTATCCCGGCCGTCCAAATAGTTTCTCAAGTCCAAGGATGAATCGGACGGTCTGTGTCTTCAACACTCCCCCCTTATTTATGGCTCGACTCCGGTGAGCATAAACAGTGTTTGCACATCGTATAAACATTGTGTTATGCTTCATAACGCAATTTCGTTATACTATAACTTCGATATAGTAAAACTTTCAATAGTTATAGTATACTGTAGCTTATTCGTTATAGTATAACTTTGTAAAAACGAATAATTAATCTAGAAAAGAAATTTCCTACTAAATACTTTTGTTTCTTACTATTTAAAATTATATTTTAGAATTTGTTTTAAGATATTGCGAGTAAAGTTAAGCAAAGTGAAGCAAAATATCACTCAAACAAAAACTTTTTATGGTTTTCGAAAAAAAATATGGGTCAAAACATAAACATATTGAATTTTTTTTTTCATATTCATAAATAATACCCTATTTCCGAGAAAAGAAGTATATAACGCTTCCATTTTTATCTATTACGTTCGGAGATATAAGCGTCCACAGTGTTTACATATTTTGTAACACGCCGATTTCAGCCAAACGCCCATACCATAGACTTTCTTCAAAAGAAAAAGAGGTGGATTTTCAGCACATAAGAAGGTTCCACAAACACATAACTGTAACATCTACACTTAACGATCTTTTTATCGCAAAGAAACTGTAACATCCACAACAAAATAGATATTGCGCAAAATCCTTCCTGTATTATTAAGACAATTTATTGTTGATAGTTAATTCTAATGTCTTCCATGACTCGCAGACTGTCCTTCTTGCGTGATATATGGCAGAAAGATAAAAGGGCAATGGGCTTGTCGCAACCTATCATGATGATGAGTTGAGTTGAGTTGTCTGAGTCAGACTTCTTTGTTTTGCAAAAGTTTTACAGAAGCGCAGCGAGTAAATAAGCTTCTTTAGAGTCAATGACGGTGGTTAGGGAATTTTTTCATTTCAGCTAAGAGTACGAACTAGTATATAAAGCGTATGCTCATATAAAACAATTTTCGCTGAAGAAGTTGATTTGTAATTTTTATACATATTACATATGAATTTGTTGCTTACGCATTTTATGCAAATTACTACCATTTAAGCCTGTCAAATGCAGGGAAAGTAACATAAAACATTAAGATGAAACTTAAGTTTTATTTTGTCTAACAATGTATAGCATTTAGCGTTGAAAATAGTTGTCTTAATCAAAAGTTTGCTCAATAATGGTCTGTGGTCAATACTGTAAGTCTGAAACAATTCAGTCTTCTATGCCACCACGGGAATTCTGATAAGTCTGATTTCTATCCCTCTCATCATTTTCTACACATCAATCCAAGGTGTCACATCGGCGGTGAGTCGGAACGAAAGTGAAACCGAAACCGATCTCACAACCGACATGCATTGAAGATCGAAGACTCGTAAAGTGTACATTGCTAGAACCTTATACAACATTCGAATAAAATCACTCATAACCCAGGAGTACTTACGGTCTGGAGACAACAGTCCACAGATGGGTAGAAAATAAAGACAAAACAGGGTGTGCAAAAATTTAACATTCGTATTTATTTATAATGTAAACCATTTAAAATTGATAATATATTCCAAACAATTGTAGTATTCAACATATAATTCAAATTTGATACCATCAGAAATTATTTCTATTTTTATATCACTAGAGAACAACATATTATGTAATTAATCATTTTCTAATGTTATTATAATCAAACACTATGAATCCTTAATTAATTAATTACTTATTTCTATAAACACAATATAAAGGATTCCACAAAAGTTTCATTATTCTTAAGTGCCTTATATTTAACTTAAAGTTCCACTGTTATAGATTTAATTTCGATATAATTTTACCTCACAGTTCTGCGTAAAATCAAACCTCTTTATTTTCAGAAACATCAGATCTTAACTATTCTGCAAATATATCCGAAAGGAGAATAATGTCACATCGGAACAGAAGGTTCAACAGTTCAAAGGACCACCCGGGACCACACCCAAATCGCGCGGTCTTCGGTCAAAAATCACATTACCTAAAATAGAAAAACAAATATTAAAATTTTGAATAAATTGCAGATCCCTGTAAGATTCTTCCACTGGTATCTTTCAGGATTAGATTTTGGGGAAATCAATAATCCTCAGCAGTAAGGGGCCACTGGCCCTACTCCCTTTGTTCCATTTTCCTCCTCCGGATCTCCTTCCATCCGAACTTTACAAGTTCAACACTCAAAAGCCCCCGGAGAAAGCCGCGCGCTCCCAACAACAGCCAAGAAGCTCTCCCATTGGCTGAGAGCGGAGCAAAAAGTTCGCTTTCGAACAGACGGGGCAGGCGCCACGAAAAGCAACAGCAGAAACATTAAATCCACATCTCAAACGAAACTAGACTTTTGCATGTAAATCAATCTAAACAAGGCTTAACACAATGCAGGCGTTGAAAGAGAGAGTTTTTCAAGCCGCGTTTTCACAAACTGTCGAATCGAACATTCAGGCGATACGACAAAGGTATCTACCGCAGACGATGCTATAAATATATAAATTTAGAAAGATTCCATCTTCTCACTCACTTGCGGTTTCTCCAAAATTTCGCAACATCCCGATAATGATTCATGCTGAGCTCTAGAGTTTTATATCATTCGTTTTCTAATGAAATGTCACGTATGAAATGATTTTTTTTATTTATCATTATTGAAAGACATGATTTTTTATGTTTCTTCAAAAATTCATTCGAAAATTCAGAGAGGTCTCACGAACATTCGATTGCGTTTGAAATCAATAAAATTCCAGAGTTTACTGATTGCAATAATCGTGCCAAGTTATTTTTGAGCCGCTTCATTTAGTTCGTGAGCTTTCATTTCCACAGATATACAAATACAAACTAACGTACACACTACCATATATGGACACATACTAACATACATCCACACACTGACACAGACACACAGAGAGAGAGAGAGAGTGAGAGAAAGAGAAAGAGAGAGAGAGTGAGAGAAAGAGAAAGAGAGAGAGAGAGAGGCAGAGAGGGGGAGAGATTGCATTTAAAATCGATAAAATTCCAGAATTCACTGATTGGAATAACCGTGACAAGTTATTTTTGAGCCGCTTCAATAGTTCGTGAGCTTTTATTTCCACAGACTTAAAAATACACACTAACATACACACTAACATATATAGACACAAACTAACAAACAGCCACACACAGACACACAGACATACAAAGAAAGAAAGAGGGAGAGATTGCATTTAAAATCAATAAAATTCCAAAATTCACTGATTGCGATAATCGTGTCAAGTTATTTTTGAACTACTTCACTAGTTCGTCAGCTTTCATTTCCACATACTTACAAATGCACACTAACATACACACTAACATATATAGACACATACTAACATACATTCACACACAGGCATAGACACATAGACACACACACACACAGAGTGAGAGAGAGAGATTACGTTTAAAATCAATAAAATTCCAGAATTCACTGATTGCGATAATCATGCCAAGTTATTTTTGAACCGCTTCATTAGTTCCTGAGCTTTCATTTCCACAGATTTACAAATACACACCAACATACACACTTACATATAAAGACACATACTAACATATATCCAGACACACACAGACACAGAGACATCCACACACAGGCACAGACACACACACACACACAGAGAGAGAGAGAGAGAGATCACCTCAAAAACGTTCGATTCAAGATCAGGGATGATTGAAACGTGCTTTTCCGTCAAAAGCTCAAATTCGAATTTTTGACCCCATCACAGTACTTTCCTTATATATTATACTGTGTATATAAGGAAAGAAATATAGATTTGAGTTTCAAATATTAGTATTATTGCTTACGTATTCCAAAGCATATAGAATTAAATTGGAATTCTTAACAATATTTTTATTCATTCAGAGTATAATATGGAAATCAAAAGTACTTGACAGATCGGCACGTTATACTCAAAACGCATCTCAATTTATCATGAAACCTTTTAATTTTGAAGGAAGAAAATAAAAATGTACTCTTTATTGAAAAATCAATCACTGCAAAATGTTTGACGTATGCGTGAAAAGAAAACGATAAAAATATCATTCTGTGCCCTCACTAATCTTTAAAAAGCCGTCTTTTATCGATCACGACACAAATTATGTCTGGGTTGTGAATCCTCTATTCAGTGATGCTATTTTGAAAATTACTGCAAACACTTAAACATTGCAAAAATTTCATGTGGCTGGTGAATTATTTTCTCTACAAATTTGAGTCGAATTATTTCTTTAAATAGTATTTATAGGTATTGAAATTGTATTTAAATAGTTTCATTTTTCATTTGGTGAATGGCGCGTTTTAAATGATGCCAACTCTGCAAAAGTTCTTCTTATCTCTATGGTAGAAAGCTTCAGTTAGTAAAATTCAGATAGATTTACCCTGAAGACGGAGGCTACCTTCAGCTTTCAAAACTGTATAATACTTTTAATCAACTGCTTTTACTGTTACTAACTATTATATTTTGTTTGTTTTTTATGTGCTTAAAATTGATCTTACAAACATTTTTACGGTATAATGGTTACTCTTAATTTTCTTCTTAACATATCTCTTACACAAGAAATACTCTAACATACGGATTTTTAAATTAAATTTTAATTCAAACCCATGAAAGAACACTACAGCTACATAGCACATGCTGGTTCTGGTTTTCATAACAATGTCCACTGTTGCCACTCGCGTAATTCCACAAAAGTATGTGGTTACCAAATATTCTTTTCCAGTTAAAAATATTACAATATCTCCTTTGGCCAACGGCCTACCGTGCTGATCACACCGGTTCTCGTTAGATCACCGAAGTCAAGCAGCATCGGGCGCGGTTAGTACTTGGGTGGGTGACCACCTGGGAACACCGCGTGCTGCTGGCACATTTCAGGCGCGGTAACCCGGTGGTTTTCGCGCTGGATTTGCACTCTGCCACAACTGTCGCCATGTTCATGCGGAGTACGATCACGTTAAACATGTGGGTCCGTAAGTCCTTCCGAGAGGTTGGTGGTAGGGGAAGGAGGGTACGGTCCCTGTGGATGCCTCTCCCACTGGGTTCCAGTCTAAATTGGGTGGCACTTCCCGGCCGTCCAAACGGTTTCCTTACACCTTTCTGATAGGTCGGACGGTCTGGGTCGCAACAACAACAATATCTCCTTCTTAAAAGGACGCAAAAATTCCCATATATATTTGAAAAATACCATATATATTTGAAAAATAAATATGGTAACCTTATTACGTCAATTCTCACATTAAGTTTTAAATTTCAAACGTTCAATTTGTCAGCTGTTAACACTTTACAATATAATTAAAAAGGGTTTCTGGTTTTGTTTATTCATTCTGTCTGTCTGTCTGTCTGTCCGTTAGCACGATAACTGTCGTAAAAATGACTTTATCAAAAAGAAATTTTGAATGTTGTTCAGACGGTCTGTGGGACCTAAGGAAATATAAATGAATGATATCACTTATAATTAGTTTTGGATTGAACCCGGGTTTAAAAAATTAAATACATGGAACCCTGTGGGACCTGTGAATTTTTCAAACAATTTTTAAGCGGATTTAAAATTCACAAATTGCTTCGAAAGTTAAAAGAAATATTCAAATTATCCCATAAAATATATAAAAAAAATTCAGCAAAATATATTCAGTAGTGTTTTAAATAAAAATTAAAGTAACAATTACATCCTTTACATGAAGAGATCGCGCGATAACTATATGAAGAGATCACGTGACCCACTTCAAAATAAAATATGGCGTCCATCTTGTTGTTGTGGAGACCCAGACCGTCTGACCTACCAGAAAGGTGTAAGGTAACTGTTTGGACGGGCGGGAAGTGCCACCCAATTTAGACGGCATCCATCTTGTGTCAAAATCGTGATTTTTAACGTTCTTTTTAATTCATATTTAGTGTTGTATCCGTCATAAAACCGCTTTATTTTTACTTAAATTCTGTGCATCTACATACTAAAACAACGCAATTACAATATAGTTGAGTTTAAATGATCATCCAACTTTGATTATTTCCACAACGAAGCCTACTTTTCACTTATGGAGGATGTAAATACCAAAAGATGTAGAATGAGTTGCATAAGATTTGCTGCATTTATTTAATGCAAAATTATTTAGCCCATGGAATCTGCAATATAGTTGATATGAATGAAACATTCATTCATTTTGCACAGAGTTCTGAGCATAAAGTTAAATTACTTGTACCTCCATGATTTTAAGTTTTAAATAAAATTAAATAATTTAGTATTTTGATGAATGAAATGAATGGAAAAATTTTTATGAATGAAATGCTGCTTTTATTTAAAGAGCCAGCCAATTTATATTTAGATGACGTCATTTGAAGAAGTTCATTTGTTTTCGATGTTCTCAAATATAATAAATTATTGTAGTATTATGATCATTTTAAAAATATTACCGAGGATTATGTCGCATTTAAGAGAAGATGTTTAAACCAGGCAATGTATATTTCAATGCCGTCGTTTGAATGAAGTTCATTTTTTTTATGAAGTTTTATGTTTTGAAATATAATGAATTAACGTAATATTGTGATAATTTTTAAAATATTACCTAGGAATGTATCGCATTTTAGAGATGTTTAAATAAAATTACATTGAAGTTGGAAAGTGTTTCATAATCGATGCTTTATGCATTATTCATCTTTCTTGGGTTTCTTTTTTTGTTGTTGTTGTTGCTGTTTCGAGAGTGTCCTGTCGAGTTGGAATTTCGACCGTACTGTCTTCACCATGTTCACCCGCTGCAGGAATAAGAGTACATTAACTGCTTCCAAATTTTGTTGTCAATATCCCTAAATCTTCTGCTATACTATCAGATACTGCATATAGCTTGTACTCCGGCTTCTGTGATGGCGTTTCACTCACATACACAACTGGTACTGGATCATCTTCTAATTTAGAGCCAGAGTCTTCACACCCTCCAACATTGGTTTGGAATACCATTGGTTTGGAATTCCATAAAAGCAGGGCACAGCTGATTAAAATGGGCTAAAAACTTCTTGGAATTAATTTTAACAATCCATGTCTTTTAGTACCCTTTGGCTTGGAAAATGCACCTTTTACGCATTAGTTTAAATCTAGTCGGTTTCAATAATTTTTGGGTATCAAATCCTTATTTATCTACAATTTATATTTATCTACAATTTATATTTATCTACAATTTATTCATACCACAAATTAATTGACACTACAGTTCAGCTTTCTCAAACTAATCTCCCTATGAAAATCACAACTATGCTGCATACACATGTTTCGAAGATAACGTTATTTTCCCCTTCACGGCATTAATCCATGGGCACCACTCTAGTGGAAGACGGGCTACAGAGAGGTCCCGCATTCCAAATAATTTTATTTTAAAGGAGAAGATATGAAAATTTTTTAAAGAAGGGGAAATTAAATATGCAGATGAGCCCTTGAAAAATGTCTGTGCCCACAATTTGTATGGGCCGCCAATTCCCCATCTTTAGTGCAATAACGACCAACATTCCCGAAATCAAAAAGTCAAAAAAAAAGCCCATCTCGCTAAATATTAACATTAAAATACTCAGCTGTTTATATTTCCAACGAATTAAAGTAAAGGAATTTCATTAAAAAATTTTGTTATAAAATATTTCAATAGATTACTTTACGAAAATCAATAGATTATTATTCAGCGCCTTTAAAGTAATCATATATCGTCTCATCATACTGTTAAAAAAAATGCAATAAATTTTAACCGATAATTGAGTTTGAATCTGTTATAGTTCCGCAGCTATCACCGTTCTTTGAATGAAAACCTTTGAAGTATGACGGCGACTAAAAAGTATTTTGCATAATGCCCCGAGGCTTGAATAGCTTTTAAAAATATTGAGGTTACAAAAAACCTCTCTTAGTATGCGGAATTTTTTCATAGCTTTGAACACGTTTTTATCAGCTTCAATTTTCCTCGTTATGTGGATGAAGTGTTGTGCTTAAGTTACCTTTTTTTAGGAGACAAATCTTTTTTGAATATTAGATTTTTTCTGGACATCTTACATAATAAAGAAGATGTTTATCTGTGAATGTGTGTGTGTGTGTGCCTTTTGTAATGGATAATCTAATCGTCGAATAGCCGAATAATTCGGAGCAGAGTTAATCGAACTTTCAATACGACAGACTTCATATAGTTTTTTATTTGAATTTGTTTAAAGTTTATGATATTTTAAAGCTCGAAACACCCATTTTCCGCCATTTCGTAAAAACATTTTTATCCATCGCAGCTGCTGCAGACGAGCTTTCCCATACTCGCATTCCAGACTGACCAGATGTATCGGCGCATGCGTGACGAATTGCAGCGGAATTATTTAGGGCATATTAAAAACGTATCTGTGTTATTTAAGTAGCGGACGCTTATTTAGGACTCGGATACATTTTTAGTAAAACATAAATAAACTGTGTCAAGAAGGTAAAGGGTATAGGGACACAAGGTCCGAGTACTAGAAGCTATTGAAAATTTAAAAAAAGAAAAATACAAGCTATAAAATCCACTCGTTCTTCTCATACACTCACATTCCAAACGGTTTAGATCCATTTATATCGCAATGACTGGATTCGAGCTTAATATAAGTTCAAAATGCAGAATGTTCACATAAGTGGGTTTCAAACAGGGCATATATAATCTTCAAATGCAAACGAGTGTGAATTCAGAGTGCTAGAAGAGAGCCTTGGGAAATATTTCGTGCTCACAGCAATTTGAAATTTACTTTAAACTAGCTACGGTGCCAGCCAGTATTTAGGGGTTACAATTTTGGCTGCCACTTTTTAGCCACTTTTTAGTATCACATTTTTTCAGCCACCAGTAACGATAAACACGGATAATCGTCGACCGTAGCACATAATAGTCCACGTCTGTTAAACGCGTTTATTAAAACACGTCGAATATCCACCCCCAATTTGAAGCAGAATGACGTCACTATCCGTCACGAAATCTCTAGAAAGCTCTAGGCGAAAATAACTTCACACCTCCATTATAAAAACGAAAAATTTATTTTATGAACTTACGAAAAAATTCCTCATATAATGTGTACTTGAGTCGAAATTGGGATTGCAAAAATTATATCCACTTATCTTTATTTTACTGCCATAAAAATCTAATGAATAAAGATAAATACGAGTGTATAACGCTTGGTTTAGCGACAAGTTGACGGCGAACTTAAAGAAATATCACCTATTTGGCGAATCACCTTTTGAAAATGTCGCAAAAGGAAGAAAATTTAGCTAAATGGGTAAGTATGACGTTTATATAATGAAAATGACGCCAAATTGATAAAAATTCAATATCTTGGAAAAATACAGCTAAATTTCTTTAAAAATCTGTCGCTTTGCTGGAATTTACACTCTTGATATAGAGAAAATCATGTACTGCCTATATCAGATTTTTTACAGTTGGAACGCCAACCCAATGATTGCTGGTTTTAATCCAGTCAGTAACACCTGCAATTTTCGTATAACTACCTTCGAAGAATGCGGGTAATATCGTTTATTTCAAACAACATTTAATGCAAAATTCTATAAAAGTATATTTCATCTTCAGATCCATAAAATATAAGAAGCTCGAAAAAAAAATCTGCTCGAAAATGATTCCAATAAATTGAAACTTGGCGAAAAGATTTAGAAGGGGCGTTTTAAAATTTATACTTATAGTCTGGGGTTTTACAGAGTAGCCCCTGCATCTGAGTATAGAACGTGAAGTCATGGTCGATAAAATAGATTTAGCTGTGGGAGTAAAAACGTATCAACTTTCCATTTCATAAATTTGTTCTAAAATGCCTATTTCTTTATAATTTAAAACATTTGATGTATAACTTTTTGTACATAATAACAAATTTAGGTTTCGTTTCATCTTCTTATTTCGTTATTATTTTATTTTTACCACTCTACAACAAAGTTGAAAAGTGTTTATGACTTTGTTAACACTTTACAGCAAAGTTGAAAAATGTTTATGACATTGTTCATTCTGTCTGTCTGTCTGTCTGTCCGTTAGCATGATAACTGCCGTAAAAATGACTTTATCAAAATGAAATTTCATTATGTTGTTCAGACGGTCTGTGGGACTTATGGGAATATAAATGATCAATATCACCCAATTAGTTTTGGATTGAACCCGGGTTGAAAAAATGAAATGCATTGACCCCTATGGGACCTAATTTTTCAAACATTTTTAAGAGGATTTAAAATTCACAAATTGCTTCGACAGTTTTAGGAAATATTCAAATTATCCCATAAAATATATAAAAAAAAATTTCAGCAAAATATATTCAGTAGTTTTTTAAATGAAAATTAAAATAATATTTATATGAAGAGATCACGTGACCATTATATGAAGAGATCGCGTGACCCACTTCAAAATAAAATATGTCATCCATCTTGTGTCAAAATCGTGATTTTTAAAGTTCTTTCAAATTCATATTTATATTGTATCCGTCTTAAATCCGTCTTATATTTGCTTAAATTCTGTGCGCCTACATACTGAAACAAAGCGATTACGATATACTTGAGTTTAAATGATCATCCAACTTTGATTATTTCTACAACGAAGCCTACTTTTCACTTATGGAAAATGTAAATACCAAAAGATGTAAAATGAGTTGTATAAGAATTGCTGCATTTCTTTAACGCAAAATTATTTAGCTCATGGAGTCTGTAATATAGCTGATATGAATGAAACATTCTTTGACACAGAGACGCAAACTATTTTTTCGATGAAGTTTTAAGCATAGAGTTAAATTACTTGTACCTCCATGGTTTTAAGTTTTTAAATAAAATCAATTATTATAGTATTGTTTATGATGAATGAAATGAATGGAAAAAAATTATGAATGAAATGCTGCTTTTATAGAGAGAGCCAGGCGTGTTATATTTCGATGACGTCATTTGAATAATTTTCATTTGTTTTCGATGAAGTTTTCAAATATAATTAATTATTGTAGTATTGTGATAATTTTAAAAATATTACCGAGGAATGTATCGCATTTTAGAGATGTTTAAACCAGGCAATTTATATTTCAATGCCGTCATTTGAATGAAGTTCATATTTTTCGATGTCGTTTTAAGTTTTCAAATATAATAAGTTAATTTAGTATTGTGATAATTTTAAAAATATTACTAAGGAAAGTATCGCATTTTACAGATGTTTAAATAAAATTGTATTTCAGTTGGAAAGTGTTTCATAATCAATGCTTTATGCATGATTCATCTTTCTTGCTTTAACTGATTTAGAATTGCTTCCTTCATTCCTTTTAAAAAGCTCAAATACTGCATTTTCAGCTAAACAGACGCCGAATTTCAACTCTGAATTTCAGCCAATCAGATAGCAGTTAGACAAATTTTATAATGACATGAAATGTAGACTAATTTAGGACCATTAAAATAGTTTTTATGCCAAATATCTAGTTCTTTTGGGTTTCAAGACATTTAAATTTGCGTGAACATCAAAATTCTTCAAATTTGAAGATCGCCATGTTGAAAAAAAGGACGCACCAGAAAAACAAGCTAGTTGAAAAAGTTTTAAAAATTGCTTTTTATCTGCTGAAATATGTAGGAACATTTGCGCAAAATATAAGAATTTTAAAAACTGGTCATGCAACCGAATATTATTTAAGGTGATTTCATATGGAATGACCCAAGAGTTTTATCTCCTTCTTTTTAACTCCATGATACAGACGATGGTTTCACCGAAAATTTGTTTGAGGAAATGATATCATGTTGCTTTTACTTGCGACAAACCTAACTTGATAACAGAGAGGCACAGGAAACACTGTAAGCCTCCTATAAGGACTATATTCCAATTTTTTTAACATTATAAATAGCTAAAATCTAAATTATTTTGCCCAAATCCGATGCTGTCACTTTAAATTAAATCAATCAAATTCTAAAACTATATTTCAAATTCTAAACATATTTCAATTAAATATATTCTATCATTTTCAAAACCAATCGTCGTTCAAAACGTGAATTCTGTTGTCATTATTTGGCGAATCTATTATTCTATGTCAACCATATTTTAACCATATATTTTTTTTTACTTTCCCTGCAATATATGGTAATATATATGGAAAGTATTGGAATCATGCCGAAAATCGCAGCTCGAGTTTTCGACGGATTTACACGTTTCGAGACCTCTAGAATACGAAAATACAATTTTTAACGTGACGTCTGTGTGTGTGTCTGTCAGTATGTGTCTCTGTCTGTGTGTCTATTTGTCTGTCTGTGTGTCTGTGCAATGTATGTGTTCACTCTAACTAAAAACTAATGGACCGAATTTCATAAAATTTGGTAGGTAAATCACGTGGGTGAGACCCTGGTGCTGATTAGTTTTTGGTAGGATTCGTAAAAACAGGACCCGCCTGTTTTTGCGGAATGGTCCGTAAAAATTTAATGTATCCACTCTAGCTAAAATACTAATTGACCAAATTTCATAAAATTTGGTAGATAAGTTACTTGTAGGATACTTTGGTGCTGATTAAATTTTGGTACGATTCGGAAAAAAATAACATGCCTTTTTTTGCAAAATGGTCCGAAAAAATCGTCAAAACCTAAATTAAAAAACTACGTAAGCTCAAATATATCCATTAAATGCTTGTTTTATACGTAATTTTTAACGAAGAAAAGAATAAGACCAGCCCCATTCCAGTAAGACTAGCTGTTCTCGAGATATTTTAGTTTTCTCTTTTTTTCTCTACGCCACCTTTGAAAATGTGTCCAGTTACCAAATGAGAACTAAGATTGAATTAAAAGTGAATTAAATTTAATTAAAATAAAGAGAACGTGTGTATAAGTCTGCGGGGAAAGTCATGTGCTGCCCACATCAGATTTTTTTATTTTAAATACTCTTCTAAATACTTTTCTTTAATACAGGTTGTAAAATTCGTACCAGGATGGTTACTAAAAGATTTCTGACCGTAAAAGCCTCTCATATTCGCATTTTCCTTCA
This sequence comes from Amaurobius ferox, assembly GCA_951213105.1. Taxonomy (NCBI): domain Eukaryota; kingdom Metazoa; phylum Arthropoda; class Arachnida; order Araneae; family Amaurobiidae; genus Amaurobius; species Amaurobius ferox. The sequence continues at coordinate 77,172,898 of OX578152.1, read as the reverse complement.
TGGAGATTTTTTAAACCTCCTTAAATTTCGCAACATAGTTTAATCTAGCAATCGTAAGCGTATAATTTCTCCAAATGTGCTTACGAACTAATAAATCTAAGTAACAAGGCTACCCTAGCTTCCACAATGTATTCAAGTTAGTTTTATCGCAAGTATTGTAACACAATTAAACTAAATATGTTAATACCGCAGACGATTTTTATTTAATTTATCCTATTTAAATAACAAAGAAATGGATATAAAAATAAATTTTATAAGTGAGCGTTATTGTAGTTCTGGTTAGATTATATCAATTACTGCTTTAGAATATAAGATTACAGGAATTATTGATATTTTCAGTTTCTTAATTCAAATGTTTTATTTTAGCAAAAAAATGTTATATTGTGTTTAGGAGATTATTGAAACAGGATGAAAATGGTACAGGTATGTCTTTTAATACCATTTAAGGGTTTTCATTTTGGCAGTATATCCATCAAATTTCATATTTCTTCTGTGGCGCTAAGATAAAGAAGAAGTGAAGTTTAAGTTAAACTTATAATTGACATTAATTATTATTAAGCATTAAAGACATGGCCGTTGATACTCATAAAGTGGAATTAACATTAAACGTACATTGCTCGTTGTTGTGCCGCTATAAACCCTCCAATTATTTTTACCTTTTGCGTAAGTCCTGAAAAGAATTATTTATTTATATAATGCTAAATTGATCACATCATTTAAACTTAAACAATACCATTTATTAACAACATCAGTTTATCAATAACATCAATTTTCATTAATTATTTTTAGAGAGGGGACATATGCCACCAGAATTATTAGATTTACGATAGTGTCTAGAACCTGTGATAATCTGAGCACATACCTTCCAGTTTAGTCTTGGGCTTATCATCTCTCAAAGTCTTGCATCAGTCTTAGTGCTGACGTACGGCCATAACTCTGTGGTGTGTGGCTCCTACTCGTACTTTTAATGCACTCGCACATAGATCACCTCTACGGGACACTCTACGAATCTGTTAGGTTTTTCATTTTTCTCTTCTCGTGCTCTAGTCAAAATCGTGATCGTTTCTCTTTTCATGTCTGATCTCCATCTCTGCTTCTCGTTGTCTACATCTCTGATTTCGTCTACAACTCATCTCGTTCCCTCTTAGGCTGTGGTTCCTTCGGTGGGGTGGGGGTAGCTCCGCCCTTCTTCTCCTTGGCGCTCATTGGTTCTTCTCAACCCAATGGCATCATTTCACATCTAGCAAGGCCCCTCTCAGCCCCTCTGGTCTGGCACCCCTAAATTTATAGTATTTTTGACCTTAAAGTTCACGTTGTCATAAACCGCGGCGCCAGCCAGACTATAGCTTTGTTTGCCGTTCTAGGCACCATAAATACTTAAATAAAAGTGTCTCATGTGAGAACAATTTCTGGTCTCACATCTTCCAAATTTGTTTAAAATCATTTTTTATTCTTCATCTGACAGAGAAGGTAATTTTGTATTGCGAGAACAAATATTCTTATACTTAGGGTACTAAAGGGTAATAAAGTTTTTTAGGGTAATAAAGTTAAATATTTCAGTAGAATGTTTTGAAGAACGTCGTCTTTTGGAATACTATATAGGTATATGCACATATGTTAAATCACGAGAAACGCCAGGTATATCTGCTAGTTACTATTTAAAAGCTTAACCAGTTCTATGATTAATGTGTGAAATGGAATTTACATAATTTGTGGCAAGAACTGTTGCTAAAAATGCATTACACTAAAAGAAAACGCAGCAGACGTATCAAAATGGGATATTACTGTATTTATTTACAACGTATTGCTACCAACATGAAAATTGAGTTTACTAGAAGCTCTTTTGAGAGCCAGAAGGGGTAAGACACCGTACAGGCATTCATTCCTATGACGTGAATCTAGGGTTGCCGTATTAGGACTGGCTCAGAGTTACCGGATTTGGCAATTTGTCGTCAATTTGGCGACTTTTGGTGGAGTTTAGAATATTCGAGAACCTTCTCGAAATAACGAATATCCTACGAGATACGAACATCTTCTGGAAATTTTTATTGAGAGTATATAAAAGGAGTCATTTCTCCGTTAGAGCAGTTAACGTGATACGAGCTACATTGAATTATGAGATATGTCAGTATTTTGAAAATAGTATCGGCCGTTTTATCAAATTAGCTGAGTATTTAATTGCTATTATACTGTACCTGGTAGTTGTTTAGTTATCTTGTAATACAGTTATCGATTTATTTACTGTATATTTTTCCTGTTTACGCTGTGTATGTAAATAAACGTGCAAGTTATCCAGAAATTTAGACTCATTCTTATATCTTGAAAGTACATCCACAACCATGATTCCACAACATACGCCATAACTGTATTTAGCTATAAAACAATGTAATAATTTTTCATTGACGTACATACTAAGAAGAAAATCTGTGATGCCATAAGTCGAAATGGATTTTCGTGAATAACTTGTTATAAAATAAAACTTCAATAGCGTATTTTTATGAAAAGGTTCAATGGGGACTCTTAATCCTTATTACTTTCCTTGCAATACATGATAATGTAAAGGGAAAGTATCGGAATCATGCCGAAAATCGCAACTCGAGTTTTCGACGTATCTATACATTTCGAGACCTCTAGAATACGAAAACTCTATTTTTATTGTGACGTCTGTATGTGTGTCTGTCTGTCTATCTGTTTGTGTGTGTCTGTGTGTCTGTCTGTCTGTGCAGATTTTGTATCCACTCTAACTAAAAAACTAATGGACCGAATTTCACAAACTTTGGTAGGTAAGTAGCGTGTGGGCGAATCTATCTGGTGCCGATTAGTTTTGGGTTCGATTCGGGATAAAAGAACTCGCCTTTTTTTTAGAAATGGCCCGCAAAAGCTTGTATCCACTCTAGTTGAAATACTAATAGACCAAATGTCACAAAATTCGGTAGATAAGTCACTTGTGTGTCACTCTGGTGCTGATTAGATTTTGGTAGGCTTCGGAAAAAGTAATGTGCCTTTTTTTGCAAAATGGCCAGCAAAAATCGCCAAAATATAAAATAAAAAACTATGTATGCTCAAATATATACATTAAATGCTTGTTTAATACGTAATTTTTAAAAGAAAATAATAAAAACAACCCCATTACACTAGGACTAGCCTTTCTCGATATATTTTAGTTTTTTCATATTTTCTCTACGGCACCTTTGAAAATAAGTCCAGTTATTAAAAGAGACGAAAATTGAAGTAAAAGTGAATTAAATTTAATTAAAATGAAGACAACGTGGATATAAGTCTGCAGGGAAAGTCATGTGCTGCTCACATCAGATTTTTTTTTTTACTTTCTCTGCAATACATAGTAATATATAGGGGAAAGTATTGGAATTATGTCGAAAATCGCAACTCTAGTTTTCGACGGATCTACATGTTTTGGGACCTCTAGAACACGAAAAACTATTTTTAGCGTAACGTCTGGGTGTATGCCTGTGTGTCTGTCTGTATTTGTGTCTAGGTGTGGGTGTGTGTCTGTGCAATGTATATAACCACTCTAACTCAAAAACTAATTGTCCAAATTTCGTAAAATTTAGTAGGTAAGTTACTTGTGAGTGACCCTGGTGCTGATTAGATTTTGGTATGATTCGGAAGAAAAGAACCTGCTGTTTTTTCGAAATAGCGCGCAAAAATCCTCAAAATCAGAAATGACTATGTATGCTGAAATGCATTAATTAAATGCTTATTTTTCATGTAATGTTTGACGATAAAAAGAATACGACCAACCCCATTACTCTAGAACTAGCTTTACTCCATATATTTAATTTTCTTCGCATCTTTGCTACGCCGGTTTTGAACATGCGTTCTGTTAACAAATGAAAACGAAAATTGAATTAAAAATGCAAATTCAGTGTCATTTCAAATAATTATGCTTGTTATTTAGTGCAATTAAACTTAATTTAATGAAATATTAAAGAAATATAAAGCAAATAAGTTTGAGTCTGTATTAAAGTCATGTGCTGCTCCCATCAGAATTTTTTTTATTACGATATGTGTTTAATATTAACAATTTTAAATGTGCATACCTTTTAGCGCGACAATTTTCAAATGACATTAAAAGTAACAAGAATTTAGAGTTTTAAACACAGAACTTATAATATCCCAAAATATCTCTCCAGAGTACCGTGCTTTTCAATTTCTGGGACAAGCAAGGAAATCGAATCTCCCTCGAAACTTTTCGATCCAATTGAAACTCGAGAAAAGGATTTTAAATTGGATTCTCGAGTTTATCTGAATGGCTCCTGGACTCCCAGGACTGACCGGTAAGAGTGGAAAGAAATGGGGTCGATAAAACAGTCACATCTTCGATAAACCAGTCACATTTTTCAAAGAAGGAAAATATTCAGTATCAGATTTATGATTATATACTACTAGCAGCATACCAGTCCTTTGTACAGAGTATATAATATAAAGAAACTTAAAATTCACGATCATGTGCAAATTCCTATAGTATACTAAATGACATTGCTAATCAAAATATTCTATTAAAATATTTTATTTAATGCTCAGAATAAAAAGTTTAGGAATATCTGTTCTCGCTGCACAAAATTACACGGGCAGATCTGAAGAATAAAACATCCTAGTCCCGTTTGTAAACAAATTTACAAAAAATATGAAATTGAATCAATAGATGCAAAATAAAAGCGCTAAAATTATAGGGTTATACTTGCTACTTATATTCGTGAATATTAGGTAATATACCCGTGTATTAGTAGAAGATTACACGTACTACAACGTATGAGTTTCTAAAATCTTCTCCAAAATAAAACAGATGACGCGATAAATTAAAAATATCAATAATACCGTAACCTCTAAACCTAAAAGCCGTAATTAATTCCAATATATGCCAAACTGAAAAGGTTAAAATTCTATAGGAAGATATACCCGTACTACTTATATTGTAGTAGATTAGAAAATATGCCCGTATGTTAGTAGAATATCGTATTCATAATACTATCGGTATGGAAGGTTTAAATGTACGTTTTTAATTAATGTCTAGACAACCCCTGATCCAGAACCTCGAAACATAGACAACATTTTAAGTGTGGTTATTCCAAGGCTACTCCCAAAATTTCATCAATTTCTGTTCAGCCTTTCTCCCTTGATAATAAGTGGGGCTATTCCAAGGTCATCCCCAAAATTTTATTAAATTCGGTTCAACTTTTCTCCCATGATGATAAGTGGGGCTATTCCAAGACCACCTCCAAAATTTCTTTAATTTCTGTTCAGCCTTTCTCTCGTGATAATAAATGGGGCTATTCCAAGGCCACTCCCAATATTTCATTAAATTCGGTTCAGCCTTTCTCCCGTGTTAATAAGTGGGGCTATTCCAAGGCCATCTTCAAAATCTCATAATTTCTGTTCAGTCTTTCTCCCGTGATAATAAGTGGGGCTATTCCAAGGCCACTCCCAATATTTCATTAAATTCGGTTCAGCCTTTCTCCCGTGATAATAAGTGGGGCTATTCCAAGGCCACCTCCAAAATCTCATAATCTCTGTTCAGTCTTTCTCCCGTGATAATAAGTGGGGCTATTCCAAGTCCACTCCCAATATTTCATTAAATTCGGTTCAGCCTTTCTCTCGTGATAATAAGTGGGGCTATTCCAAGGCTACTCCCAAAATTTCATCAATTTCTGTTCAGTCTTTCTCCCGTGATAATAAGTGGGGCTATTCCAAGGCCACTCCCAATATTTCATTAAATTCGGTTCAGCCTTTCTCCCGTGATAATAAGTGGGGCTAATCCAAGGCCACCTCCAAAATCTCATAATTTCTGTTCAGCCTTTCTCCCGTGATAACAAGTGGGGCTATTCCAAGGCCACTCCCAATATTTCATTAAATTCTGTTCCGTCTTTCTCCCGTGATGATAAGTTAATTCCAAATACACTCCCAAAATTTCATTAAATTCGGTCCAACCTTTCTCCAGTGATGATAAGTGGGGCTATTCGAAGCCCACCCCAAAATTTCATTAAATTTGGTGCAGCCTTTTTCTCGTGATGATGAGACAAACATACATACAGATAGATAGATTTTCAATTTTATTTATATAGATTACGGCGTATGTTTAGTAATTCGTTGGTTATATTCTTAAGGTTCAAAGATGGATCCGAATTTCTGGAAAACTAATATATTTATTTAATGGCCCAATAAGTGTAGACAGAAAATAGGAAGAAATTTTATCACTCGTTATAGATTGATGTGAAATATTACTCGATTCTTATATTTCCAAAGGAAAGAGGTTGATGTGTGTTGTGTGTGACGCTGTTGCAAGATAAAAACGCTATATCATCAAACGTTGCCGCACATAAAGTAAACATTAAAAAACAATTAGATATATAATGTTTATGATATTATTATCAAACATTACTCTCGGGAACCATGTTTTCGCATAATAATAATTTAGCAATATTCAGGAAAACATAAAGGAATTAACATTCAACACCATAACCCAGTTTCAGAAAATCGTAATTTAGAACTTATTGATATTTCATGACACTTACATTTTCATTCCAATATTTATCATTTAAATTAATGATGCACAGGGGTAATATAAATTCATAGGAATTTTTACTTTCCCTGCAATACATGGTAATGTATAGGGAAAGTATTGGAATCATACCGAAAATCGCAACTCCAGTTTTCGACGGATCTACACGTTTCGAGACCTCTAGAATACGAAAACACTATTTTTAGCGTGACGTCTGTGTGTGTGTCTGTGTGTCTGTCTGTCTGTGTGTCTGTATGTCTGTATGTCTGTGTGTCTGTGTGTCTGTATGTGCAAATTTTGTATCCACTCTAACTAAAAAGTAATTGACCGAAGAATTTCATAAAATTTGGTAGGTAAGTCACTTGTGGGCGAATCTGGTGCTGATTAGTTTTGGGTACGATTCGGGATAAAAGAACCCGCCTTTTTTTTGCGAAATGGCCCGCAGAAGCTTGTATCCACTTTAGCTGAAAATCTAATGGATCTACCAAATTTCACAAAATTTGGTAGATAAGTCGCTGATGGGTCACCCTGGTGCTGATTAGATTTTGGTACGATTCTGAAAAACAACTAGGCAACAAGGCAGTACGATTCTAATAACCTGCCTTTATTTGCAAAATGGCCCGCAAAAATCGACAGAATCTAAAATAAAAAACTGCGTATGCTGAACTATATCCATTAATTGCATGTTTTATACGTCATTTTTAACTAAGAAAAGAATAAGACCAACCCCATTACACTACGACAAGCCGTTCTCGAGATATTTCGTTTTAACGTTTTTTCGTTTTTTTTCTACTCCACCTTTGAAAATGAGACCAATTGCCAAAGGAAAGCAAAAATTCTATTAATAGTGAATTAAATTTAATTAAAATAAAGAGAATGTGTATATAAGTCTGCAGGGAAAGTCATGTGCTGCCCACATCAGATTTTTATTTCAAGTTTCCATCACAAAAAAGCAACAATGTGCAAAGTTTTAATATTTTTTAGCTTTCAGAATTTTTTTTAATTTCTTTATTTATTTATTGGAAAATTATACAGTTTTGATAGATTAATAGAATACAATCTATTTCATTCAAATCGAACCGCGACGATAAAACGTTTGAGGGTAACGTTTGCCGTCACTTATACTTGTTACATTAATTAAAAACTTATACATTCAGACATTAATTAAAAACGCGCGGTCGGCGCAAGCGTTTATCGCATTCTCGCGTATAGTGCAGATGTCGCAGATCTAAAACGTCAATTTCTTTTAACTTTTAAACCAAAAATGTTTTTAATAGAGGTTGAAGTGAATATCATCAGAAAAAAAAGTTACATATTGGGTTCTATATTGAGTGCATGTACAATGTCACTTTCATTACATAATTTTGTTTCATTCCCATTACATTTCCTTCATGATTTCCCACTGACGTATTTACAATTAATTTTTACTCGGATCACAATAGTAGCTCAACTGAACGATAGCATGCTTATATATCATCTGTGAACAGTTCTAATAAAAGCAAGCAAGTTCTTAAACAATCCAGATAATTCGAGAATGTTCCAAAGCTCTTCAAATGTCGCCAAGTTGGCTATATTTTTCTCCAAATTCGTCGCCAAGATTATCGAATTCGTCTCAGTGGTCACACGATTTGGACGATCAAATTACGTATAACAATGGCTTCCAGTTATTTATTCGTAACAATATGGTGGCACTTCCGTTTGAACTTCTTCGCATTTCTTTTATGATTTACTCCGTACCACCTCTATAATATAATGCTGAATCCATATCTGTCATTATCTAAGCCCTATCTATAACCAATCCTGAGAAATAGGTGTTTCAGGAAAACTTTTTGAACCGGAAACATAACTCGAGCTGAAAATTCTTAGTAAATCACCTTACCTCCTCCAGAAATTAACGAAGTCCATAACAATTGTCATCAAAGTTCTATCTATAGCCAATCTTGAGAAATAGATGTTTGAAGTAAAATGAAAGTTTTTGAACAGGAAATAAAAATCGAAATGGAAATCTTTAGTAAACTCCCCTCCCCCCCCCTTCTAGAATTTAATGTTGATTTGATATCAGTTATCAGCTAAGCTCTAGCAAATCCTGAGAAATAGATATTTCAAGGCAAAAACATTCCCTATAACAATAATATATAGCAAACTTTTTTCAACAAATCATCTTTAAAAGCATTTCTCCATCGTTCCAACTGGCCCATAAAGACATCTAGATTTTAAAATGCCATCTTTTTAAAGACCATACCATCAAAGATTAACATATAAGTGGCGTAATACCGTAAATTATTCAAAAATGCAACTTTTTAGTTACATTTCCAGCCGCGGTTAGTGAAGTTTCTTGTGAAAATGATTGCAAATTTAATTTCTGGCAAATGCTGTGAGTATCATTTGGGCGAGAATTAAGGTGAGTTCTTCAGATTTAAAATTCAATTTGGAATTATTCGCTAGCTCTTTTTCTTGAAACAGTTTAAATATATTAAGAAGCATTATTATGAAAATTCAGTTAAGAAAGTCATTTTATAAATACTCTTTTAACGCTTTGTCATGTGATCTTGGTATCGAAAATTATTAGTTCCAGCCAGGTGTCAAGTAAGCCCTAATATCGATTTTTCATGCTAATTGCATCATTATTCAGCAACAAACGCCATCTATGAAATAAAATTTGTACGTACTATTTGTTCGCCTTCAAAACAGAGTCTAAAAGGAGGAAAAAGTTGAGACCAAAGAATTAGCTATGATTAAAGTAATAGCTGGAAAGTGATAATGAAATGGATGATTTGAAATATAACAATAAAGATCAATCATGCATAAAGCATTGATTATGAAACACTATCCAACTGAAATATAATTTTATTTAAACATCTCTAAAATGCGATACATTCAGTGTTGATATATTTTAAATTATCACAGTACTGCAATAATTTATTATATTTGAAAACTTCATCGAAAAAAATGAACTTTATTCAAATGACATCATCAAATCTTCATGAATTCAAATGACGTCATGGAATCGTCTGGCTCTCTATGTAAAAACAATGAATATTTCATCCATATCAATTTTATGCCAGACTCCAGAGCTAAATAATTTTGCGTAAAACATTCAGCAATTATTTTACAACTCATCTTTACAATCACTTGTTTACATTCTGCATCCATTAAAATCATTGTAGAAATAATCAAAGTTGGATGATCATTTAAACTCGAAAATATTATAATTGCGTTGGCACAGAATATAGATGCACAGAAAATAGGCAAAAATAAATCAGTTTTAGGACGAATGCAACACTAAATATATATTTAAAAGAACTTCAAAAATCACGATTCTTACACTGGGAAAAAAAAGATGGATACCATATTTTTAACACTTTACAACAAAGTGGAAAAGTGTTTATGACTTTGTTCATTCTGTCTGTATGTCTGTCCGTTAGCACGATAACTGCCGTAAAAATGACTTAATCAAAATGAAATTTTAGTATGTTGTTCAGACGATCTGTAGGACCTATGGGAATATAAATGAATAATATCACCCAATTAGTTTTGGATTGAACCTGGGTTGAAAAAATGGAATACAGTGAGCCGTATGGAACCTAATTTTTCAAACATGTTTTAAGCGGATTTAAAATTCACAAATTGCTTCGAAAATTTTAGGTAATATTCAAATTGTTCCATAAAATATAAAAAAAAACATTCAGTGAAATATATTCAGCAGTTTTTTAAATAAAAATTAAAATAATAATAACACCTCTTATATGAAGCGATCACGTAACCATGAAATGAAAAGAACACGTGACCCACTTCAAAATGATATATTGCATCCATCTTGTTTCAAAATCGTGATTTTTAAAGTTCTTTTTAATTCATATTGAGTGTTGTATCCGTCCTAAAACCACTTTATTTTTGCTTAAATTCTGTGCATCTACATACTGAAACAACGCAATTACAATACATTTGAGTTTAACTGCTTATCCAAATTTGATTATTTCTACAACGAAGCCTACTTTTCACCTACATAAAATGTAAACAGCAAAATATGTAGAATGAGTTGTATTAGAATTGCTGTATTTCTTTAACACAAAATCATTTAGTTCATGGAGTCTGCATAGCTGATATGAATGAAATATTCATTGATTTTACAAAGAGAAGGACCATTTTTTTCGATGAAGTTTTACGCATAGAGTTTAATTACTTGTAGCTCCATGGTCTTAATTTTTAAATAAAATAAATTATTACAGTATTGTGATGAATAACATGAATGGGAAATTATTTATTAATGAAATGCTGCTTTTATAGAGAGAGCCAGGCGTATTATTTTTTCTATGACGTCATTTGAATGAATGTCAGTTGTTTTCGATGAAGTTTTCAAATATAATAAATTTCCGTAGCATTAAGATAATTCTAAAATTATTACCGAGAAATGTATCACATTTTAGAGATGTTTAAACCAGGCAATTTATATTTCAATGCCGTCATTTGAATGAAGTTCATTTTTTTCGATGAAGGTTTAAGTTTTCAAATATAATAAATTAATGCAGTATTGTGATAAGTTTTAAAATATTGCCGAGGAATGTATTGCATTTTAGACATGTTTAAATAAAATTGCATTGAAGTTGGAAAGTGTTTCATAATCAATGCTTTAAGCATGATTGATCTTTTTTGTTTTTATTTTGAAGTGGGTCACGTCATTCTTTCATATACTAATATGTGTGTAATTACTATTTTAATTTTTATTTAAAATACTATCAAACGTATTCTGATGAAATTTTTTTATGTATTTCATAGGATAATTTGAATATTTCCTAAAATTTTCAAAGCAATTTGTGAAATTTAAATTTATTTAAAAAATGTTTGAAAAATTTAAGTCTCATAGGGTTCAATGCATTTCACTTTTTCAACTCGGGTTCAATCCAAAACTGAATGGGTGATATTATTCATTTACATTCCCATATGTTCCACAGAGTGTTTCAACAACATACTAAAATTTCATTTTGATTAAGTCATTTTTACGGCAGTTATCGTGCGAACGGACAGACAGGCAGAATGAACAAAATCATAATCACTTTTCAACTATATTTGAGTAAGGTAGTGTTAGTAATAAAATGTGAAAAAATTATAATAAATTAACTGGTCTGTGGCTTAATTCGACTCCGTCATACCAGAATCCTTTTTCAAGTAGCGTATGTATTTTTGTTTTTGGTTTTTGCAAATTTTGCAAAAACAAAAAAATTCGAAAAATATTATCACAATTATAGCATGTTACCCTTCATTTTAAAGTGCGTGAAATTTTTTTTCGATTGATACTTAATTTGGAATGTACTTCCTCATGGGGGGGTGTAACTCGCCCCCCTTAGAAGTGTTAATGATTTCAGGAACACAATTGTATGTCGGTTATTTTTCACGACAATTATTGAAACTGTTAAGTTTTGTGATCAGTTTACCATAAATAACCCCTTTTATGCATAATTATTTCATATTGTCGTATGCTGCTATGTTAAGAAAATATAAAATGCCGTATAAATTTCGAAGTTTTTGCTACAATTTTAAAAGATTCTATCTAGAATTCTAGATTTTTCGTTATCAAAGCCGGATAAACAGCTTCGTGAAAATTTAATAATATTTATGACAGCTATTGTATACACAAGAAATCGATCACAAACAGACGATAGAGGGAAATCATTCATAAAAGAGTCAAAAAGTGTTTAGAAAGTCTTAAAACATATAAAATCTCAAAATCCAAAATTTTCGTATAAATCATACTTTCTATAGACGATATTCTATAATAAGAAAAATTAAAAATAAATAAATAAATAATTTGGCATCACGTCTGATGTTATAATAGCAAAAATTAAGCACACATCCACAACAGAAGGTCTTTATTTTACTTCCTGTAAGACGTACCAAAGTTTTAAAAAAGGCCAGAGCGCTTTCGAGCATAAGTACGCTCTTCATCAGTGGCTACACGGAAATAAAATTCAAATTTTATTTCCGTGTAGCCTCTGATGAAGAACGTACTTATGCTCGAAAGCGCTCTGGCTCCTTTTTAAACTTTTGTACGTCTTATAGGAAGTAAAATAAAGATCTTCTGTTGTGGATGTGTGCTTAATTTTTGCTATAAAAATAAATACTTATCATTTTTGTTGATATGTATTTTTACCTACCCTCCCCCCTTCCTCAATACTAAATAGGGTCGGGGTAGATAATTTAGGAAAATTAAATTTAACCTGAAAGGGTTAAAAATGTAAAATATTATCATCGATGTTTGTTGAGATATGATATATGAATATCACTAGACATTTCCTCATCCCTTATCTTCCCTAATACATCGGACCTCTAGAATCTGCTTGCTCACTTATCCTCTGCAATACTTTCACCCTCATCAAACATAATGGTCAATGGTTTCATCACCATTACACACCAAGTACTTGTATACAAAATGTAAATAAATATAGAGTATCATATTTGTACTTTGTTGGTTTTACACTATGTTAAGTAGCAATTAGACTTCCTAGGAGAGCTCCTTTACAAAGGGTTAGATGCCTGCGCGCATCGAAGCCCCCAGCATGGATACGAAACACCAAAGCAGAATTTGATCTTTAATTGTAATATAAATGTAAATATTCCATTCTACAGATATCGCTGTCTACCGTTGTCCCCACCGCGCGTTCACCGCCGGCGATCCAAACTCCAGTAGTAGCAACCGATTTAGGTTTATATAGCTGCTAATACATTGGGTCGGCCACTGACCTCGGCATAAGAAATAAATAAATAAATAAATAAATATGAATGTCACTAATGAAATTTTTTATTAAAAAATGCAAAGAAACGACTTAAGACACTTAATCAACAAAGAAACGACCTTACGATTTCTCTGCCCGTTAAGCCACAGAGACGAAATGTTGTCTCTTACGGTGAAAGTGCCTCTTCAGATTTAAGATCGAAGTGAAATATCCGACATATATTACCTCCTTATTCTCTACTCTTTTTTCTTACTCAAAGGCATTCTGCGAATCATAATACTAGGAAATTGAAAATGGCTGTCATAAATTCTTCTTCATCAGCCCAGACCGTCCGGCCTACCCGATATCTGTTTGGCCAGCCAGGAAGTACCACACAATTTAGACCGGAATCCTGTAAGGGCGGCATCCATAGGAACCATACCCTCCTCCTACTATCACCAAACTCTAGGAAGGACTTGCAGACACACATATTTAACATACCCGTACTCCGCATGAATACGTAGGCAATTTGGTCAGTGCCAGAAATCGAATTCGGATCGGCTGAGTGCAATCCCAGCACGCTAACCACTGGGCTGTTCCACTCTATCTGTCATAAATTGTAAGATCTTTTGAAAAATCGAAACTGTTTATTCAAACCTCAGCGATCACCGCATCTAATCTGCAGGGTTTAGTTGCCAGAGCGCCATGGTAAACAACCCAATAGGAAACAATGGCTCTCTGAACTGGCCAAATGACTCTTGATATCATCAAGCTACTGTGACCAAATCCCTATCTTTTATAGTTGAAGTTAATCCTACAAATATTTTGATTTTGCAATATATTTTACACTCCTGCTGTCTAATATATATCATAGAATTTCATTCTCTTCAAAACCACGTATTACCAGACAGAACTTTTCAACAATCAAATATAAATTTATTTGCAAATGATAATAAGCAAACGTCAGAGAATCAAATGTGTATCCAGAATTGTCAACGGAATCAACGCCAGTTCTCTCTGATTCGAACTGAATCACAAAGACATTTGGGACTTTAAATCCCATCTGTTTGAGCCTCTATGTCACCGGAACTTAACATAAAAGTAATTTAATGTCCTTAATGCATTCTAGAAATGCGTCTTTTATATTTAAAGGGTTGGAATAACTGCGTTTCTCAGAAAATGTCGTCAAAGTAAATCCTTGACAATTGTCATTCGCTGCATATGAAAGATAATTAAGTGGAGTTTCACGAGCTAATTCAATTAAAAGTGATTTGTTTTGAAGTTTCTATCAAATATTTTAAGCATAATATGAAGCATCACTCCTTAAAATGGATTACTGCATTTTAAAATAACTTTTGAAGAGATGGCTTCCTTTTCATGGGATCTGATTGACCTAAATTTAAAAAATAAACATATAATTCATAAACAGATATTAATATTGTAGTAGTATAATGTATAATTTTCCCTGCATACATAAGACAATGTATAGGGAAAGTATTACAATGGAGTAATAAATTCGAATTCGAGTTTTTTAATAAATTTACACGATTTGGGCGCCCTAAAACACAAATCAGCCATTTTAGCATAATACCTGCCTATGTGTGTTTGTGCTACGTATGTATAAATTCTAGCTCCAAAACTGTCCGTTACTTAATTATTCTTTCTTCACTAAATCTTTTTGACTACTCTTACTTGACAATACATTAGTTAACTATTCTATAATTTGACTATACATAACATGACTATCCTTTCTTGCCTATAAGTTACTTGACTATCTTTAATTGACCATACGTTATTTGACTAGTCTTGCTTCACTAAATGTTTCTTGACTACTCTTACTTGACTGTACATTAGTTGACTATTCTAAGTTGACTATACTCATTTGACTATTCCTTCTTGCCTATAAGTTACTTGACTATCTTTAATTGACCATACGGTATTTGACTAGTCTTGCTTAACTAAATGTTTCTTGACTACTCTTACTTGACTGTACATTAGTTGACTATTCTAAGTTGACTATACTCATTTGACTATTCTTTCTTGCCTATAAGTTACTTGATTATCTTTACTGAACTATAAGTTACTTGACTATTCTTACTTAATTATATGTTACTTGTCTATTCTTGTTTAACTATAATGGTTGGTCAAAGAGGCATTACGGCATCTAGAATGTTTCCATGGAATCACTTGAGTCCTGTGATACTTCAGGAGGACAAACTAAACGCAAATGATTACCCATCGATATTCGCCAATCAAGTACACCCAAACCTATTTTTGTGCGGTAGATAGGGACCGCATAAAAGAAAACGCATAAAAAATCGCACCAAACTTCACGAGTAGCTATAAAAAATAGTTTTCGCAACACAATTAAAAAGTATTTTTTTATGCGGTGAATAGGCAACGCATAAAAAAGTCTCACGTAGAAAATAACTCAAAACCTTACGAAATAACTAGGAATTGCTTTTTTAAACGAAATCAAGACACGAGGCTTGGCAGCTACTTGGAATCTCGCCAAACCTTTTGGAATCTGATTTAGAAAATCCACATGGGAACATTTTTAAATATTTTACTTACATATGTACTTATTTTACACATACAAAACTTTTCAAAACGTATAACCATTATCCTTCGTAGTCTGACAATAGGAATGTGAAAGCACTTTGAAGGACGTCAATTAATATCAGATTTAAAAATTAAAACACACGTAATATTCTTTTTCATTAAATCACTTTATTTAGCGGACTTGTCACTTGCGCAGATCAGAGACGAATAAAAAAAAAGCAACTCTTTGCTCCCTTCAAGTAAACGTCTTCTACCTACTCGTTAAAACAAACAAAACAAAGCATAAGACTAGTCGCCAACTATCTCTTTAGCAAAAAACCAACTCAGTGACCTAACGAGACACGCAGCCCGTTTCAGGAAAACCCGAACTAACACGATGCAGATGTCCTTCAATGTTTATTTACGATCAATGCATTTTTGCTTTGCTACGCAAGAATTCCATAGCAATATGCTATTGCACATTTCATTTATTTACATGGAAATTCTTGTGCGTTCAACAATTAAATTATGCGATTATAGAACTCAATACATATTTAATGTAATTGGCTGACGCAATACTTATGGAATGTGATGAAATACATATCAAAAATCGAAAAAACTATATGGCCGATCAAACCTACTATTTTTTTTTATATATAACTTCGCCAATTATGTTCCAATTTGATTGAAATTTTCATATACCGCACAAAAAAAAATCGCACAAAAAAAATCGCACAAATAAAAAATCGCACAAAAAAAGATCGCACAAAAACAGGTTTGAGTGTACACTATTAAACGTTGACCGTATTCCTTAGGGCAATGATATACAGGGTGTCCCAAATTAAACTACACATTTCCGCGAAGACTACAGCAAAAACTATTCATCAGAAAGTCATGGAATTTGAGGAGTGTCGTAAGGAGATAATGGGAATTTTTTTCTAGAGCAAAAAAAGTTAGTTCAAAAAACCACCAATAGAGGGCGTATAATATCTTTATACAGAATATATAACATGAACTACACAATGTATCCGTCTAATGGGGACAAAACATGTTCAATATGATGGTCATCATTGTTTCTACCATCTAGAATCGTAACATAGCATGTTCAATGGTTGATTGCAGTGTATGAGTCGGAATGTTACACTCATGGCGTGCTATGCTGTCTTTAAGATAGGACAGAGATCTTATGGGATCACGGAAGACCAAGTCTTTGAGATATCTCCAGAGCCAAAAAATGCATGGATTCAAATATGGGGATCTTGGAGGTCATACCGTTGGAAAATGACAGCTGATGATTCTGTTATCAGAAAAGTGGCTCCTGAGCACTTGTTTCCCACAAGTGGCTAGCGGCGCGGTAGCCCAATGGTTGGCGCGCGGGAATTGCACTCGGTAGGCCCGGGTTCGATTCCCGCCGCTGCTAAAACTGCCGTCGTGTTGATTTTAAACATGTGGGTCCGTAAGTCCTTCAGAGAGGTTGGTGGTAGGGGAAGGAGGGTATTATAATGAAAAGTTCAATGGGGTTCGGAAAATTGGCCATTCTTGTAGAGATGATTCTTATGAGTCTTTTAGGGTGGAATTACAGCGCTATAAAAGGCATATTAATTATGACGGAGTTGAAGGGTAATATTTTAGTTTAAATTAGAGTGTGGATGCATTCATTGACTTGATTTATGTGGTAAATATGATATTATTATATATAGTTATTTTATACTTGAGTTATGGTTTAGGGTTTGGATTTATTAATATACGTGTTGGTTTTAATATATTTGTATAGAAGTGATAGGGGTTTCAGGGGGTTATTATATTCCTTCTATTTGGGGTAATTAATTATTTGGGGAGGTTTTTAAAATATTTCTTTATTTTGTCTTATTCCTCCTCGGTCTCTGGTCTTGTTAATGTGGGTATTTTTAATTGTATTTTGGTTTGTATTTATTATTTGATGTCCGTCAGAGGCCTTTGTTGGAATTTGCGGAACACTTTCCACCTTATTAGTTATATCATTTAATATGGTTGCTAAATTATTTTGAGTTTAATGGATAATTTAAAGTATTAGTTAGTTCATAATTGGGTGTACCTGATGGTTAATGGGTTTTATTTAGGTTATGTAGTATTATGGTGATTACTATTGCGGTGGTTGGGTTTTAATTGGTAGGGTTGTAGTTTATTGTATTTGCCCTGTTGCTGGGAATCGGGTTTTATTTTTTTTTCTTTGGGGTTTACGAGTTATGTCCCCCACCCCTTTTTGTTGTTATTATGGTTAACGTGTTTGGAGGGATGTAGATGTTGATTGTGGATGGGATAATTGGAATTAGTAGGAATTTAGTTTATATTAAGAATCATGGTTTGAGGACGTTTTGAATGGGTTAGATTTTCTTAATTCGCTGTTCTTGTTTACTTGCTCGACCTTTGGTTCGATTGTTGTATCTGTTATTTGTATTTGGTATAATTTCTGAGCCCCGGCTTCTTTCTTGGGCGCAGGTAGTGATTGCGGGGACACTTCCATTTCCTTTCGTTTTAGGGGTCTTGCTTGTTCTTCGTTTTAGGAGTTTTTAGGTTTTATATCTTTTTGGTAGATAACGTGGTTGTATTTTGGAATGGTGTGTTTGGTTTGGTCTTCCCTCCTTTTGTATTGCTTTACTTAAAGTTCTGTTTTTAGGGCTTTGCCCCTTCTTTTTTGATAAATAATTTTTTATATGTTAATCATGTATGATATATATTTTATTGTTAATTAATATGGTGTTACATACTTAAAATTAGTTTTGTATAAAGTGTAAATAATTGTTTTTAGGATTATATATAATGTGATGATGCTAATGTCATGTCAGCCATCAGGTTTTTTCTAGTTTTTGTATTTTATTTTTTAGATGCTGGTCGGGTATGTTATGTAGTATGTAATATTACTAGTTTTCTCATATGTTTGGCTTGCATGTATAACTCAAAGCATATGTAGACACTGTAACTGCCCTGGCCAGGCATTCTTTTATTGTTTTAATAAATGGAGGGCTGGTCCTTGTGGAGGGTTGATCCTGCTCGGCCAGGAGCTTAAACTGCCCAATGCCATATGTGGCGGGCGCCCTGTGCCTCAGAATACAGGGGAAGGAGGGTACGGTCTCTGTGGATGGCTCCCCCACTGGGTTCCGATCTAAATTGGGTGGCACTTCCCGGCCGTCCAAGCAGTTACCTTACACCTTTCTGGTAGGTCGGATGGTCTGGGTCTCAACAACAACACAAGCAGCTATGTGTTGAGGCATAAACACTGTTGTTTACACTGCATCGTGCATAAACACTATTGTTTTAACACATTGATGCGCCTGCAGAGCAGGAATAATTGAATTTTCCAATAAGGATGCGTAACGTTGCTTGATGACAAAACACATTACAGGACCTGAGGGTCTGAGCTCTTCGAAAAAAAATGGTCCCCAAATGAATGTAGCAGTAAAACCACACCATACCGTTACCTAAGAAAAGTATAATGGAACTTGTAGACACTCATGTGGGCAAAAAAACTCACCAATAATGACCTCCATTGGTGGTTTTTGGAACTAACATTTTTTTTTGCTCTAGAAAAAATTCCCATCATCCCCAACTTTCATGACTTTCTGATGAATAGCTTTTGCTGTAGCCCTCTCGGAAATGTGTAGCTTAATTTTGGGCACCCTGTATATCAGAAAAACAATTCGTCATGGCATGTTGCCAAAATTCTCCGTTAATGGTTTAAAACACACGACAACTGCAAGCTACTCAAAACTTTGGCCGTCTAATTGACCACCTCTATCGTCACATCAGAGGGATGAATCATTCACCAAGGGCCCTACAAAAACTCCACTGCAGTCTGTATGGTTCACTGTATTCTGAATGGTCACAGATACCCGTAGTAACCTTCTACCGACTTACTGAGTCCTTCCCACAATGCATGACCATGATGCATTCCGCGAAAAGAGCATATTCTGGATACTAGTTAGATTGTCAATATAGAATTAAGTGACTGGGTCCTTTATTTGTCAAGAAAGATATACGATCACACTCATTTATAATTCTACATAAATTGCGTATATTAATGTAAAAAAAATATTTATCCAGAAATTTTTTAACCTAATGTCTGCTTAAGGAAAACTTGGGCAATGTATAAAAGCACAAATATCACAATAATGCAGCATACAGCTGTTTAGAAGATACACTGTATCCCCTTCATCAGTGCAAGAGAACCAACAAACCCGAAATCCAAAAGAGGAATGGACGCGAAAAGAAGAAACAGAGGGAATTATATACCTAAGACACCCAAGACAGCTGGATTAAGAGAGATCCAATCAGAAAGCAGTATGAAGAACAGTTCAGCTAATCCGAAACGACAAATAACACACAAGATTAGCTTGTGCCAAAACACAACAGGAATACCCCGACAAGGCGAGTGAAGTCAGAAAAAGAATAAATGAGATACAACAAGACGGAAAATGGCTAAAACGACACAGAAGAATACCAAAGGAATAGAAAGAAGAAAGGGGGTTAAAAAGCGTTACCTGTCATTAATAAGTACTTATTGATGTACTTATTAATGTCTGGTTATACTCTGGATTAATACTGTATTTTTAATTCAAATAAATAATTATTCAGAAAAATGTGTATACAATGTCTAGTTGTTTCATTAACCATTAGTATATTCTGCAGCTATTTCATGTTCTACTTCAGCTGGTTTAATACAACCTAACAAAAAGACATTTCCTAAATTTTAGAATAAACCGAAAACCTTTCTGCCATGTCCATACTGACCTATAAAGACGTCTGTAGTTTAAAATACCATCTTTATGCATCGTTGCACTATTTAAACTTACCATAATGTGATGTAATGTAATTTACATCTTCTAAAACTGCATCTTCAATTGAAATTTTCTAAGTTTCCATAATAAATCTCTGGCCATTGTCATTTGCAGCGGGTAAACGTCATTTGGGAGAAACATTAAGCTGATTTTCATGGTAATTCAATTTATAATTAGTTGGAAATTTTCTTGGGAGATTTAAAGTAAATTATATAGAATTAGGGACAAAATTCAGTTGAAAATTACATTTTAGATTCACTAATGCTTTGTAAATAATTGTAATGCTTTTTGAAATTTACTGTCATAAAATTTGATTTAAGAGAAAATGAAAATTCTTAGTGAAGTTCATGAACAGTATTAATTTTCATATACGCTCGTCTCATTTGTATTCTATGCTGTATATACGATGGCTGACAAAAACTGCAATTGTTATACAGTTTTTGTCCAATGCAATTGCAGTCCTAATTGTAGTCACAATGTTTGCATTGTAGTACATCATTCATACTAAGAAGTTGAATCCCGATCGAACCAAAGAAACCGCTTCGTTGGATGAATACATTGCAAATAACGGAATGGAGTTCGATCCACTTCCGAAGAGGAGATCAAAAATTTCGATCGGGGTTGAAACATCAGCATCTCGATGTTTTGTTGAGATGTTGACGTTTCAATCCAGATTCAGATTTTTGATCCCCTTTACAGAAGGGGATTGAACTGTATCCTGTTTCTTCCTATATATCCATCATCTGATCTTGTTCCTCTGATTCGATCGAGATTCAAATTCAGAATGCAAACCAGGGGGTTTCATCCCGAGCATGGCTGACTTCCAATTTACTTTCCCTGCAATACATGGTAATGTATAGGGAAAGTATTGGAATCATGTCGAAAATCGCAACTACAACACGAAAAAAACATTTTTAGCGTGACGTCTGTGAATGCTTCTGTGTGTCTTCCTGTCTATCTGTTAGTGCAATGTATGTATCCACTCTAACTGAAAAACTAATTGACCGAATTTCATAAAATTTGATAGGTAAGTCATTTGAAGGTGCTGATTAGTTTTCGATATGATTCAAGATAGAATAATCCGAAATGGTCCCAAAAAATTGTCAAAATTTAAAATAAAAAACTACGTATGCTCAAAGATATCAATTAAATGCTTGTTTTATACGTAATTTTTGACGATAAAAAGAATAAGACCAGTCCCGTTACTCTAGGACGAGCTGTTCTTGAAATAGTTTTTTCGTATTTTCGCTACTCCATCGTTGAAAATAAATTCAGTTACCAAATGAAAACGAAAATTGAATTAAAAGTGCAAAATCAGTGTCATTTAAAATAATTATGGCTGTTATTTTGAGCAATTAAACTCGATTTAAAGAATCATTGAAGAAATAAAAAGAACGTAAATATGAGTTTGCAGGGACAGTCATACACTGCCCACATCAGATTTTCTTATTCTGTCTCAACGCATATGATGTCACAGTAATACTAGACACGTGCATTTTTTGTTCTCGAGTTCTCTTAAAAGACCGATAATCTCTTTTGACATCACTGAGCAAGATGCGCACAGCACAATTAAAACTCTCTACGCAAGTTGTTTGCGTCTGGATATTGCCACTTCAAAATTAACAAACCATTTTAATTGCAATAATGGGAAAACTTGCTGTGTTTTGGCAACAAGTATCATGGACCGTGACCCTACGAATAACGAAATTCTAAGCTCGTTGACGTCAGGCTGATAACTTTTGCTTAGTTGCCGGAATCATCGCCCAGCCTTATGTTAAAGAACTTTTGTTCCAAACAGAGTATAAGGCTGCAATACCACGAACTTAAGCCGCTGCATGTTGATTTACTCTACGGCAAATCGTTGGAAAACTATTATTTAAGCCAGTGGAGGATCAATGAAGTATCAAGAACGTATTTTACTTTTTACTTTCCTTATATACATAATGTATAAGGAAAGTATTGTCACGGGCTCGAAAATTCGAATTCGAGTTTTTAACGGGAGAGCACGTTACAAGCATCCCTGATCACGAATCAAATATTTTTGAGATGATGTGTGTGTGTGAAAGTATGTGTGTGTGTGTGTCAGTGAGTCTGTGGAGACGATAACTGACGAACGAATGGAGCGATTCGAACAAAATTTGGTACAAAAATTACAATCCATGAATACTGGAAGCCTACTGCTTTTATACGCAATCGAATGCTTAGAACCCCTCCTAAATTTTCGAGTGAAATTTTGAAAAAAATCATCAGAAAATCAAAACCTTTAATAAAGTTACGCAAATAGATATTTCTTATGTAATTTTTCCTTAGAAAACGATTGACATAAACTTTAGAAGTCTAACTTGAACCATTCTCGAGATATTGTACATTTTTCAAATAAATTTATCAAAAAATCTCATAAATTAAAAAAAAATATTAACTCTTAAGAAACATGTTCACTTTCCGTATGTAATATCATGCGATAAATTGGGTGACATCATTCTCGTGGATCTAACTCGTTCCATTCACGAGAAAATATACTTTTATTTGAACGCCAATAGTCATTTATCTGCTATAAGAATAACTTATTTCTCCGTCCATAACGTTTGGCGAGATTTTGGTGAATATCGCCAACTTGGCGACATTTTTAAATGTTGCCAAATTAACGAAAATCTCGCCAAATGGATAAAAATGACGCTAAATCAATGAAAATGATGACTAAGTGAAGAAAATTCAATATCTTGGAAAGAATATAATTATCTATATAAATAAAAATGAAAATCTGTCTGTCTGTCTGTCTGTCTGTTTGTCACACCATCACGGGAGAACGGCTGAACAGAATTTGATGAAATTTTGTGGGTAGCCCAGAAATAGCCCCACTTAAAATTATATCCGTGTTTTGAGTTTCTACGACCAGTGGTTCTCGAGATATTAGTAAAAAACAAAATTTTCGTTTGTCTCATCATCACGGAAAAACGGCTGAACCGAATTTAATGAAATTTTGGGAATAGCCTTGAAATATCCCCCCATAACTTTTGTCCAAGTTTCGAGTTTCTAAGACCTGGGGTTGTCGAGATATTAATGAAAAACGGAACTTTTTCCTAGGAGTTCTACTCCCTAACTCCGTGGTTTATCCAAACGAAAAGCTTGAAAATCGTTTGAAAGTGAATTAAAATTTAATCTCTGAGTTTGATGGGAGATTTTTTGCGTTAATTAGTCACTTTCTGAAAACATGAATTGTTTGAAACATGATTTAAAGGGGAAATCTATCTCCATGGTTCATGGTTTATTTAAAGCAAGCTTTTACGGAACAATGAGAAGTATAGAGAAATCAAAATCGTTATTTAATTTCGCAGTTTATGTTATAAGACATGACATATTTAACATGTTATAAGATTCTATCTTATATCATGTTACTCAGAAACGCAATTAAATTAAATCTGTCTGTTAATTTTAATAATTATTTTTTCGATTTGAATAATAAATAAATGGATATGAAAATATATTTTAGAAAAGAACGATTTGATTTTTCTTATAGCATTTTTGACTGGATAATATCAATTACGGTCTTCAGGTTTAAAAATTATTATTATTTATATTTTCGGGGATTATTGATTCAAGGATTATTGATATTTTCAAGTTATTATGCAATTATTTTATTATGACAAAAATTGTTTAAACTCATATATTGTATGTTGTACGAATCTTCTACAAATACACGTGTATATCTTTTAATCTACGAGAATATAAGTAGTACAGGTATATTGACATATGTTTTGATATATATTGGCATATATTGGAATCAATTACGACCTTCTGGTATAAAGAGTACGGATATTATTGATGTTTTCAATTTATTACGTCATCTCTTTTATTTTGGCAAATATTTTTGAGACGCATATTGTAATACGGGTAATCTTCTACTAACACATTGGCATATTTTCTGATCTGCGACAATATAATTAGTACGGGGTTGCATATATTCATTCAATTCCTATTTTTTCTTCTGTAAATTTGCTTACAAAAGGGGGCAGGGTGTTTTATTCTTCAGATCTGATCGTGAAGATAATTTTGCATAGTGAGAACATATATTCTTAAACTTCTCTTTAGGAGCAATAAATTTAATATTTTAACAGAATTTGCACATGATTGCGAACTTTAAGTTTCTTTAAATTATACACTCCGTACGAATAACGGGTGTGCTGTTAGTGGTTAATAAATTTTAACATTTTAGGAGGATATATCATGTTGCTCGGCATCGCAATTAAATTAAATATGTTTGTTAATGTTTTTATTATTTTTTTCGATTTAAATAATAAATAAATGGATAAATGGATATAAAAGTATATCTTATGAATGGACGGTTTGATTTTTCTTTTAATTATATTAATTGCTGACTGCGTACATCAATTTCATTTATTTTGGCAAAGAGTTTTCAAGCTTATATCGTATTTAGCTACTAAACTCATATATTGTGTTTAGCCAATAAATTCATATAGCCAATTGTTGAAACAGAAAAAGAGTAGAGCGAGTATATCTTCTAATACAATTGTATTGTTTTCATTTAGTATATTGAAACGGGATAAGAATGTTTCATTCAGATCTGCAAATTCAAAGCTACAAATTTGGAGGGATATCGCTAATTTGACAACTTTTCTTAAACTTTGCCAAATTAACGGAA
Source organism: Amaurobius ferox (assembly GCA_951213105.1). Lineage (NCBI taxonomy): Eukaryota > Metazoa > Arthropoda > Arachnida > Araneae > Amaurobiidae > Amaurobius > Amaurobius ferox. The sequence continues at coordinate 77,147,653 of OX578152.1, read as the reverse complement.
ATGTCGCCAAATTGATATAAACGACACACAAACAGCTGCCATAAACCTTCGGGTTGGTCGTGTGGCTTGGGTCTTCTACATATCAATGAATTTTTTTTTTGTTTTGTTAGAAGAGAGTACTGAAATGATGTTTGGTTAGCATTTCTCTGTCAGACCAACCATCCTACTTAGTAATACATTTAGCGAATTTTTAAAATGTCACCAAATTGATAAAAATGTTTTCAAATCTATAAAAATATCTTGAAATTGATAAAATTGCGCTACATAAATGATATTAATTGTTTTTTGTTAGGGGATAGTATTGTGATGATATTTCGTCAATTTGTCGCAAAGTGGAACTGTCAGTTCTACAGTCCCACTTGGCGATAAATTTGGCGATTTTTTAAAATGTCGCTAATTTGACGAAACTGTCGCCAAATGTTCCATAGAAATATAACTATTTAGACGATATTTTTTCTACCAATTTATTTGAAGCAAATGATATCATGTCGCTTAGCAACGGATTTAAATCCAATGTGTTTATGCTGCAGGCGATTTTTATTAAATCCTTTCCGATTTGAATAATGAAGATATGTATATAAAATAAATTTCATTGCCATTTCATTTTGGACTGGATAATATCAATTATACTCTTCAGGTTTAAACATTATTATTATTGATATTTTCCGGAATTATTGATTCAGGGATTATTGATATTTTTAAGTTATTACGTCATTGTTCAATGGGGGGAAAAAATTGCTGACACACGCATATTGTACGTTGTACGAGTAATCTTCTAGGAATGCACGGGTATATCTTCTAACCTACGAGAATATAAGTAGTACAGGTATATTGGCATATATTTTGACATATATTGGCATATATATTGGAATCAAGTACAGTCTTCCGGTATGAAGATTAAGGGGATTAATTATATATTCAATTTAATACGTCGTCTGTTGTATTTTACCAAAAAACATTTGTGACTCATATTGCAAAACGGGTAATCTTCTACTAATAATCGGACATTATAAGTAGTACGTGTATGTCTTCCCATATAATTTTAGCACTTTAATTTTGACATATATTGGAATAAATGACTGTCTTCAGATTTAAAGATTACGGGTTTATTGGTATTTTCAATTTATACATGTAATCTACTAATACAGGTTATATTTTCTAATATTCGCGTATATAATTAGTACGGGTCCCATTCAATTTTAACGCTTTTATTTTGCATATATTGATTCAATTCCTTATTTTTTTTATATTTGCTTACATAAGGGGTCCAAGATGTTTTATTCTTCAGATATGTCCATGAAGATAATTTTATATAGCGAGAACAGAGATTCTTAAACTTCTTTTTAGGAGCATTATATTAAATATTTTAACAGAATATTTTGATTAAACATGCCATTTAGTATACTATAAGAATTTGGGCATGATTATGAATTTCAAGTTTCTTTATATTATATACTCCGTACGAAGAACGGGTATGCTGCTAGTCTACTATAAGAATAACATTTTGCTTAACTGTAAAAGTAGTAATTTCATTACATTATGTAAGAAAAGTCATGTTCTGCCCACATCAGATTTTTTGTAGTACAAGACACTATTACGCTAAATTGTCAGCGTGAATGTCATAATATTAATAAAATTTTGTTCTGATTGACATTTGCATTGCATGAATTATCTTATTTCCATTAACTATGGATTTTACACTTGAAAAAGATTTTCGTGGCAATCAGGTATATCAGGTGCAATTTTACTGGAAATATACCAACATTTTTGAAACCCATAATGTAACACCAAGCATTTTTGCAAAATTCATAAGTTATGTTGTTTTTATGTCCGGCACTGTAAAGTGATAATAAACATAGTTCCTTTAAAAATATTTTTTTCGCTCAGATTGCTTTTAGAAAAAATCTGAAAATTAATTACTTCGTTTGACAACAGCATATGAAGGTTTAATAAGGTATTAATCAGTTTAAAAGGCAATAAAAAGTAATGTTCATCCAAATAAATCAAACTACCAATGAAACTCATCTATCTTACGCACAAATTCTTGCTCTCGATAGTATAAATATTCTGCCTGATTTATACTGAAGTCTGATTTATTCTATCCAATTTTTCTTATTTGAATTAACGTGTCTTATTTATCTTTTTATTACTTTTGTATCCAGGTGGTATCTTTTTCAATCTTTATATGCTATTATCTAATGAAAGAACCTTTGTTTATAGTGCTTGTCAGAGAGAAATTTAACTAAACTTCGAATACTCATTAAGTTTATATTTACAGTAGAGATTTTTCCACGAAAAATTAAGATATCCAGACCAGAAATCAATTTAGTGTTGTGTATAATTAAATTGTATACACTGAGAGACCAGATTAATGCTAAGTTAATACTTTTGCTCTGCTTCTGTAGCTCACAATGTGATATGTTGTTGTTATTGTTGAGACCCAGACCGTCCAACCTACCAGAATGGTATAAGGTAGCTGTTTGGACAGCCGGGAAGTGCCACCCAATACCATGTGATATGTGAAAAACCAATCTGACTTGGACCTTGATTAAAATTATCTGCAATTTGTTCTTCTTCCGTATTGGGATGAACAAATCAGCCAACCCTCTGCTCAGCATCAACATGGAGATGCTGTTGTTGGATACTGTAGTCGCTGAGCTGATACTGAGTCGGCACGGTAAAACACACCTTGCAATCTGGACGTTTTTTACCTAATGATCCATAGTCTGTAAATTCTAATAACTGCGGCCTTCAAATAAGTCACAAATGCAGCATTTTGTTAACATCTGCATCATTTTCTAGTAGTTCCCGCTGCCATTTCATATTCGAAGCCCGCCAGATCACATACGTTACCTATTATTTCTTGGCACCTCGTTAATCTTCACATAATTTTATCTTTTCCGTCTTATACAGATCCAGCAATATTTGCGGAATAACTACTTTTCATAAATCGACCAAGTGCTCATAATAATGTGGTTACTCAGGGTATAAAATTTGCATTCATCCATATAACATCAACAATATTTTGGGGGGCCACTACTTTACGTAATCGGCCTAGTCGTCATAAAACATTCAACAATATAACGTCAGCAATATTTGCTGCATAGATACTTTCCATAAATTTTCCTAGTGGTCATAATAATTTGGTCATTCATGGTACAAAATTTGAATTCAGCAATATAACGTCAGCAATATTTGGATGGGGCGCTACTTTACATAAATCGGCCTAGTTGTCATAATATTGTGAAATATAAAATTTGCATTCAGAATTATTAAGTCAGTAATATTTGAGGGATCACTACTTTTCAAAAATTGATCTGGTGGTCATAATAATTTGGCCACTCAGGGTATGAAATTTGCACAGCAATATAAGATCAGCAACACTTTGAAGATAACTACTTTGCATAAATTGGCCTGGTTGTCATAATATTTTAAAGTATAAAATTTGCATTAGCATTATTAAGTCAACAATATTTGAGGGATCACTACATTTCTTAAATTGGTCTGGTGGTCATAATGATTTGGTCATTTAGGATATAAAATTTGCACTCAGCAATATGACATCAGCAACATTTGGGAGATAACTAATTTGCATAAATTGGCCTGGTTGCCATAATATTGTAAAGTATAAAATTTGCATTCAGCATTATTAAATCAGTAATATTTGAGGGATCACTACTTTTCAAAAATTGGTCTGGTGGTCATAATAATTTGGCAACCCACTTCAGAATATAAAATTTGCACTCAGCAATTTGCATCAGCAACATTTGGGGGATAACTACTTTGCATAAATTGACCTGGTTGTCATAATATTTTGGCAACTCCGGGTATGAAATTTGCATTCAGCAAAATTTATATTGAGTTATTTCCTGCACAACATTAAAAAATCTTTAATAAATGTTTTTCTAATACAATACCATATTTTATCATGAAATGCGAAATTCAAGACTCAACTGCGAAAAAACGTACTTTTTAATTAAAATCTTGATCTTTTCTATCATTCAAAACCAGGCCGAGACATATTTGATTGAAGTGTGAAGTTTAATTTATTTCAAAGCGATAATTGATATAAGCGCTAATTGATTATGGCATTGCAAAGAATCTAACGCCGATTCTTTCATTTAAAGCATGAAAGGATTGTTAAAAATCTGATGTGGGCAGCACATGACTTTCCTTGCAGACTCAAATTCATATTTTTTTTCTTTAATAATTCATTAAATTGAGTTTAATTGCACAAAATAACACTAATTTGCATTTTTAATTCAATTTCTGTTTTTATTTGATAATTAGACATTTTTCTAAAAGTGGCATAACTAAATGCCAAAAATCTCAAATATCTCGAGAATGGTTAGTCCTAGAGTAATAGAGTTGTTCTTATTATTTTCCTCCTCAAAAATTACGTATAAAATAAACATTTAATTGATATATTTGAACATACGTAGCGTTTTTTAGATTTTGCGATTTTTGAGGACCATTTCGTAAAAAAAGGCAGGTTGTTCTTTTCCGAATAATACCAAAATCTAATCAGAACCAGAGTATCTCCCAAGTAACTTATCTATCAAATTTTGTGAAATTTGGTCAATTAATATTTTAGTTAGAGTGGATACATGATATTTTTGCGGGCCATTTCGTAAGAAAAGGCAAGTTGTTCTTTTACGATTAATACCAAAATCTAATCAGAACCAGAGTATCGTATAGGTAACTTATCTACCAAATTTTGTGAAATTTCGTCAATTAGTATTTTAACTATAGTGGATACATGACATTTTTCGAGCCATTTCGCAAAAAAAGGCGGGTTCTGTTTTCACGAATCGTATCAAAAACTGATCAGCACCAGGGTCATACCCAAGTGACTTACCTACCAAATTTTATGAAATTCGGTCCATTAGTTTTTGAGTTAGAGTGGATACATACATTGCACAGACACACACACAGACAGACAGACACACAGACACACACACAGACATCACGCTAAAAATGTTTTTTTCGAATTCTAGGGCTCTCGAAACGTGCAGATCCTTCGAAAACTCGAGTTGTGATTTTCGGCATGATTCCAATACTTTTCCTATACATTACCATGTATTGCAGGGAAACTAAACATCTGATGTGGGCAGCACATGACTTTTCCTGCAGACTTATATATCCACGTTCTCTTTATTTTAATTAAATTTAATTCACTTTTAATTAAATTTTCGTTCTCATTTGATAACTGCACTTATTTTCAAATATGGCGTAGAGAAAATACGAAAAAACCGAAATATCTCGAGAACGGCTAGTCCTAGTATAATGGGGTTGATCTTATTATTTTCTTCTTTAAAAATTACGTATTAAAGAAACATTAAATGGATATATTTGAGCATACGTAGTTTTTATTTTAGATTTTGCCGATTTTTGCGGGCCATTTTGCAAAAATAAAGGCAGGTTATTTTTTCCAAATCGTACCAAAATCTAATCAGCACCAGAGTGACCCACAAGTGACTTATTTACCGAATTTTATGTAATTCGGTCTATTAGTTTTCTAGCTAGAGTGGATACAATCTTTTGCGGGCCATTTCGCAAAAATAGGCAGGTTCTTTTATTCCGAATCATACCCAAAACTAATCAGCACCAGACTCGCCCACAAGTGACTTACCTACCAAATTTTGTGAAATTCTGTCCATTAGTTTTTTAGCTACAGTGGATACAAAATCTGCACAGACAGACAGGCTGACACACAGACACACAGACAGACAGACAGACATGAACACACAGACGTCACGCTAAAAATGGTTTTTTCGTATTCTAGAGGTCTTGAAACGTGTAGATCCGTCGAAAACTAGAGTTGCGATTTTCGACATGATTCCAATACTTTCCCTATACATTACCATGTATTGCAGGGAAAGTAAAAATATAATATTTATAACACTAATTTTCGCAATAACAGACTAAAGAACTAAATAGGAAAATCATATCGCTTGAATTTAATACCTGAAACTAATTCAATTTTGCTCATTTTCACTTTTCCTTCAAAATATAGGGCATGCTTAAAGAGAAATTGTTGGGATAAAATAAAAATTTAACACAAAATTTTTTGATGGATTGAAGCGTTTCGAATACCCCTGAATATATACCAACTCTGCATCAAACTCATTAAATACTGTCTGTTTGTGTGTATATGTGTATGTCTATCTTCTTTGAGAAATATGCGAGCTATATATCTTTCGAAAAATATTTTTTAAATATAATTTAGAACGTTTATTTTAATCTGTAAATTTAGTATCTCTTTACTTTCTAGGAGATAAAACTACGGGAAAACCCTCAATGGGTTGTTTCGAACATTTCGTTGGAAAATCGATAAACATAAAAGCAATTATGCTTCAAATGTTACAGAAATGTCGTTTTACCTATATGTAATTTATTTTACTTCAATGCGAATGACATGATTTTTGAGACATAAATAGTTGTCTTCTTCGAGATGTTTTTTCTGTCGCATATAAAATTGAAAAATAGCCTTAAACAATTAAATATTCTCTTTATGAAGTCAATTCAGAGATGCTAAACTTGCTTGCAATGTTTCTTTCAGGACATTTTGGCTGGAGGAAGGGGCGGATGAAACTTTAAGGGGGACAGGTTTGATATTTGTTCTATATAAATATATCTAAATGCTGTCACATAAAATGTCTCTGAGGAGTGCGAATAATCGTTTCCGGGGTGTTTCGACCCCCCCCCCCCCTCTGTACACTCTAAAACGTTCTACAACCTGCAGAGACTACTTCGACAATAAGAGCTTGCAATTTCGTCCCAGAAGCTCAAGGGTAGAAGAAGGTCGGTCGGCGTAGGTTAGTGCAAAGATATATGAGGTCTGAAAGTGGCCCTAGTACGACCAGTATGAATTGAGTAGACTCTGGAAGATTGAACGCCGATTTCAAATTCAAAGGATAACGACCAAGCAGGATAGTAACCTGTTGTTATCGTTGAGACCCAGAACGTCCGACCTACCAGAAAGGTGTAAGGTAACTGTTTGGACGACCGGGAAGTGCCACCCAATTTAGACCGGAACCCAGTGGGGGAGGCATCCACAGGGACCGTATCCTCCTTCCCCTACCACCAACCTCTCGGAAGGACTTACGGACCCACATGTTTAACGTGATCGTACTCCGCATGAACACGGCGGCAATTGTGGCAGCGTTGAAGACCCAGATCTCACGACCAACCCTAGGGTTTACGGTAGCAATATGTGAAGCCGGAATTGTGGCAGCGTGCAAATCCAGCGCGCAAACCACCGGGCTACCGCACCCGAAATGTGCCAACAGAACGCGGTGTTCTCAGGTGGTCACCCACCCAAGTACTAGCCGCGCCCGATGCTGTTTGACTTCGGTGATCTAACGAGAACCTGTGTATTCAGCACCCTATGTAAAAAAAAGTAGTAGCAGGAGGCTAACTTGAGGTAAAAGCAGCAGGAAGTGGTGAGTCAGATTGTCAGTTGCCCGTCAATCTTCTTCTTCTTCGACCTATACCGTCCGACCTACCAGATAGGTGCGACCTACCCGTTCGACCTACGAGATAGGTACCAATCTGACATTATAGGGTGCAGAATGCAGAATCCACTTCGATAATAAAAAGTTGCAATTTTGCCCCAGTAACTCAACAATAGAGCGTCGGCTGGTCACTTCGGAGATCCAGGGTTCGATTCCCGGTTGGGACAGCAAAGCTCTTTACAAACCTTTGCTCGTATTTTCAGCTACTTTATTGATAATTTCGGCAAACTGATAAGAAAAGCCACAATTACAGACGTTCATGAAAATTCTACCTTTATTTCTGAAATATTGAGCTAATTATCGTCTGCCGAAACGGTGATTTTGTATTTATATATATGTGTGTGTGTGTGTGTGTGTGTGTGTGTGTGTGTGTGTGTGTGTGTGTGCGTGTATGTGCGTGTATGTGTGTGTATTATCATAACTGTCAGGAACCTTACTCCACATTACGGATAGCTGATTCCCCTGAAACTTTCCGTAACATGCTTGCAAATGTTTTACAGTGTATGTATACCTGAAACAAACACTGCTTACTTGAATATATGAGCTTGTGCTTCTTGCTTGCCCTGAAGAAGTTTGTTTTTACCTTCGTAACCGGTCGGTTCCTAAATTTATTCATAAACTGTATTTATACGAAAATTTAATACTAATTTAAGTATCGGCAGCTCCAATGTCACAATTCGGTGAAATCGCCAACTCAGTTTCATCGGTGCTCCGTTTTACCAAAATAGAGTATTTTGAAAATCGATACGAAATTTATTCTTTCCAATTAAAAGAAATATACTGAACTGAAAATAAACGAATAAAGTATAAGATTAAAATGAACTGCAGTCTACGAATTCCGCCAAACAAGTCCGCGCAATTTGCATATTTATGAGATCCGCATATTCAGTTACTATTTCGATTGAATAAATTTAACGCGATAGCTGTGGGTACTCTCAAATCTGTTTATCGATTTAAAAGAGAAACACCTTACATATTTGAGGTGAAAGATGCAGCGTATACACAACGGCTTTTTTTTTAAATACTTTTCAAAATTAAATGTATAAAATTTTTTGAATATTCCTCAAAAGATCTGTACTTGTCAGTGCATATTTGTATGAAAGATATACTGAAGTATGCAACGTGATTTATAAAATGCTATCGACCCAATTGCTAACTGGATATGAAATTATAATATTTTTACATATACGTGTAATACATTCTATAACATACGTAGAATCGCGCTGCTATTGCAGATACCAGGGCATTTCTTACACATATCTCGCAAACATATCTAGCAGACATATCCAGAAAACATATCTAGCTGACATATCCAGCAAACATACGAGGCAAACATAACTAGTCAGACATATCTAGCAAAAACAGAAAATCTATTACATAACTCTAATGACTTTGTAAAGAAAAGCCCACAATTCTTTTGAAAGACTTTTCAAAATTAAACGTATAAATTTTTTTTAATATTCTTCAAAGGATCTTTACTTGTCAGTGCATATTTGCATGAGAGATATACTGAAATATGCAACGTGATTTATAAAATGCTATAGACCCAATTGCTAATTGGATGTGAAATTATAATATTTTTACATATATGTGTAACACATTCTATAACATACTTAGGATCACGCTGCTAGTGTAGATACCAAGACATATCTCTCACATATCTAGCAAATATATCTAGCAGACATATATAGCAAACATATCTAGCAAACATAACTAGCAAGACATATCTCGCACATATCTAGCAAATATATCTAGCAGACATATCTAGCAAACATAACTAGCAAGACATATCTGGCAAAAACAAAAAATCTATTAAATAACTCTAATGATTTTGTAAGGAAATGCCCATCAATGTACACGTTAGGTATATCTATAATTAAAAACCATGCCAAATCAAATTAAAGGGATTGCAGCGGCCATAGTGAATAATTTAAAAAGTTGGGATAACAAACTCGGCAACAAAGCGAGATAGCCAAAAAAAACAAATTATATAGTTGTACAGCATTGACCAATTTGTTACTGTTACAAAACGCATTTATTTAGCATATTATAACTATTGACGACTGGATATAATATAATTTCGAGTGTGAGTAATTTACGCATGTTATTATCAATGGCAACTGGCATATTCACATGTTAAAGGCAACTAGCACATTCACAAGCATGTTAAACTATTTTATAATTTTCAGCTAATAAATTAAATCTTAAACCAGAATAAAAGTTCTACGTCTTCACTGTAGATTCTCCGTAAGCATACAGTAAGGCCTAACCGGTTATAGATTTCGCCATTATTATCCAGTCACTTGAAGAAGCGAATACTAAAACTGATATACTGAGATAATTTTAAGTTGTTTTACTAATGTAAAAAATCTGATATGGGCAGCACAAGACTTTCTTTATATAATGCAATGAATTTACTACTTTTACAGCAAAAAAAATCGGTTATTCTTATAGTAGATAGATATATTCTTTCCAAGTTTGAATTTTCGTCAATTAGTAGTCATTTTCATTGATTTATCGTCATTTTTATCCATTTGGCAAGATTTTCGTTAATTTGGCAGCGTTTTAAAAAGTCGCTAAGTTGGCGACATTCCGCAGCTATTTTTCACTACAAAAACTATTAAGTTTCGTAATCATGGATCAATATGTAATCTCTTTTATGCACGACTATGTGGAGTTTTCTTCTATGCTGTCATGTTAAGAAAATTTAAAATTTAAAATAAATGTCGGAATGACGCCGATATACGTTTCAGGACTTTCCTGAATGCGTTTTATTGTTTTTAGAGTGATATCCGTCAGTCTGTCTATGATCGATTTCTTATGTACATTTCTTATGTATTTCTTATGCCACAAATATTAATGGATTTTTGCGAAACTTTATATCCGGCTTTGATGCAAAAAAATATATAAACCTCAATAGAATGTTTCGAAATTCAAGCAAAAATTTCGAAATTTATTCAACATTTTATATTTTCTTGGCATGGCAGCATAGGACAAAATTTGACTTAATTATGCATAAAAGGGTTTATTTATGACTCATAATCACGAAAACTTAACAGTTTCAATCGCTGTAGAGAAAAAATAGCCGGGATATAATTTTTGTGTTAGTGGCGCAATTAGCCCCACAGGGGAGGGTCAATTTACCCCCCCCCCCTTCCGAGAGTGCACATTGTCAAACTTGGTGCAAATCGAAATATTTTTTCAAGCCCTTTAAAATCGAGCGTAACATGCTTGAATTATGATCGTTTGAAGCAGCAATACAGATTTTTCCAAATTTTTCTTACAAAATTTGCAAAAATAAGAAAAGGGAATCTTGGTATGACAATGTCGAGTTGAGCCACCCTCCGTGTTAATTTTTCCAACACAATACTTAACTTAATTTGTCATACTATTGTATCTATAAAGAAATGTTGTGGTGCTTTTAATTATACATTACACCCATAATTCGGAAATTTAGAATAACCTCATGAATAGTAACATTCGTACATTGCTATCATGACCGAGAAACCCCCATTCTGTGCACGAGTTCCTAAACATATTCATTAAATCAAAACATTATACATTAAAATCAACATTTTTGACTTTTAAAATAAATTATCATTTATTGATTTCCCTATTATTGTTACAGTTATAATTACATCAATTTTAACAAAGGAGGAGAAAAGCATCGCGTGAGACCAGGTCTTTTAAATCTTATTCCAAAAATCAACAATTGACCTAACATGTATGAAGACTGGCACATACCTCTGCATTTGACACACACTGCACATACCTGAGTTTGTAGCTCAGCATGACTGAAATCTTTACCGATGCTTTTTCTGCTTTGCATTTGGATGCTTTTTCATTTGGAGTCAATGTATTTTCTCTCTCTCTCTCTCTCTCTGTATATATATATATATATATATATATATATATATATATATATTGTAAATAACAAAGTACTAAACGTACCCGATTGTAAACTAATAGAAATTGCCAAGTCATATAGGCGCAATGCTGCTCTATTAATGTCTTGTATATAAGAAAATCAAAAATGATCGAGAGGTGATATAAGTGCCAACAGGGAAACAACAAATGGCCAAGGGGGATTGTGACCCCTTGGTCCCGTTTATAGCCAGCTATTACTCCTGAGGAAACACTCACGGAACCGTTACGTGCCTGTGGCCATATTTCCTTGGAACGTCAAAGCAAAAGACGTATGCCAGAAGTGAATGCATGGACTAAGTGGAGAAAAAATATTTTGGATTGAGACAGGTTGAAATAAGAAGTTAACCCGAATGACAGATCATTTATCAATTCAAATATAAAGTGCCAAGCCATTCGATGCGTTGCCATTATATTATATAAAATTGTTGCCAATATCACTATCAAATGCATTAATTTCCTTGCAGTGCAATGCTTTATAGTGGTGTTTGAGGTATCCCATTGGATAGTACTGTTTCAACGCTTCCTTTATGAATTTTTTATCATTTTGATACGATCATCCTTATAAGTATGCAATCTTGAGTTTCGTAGAAAATGGTTTCTAACGATATTGCGGAAAATATTGGCGCTCAAGTTCGATTTCCAATCGATGATGTAATTAATGTTTATATCAAAATAATTTCCTTTATCATATAGCTTTGTATATATCTTTTCATTTTCAGTGAAATTGATACATAGGTCAAGATAACTAATCTCATTATCGTGAATCTTTTTTGTTTCCGTTAATATATATATATATATATATATATATATATATATATATATATATATATATATAAGAGTCTCAATCATACTCTTATTCAACAATAAAAAATACATTAACACATAGAAACAAAAATCCAAATACCTTCTGTATAATCAATTTACACGTACGTTACACAGAATCTGAGTCATTAAACACGAACCAGAAAATATTTAGTCTTAATTAACAAGGGAAATAATCTGATATTTTCTTTTGCTTGCTTTTTTTGAACAGAATACACCCGAGATAAACATTTTTTCAAACCATCTCGCAAATTTAGATTTATCTCTGGGATATTCGGTAATGTAGGAATGGTGATCTATAATGTTTCAATAAATGCTACAACATCTGCAGTCGAGGGGCGCGGTAGTCCAGTGGTTAGCGCGCGGGAATTGCACTCGGCAGGTCCGGGTTCGATTCTCTCCGCTGTCAAAACTGCCGCAGTGTTCATACGGAACACGATCACGTTAAACATGTGGGTCCGTAAGTCCTTCCGAGAGGTTGGTGAAAGGGGAAGGAGAGTACGGTCCCTGTGGATGCCTCCCTAACTGGATTCCGATCTAAATTAGGTGGCTCTTCCCGGCAATCCAATCAGTTACCTTACACCTTTCTGGTAGGTCGGATGGTCTGGGCCAACAACAACAGCATCTGCAGTCGTTATGTTAGGATATGGTTCGGTAAGAACTTTGTGTACGATATTTTTCAGTATTAGGGGATTCTGAAAGGCTCTATTGCTTTGAAAAGACTTGAAAAGTGCAAAATTATCGTTATATACAGGTTTACTGAGAAACAAATTATCGTTATAGACAAGTTTGTTACGCGTTAGTACTATAGGAAATCTACCGGGACCGCAGAAATATCGCTATAGACAGGTTCATCGTTATAGGCAATACATCGTTATATACAGGTTTGTCGTTATAGGCAACATCGGTATGAACAAGTTTATAGTTATAGGTAATATCGTTGTGGACAGGTTTATCGTTATAGGTAATATCGTTGTGGACAGGTTAATCGTTAAAGGCAATATCATTATAGACAGGTTTATGGTTATAGGCAACATCGTTATGGACAGGTTTATCGTTATAGGTAATATTGTTATGGACAGATTTATCGTTATAGGCAATATCGTTATGAACATATTTATGGTTATAGGCAACATCGCGTTATGGACAGGTTTATCGTTATAGGTAATATCGCTATGGACAGATTTATCGTTATAGGCAATATCGTTATGGACAGATCTTTCGCTGTAGACAATATCGTTATGGGCAGATTTATCGTTATAGGCAATATCGTTATATCCAGCTTTTACTGTACCAAACTTAAGTTACATAAGAACTGAAATAACAAACATCATACCACCTATCTCAACCATCCTCTGGGATTCTGTCAGAATTCTTTTTCATATTGCAATCTTCCTTTAATACCGAATGGGTCGCATATTTATTTTGCACTCTTTTGCACACTTATTTCTTACAGTTAAACGAATTTAGGAAAAAACTAAAGTAACATCTCCAGAACCGGAAGTGAAGTCCTTAGTAAATCCCCAGACCCCCACCCCTCCGTAATTCATTGCTGATACCATATCAGTTTAACATCTAAGCCCTATCTATAGACAATACTAAAAAAATATGTTTGAACTGGAATTGAAAAATAACAGAATTCGAAATCTTTAGAGGAACCCTCCAATTTCTTCCGGTGTTTGATACTGAATCCATATCAATTTTCACCTATGTCTGTATTTTTTTCATCGAAAGTGACATCTCCACAATAATTGGAGATTTTTAATGAACATCCTATCTTCTCTGGAATATGGTGCTGAATCCATATCAGTTATTACTTTAGCTGTCAATCCAAAAAAAATAGACGTTTCAAAGAAACTTTTTAAACCGGTAGTGGAAAGGAACCAGTAATTGAAATCCTTAGTAATTCACCTTCAGATTTTTTTTATTTATTTATCATGTTATTATTGCAGTAGTTTTTGTGCAACTGTTTGATTTATCACGTTAAAATGAAAATGCTTGAACAAGAAGTGGAAATCCTTAGTGCCAACTCCGCCCCCCCCATTCTCCTATTTACTTCGATTTTCAATCTATATGAGTCATCATCTATTATCTATCTATAGAAGATTCTTAGAAACAAATATTTCTAAAAAGGTTTTTTAGTAAAAGTTATATAATTGCAAAAATTTTGCTGCCGATAATCAAAGTAAACAAATTCAATGCAATGCAAGAGTTGCAAGTGAAGAACGAACAATGTTTCCATGTAAAATTCTTTATCTAACGAGAAAATTTTCTCCTTCCTGCAGAGCATTAAGCATTTTAATTGCAATCAAGACGTGTTGAAAAAATCTCCATTAATCTGATTGCATTTAAGTACGGCACAACTCACTGTGTAAATTAAACTCTCAGCGTAGAAAAAAAAAGCTTTGAGGATATTTATAGTAGCAACGAATAAAATAACGAGAAATGAACTAATGAGTTTTTCGGAACTTATGGCAGTGATTTTGCATATTTATTAGCGCTCCATATACTTAGGATTTCACATGGTTCTTTATTTTTTTTTGTTTTGTTTCGGTAATGCCCTTTTATTGTTAAGTAGAAGTAATATAAATTCTAAAGTCATATAACTGTTAAAATAATACATAAATAAGTTAACTTTAGATAAAAATTCGCATATAAATTCAGCTCGATGGAGCAGAAACGGTTTTGGGCGAATTACGTATATTAATAAAACTCCGATAAAGTATAAATTTAGTCGTTGTTTTCGTTCATAAGAAATAATTGAACTGAGTTTTACGGAACATATTCAGTGAATTAGCATATTTATCAACCCTCTATATATTCGGGATCTCACGTAGTTTCAATTTTTTGTGTTTATTTATCTATTTATTTTTATTTATTTATTTATATATTTATTTACTTATTTATTTATTCATATTTGCAGCGTCGTTTGTAATAAAGGTAAAGCAATATACAATTTTCATTGAGTTTAACTTTAAATAAAAACAACGAATATTTGACATGCTTTTATAGATGGTTTGCAGTTTATATTATATAGCAGATACATATTCGTAGCAGATATCAGCGACGTTCCCTGTACTTTAAAATAAATGCAAAGTCTAAACGCATTCATATTGCTTTTCAATTCATTCCATTAAAATATCAAATTTAATTCCCCTATAAAAAAAATCTGATGTGGCCAACACATGACTTTCCTTATATAATGCAATAAATTTACTATGTTTACAATAAAAAAAATCTGATGTGGGCAACACATGACTTTCCTTATATAATGTAATGAATTTACTACTTTTACAGTTAAAAAATAAGATTTTCTTATAGTAGATACTAATATTCTTTCCAAGATATTGAATTTTCGGCAATTAGTCGTCATTTTCATTGATTTAGCGTCATTTTTATCCATTTGGCGAGATTTTCGTTAATTTGGCAACATTTCAAAAAAGTCGCCAAGTTGGCGACATTCCGCCAAATTCGTCGCCAAAAGCTCGCCATGCGTTATGCACTAAGAAATAAGTTTTTCTTAAAGCAGATAAATGACTATTGGCGTTCAAATGCAAAAGTATTATTCAAAGTATCTTTTTCATGAATGGAACGAGCTAGATCCACTAGAAGGATGTCACTCAATTTATCGAATGCTATTACATATGAAAAGTAAACATGTTTCTCAATAGGAAATATTTTTCTTTTTATTTTATATGACTTTTTGATAATTTTTTTTTAAAATGTACAATATCTCGAGAACGGTTTACGTTAGCGTTCTAAAATTTATATCAATCGTTTTCTAATGAAAAATTACATAAGAAATGTCTATTTGCGTAACTTTATTAGCGGTTTTGATTTTTTGACGATTTTTTCAAAATTTCATTCGAAAATTTAAGGGGGTTCTGAACATTCGATTCCGTATAAAAACAATAGGCTTCCAGTGTTTACGGATTGTGATTTTTGTACTAAATTTGGTTCGAATCGGTCCATTCGTTCGTCAGTTATCGTCTCCACAGACTCACTGACACACACACACACACACACACAGACATTACTTCAAAAATGTTTTATTCGTGATCAGGGATGCTTGAAACGTGCTCTCCCGTCGAAAACTCGAATTCGAATTTTCGACCCCGTCACAATACTTTCCTTATACATTATGTATATAAGGAAAGTAATAGGTTGTCAATTAGTCGTCATTTTCACTAATTTAATGTCATTTTTATCCATTTGGCGAGATTTCCGTTAATTTGGCAACATTTAAAAGAATCGTCAAGTTGACGACACTCCGCCAAATTCGGCGCCAAAATCTCGCCAAGCGTTATGGACGGAGAAATAAGTTATTCTTATAGCAGACAAATAACTATTGGCGTTCAAATACAAAAGTATTACTCAAAGTATATTTTATCATGAATGGAACGAGCTAGATCCACGAGAATGATGTCACCCAATTTATCGCATGATATTACATATGAAAAGTGAACATGTTTCTCAGCAGTTACTATATTTTTAATGAGATATTTTGATAAATTTATTTAAAAAATGTGCAATATCCCGAGAACGGTTCATGCTAGAGTTCTAAAGTTTATGTCAATCGTTTTCTAAGAAAAAATTACATTAGAAATGCCTATTTGCCTAACTTTATTAAAGTTTCTGATTTTTTGATGATTTTTTCAAAATTTCACTCGACAATTTAAGGGGTTCTAAACATGAGATTACGTTTAAAAACAATACGCTTCCAGTATTCACGGATTGTGATTTTTGTACCAAATTTCGTTCGAATCGGTCCATTTGTTCGTCAGTTATCGTCTCCACAGACTCGCTGACACACACACACACATACTTTCACACACACACATACTTTCACACACACACATACTTTCACACACACACATACTTTCACACACACACATGCTTTCACACACACACACACACACAGACAGACAGACATCACCTGAAAAATGTTTGATTCGTGATCAGCGATGCTTGAAACGTGCTCTCCCGTTTAAAACTCGAACTGGAATTTTCGACCCCGCCACAATATTTTCCTTATACATTATGTATATAAGGAAAGTAATAAAGCATAAGACAATATATTCTCGTTACATAAATTATCCGAGAGAATAATTCTATAGAAGAAAATATCATTATCCCCTTTTAAAGCCAATGTACAAAAATATGAAGTGTGGTAAACGTACACAAAATGCAGAAGCTGAAATAGTAGCGAAAATTATTCCCATATCATTGTTTACACTGTAACCCCGTTGCAAACCAGGTTTACGAAGTTTCCTAATGCTTTAGAGGTAATGTTAGAACAGTGAAAATGTTTGTTAGAGACACTGTTTATTTACTTGTTGGATTAGAGAGCTACAATTGAGGAATCGAGCACCAGTTTTACTTTCCCTGGAATACATGGTAATGTACAAGGAAAGTATTGGAATCATGTCGAAAATCGCAATTCGAGTTTTCGACGGATCTACACGTTTCGAGACCTCTAGAATACGAAAAAACTATTTTTTGCGTGACGTCTGTGTGTGTGTCTGTGCAATGTATGTATCCACTCTAACTCAAAAACTAATGGACCGAATTTCATAAAATTTGATAGATAAATCACTCGGATGTGACCCTGGTGCTGATTAGTTTTTGGTACGATTCGAGAAAACAGAACCCTTTTTTTTGGCGAAATGGCCCTTAAAAATTCCATTTATCCGGTCTAGCTAAAATACTAATTGACCAAATTTCACAAAATTTGTTTGATCAGTTACTTGTTGGATATTCTGGTTCTGATTAGAATTTGATACGATTCGGAAAAAAAGAACCCGTCTTTTCCACGAAATGGCCCGCAAAAATTTCATGTATCCACTCTAGCTAAAATACTAACTGACCAAATTTCTCAAAATTTGGTATATAAGTTACTTGTGGAATACTCTGGTGCTGAATAAATTTTGGTACGATTCGGAAAAGAACAACCTGTCCTTTTTTTTACAAAATGGCCCACCAAAATCTAAAAAAAGACTGATATGTGTATGCTCAAATGTATCAATTAAATTCTTGTTTTATACGCAATTTTTGAAGAGGAAAATAATATAACATACTCTATTATACTTTAGGACTAACCGTTCTCAAGATATTTGAGATTTCTTGCATTTTTGTTACGCCGATTTCGGAAAAATGTCCAATTACCAAATAAAAACAAAAATTGAATTAAACATGCAAATTTAGTATTATTTGGTCCAATTAAACTCAATCTAATAAATTATTAAAGAAAGTCATGTGTTGCCCACATGAGATTTTTTCTATTTTCTTTTATAAATTATTTAATTATTTTAAACTTTATATTTTTGCATGTTTAAAAAATATTTCAAGAAATGTCGACCTTCGTTGTTGCAACATGACGAAATACTTCGAAACACAAAACATGACATAATGTTGCTTTTGACGTATTTCTGAAGAATAACCCTATTTTGATGAAAAAATGGTTATATAGATGATAAAAATGAAATTCTGTGAATACCAAGGATGCCAGAATTTGTAGTGATCATTTTCTGAGCAGCGATTATGTAGACAGCATAAAAAATTGTCTACTCGGACTGGCAATAAGAAAAATATTGAAATCTATAACTCTTTCGAAAGTTAATTTACACTTTGAAGTTACACTTCACCACACTTTCAAGAAATTGCAGAAAGGGGAAGAAACTGGAGGAAAGAAAAATTATCTGAAATGAAACTGGAAGATTAAATGAATATAAGGTTCACTGTGATAGCTTTGAAGCAAAATAAGCTGATAACAGCAAACCAGCCAGTAAAAACAAAAATCCAAATTACTGTGAAGAGAGTGCTACTTCTGCAGAAAATGTGAACACTGCAGAATGTTCAAACTGCATATTTTACTTCTAGAGTCCTAGTAGAAATCAGAAATACTGAAATAAACAACATTTACATGCACTGAAATCTAATGCCCGTTCAAAATGCCTTTTGTCAACAACAATTCATATTTGAATACGAAGTGTGTGACCGTGTATTTTGACAAGCAATACAGGTGTCATCGTCTTACAGTCCCTGCTGATTGACAGGTATGAATTGTCTTCCATACACCCGTTTCATGCGCACCTGATGTCGATTCCTACTTATTAGACAATCCTCTACATCTTCGTAATTGACTGTGTAACTTTCTTCTATCTTATCTTTGTGCCCGTGTTAGTTTTTACCTTACAATTATCCGCTATGGGCGCTGCGATCACTTTTCATTCGATCGGTAATGGTCAATTTACAATAGCTAGACCTATCGTGTATACCGATGTACCCTTCCTTACAAAATTATTGGTGTGCTTAAGAACTTTCCCAGGACCCCTGTATCAATATGCATGAGGTCTGTGATCAAACATGGCGAACTTTTGCTTTGTAAAGGAATAGCAAATGACAGCGCAGTCTGTCATTTTTAAAGAATCATGTTTATTGTCAGAGAACTGTCATGTTTACTGTGTTCTGAACTTCCTGAACGGCGGAAAGACAAATTCGGGTTTTCTGCTACACTAAAGATTGAGAAAATAAAATGGAAATAGTTTGTATAAATGCGCCTCGTTTGTTTTTCAAGTTACGTCCGGAAAAATTTTATGATTTATATAAATGTCATTGAGCTTTTATGTTTCAGTTGTTTCATGTTATATTCTAGTGATATTCGTCTTTTTCACTTTATAAACTTGCTTCCAATGAAATGTTTGACGACAAAGCTAATAAGATTGATTCCATGACTCTAAGATGAACGTTTCGCGATTTTTTTTTTCAATTTTGAGAAGGTAAAGACCTTTTAAAATGCATCAAGTTACCAAATGAAACGAAAATGAATTAAAAATGTAAATTAGGTATAACATCAGAAAAGAATCCATTCTATTCTCTGCAACTAAAATCAATTTAATGCATTTTGAAATAAAAAATAAAAATAATAATTTGAGCTGTAGGAAAATTCATGTACTGCCCACATCAGATTTTTATATTCCCTACGATTCATAGGGTATAGAGAAAGTATTGGAATCGTGTCGAAAATCGCAACTCAAGTTTTCGACGGATCTACACTTTCTGAGCACTCTAGAATACAAAACAACTATTTATAGCGTGACATCTGAGTGTGTGTCTGTCTGTATGTCTGTCTGTGCAGTGTACGTATCCACTCTAACTCAACTAATTAACCAAATATTATAAAATTTTATCGGTAAGTCACTTGTGGATTACCCTAGTGCTGATTAGATTCTTGCACGATTCTGAAATAAGGAACCTGCAGTTTTCGCCAAATGGTTCGCCAAAATTGCCGAAATCTAAAATAAAAGAATGCATGTGGTCAATTGTATAAATTAAGTTCTTGTTTTATACGTAAGACCAAAATAATAGGATCAACCTCATATCTCTTGGACTAACAGTTCTATAAAAATATGCTAGTTTTCCGCATTTTTATAACGTCACCTTTGAAAATACGTACGTCCTGTGAAACTAAAAATTGAACTAAAACTGTAAATTTAGTCTAATTTTAAATTAGTGTCCGTGTTATTTAGTGCAATTAAACTCAATTTAATGAATTAAGAAAGAAAGAAAGAGAAATTTTGATTCTTTAGGAAAAGTCATGTGTTGCCCACCTCAGATTTTTACGTTTTGTTTCCTCTGTACACTTTTATCTCATTTACATCCTCTATATAAAATGCAATGAACTGCCTGTCTGTACTGGGTGATGTATTAAAATTATTGAGTACTGGGTGATGTATTAAAATTATTGAGTACTTCCACAATAGTTGGAAGCTTGGTTGAAGTATCATTCGATATGTCTCAACTTCCAATTGAAAAATCTAAAATTTCAAATATTTGGATTAGGGGGTGACTGTATAAAGAGTTGAACTAAATACTCAAAACCACTTTCAAAATGTGCGACAGAGAAGTATTTATTTCAGGGAACAAGTTTCGTAAAAAGAATAGCATGGCCAGATGTTTGCCGGAAACAAACATAAACACTAAATTAAAAAAACTTCGTTAAAAACAGCACAAAATGCAAAACTCGGCCGGTTTCAACGACAAAAACAGTCTTCTCCGTTAGTTCACACTAATGCAAGAGCAGCACTAATGCAAGAACAGCAAACTAATGCAAGTAGAGGCTAATGCAAGAACAGCAAACTAACAAGTAGAGACTAATGCAAGAACAGCAAACGTGATAGAAGCAGGAGAAGGGTGTTGCTAACGATAGGTGAAGAAAAATGCGGAGTAAAAGAAACCCCAGAGGAAGAATCAATATGTGGGACATAATGAATGAATGGTATAATACCAAAGAAAGTGAACGTCCAACAAAGGATTCAAATCACTTATGCAGTTGTTCATAAAACCCCAATTAAATTAAAGCACCAGGAAAAGTATGAAAATTACCGAAATAAGAAAACAGAAAATGAAATAAAAAAATTAAATCAGAAATTTCCAAGCAGAAAAGATGAAAGGATATATATATATATATAAAAGTAAATACATCATCAAATTGAAAAAGGGGGGGAGGTACAAAGGAAAGGGGGAAAAGAAAGGAGAGTGTTTACAGGAACGACAGAAAAAAGGCCGGGGGGGATAGTGACCCCCCGTTCCCGGTTAAAGCACTTTTACTCTAGAAACACTCCCGGTGCCTCTGTCTTCCTGAAGCACTCCTCCGTCCGATGAAATCTATGAAACATCCCGAAGTATATAGACCATGAAGCAAAAAAGGGGGCTTAAGATTGGAATAAACCTAACCTAATTACTCAACAGAATACTTGAAGTCCACAAGCCATGCCGCACAACCTTATCTCACCGACCTGCTTTCATCAAATGAAATTGTTTGTCTTTCTGTCAAATATCAAGTCTACATAGTGCCTTAGATAACGATGTGGGTAATTGCTTTTTGCTGCTTCCCTGAGTAATTTATTGACGCTGTGTTGCTGTTCTTCTTTTTCAGTGTTGAGACGTCTATATCGATTTAGATGATTTATTATAACATTCCTGAAAATACCACTGCTCAAATTAGATTTCCAATCTATAATGTAATTAATGCTGAAATCAAAATTATCCCTCTTGTCATAAACTTTAAAACATATCTTGTTTTTCTCATTGTAGTAAATGCTGATATCCAGAAAATCAACAGTTCCTGGATTTGTATATTTAGTTTCCAAAAGTTCCAGGCACTTAGGGTAAAACTCAAACTCAAAATGATCTTGTTGATTTTTATATCCAATAATCACATCGTCAACAAAGCGGTAGTATGGCATTTCATTGACTAAATATGTGCCTTGTTCATGCTTGTTCAGGTAAATATCTGCAAGTACCGAAGAGCAACCCCCCCCCCTCCATTGGGATGCCTTGCACCTGACGATAAAAACCTATACCGTTGTGCAGTATGTTTTCAAACAAAACAATATTTATCAGCATTTTATATTGGTAGAGGGAGATGGTAGAGTGGAGATTGTGATGCTCATGAAGCTCCAATAAAATTTCGGATAAATCTTTTAAATTTACATGATTAAAAAGGTCTTTAAAATCAAAGCATCTGAAAAACATTTTATCCTTTATTCTGCTTAATTTGTCAATAAGTTCAAAAGAACTTGACACCATACAGGTCCCTTCCTTTTGTATGTATGATGAGATCAATACCACCGATAAAGCCATGGAAAACCGAATCACAGCACTTAATAAACGTATAGGACATGATTTGAAATCTGTAAGATTTCCTTATCTTGTACTAATCCCAAAAATGCATAAAAATCCGATCAAATTTAGACCTGTGACAGTTGGATGCGGATCCTACCTTACTATAGCTAATATTAAGTTACTTTCTATTCTGACTCCATTACTAAAAGAGATCAAAAAGGAAGGGACCTGTATGGTGTCAAGTTCTTTTGAACTTATTGACAAATTAAGCAGAATAAAGGATAAAATGTTTTTCAGATGCTTTGATTTTAAAGACCTTTTTAATCATGTAAATTTAAAAAATTTATCCGAAATTTTATTGGAGCTTCATGAGCATCACAATCTCCACTCTACCATCTCCCTCTACCAATATAAAATGCTGATAAATATTGTTTTGTTTGAAAACATACTGCACAACGGTATAGGTTTTTATCGTCAGGTGCAAGGCATCCCAATGGGGGGGGGGGTTGCTCTTCGGTACTTGCAGATATTTACCTGAACGAGTATGAACAAGGCACATATTTAGTCAATGAAATGCCATACTACCGCTTTGTTGACGATGTGATTATTGGATATAAAAATCAACAAGATCATTTTGAGTTTGGGTTTTACCCTAAGTGCCTGGAACTTTTGGAAACTAAATATACAAATCCAGGAACTGTTGATTTTCTGGATATCAGAATTTACTACAATGAGAAAAACAAGATATGTTTTAAAGTTTATGACAAGAGGGATAATTTTGATTTCAGCATTAATTACATTATAGATTGGAAATCTAATTTGAGCAGTGGTATTTTCAGGAATGTTATAATAAATCATCTAAATCGATATAGACGTCTCAACACTGAAAAAGAAGAACAGCAACACAGCGTCAATAAATTACTCAGGGAAGCAGCACAAAGCAATTACCCACATCGTTATCTAAGGCACTATGTAGACTTGATATTTGACAGAAAGACAAACAATTTCATTTGATGAAAGCAGGTCGGTGAGATAAGGTTGGGCGGCATGGCTTGTGGACTTCAAGTATTCTGTTGAGTAATTAGGTTAGGTTTATTCCAATCTTAAGCCCCCTTTTTTGCTTCATGGTCTATATACTTCGGAATGTTTCATAGATTTCATCGGACGGAGGAGTGCTTCAGGAAGACAGAGGCACCGGGAGTGTTTCTAGAGTAAAAGTGCTTTAACCGGGAACGGGGGGTCACTATCCCCCCCGGCCTTTTTTCTGTCGTTCCTGTAAACACTCTCCTTTCTTTTCCCCCTTTCCTTTGTACCTCCCCCCCTTTTTCAATTTGATGATGTATTTACTTTTATATACCTGCTAAACATGAAAGAGCGGCAATGCGCCTTAATGTTATGAAGTGTTATGATTGTGTTTTTTGTATATCTTATTTTTAGATATTTTTCTAATATATATATATATATATATATATATATATATATCAAGTGAAAACAATCTAAGTGCAATGATAATAGTAAATATAGAAGCATATAGTAATTAGGCGCAGTTGCAGCTCTAAAAATTATTGCCAAAAAAAAAAATAAATAAAGAGAGAGAGGTGTGCTTACGGGAAAGTAGCAAGGTCAAGGGAGATTGTGACCCCTTTTCCTGGTTGAAGCATGCTTTCAGTCCCGGGAAACACTCCCAGAAACCACTAAATGCCCGAAGCAATCACCATCGTGAATGTGGGAAAAGCAAAATCCCTAGAAGAACACTAAGACCAGAAAGCGATGTAGAAGTTGCAAATATGAAAATATACATTGCAAAAATTGTAAAAAAGTACTTGTCAATACTGTATCACAATACCCGTCGCAATACACGTCAAAGTCCAAACAGTATCTAAAATAAACACGTAAGAATAAACGCCATTATAGCGAGTACCGCAGTCACAGTTACAGTGTTTATCACACATTTAAGGAATTACGTGATAACCATTCATGGAAATAAGTATACTCTTCTGTTCTATATTTTTTGTAATATGACATGTAATAATGTCGCAAAAAGTTTTTAGGAAACGATTGAATCAATGCTTCCTTTATTAATTGACTTTCACAATATATATATATATATTGTGAATATATATATATATATATATATATATATATATATATATATAACATCAATAAGAGGTTATGACTGAAAAACAATTTACAAAACTTTCAAGAAAGTCCAATTCCAAAATGGAACTTGAAGTTAAACCGATCCTATATTTATGTATTTTATGGTATTTTTAACGTTATTTTAATATTATTCTTTGGCAGCAATTTAAGCTGCACATATTAAATTGAATCATTTACCCGAAATTATCCCATGTCACCCAATATGGCGAGCAACTACTGTGCTGACAAATTCCAAATGATGGAAAACGCCATTTTGTATAAGGGCGACGTTTCCTGTCAAAGAAATGTCTCAAGCTTCTAAAATGTCTAGAAAACAAATTTGGGTAATCTGCTACACTGATATTCTACTATAAAAGGGTATTTGGTTCAAATATCCCGCGTTTTCTCTTACGTCACGTCTAAAGAAAATGCATTCATTATTTTAAGTCCACTGAACTTGGAATAATGAAATTCCTTTAGGACGGAATACTTCTCCGAAATATGAACTTTTGTTCTTGGACACTTTGGAGGAATAATGAACTTTTATGCTTGGACATTTTGGAGGAATAATGAACTTTTGTGTTTGGGCAATTTGGAGGAATAATGAACTTTTGTGCTTGGACAATTTGGAGGAATAATGAACTTTTGTGCTTGAACACTTTGGAGGAATAATGAACTTCTGTGCTTGGATATTTTGGAGGAATAATGAACTTTTGTACTTGGACACTTTGGAGGAATAATGAACTTTTGTGCTTGGATATTTAGGAGGAATAATGAACTTTTGTCTTGAAAACTTTGGAGCAATAATGAACTTCTGTACTTGATATTTTGGATTAATAATGAACTTTTGTACTTGGACATTTGCAAAATGTGTACTTGCAAAACGTGCAGTGGATTTCGGTTGCGTTTACATACCTTGATTGTAACAATGCCTCGCCAGTGTAAAAGCGCGGACGTGACCTCCTAAATTCAGAATTCGCGGCAATTATGAGCATATGAAGCAGTTTGAAAGAGGACGTGAAGTCGGACTGCATGAGACTGGATGGGCACACCAACGAATCGCTCGGCATTTGAGTAGGAGCGATGCAGCAATTAGACGATGTCGGCAAGAATAGGTCCGGAATGGCAGATTTCAACGGCAAGCAGCGGACGGCCTAGAACGACGACAGAACGAGAAGATAGAGCGATTGTCAGAGCACCTGTGACAGCACTAGATTCGTCGTTATTAACCATCCACCGTATATTAAATACGGAAGTATCCACCTGGACCATTAATAGAAAACTACGGGAGTGAAATCTATACTCGCGGCGACCATTACGCCACCTACCACTGACCAGTATGCAACGTCAACAGCGATTGCAATGGTGCTTGGCCCGATCAACGTGGAATTGTTCGGATTGGGAACGACAGTGATTGGTCCCATTTCGACATGTGTCCCGACGACCAGCGCAGACATGTCTGGAGACAGCCCGGATATCGTTAAGATCCTACTCTTACTGTCACATGCCACACGGTCCACAACTGGGAGTTATGCTTTGGGGTGTAATTTCGTTTGATAGCCGGACCCCTATGATAGTCCTCCGTGGCACCATCACAGCACAGCGGTACATTGCCGACATTCTACGCCCCGTTGTATTTCCGTTCCTTTCGCGACACCCCGGACTAACTTTTTAGCAAGATTATGCCAGACCACATACGGCATGTCTCTCTATTGGTTGTCTTCGTTCTTACGACACACTTCCTTGGCCCCGGGCCTCTCAAATAGCGGCTGTAAACCAAAGGGTCAGTCAAGTGGTCTGGGTGTTCAACACTTCCTTGGCCAGACAGATTCCCAGATCTCTCGCCTATTGAGCGCATTTAGGCTGAGATGGGGTGTCATCGCCTGCGACCATCCCAGAATGTAGACGAATTAGCCCGTCAATTGGAGTCCATTTGGAACGATATCCCTCAGAACACCATCCGGAAACTGTATGCATCAATGCCACTTCGGGTAACAACTTGTATCAATGCCAGAGGTGGACCAACGCCATATTGACGTGCTCACTTTGTGTAAATAATCCAAATGTTCTGAAATTCTAGTCATTTATTTTTCTGTACATTCACATACACGTACCAAATTTTGTCTTATTTGGATAATTCTTTCGTCTTACAGTGTACATACTGTCTGTCCGAAACATCTTCCACATTTGAATTTGAGATTACCGCTTATATTAACGGAATTTACAGCAATTTAATCGTATTAGCTGCTGCCTCATTGTGCAGAGCGTACCGGATTTTATTACATTTAAGAATAGAAGTATACCAATCAAACGAAATCCTTTATTATATATACTATAAGTTTTAAACATTACTGGTAGATATTAAAAAAATATGAAACTATTTCACTTATTAAATTTATCACAATAACGTAATCTTTTTCGACCCAGACCTTCCGACCTATCCGAAAGTGTAAGATGTCTGTTTGGAAACCCAGGAAAATGCCACTCAATTTAGACCGGAACCCAGTGAGGGCGGCATCCACAGGGACCGTACCCTCCTTCCCCTTCCACCAACCTCTTGGGAGGACTATTGGACCAATATATTTAAAGTGCCTGTACTCCGAGTAAACACAGGGACAATTTGGGAGCGACGGAAATCGAACTCGAATCGCTAAAACGCTAATCACTGGGCTTTCACACCTCTGTTTTTTTGTCTATATGCGTCCTCTATAGGGGATAATCGAAGCATCAGACAGCTGTGAAATTTGCTACAAAGGTGCTTCACATTCCCGTAATGTTCACCTCGTAGATATTTTTATTTTAAAATCGTATAAGTCTTTTAGTTATTCAATTTATGAAATATTCAATTGGTTTTCTTTTTTGGTAGCATCCGAAAGGGGAGCACAATTTTTTTGTTTGACAAACATATGAGAATATATTTTCGCATTCAAACAAAAAAAATATTTATTCTGTTTTTATTTTTTGTCAATTACCAACTAAAACCATAAAAATTTTGATTTTCGATACAGCAAGCCAACGTCTCGTCTTCTCTTTCTCTTCACTGTTTCGACAGTTGGTGTGCAATGGTCTGGGAGTTGCTCTGGGCTGGTTGCCTATGCGCATGCGTGGCAAATAGTTCGTGCGACTAGACATGCGTTGAAACTGGAGGATTTGGATTGGAACGAAAGGAGGGAACGATTTTAATTCAAAACAGACGATTTGAGAATTAAGTGGTGTTATCTGTATCTGTATTATTTAAGCAGCAGGCGCTTCTTTACGACCTGAGCAACGCCGGGTAATTCATTCTAGTACTTTATATCAAATTATGAACTTAATACCATTTTTTTCTTTGCAGCTGGAGGTTCCTTGGCCAACTCCCGCCTCACTCTCAGTTCCCGGGGGGGCACCCCGGTCTCCCTCCGTGGTGGGTCCGTGGGTCCGCTGGTGGACGAGGGCGTACAAGCGGACCTCTCGGCGGACACCATCACCTACGATTCAGATGATGAGATGGTGAAGCGGCGATCGGCCCTCGTGCTGCGAAACAAGAAGGGACACCCCATTTTCTCCAGGGAAGACATCCGGGAGCAGTACTGTATCAACAGGAAGGAGGTCAGCTAACCATTCATTCAATTTACTGCAATTCGTTCAACTTACACAACAATTTAATTTACAAACAATTCATTCAATTCACACAAAAAAGTCTCCCAGAACTCGCCTATAGGAGGCATGCGCAAAGTTTAGGAATTCGGTCTCGTTGCATATAACAGCATCCATTGAACTGTTTGATAATTATTGCATGCTCGTCGACGTAGAATAGCGGATGCATGGAGGTAAAAGTAAGGAGTTGAAACCTCATATTAAGAAAACGCCAACATCGTTTGAGGCAATAATTCAGGTGGAGCTGGAATAAGATAAGTAGTCCTGCATTGCATGCATATATATACAGAAAGGCCTAAAATATTTATTAAACTGTCAATTTTGAAAAAATAAATTATTATCGCAATGTAGAGTAGAACTGAAACAATAAAAATATTTCTACGTAATCAAAATTATTTTACCTGTCAATTTATTTTTATATTATGTACTCTATCCTGCAACTACGAAACATTGCTGGTTAATTATAATCATAATTAGGGAATCCATAATTTAAAAATAATCAAAAATGCATATAATAAATACTACGCCTTTCTGTTACGTCAACTAACAGCAGCTACTTTTCTAGTACTAAAAGCACCTAGATATAATTATTAATGCATTGTTGCATTTTCAAGCGTTTTATCCATAGGAGTTTTATCTCCTTTTCGCTAACTGCATACCATAATTTTGCCGACCTCTATGGAGATCCGTAAAATATCCTGTTATAAAGCCAGCTTAAGAGGTTTAAGCTGGCTTAGCACATTTTAACAGGATTATTTTTATCATTACAGTTTTGGAAAGATTTGAATATTTTTTGATGGAATTATTCATACAATACGTGATGCAAATTATGGGTGGTAATACTACTTTTTCATACTAATGGAAGTTTTTTATTAATATATATATATTCATATTGGTCTTGAAATTTAGTATGGTTAACATTATTATGATAAAACTTGATTAAGAGGAGTATCTATATTTGTATCATCAATAGGAACTGCTTTTTGGGGTATGTGTTACCTTCAGGTCAAATGTCTTTTGGAGCTGCTAATGATATTATCTGCTATTTCTTATATCTATACTATTAAAAGCAGATAGAACAGCTGCTTCCCGCATGTAGCTGGCATGCGTGGCACTTCGAATTGCAAAGCCAATAATTGACCTTACAATTCACAGGATTTTTTCCCTTTTAATGTGACTTTCAATCCATGAAAACATTTAAAATAATGACGATTCCTAATTTTTTAATATATTGTTAAATATTTAAAAAACATTTTATAAATATTTATATGCATGTTCCGAAACCCCCTACTTTGCTTACAACCTCGTAGTATATTTTTGTATTTCATTTTAATGCAGTTTTTACTGCGAGAAATCATTTAAGATATTCATGATTTCGAACAATTTTATCGATTTTTTAAATATTTAAAAAAAAAAATTCAAAACACTGATATACATGTTCCGAAACTCCTACATGGCCTAGAACATCTCAGTACTTATTTTCTTAATTTATTTTGATGTAGTTTTTAATTCGAGAATGCATTTAAGATATTCATAATTTCGAAAAATCCGACAGATTTTTGAATATTTTCACAAAACCTCTAACGTCATAAAATAATCATATACGATTAATAAAAAAGTGACAAATCACTATTTCATACTTGTTTTAGAACGGGAGGTTAGGAATTTGCTTCCATTGCAGATAAAAGCATCCATAGACCGTTTTTAGTGCTAATTATGAGCTCAACAGCATGAGATAGCTGATACCTGCAATAGCAGCAAAGAAACTTGCTGTATGCACAATCTAGCGAATCTCTATAAAGAGCAACAATATCAGTCCTTCACATATCTTTAAAACTAAACTCAAGTTATATAAGAGGTTATAAAAGCCAAGTTCATGTTCATGAAACACACATATAGAAAAAAATTAGTTTGGCCGTATAAGCACCGTATATGGGACTTCATGCCAGACTGGGAACAAAATAAATATTGAACACTGCCCATTCTTGTTACAGAATATGTAATAAGGAGTCCATTATTCCGAACGTACATATTGCCCCTACCTAAAGTGCACATATTAAAAGTGGCAGAGGCTCTGTGGTCAAATTGTTTCTAAAACAGTGCTCCGCAGGATAAAACATGTGGGAAAAGGGTGGGATAGTCCAGTGGTTAAAGAATTGCACTCGGAATTGTATCAGGAATTGCACTCGGACGACCCAATTCGATTCCTGGCTCTACCCAAATTGTCTTTGAGTTCACGCAGAGTACGGGCACGTTAAATATGTGGGTCAGTAAGTCCTTTCGAGAGGTTGGTGGCAGGAGAAGGAGAGTACGGTACCTGTGGCTGCCAGATAGGCATTTCTGGCGGCAGCAACCTAAGGGTTTACACTCTTCATCCGCCAGAGGAAACAAAAGGAAAGACAAATGGACAAGCGGACACCTACATTTTAAGTAGGGCCATACCAAGACTACTCTTTAAAATTTCATGACATTCAGTACAGCCGTTCTCCCGTAATGATGCAACAAACCAATAGATTATTAATTATAATTATCTTGATATATTTCTTCATGTTACCGAATTCAAATTGAAGCCACGACCCGTTTCTTTTACATATCAAAATTATTTTCCAATAATGTAATAGAATCCTTCTACATCTATCCTGTGCATAATTCTCCAAACAAAGAATGAACTCTTAGTGCAACTATATGAAACATTGTAAAATTATAGGCATCATTAATTATTATTCAAAGTCAATAATATTTTGCATTGAAGTTGCTGATCTAGCGGTAGACTGTCAAGCAAAATGCGAAAAAGTATATGGTAAAGAACCTAATTTATGTGTTAATGTAAAATATTTAGAGTATTAGTTTTCTCGTCTATATCATACCATCAAAATATTAAACGTTTCTACACACGATTCTTATTTTTATTTTAGCACTCATACAAAAAGCAATTATTGTTGTCAAATCAATCATTTTAGAAAAGAAATTCTAACTACAGGGCTCCGTCATAAGTCCTTATGCATCCCTTCAACTTCCGGTTGAAGGACACTAAGGCTATAAAAGCAAGGTCTACTAATAGGAAAGCGACTATGCGCCATCGATTCAGAAAGTTTGCAGCGCCTCTGGCGGTGAATTGAAGAAGTTAGGCTTCCAATCTTGAAAACGAAGGGAGATCGGGAAATTTCTCAAGTATAAAGTTGTAGAGCGTTCTCTGTTCAGTATGAAAAGACGTCTGGTCTGTGCATAACAAGTACACAGATAAAAATAGGTCAATTAAAAACGATACTTATGAAAATATCTCGTTAAACTGAAGTACTTCTGAAGGAAATGACGAATAATAATAATAATCCTTTTAATAAGCTAATTCTAATTTATTTAGGATTATCCTTTTTGCAGTAAATATAAATGTTGTCTAAAAACGGCAACCAATTGATGCAGTACAATAATTATCCTTTTTCTTCGATCTCATTTTTCGTCATCTATGTGACTGTTAAAAACGTATTAAAAAACGTATTAAATACGTATTTAAAACATTATTTAATTCGTTATTTAATTCTGTATTCAAACGCATTAAATACAAAACACTCTACAAATAGTATATGAAAATTTTCGCCTATCTTACTCCGTTTTCGAGATAAGAATTATAACTTCTTCAATTCGCCGCTAGAAGCGCTGCAAACTTTCTCAATCGATAGTCGCTCTCCTATTAGTAGACAAGTGCGTCTGCAGCTCTGGAACACCTCAATCGAATGTTAAAACGATGCATAAGAACTTTATGAGGGAACCCTGTACAACATTTCCAGTCATCACAGTAAATGTTCTATTCATTTTATTACGAATGTTTCATGCTTTGAATATTCTATCTTGTAAAGTCATCATTTATACATCAGATTCAAACCGTTACATAAAAATGTGAAATATCTTATACAAGCAATGATCCTTCATATAAAGTATATATATAAATAAATATATATATATATATATATATATATATATATATATATATATATTCCACAAAATATTATGCTTTACTGCTTTTCGCTTGTTACTAAACCTCAAAAACCCTTACATTTAATTTCTTTCTTGCGCGGCCATAAAATTTTATTCCCGACTTTAACTGTTCTTCGCCCTATAGCACGCAATAAAATATCCCCAAGTATAAAATACTGTACTATTTTAAAGTTTATGGGAAGACGAGGAAGTTGTTTTTGTTTGAATTCAATTGAACTGTAATGCTGCTATCATTTATCGTCACTGAATCTTCAGCGCAGTTGGTAAAAACCGAACTGTGTATTTACATTTAGTATTTAAATCTGATTAATCTATTTTCGTAAGTGTTATAAAGGATAAATGGCATTCATTGGAATTTCAAAGGCACAATTGACAGAGGAAGAACTTTTTAAATTTTGACATTAAATAATTCTTCTTCTATTGATTTACTATCAGATTGCATACTTGACATCCAACAAAGTATTTGTAGAAAAAGTCATGGAATCTCTAGTTTCGAAAATTATGAAAATAAATAAATATGTTGACATTTATTTCAAAAATAGCCATTGAAAAAAATGTTAATTTTTGGCCAAAAATTGCACACCAACGATTAAAGAGGATACGTCGTGACCGTACTATAATTGTGCAGAGTTTTCACCTTCTAGGTCATCGGAGAGACGGCTTAAAGAGAGACTGAAAAGGCGCTAATACTTTAAATAATTAATAATATAAACACCTTAATTTATTTGTCTGTTTATCTGTCTGTCTCTGAATAACGCTTGGCGAAATTTTTGACGACGAATTTGGCGAGATATCACCAACTTTGCGACTTTTTTTTAAATGTTGGGAAATTGACGAAAATGTCTCCAAATCGACAAAAATGACACCAAATTGATAAAAATGACGCCAAATTAATAAAATTAATTGTATTTTGAACGGGGATAGTATTGTAATGATATTTAGGTAGTGTTTGCCTGTCAGTCCAACTATCCCACTTGGCGACAAATTTGGAGAAATTTTAAAATGTCGCCAAATAATTTAAAATATTTTCAAATTAATGACAGTGTTGGCAAAGTTTCCAAGAATCTTTCACGATGTTTCTAAGAATCTTTCATGAAATTTCCAAGAATCTTTCATGAAGTTTCTAAAAAGCTTTCATGACGTTTCCAAGAATCTTTCATGAAAATCCTAAGAATCTTCATGAAGTTTCCAAGATACTTTTATGAAGTCTCCAAGAATCTTTCATAAGAATGTTCCTTCGAAAACAATTTTGCCAGATGGCATTCTTTAGTGCCTTACTTTGTTACGAAAGCTCCTTCCAGTGAATGCCATCCTAAGAAAGCCTACAAAATTTATTTCTGTCTTTAAACTGTTCCTTTTGCTTCAATTCCACGCAATAAAACATAGCCAAATGTAAAAAAAAAATTCCATATCACTTCACATTTTAAAGAAATCACATAAACTGCATCAAAAGTAGCAGTATATTAATAGGAAACTGATTCAAATTATTGGTTATTGCTGAAACAAACATGTTTTTTATAGATTAATAAATTTAGATATCATGTTAAAAGAATAACAAGAATTTGGGATTTATTATAACGTAATCTTCTCAAAAATAAATAAGTTTTAGCTGTCATCTATTATAAGAAATAATTACGGTGTCAGCAGCTAGCTGTCACACACTATTTTATCTATCTTCTTTAACAATCACTTTAGAAACAATTGAATTTGTGAAACAAATTTACACATGTAATACCAATATTCCTGGACAATTATGTTAAACCAGTCGTAACGAATTTAGAGCAAATAGTACCATAGTAAAAAGTTAAATTTTATTTATTAATTAAAATTGCTAATTTTCTTTAACATTCCTTGCATTATGTTATAACCCTTGAATTCAATACTGTATTCCGAACTTGGAGACTTACGTTCTACAGTAGTATAAGTTTATTATTTGATAGGTCACCAATTACACATAATTTTAATTTAACTTACTCATTAATTATACTTCATATTTTCAACTTTAATCCAATTATAACTTTGTTACATGGACTTTAGAGGATTTAGCTCTGTGATGCAAATGGTAAAATTGCTAATAATTTTATTTAACTTATTAAGTACTTTATTATAATATTAACTTAATGGTACATAACTACAGATTTTACTACCTGTTATGCTTATCTATCATCCGTAACATCATTTTTAGGACCATTGCTCATGGACCAACACTCATTCAAACAACATCAAGATTTCTTATGCATAATCAGTCATATTCTCATCCATGACTGTTCTCGTTGATATCCGGTGAGCATCTCTCTCTTCTCACCTTTCTTTGTCTTGGATTTTTCGAGGACTTCATCAGCTCCACCCATCTTACTCTAGGGACAAGGAATGGCCAGGGATAACAGGTGTTCAAACCTGGTTGACCCATCTATTCGCTACACAATACCACATCCTTTAGAGTGTTGCCATTTGGGTAGTGGGTCCACCCCATAAATTCAAAATTTATAACGTCGCATATATCATCAAATTGGAGCGAATACTATATTTTGCTGAGCTCATACATTCTTGAATACAATGTAGCAAAATGCACACAACACATTCCAGATTGCATGTGCATATTTTGAAATATTCTGTTTCTGGCATCACGGAAATAGGTGTGCCCACTCACGAGCAATTGGAACTGAATTTTCTGCTTTGATACTGCAAGTTGTGTACAATGATGCTTTTGAAACGTACTCGATGATGCTACGAACAATTGTCGGATTTAACAAGAGGTCGCGCCTAAGGGAAGTGGTTGGTCCAACAGACGTATCAGCCGCCATCTTGGACGTAGTGATATGGTAGTTGCTCTGTGTTGGAAACAGTGGATTAGAGAATGCACGTGTAAGAGGCTCAGGACACCCTGATATATAACTGATCGGCAGTCAGGTGAGAAGTCACGTCCACACCAATGGCTTTGCTATCAGCCATTCAAAGGCATTTGCAATCATCCATACATCCTGTATCAAAAGATACTATTTGGAGACGACTGGGAAAATGTGTAAATAGGTATCTGCAACCATTAAAGCGCCTACCACTAATTCCTCAACATGGACAGAGCCTTCTGGATTGGTGCCGATCTTGGTCAGACTGGACAGTGTGCGATTGGAAGCATGTTGCCTTTAGCGGCGAATCCCGCTTCTCTCTCACTGCTGATGACAGCCGCATACTTGTGTGGAGGAGGACAAGCCAGCGCCCACATTTATTATCGAGAGGAACGCGGTCATCACACGTTGTGCGGCCCTAAAAGGAGCCATCTCTTGGGGCTGCCAATCTCTAGTTGTTTCTGCAGCCGATTGTATTCTGCAGCCGATTGTTCTGCCTATGCTATCAAGCCATCCAGATTTCTTTTACCAAAAAGACTACACTCGAACATATACTGCATGACCAACACATCTCATGCTACTCTCCTCCGAGTTTTGGGTCAGTGGATGCAGGAATGGTGCAATTGTCCATGCCAATATCTCATCTTCTCGTGCTGCTGAAAGTTATCTAAAAGTAACCCATGTGGCAAAGGCCAGAGGAATTCGCAAAGTAACTGCTGTAGCAATGAACTATTTGTTACGTGATGCTTATCAAGAAAAACATCCCAAGCTTGAATTTAAGATATGGTATTAAAAACGAGCTGAAGCGAATATCATGTTCAAATGCTAGCTAAATGAGGCTATCCTATTGCTTCTCTTTTTTCGCTCAATCAGGGAACGAAACTACTATTTGTATCGTGACTGTCTAAAAGAAATGATCACTTTATTGTTATTAATATTATTATTATCATTATTATTGATTATCATAACTATGAAAGTTGTCAACCAATCCATCTAAAAGAACTTCTTGATAGAGAGATTCAATAACAAGACATACGTCGCTTATTCTTTTTTTCAGGACACAGTTTGTGATGAGACAATCAAACAGCATCTTCTCAGCAATCAGTAGCCATAGGTTCTCAACCTTTTTTTGCCCACCGCCCACTTTGAGAATATTTTTTTCCTAATGCCCCCCCCCCCCCAATTTTTTTTACTTGCGAATCTGAAACAGCTATTACCACGATTATATTTAAACGTGTAATATTATATACTATAGGATATGGCCCTATCCTATTTCTGAGTTTAAAGAAGGCTGTTTCACTGAGAACAATTAAAACGCATACTTAATTATATTGAAAAGTATTTTTATTAACATTCAAAAGACATTGAATTCATAACTTATCTAATGAGAGGGTTGAACTTGATGCATTTTAAGGAATTTGTTAATATCAGGCTCGATTTTACTTAAAAACAACCATAAGTCGCCGCATTCAGTAACATGGAGCCGATTTCTCTTTTTAGTTACCAATGTTGCTACAGCACTAAATCCACATTCAGCTAAATAGGAAGATGGGAATGCTATCAGAAATCGTTGAACAATCGGCCATAATCCTGGGTACAGTTGCAAAATCGGCTTCTGCAGCCAAAAATTTTGGTAGCCATTCTTGAATTTAATTTTTAATTCCTCATTTGTCGTCAGTTCTATTAGTTCTTCTTCTAACTGGGATGATCCTACTGTGTTGACATTTGAAAAGGGGTCCATAAACCCAGTCTGGTATGTCCATGTTTAAAATGTCCTGGAATCGTTCCTTGAAATCGCTGTGGAGGTTTTCCGGTTTTCCAAGTGTTGACAGTAAACAAGCAAGTCGTCGTGCTTGAATGATACTGCTGATAAATTTGGGAAGTTATTGAATTCGCTTCAGCCGATATTTCTTTTGTATAATAGCAGTTTGGACACGAAAGCAACAACGCTATTTTTTTGTCTTAATCAAGTTTAAGTCGTTGCCTTGAAGTTGGAGATTGACATCATTAAACATTTATACAGGTCTCTGTCACGTACGCAATATCGTTCTTTGATGAGATAAGCTTGTCGCGCAATTCCGTGTCTTTGTTTCCTAGGAACTCTATTACAGACCCAAACAGATTGTAAAATCGAGTCAAACAAGTACCTTTTGACAGCCAGCGCACCTCTGTGTAAAGCAGCAATCGGTTGAAATCTTCATCATTGGCAATGCTGACTAAATAATCTGTCATTCAACGAGTTACTTCTGATTTTATTAACTGCTCTGATAACATATTGCAGTGATGTATGGAGGCGTTCACTCAAATTTTTCGCAACCAAATGCTGGCGATGAATTACGCAATGCACAGCAAGCACGTCAGGAACTTTATTTTTTAAGCACGCTATGAAGCCTTTGTGACGCCCTGTCATAGCCGGTGCGCCATCCGTAGCAACTGACAAAATATTATTAAAAGGAATTTCCTTTTCGTCATAAAACTTTTCCAGTGTATTAAATATGGTTTCTCCTTTTGTATCTGTTTCCAAACTCGTAGCAAACAATAGTTCTTGACATATTTTCTCATCTTTGATTAACCTCACGTATGACAATAACAATGCTTCATTGGTTGGTAAAGTGGACTCATCCAGCTGAATTGAAAACTGACAAGTCTGCAGATGATTGCACAATGATTTTCGATGTTTTCAGCCATCTCAATTCGTCTTTGCACAGAACTATTGCTCAAAGGAATTTTTGGATAATATCTGCAGCTGGTTTATGGAGCACAGTGGTTATTACTTCATTTACTGCTGGTAAAATTAAATCTTCCCCAATAGTATGTGGTTTACATGTTTTAGCAATCAACAATGAGATATTGTACG
This sequence comes from Amaurobius ferox, assembly GCA_951213105.1. Classification (NCBI taxonomy): domain Eukaryota; kingdom Metazoa; phylum Arthropoda; class Arachnida; order Araneae; family Amaurobiidae; genus Amaurobius; species Amaurobius ferox. The sequence goes on along the minus strand of OX578152.1, from coordinate 77,109,290 downwards.
AAGCTCGAAGTCCGTCATCGTCTTGCTTAGAAGCTGATGAAAAAATTTTTGATACAGTTGGCTGAATTTCGTACTTCTTTTTCATGTCTTGAAAATAGGTCACATCTTTGTCTTTCTTATCCGGGTGTATTTTATTAAAATGATCTTGAAGCCTAGAAGGCTTCATAGCTTCATTTGAAAATGTTTTTTGACAAATAAGGCACATTGGCGATGAGGGATTTGTGGGATTTTTGATAAATCCGTACTTAATATAATCCACACTATACTGCCGCCTCTTCTTTTTTGCTTCTGACATGGTTTTTACTTTACAGGTGCGTGAGTAGTATTAGTGTACTTTTAAAACCCTGTCATCAATTGCGCGCGATAATGCTAATGAAAATAAAATGAACAATCACTGCCTTTATATAGGTTGGAGACATATAACACGCATCGACAGGAATAAGATAAATATGCAGTGACTCGTTTATAACACCCGGCGCCGAAGTAAAGCGCGGGAACAAGGGTGATGCGGGAGCAGAGTGCGGGTTAGAGCGAGCACAGATAATATTGTCAATTCTTGCAGGATTGCAAAAATCACGTTATTTAACAAAAACTTGTTATAACTGAATTGCTACAAGCATATTTTTTGATATTTTTTATTAACAGGCTTTTGTTAACTTTACCTGTATTTATATATGAGATATTTCACGTGAAAATGGAAGATTTGAAAATTTTTAATTCAAATCTAAAATTAAAAATTTTTATATCATCCAATTTAATGTAGATCTGAATGTAATGAAATCTTTGAGTTCAATTTTCATCCACTTCCCGAACTACCGAAATATGTGAATTTTCGCATACGTGATAAAAATGATTAAAATACATACAATAACAAAAATTAACCAATATTAAAGTTTGCTTTAGTTAGTACGTGATTAGCGTGTTTTTTTTTCTCTTTTTTAAACTATATTTTTTTAATCTGCCCACCGCCCCTCCGTACCACCTCAACGTCCCCTAATTTTCTCTGGGTCTTCTATTGCCCCCCTGAAAGTCTCAAACGCCCACAAGGGGGCGTTATCGCCCACGTTGAGAGCCTATGGTGTTGAAAACCCAGACCACACGACAGACCCGAAGGTTTACTGTAGCTAAGTGTGTGGCCGGGAGAACCTATGGTGTAGGTAGACCAATCACATGAACAAGACCCCTACTGTAGTAATCTGGTACTTTTCCTAGCACGGGATCTTCATTTGGCGTTATTTGCACTAAATAATGAAAATCAAGATTTTACAAGAACGATATAACCTTGTTTAAAAATTATATTTAAGTAGACATTTAAGTTGTAATTGTTTTATTTAAAATTAAACTCGTTTGAGGCAGAATAATATTTTCATCCTGCATTATTAAAAAAATTATCCATAATTAATTTATCCATATTTTAAACGTAAAAGATAGCTTTAATGCATCTCTTTTAATGGATTTCCCATTCCTTTGGAAGTAATACTTTTAACAAAAAGATGTTAAAAAAATATCCGGTGCAAGTAGCTCAATTCTCCCGTTTTCTGTTAGAAAATGTATCCTTAAGTTCAAGTGCATTTTCCCTAAGCTGCCTTGAAAGCTGGATTCCAGCCAACCTTCACTCTTTCTAGAGTAGTCTTGAAAATATTTCGTTAGAATTTTCTTCTCTAGAATCTTTTATATTTTACGTTCTCGCAAGGCTGCATTTTAAACTCTAGGACTTTGAGATTTCGTTCCCTTCGAAATTATGCCAAAGACTATAAAATTCTAATGATTTTGCCTATGCAAAATATATTCGGCATAAAATATAATCATATCTAATGAATACTGTTACAACATATCCTCTGGAATCGTGGGTGTACACTCAGCATACAATAAGGAGTCCAAATTTCTGGATAACAACATGTTTATTTACAAGCACAGCTTTAACAGGAACAATATACATTAAAACAAGTCTTAAATGCTTCACTAATTTCATAAAATAACCGATAATATTCTCAAAACATTGACGAAAGTAATTTCACAAAACAGCAACTATTATTCTCAAAATATTCACCGAAATCGAAATTTAATGCAGTTCGTATCACGTCAACTGCTGTCAGACTCAGTGATGATTCCTTTTATACACTCGCCATAGAAACTTCTGGAAATCTCTCATATCACATAGAATATTCTCGAGGATGCGGGAAGTCGCCAAATTGGCGGCAAGTCGTCAAATCTAGAAACTCTATTTCGAATTTCGTTATTCTGGAAACCCTACGTTCACGTCATGGGAAAGCCGATACTGGTGTTTTCTCTGTCTGACTCTTAAAAGAAAAGACTGTGGTGAGGGAGTATTGCACGTTCACAACAATATAATCTTTTTCATTTCATGATACTGCTATCATTAGATGAGAGTTAGGGATTGTTGAATGCCTTGTGGAAGCACAACATGAAGCAAAAATATTTTTTTTTTCAGTATATATAGCTGATATATCCAATGGAAATGATAATATTTATATTCATTGTGATGTTGCAAAAGGATCTTTAATAAATCAATCTAATTCAGTAGTCATTTATTCTTTCATTAATAAAAATCCTCCAGGTAGTATAATTTCAAAAGAATTTAATAATTGGATATATTTTCCTGTTAAAACGGATCCTGTTGAAAAAATAAAATGCATAGAAACTTCTGGAAATCTCTCATATCACATAGAATATTCTCGAGGATGCGGGAATTCGCCAAATTGGCGGCAAGTCGTCAAATCTAGAAACTCTATTTCGAATTTCGTTATTCTGGAAACCCTACGCTCACGTCATGGGAAAGCCGATACTGGTGTTTTCTCTGTCGGACTCTTAAAAGAAAAGACTCTGGTGAGGGAGTATTGCACGTTCACAATATAATCTTTTTCATTTCATGATACTGCTATCATTAGAGGCGAGTGGGGATTGTTGAATGCCTTGTGGAAGCACAATATCAAGCAAAAATGTATTTTTTTTTCAGTATCTTCAGGTTTAAAATGTGACTCAAAATGTGGCTAATGATGCGTACACTATTCTCCCCATCCAATAGAAAAGCGTGACATATACAGTGACACACAAAAATTTAGAAACGGAAGTAATTTTTCAATAAAATCAAAAGGTGTGAGACCAGAAATTGATCTCACACTTTGATGAGACAGTTTTATGAGAATATGTATTGTGTACGAAACATCGAACAATACTTTAATCTGTATGGCACCGAGTTTTACAACCGGCGAACCTAAAGGTCAGAAAACCATAAATTTAGGGGTGCCATGACAGAGGGGGTCGAGCTGGCCTTTAGGAGGATGTGAAATGGTTCCATTGGTTAAATAAGTAACCAATGGAAAAATGAGCTTGTGGCGTCACACTGAATCCGGCAAATGAACGTAAGGGGTAAATAACACCCCCGAAAAAAAGGGAACCACAACCTGTGATCGAAGAGAAGGACGAGATATATACCAACATGACTTATACAAAATGACTGAAATCATGACTTGAGTAGATGTGTGCAACGACTGCGACGTTATGACTTGGGAGGAGGCTTACCTACCATTATGATAGAACGATAATACTAAAGAAGCAGAGTATTGCGTAGAGGTTCCCAAATAAGGGAGATCTAGGATGTGTTCAGTGCAACCAAGTATTTGCAAGCATTATGGTCTATTGAAAAAGGCCCAAATTGAAGGTATGTATTCCTCAAATATCCACAAGTTATTAAATACATTAGGTATATGGTTAAGGGTCTCACATGCTATCTTCCTAAATGATTAATAAGCATGTAATTATCGTAACTGAATTTAATAAGTATATTATGCTTTTAATAAATGTTTTTGTTAAAGTTTAATCGGTGCAATCCTTTTGGTAAAATATTAATTAATAATTTCACTACAGGACTCGCGCAGAGGTGTTAAATAATTGGAGGGTTTATAGCGGCACAATAAAGCAATGTACGATTTAGTTAATAAATCCACTATGTATGAATTTAAGGCCATGGTAAGAGTAAAGATAGATATGTTAATGATAAAATAATTGGAGGGTTATTGCAACGCACACAACGCACAATGTAATACACAACGCACAATGTAATGATAAATAATGTTAATCTTTTATTACTTTCCTTATATACATAATGTATAAGGAAAGTATTGTGACGGGGTCGAAAATTCGAATTCGAGTTTTCCTCGGGAGAGCACGTTTCAAGCATCCCTGATCACGAATCAAACATTTTTGAAGTGATGTCTGTGTGTGTGTGTGTGTGTGTGTGTGCGCGCGCGCGCGTGTGTGTGTGTGTGTCAGTCAGTCTGTGGAGGCGATAACTGACGAACGAATGGACCGATTCGAACAAAATTCGGTACAAAAATCACAATCCGTAAACACTGGAAGCCTATTGTATCTATACGCATTCGAATGTCCAGAACCCCCCTAAATTTTCGAATGAAATTTTGAAAAAAACGTCAAAAAATCAAAACTACTAATAAAGTTACGCAAATAGACATTTCTTATGTAATTTTTCATTAGAAAACGATTGACATAAATTTTTGAACGCTAACGTGAACCATTCTCAAGATATTGTACATTTTTCAAAAAATTATCAAAAAGTCATATAAAATAAAAAAAATATTTCCTATTGAGAAACATGTTCACTTTTCATATGTAATACCATGCGATAAATTTGATGACATCATTCTCGTGGATCTAGCTCGTTCCATTCATGAAAAAAAATACTTCGAGTAATACTTTTGTATTTGAACGCCAATAGTAATTTATCTGCTGTAAGAATAACTTATTTCTCCGTCCATAACGCTTGGCGACATTTTGGCGACGAATTTGGCGGAATGTCGTCAACTTGGCGACATTTTTAATTGTTGCTAAATTAACGAAAATCCCGCCAAATTGATAAAAATGACGATAAATCAATGAAAATGACGACTAATTGAAGAAAATTCAACTCCTTGAAAAGAATATAAGTATCTACTATAAGAATAACATTTTTTTTAACTGTAAAAGTAGTAAATTCATTGCATTATATAAGGAAAGTCATGTGTTGCCCACATCAGATTTTTGTCTATCAGTTTCCACAAAAGGAATCATTGAATTTTAGTGAATCGTTTTCCGCATATAGAAAATACAATTATAAGATCATATGTTATAAAATATTTACAAAAATTGAAATTGCATAACCAAAATCATTAAAAATTCCAATTTTGCAGTTTCAAAAATATGGGCACAAATCCGATTGTATGCAAAGTTTTAAGGACATATGAATCATCGAAGTCGATTGGCTGTGTCTCTCTTGTCAGATAATAAAGTCAGCGATCATTTTCAATTGAATGGAACATGTCACAATCGACATGTTCCTTTCAACAGTTCCCGAGTGAGATAGTTGGAGTCAAATTGGCGATTGCGTCAGCCTATATATATATGGAAGCCTTAATACGTTCTAGATCGCATTACCAGGTGTTACCCAGGTTCTATTGTAAATAAGCGTCCACTACCTATGAATAATTAAAAATCTGATATGGGCAGCACACGATTTTCCCCATATGATGCAATGAATTTATTTCTTTCACCATGAAAAAATAGTGCACGAGTACAAAATCAACGGCATAAAGCTTTTAATGTCAAAAAATAATACATTTGGCGCTTTTCTGAAAGCCAGTCATGAGAAACTATTTCGAGGTATCCAATTAACTTATATTTCACGCAACCCTAAATTGAGGATTATCATTATTGATAGCAACCACAATAAGCAATGGAGTTCATATATTAAATTTCTTAATAAATTTATCAATTTGGCGTCATTTTCGTTAACTTAGCATTGCTTTTGCAATTTTAACGAAAATGACGCCAAATATGGTTAAAATTGCTTTTACAATTTTAACGATATTTTCATCACTCTGGGGCGACATATCCATCAACAAATTGGGGATATTTAGCTAAATAAGTCACCAAATTCGTCAAATTCATCACCGAAAGTTATAGACAGACAGCGAGAAGAGCATTTCTTACATATAAATGACCGTTGGCAAATTGTTAGGCGCCAAAATACAAAACTATTATACAAAGTATATTTTCTCGTGAATGGAACAAAATAAATCCACGAGAATGATGTTAACAAAAACATCGTAATTCATATTACATATGAAACGTGGACATATTTCACAATAATTAATACTTTTTTTTTAATTTAATGTGGTTTATTTTTATAAATTTGAAAAAGTGTAATATCTCAAGAACGGTACTTGCTAACGTTCTAAAGTTAGTTTTAATCGTCTTCTACTGAAAAATTGCATAACAAATTATTATTTATGAAACATTATTGGAGGTTCTGATATTTTGATGAGTTTTTTTCATAATTTCATTCGAAAATTTGAGGGTGTTCTGAACATTCGATTAGGTTTTAATTTAATAGCTCACGAAAACAGAATACTACTAAGATAAAATGGTTTCAAACAATCTATCCCTTCTTCTCGACGAACGTTAGTATGGACGAGAGAAGCTAAATTCACTTTATAGTTCAACCGAAATTCATATTTCTCTGAATTTTGAGATCCTCTTTACTCAAAAACTACTATGGATAAGAAAATGAAATTTTGAACACGTACAAAAAATTGCTGGCAAATGTGCAGAATTGTGGTTTCAATAATTAAAAGTCACTGTAAGAGGGAGAAAAGTCCATTTTCAAACTAGGCACTTCTATGCATCGTAGAATTAGAATTTAAACAACAACTTTTAAATTTTAATTCGTTAAATTACTACTGTTACTTAATTTTTTACTTAGTTTGTTAAATTATATATAGTTTTAACTTGAAATCTTTCATAGCTCGCACATTTCAAAAACGCGAGTTCAATCAAAATCCTGAGTTTTGCTAGTATATAACACATCATAGAATTATAATTTACAAATTTTAATCTAACTAATTTTTCCCCACTAACACATCAAACAAGATCATCAAATCACACTGCTATTAATTCCATACAACATAATCTTCTATATAAACTATTTTATATTGTCATTTACCAAACTATTTATGTGAATACACAATATTCAGGGAAATATTTTACAAAAAATATTTAATAATTTATTGGACATTGTTTAAAAATAACTTCCAGAAAGTATAAAATAATAATTCTTATAATAAAATTGTATTTATTGAGTGCGTTCATTTTCCACACCACCCTAGGTATATTAAAATAACGTGACCACGTTTTCTGCTGGTCATGTGAATGTCAACATAAAACACAATTTTGGTTCTGCAATATCACATACTATTTATTTTGCTACATCGCCATTGAAAGTGTTAACTTGAGTTATATATTAAATTTTCATAATAAATTTATGAATTTGGCGTCATTTTCGTTAACATGGCATTGCTTTTGCAATTTTAACGAAAATGACGCCAAATATCGTTAAAATTGCTTTTGCAAATTTAACGATATATTCATCATTCTGGGGCGCTCCAAATTGGGGATATTTAGCTAAATAAGTCCCTAAATTCGTCAAATTGATCAGCAAGTGTTACAGACAGACGGAGAGAAGAGTATTTCTTACATATAAATGACTGTTGACAAATTGTTATGCGTCAAAATACAAAACTATTATACAAAGTATATTTTATCGTGAATGGAACGAACTAAATCCAAGAGAATGATGTTAACAAATACGTCGTAATTCATATTACATATGAAAAGTGAACACATTTCACAACAATTAATACTTTTTATTAATTTTATGTAATTTATTTTTATGAATTTGATAAAATATAATATCTCGAGAACGGTAAGTGCTAGCGTTCTAAAGTTTGTTTTAATCGTCTTCTAATGAAAAATTGCATAACGATTAATTATTTACGTAGCATTATTGGACGTTCTGATATTTTGATGATTTTTTTCATAATTTCATTCGAAAATTTGAGGGTGTTCTAAACATTCGATTACATTTTAATTTAATAGTTCAGGAAAACAGAATGCTACAAAAGGAAAATGATTTCAAACAATCTATCCCTTCTTCTCGACGAACGTTTGTATGGACGAAAGAAACTAAATTCACTTTCTAGTTCAACCGAAATGCATATTTCTCTGAATTTTAAGAAATTCTTTTGACTCAAAAAATACTATGGGTAAGAAAATGAAATTTTGAACACGTACAAAAAATTGCATGCAAATGTGTAGAATCATTGTTTCAATAATAATTAAAAGTCTCTGCAAGAGGGAGAAACGTTCATTTTCAAACTGCGCATGCTCAATATGCATCGTAGAATTAGAATTTAAACAACAACTTTTAAACTTTAATTTGTTAATTTACACTGTTACTTAGTTTGTAAAATTATATATAATTTTAACTAGAAATCTTTTATAGCTCACACATTTCAAAAACAAGAGTTCAATCAAAACCCTGAGTTCTGCTAGTATATAACACATGATAGAATTATGATTTTCAAATTTTAGTCTATCGAATTCTCTCAACTAACACATCAAACAAGATCATAAAATCACACTGTTATTAATTCCATACAACATAATCTTCTATATAAAATATTTTATATTGTCATTTACCAAACTATTTATGTGATTACACAATATTCAGGGAAATATATGACAAAAAATAATTAATAAGTTATTGAACATTGTTTGAAAGTAACTTCCAGAAAGTACAAAATAATCACTTTTATATTAAAAATTAAATTGTAAGTATGCCAATTTTTTCAATCCTCCTATATATTGAAATAACGTGAACACGTTTTCTACTGGTCATGTGAATTTCAACATAAAACACAATTTTGGTTCTGCAATATCGTACCCTATAAATATAACTACATTGCCATTAATGGTGCTAACTTGAAACTGTATGATATGTCCTCAAGTTTGGGACAGGGTTTTTGATTTAGCCGTTTGATGAATAAATTTAACCATATTTTGGGACTTTTAGCCATAAAAATTCTCGTACAGTCATAAACCTAGCTATTAGTAAATGTAAAATAGATATTACGCGGAGTTTCATAAAATTTAATTGTTTAGACTTGCTAATTCAAAATTAAATATTCAGCAGAATTGTTACTCATTCTCCGACTAGTTAATTAGACCCCTGAGAACATGTGTGCAAATGTAGATCACAGGCGGGTGTACGCAAATTACGTTGGTCATTGGAGGTACACATGATCGCAACACCGCTGTAAGAATGCTGTCGGTATGTGTTCAGGGCAAAATGGAGGAGAAAATTACAAATGTGTCTCCTTTCGGAAACGGTCTTATGATGCGAGCCCGAATGGCAGGAGCCATGACCTAGCAGCATACCCGTTCTTCGTACATAGTATGTAATATAAAGAAACTTATAATTTGCAATCATGTGCAAATTCTGTTAAAATATTAAATTTATTGCTCCTAAAGAGAAATTTAAGAATATCTGTTCTCACTATGCAAAATTTTCTTCACGGGCAGATCTGAAAAATAAAACAACCTGTCCCCTTTTGTAAGCAAATTTACAAAAAAAAAAGAATTGAATCAACTTATGCAACCCCGTACTACTTATATTGTAGCAGATTAGAAAATATGCCAGTGTGTTAGTAGAAGATTACCCGTATTACAATATGAGTCTCAATATTTGCCAAAGTAAAAGAGATGACGTAATAAATTGAAAATATCAATAATCCCTGTACTCTTTATACCAGAAGGTAGTAATTGATTCCACTATATGCCAATATATATCAAAACATATGCCAATATACCTGTACTACTTATATTCTCGTAGATTAGAAGATATACCCGTGTATTTGTAGAAGATTACTCGTACAACGTTCAATATATGAGTTTAAACAATTTTTGTCATACTGAAACAATTGCATAATAACTTGAAAATATCAATAATCCCTGAATCAATAATCCTAGAAAATATTAATAATAATAACATTACCTGAAGACCGTAATTGATATTATCCAGTCAAAAATGCTATAAGAAAAATCAAATCGTTCTTTTCTAAAATATATTTTTATGTCCATTTATTTGTTATTCAAATCGAAAAAATAATAATTAAAATTAACAGACAGATTTAATTTAATTGCGATTCTGAGCAACATGATATATGATAGAATCTTCCTCATAAACTGTTAAATTAAATAACCATTTTGATTTCTTTATACTTTTCATTGTTTAGTAAAAGCTTGTGAAATATAAACCATGGTGATAGATTTCCCATTTAAATCATGTTTCAAACAATTCATGGTTTCAGAAAGTGACTAATTGGTGCAAAAAATCTCCTATCAAACTCATAGATTAAGTTTTAATTCACTTTCAAACGATTTTCAAGCTTTTCGTTTGGATAAACCGCGCAGTTTGAGAGTAGAACTCCTAGGAAAAAGTTTCATTTTTCATTAATATATCGACAACCCCTGTTCTTAGATACTCAAAACTTGGGCTAAATTTATGGCGGACCATTTCAAGGCTATCTACAAAATTTTATCAATTTCATTTCAGCAATTTTTTCGTGATGATGAGACAAACGAAAATTTCGTTTTTAACACTTTACAACAAAGTTGAAAAGTGTTTATGACTTTGTTCATTCTGTCTGTCTGTCTGTCTGTCTGTCCGTTAGCACGATAACTGCCGTAAAAATGACTTAATCAAAATGAAATTTTAGTATGTTGTTCAGACGGTCTGTAGGACCTATGGGAATATAAAGGAATAATATCACACAATTAGTTTTGGATTGAACCCGGGTTGAAAAAATGAAATACATTGAGCCCTATGGGACCTAATTTTTCTAACATTTTTTAAGCGGATTTAAAATTCACAAATTGCTTCGAAAATTTTAGGTAATAGTCAAATTGCTCCATAAAATATATAAAAAAAAATTCAGCTAAATATATTCAGTAGTTTTTTAAATAAAAATTAAAATAATAATTACACATCTTATATGAAACGATCACGTGACCATGATATGAAACGATCACATGACCCACTTCAAAATGAGATATGGCATCCATCTTGTTTCAAATTCGTGATTTTTTAAAGTTCTTTTTAATTCATATTGAGTGTTGTATCCATCCTAAAACTACTTTATTTCTGCTTAAATTCTGTGCATCTACATACTAAAACAACACAATGACAATATATTTGAGTTTAAATTCTCATTCAAATTTGATTATTTCTACAATTAAGCCTATTTTTCACCTATGTAAAATGTAAACAGCAAAATATGTAGAATGAGTTGTATTAGAATTACTGTATTTCTTTAACACAAAATAATTCAGTCCATGGAGTCTGCATGGCTGATATGAATGAAATATTAATTGATTTTATAAACAGAAGGACGATATTTTTCGATGAAGTTTTAAGCATAAAGTTTATGAATTGTAGCTCCATGGTCTAAATTTTTAAATAAAATAAATTATTATAGTATTGTGATGAATGAAATGGAGAAAGTTATGAATGAAATCCTGCTTTTATAGAGAGATCCAGGCGTGTTATTTTTTCTATGACGTCATTTGAATTAATTTCAGTTGTTTTCGATGAAGTTTTCAAATATAATAAATTATCGTAGTATTATGATAATTCTAAAATTGTTACCGAGTAATATATCACATTTTAGAGATGTTTAAACCAGGCAATTTATATTTCAATGCCGTCTTTTGAATGAAGTTCATTTTTTTCATTGAAGGTTTAAGTTTTCAAATATAATAAATCAATGTAGTATCGTGATAAGTTTTAAAATATTACCGAGGAATGTATTGCATTTTCGACTTTTTTAAATAAAATTGCATTGAAGTTAGAAAGTGTTTCATAATCAATGCTTTAAGCATGATTGATCTTTCTTGTTTACTAATATATCGAGAACCACTGATTGTAGAAACTCCAAACATGGACTAAATTTTAACTGGGGCTATTTCCGGGCTACCCACAAAATTTCATCAAATTCGGTTCAGCCGTTTTCCTGTGATGACGGGACAAACAGACAGACAGACAGACAGACAGATTTTCCAATTTTATTTATATAGACTAGCAGCATACCCGTCCTTCGTACGGAGTATATAATATAAAGAAACTTTTAATTCGCAATCATGTGCAAATTCTGTAAAAATATTAAATTTATTGCTCCTAAAGAGAAGTTTAAGAATATCTGTTCTCACTATGCAAAATTATCTTCACGGGCAGATCTGAAAAATAAAACATCCTGGTCCTTTTTGTAAGCAAATTTAAAAAAAAAGGAATTGAATCAATATATGCAATCATGTACTACTTATATTGTCGCAGAATAGAAAATATGCCAGTTTGTTAGTAGAAGATTACCCGCATTACAATATGAGTTTCAAAAATCTCTGCCAAAATAAAAGAGCTGACGTAAATATCACTAATCCCGGTACTCTTTATACCAGAAGGTCGTAATTGATTCCAATATATGCCAATATATATGTAAACATATGCCAATATACCTGTACTACTTATATTCTCGTCAATTAGAAGATATACCCGTGAATTTGTAGAAGAATACTCGTACAACGTATAATAAATGAGTTTAAACAATTTTTGTCATAATTAAATAATTGCATAATAACTTGAAAATATCAATAATCCATGAATCAATAATCCCCGAAAATATCAATAATAATAACGTTTAAACCTAAAGACATTAATTGATATTATCCAATCAAAAATGTTATGAGAAAAATCAAATCGTTCTTTTCTAAAATATATTTTTATATCCATTTATTTATTATTCAAATCAAAACAAGAAAGATCAATCATGCTTAAAGCATTGATTATGAAACACTTTCCAACTTCAATGCAATTTTATTTAAACATGTCTAAAATGCAATACATTCCTCGGTAATATTTTAAAACTTATCACAATACTACATTAATTTATTATATTTGAAACCTTAAACCTTCATCGAAAAAAATGAACTTCATTCAAATGACAGCATTAAAGTATAAATTGCCTGGTTTAAACATCTCTTAAATGTTATACATTCCTCGGTAATAATTTTAGAATTATCATAATACTACGATAATTTATTATATTTGAAAACTTCATCGAAAACAACTGAAATCCATTCAAATGACGTCATAAAAAAATAACACGCCTGGCTCTCTCTATAAAAGCAACATTTCATTCATAAATAATTCCCCCATTCATGTCATGCATCACAATACTATAATAATTTATTTTATTTAAAAATTAAGACCATTGAGCTGCAAGTAAATAAACTCTATGCGCAAAACTTCATCGAAAAATATCGTCCTTCTCTTTCTAAAATCAATGAATTCATATCAGCTAAGCAGACTCCATGGACTAAATGATTTTGTGTTAAAGAATTACAGCGATTCTAATACAACTCATTCTACATATTTTGCTGTTTACATTTTACATAGGTGAAAAATAGGCTTAATAGTAGAAATAATCAAACTTGGAAGAGCATTTAAACTGAAATATATTGTCATTGCGTTGTTTCAGTATGTAGATGCACAGAATTTAGGCAAAAATAAAGTAATTTTAGGACGGATACAACACTCAATATGAATTAAAAAGGAACTTTAAAAATCACGATTTTGACACAAGATGGATGCCATATATCATTTTGAAGTGGGTCATGTGATCGTTTCATATCATGGACACGTGATCGCTTAATATAAGAGGTGTTATTATTATTTTAATTTTTATTTTAAAAACAACTGAATATATTTCGCTGAATTTTTTTTTATATATTTTATGGAACAATTTGAATATTGCCTAAAATTTTCGAAGCAATTTGTGAATTTTAAATCCGCTTAAAAAATGCTTGAAAAATTAGGTCCCATAGGGCTCAATGTATTCCATTTTTTCAACCCGGGTTCAATCCAAAACTAATTGGGTGATATTATTCCCATAGGTCCTATAGACCGTCTGAACAACATACTAAAATTTCATTTTGATTAAGTCATTTTTACGGCAGTTATCGTGCTAACGGACAGACAGACAGACAGACAGACAGACAGACAGACAGACAGACAGAATGAACAAAGTCATAAACACTTTTCAACTTTGTTGTAAAGTGTTAAAAATGATGATTAAAATTAACAGACAGATTTAATTTAATTGCGTTTCTGAGCAACATGATATAAGATAGAATCTTCCTCATAAACTGCGAAATTAGATAGCCATTTTGATTTCTTTATACTTTTCATTGTTCAGTAAAAGCTTGTGGAATATAAACCAAGAAGATAGATTTCCCATTTAAATCATGTTTCAAACATTTCTTGTTTTCAGAAAGTGACTAATTAGTGCAAAAAATCTCCCCCTAAACTCAGAGATACAGTTTTAATTCACTTTCAAACGATTTTCAAGCTTTTAGTTTGGATAAACCACGGAGTTAGAGAGTAGAACTCCTAGTAAAAAGTTTCGTTTTTCATTAATATCTCGACAACCCCTGGTCTTAGATACTTAAAACTTCGGCTAAATTTATGGGGGGCTATTTCAAGACTATCCACAAAATTTCATCAAATTCTGTTAAGCTGTTCTCCCGTGATGATGAGACAAACGAAAATTTCGTTTTCTACTAATATCTCAAGAACGACTGATCGTAGAAACTCCAAACATGGACTTACTTTTAAGTGGGACTATTTCCAGGCTACCCAGAAAATTTTATCAAATTCGGTTCAGCCGTTCTCCCGTGATGATGAGACAAACAGACAAGCAGACAGACATACAGACAGACAGATTTTCAATTTTATTTATATAGACTAGCAGCATACCCGTTCTTCGTACGGAGTATATAATATAAAGAAACTTGAAATTCATAATCATGCCCAAATTCTTATAGTATACTAAATGACATGTTTAATCAAAATATTCGGTTAACATATTTAATATAATGCTCCTAAAAAGAAGTTTAAGAATCTCTGTTCTCGCTATATAAAATTATCTTCATGGACATATCTGAAGAATAAAACATCTTGGACCCCTTATGTAAGCAAATATAAAAAAAAAATATGGAATTGAATCAATATATGCAAAATAAAAGCGTTAAAATTGTATGGGACCCGTACTAATTATATACGCGAATATTAGCAAATATAACCTGTATTAGTAGATTACATGTATAAATTGAAAATACCAATAAACCCGTAATCTTTAAATCTGAAGACAGTCATTTATTCCAATATATGTCAAAATGAAAGTGCTATAATTATATGGGGAGATATACACGTACTACTTATAATGTCCGATTATTAGTAGAAGATTACCCGTTTTGCAATATGAGTCTCAAATGTTTTTTGGTAAAATACAACAGACGACGTAATAAATGGAATATATAATTAATCCCCTTAATCTTCATACCAGAAGACTGTACTTGATTCCAATATATATGCCAATATATGTCAAAATATATGCCAATATACCTGTACTACTTATATTCTCGTAGGTTAGAAGATATACCCGTGCATTCCTAGAAGATTACTCGTACAACGTACAATATGCGTGTGTCAGCAATTTTTGCCGCAATAAAACAATGGCGTAATAACTTAAAAATATCAATAATCCCTGAATCAATAATTACGGAAAATATCAATAATAATAATGTTTAAACCTGAAGAGTATAAATGATATTATACAGTCCAAAATGAAATGGCAATGAAATTTATTTTATATACATATCTTCATTACTCAAATCGGAAAGGATTTAATAAAAATCGTCTGCCGCATAAACACATTGGATTTAAATCCATTGCTAAGCGACATGATATCATTTGCTTCAAATAAATTGGTAGAAAAAATATCGTCTAAATAGTTATATGTCTATGGAACATTTGGCGACAGTTTCGTCAAATTAGCGACATTTTAAAAAATCGCCAAATTTATCGCCAAGTGGGACTGTAGAACTGACAGTTCCACTTTGCGACAAATTGACGAAATATCATCACAATACTATCCCCTAACAAAAAACAATTAATATCATTTATGTAGCGCAATTTTATCAATTTCAAGATATTTTTATAGATTTGAAAACATTTTTATCAATTTGGTGACATTTTAAAAATTCGCTAAATGTATTACTAAGTAGGATGGTTGGTCTGACAGATAAATGCTAACCAAACATCATTTCAGTACTCTCTTCTAACAAAACAAAAAAAAATTCCATTGATATGTAGAAGACCCAAGCCACACGACCAACCCGAAGGTTTATGGCAGCTGTTTGTGCGTCGTTTATATCAATTTGGCGACATTTCCGTCAATTTGGCAAAGTTTAAGAAAAGTTGTCAAATTAGCGATATCCCTCCAAATTCGTAGCTTTGAATTTGCAGATCTGAATGAAACATTCTTATCCCGTTTCAATATACTAAATGAAAACACTACAATTGTATTAGAAGATATACCCGCTCTACTCTTTTTCTGTTTCAACAATCGGCTATATGAATTTATTGGCTAAACACAATATATGAGTTTAGTAGCGAAATACGATATAAGCTTGAAAACTCCTTGCCAAAATAAATGAAATTGATGTACGCAGTCAGCAATTAATATAATTAAAAGAAAAATCAAACCGTCCATTCATAAGATATACTTTTATATCCATTTATCCATTCATTTATTATTTAAATCGAAAAAAAATAATAAAAACATTAACAAACACATTTAATTTAATTGCGATGCCGAGCAACATGACATATCCTCCTAAAATGTTAAAATTTATTAACCACTAACAGCACACCCGTTATTCGTACGGAGTGTATAATTTAAAGAAACTTAAAGTTCTCAATCATGTGCAAATTCTGTTAAAATATTAAATTTATTGCTCCTAAAGAGAAGTTTAAGAATATATGTTCTCACTATGCAAAATTTTCTTCACGATCAGATCTGAAGAATAAAACATCCTGCCCCCTTTTGTAAGCAAATTTACAGAAGAAAAAATAGGAATTGAATGAATATATGCAACCCCGTGCTAATTATATTGTCGCAGATCAGAAAATATGCCAATGTGTTAGTAGAAGATTACCCGTATTACAATATGCGTCTCAAAAATATTTGCCAAAATAAAAGAGATGACGTAATAAATTGAAAACATCAATAATATCCGTACTCTTTATACCAGAAGGTCGTAATTGATTCCAATATATGCCAATATATATCAAAACATATGTCATTATACCTGTACTACTTATATTCTCGTAGATTAAAAGATATACACGTGTATTTGTAGAAGATTCGTACAACATACAATATATGAGTTTAAACAATTTTTGTCATAATAAAATAATTGCATAATAACTTGAAAATATCAATAATCCTTGAATCAATAATCCCCGAAAATATAAATAATAATAATTTTTAAACCTGAAGACCGTAATTGATATTATCCAGTCAAAAATACTATAAGAAAAATCAAATCGTTCTTTTCTAAAATATATTTTTATATCCATTTATTTATTATTCAAATCGAAAAAATAATTATTAAAATTAACAGACAGATTTAATTTAATTGCGTTTCTGAGTAACATGATATAAGATAGAATCTTATAACATGTTAAATATGTCATGTCTTATAACATAAACTGCGAAATTAAATAACGATTTTGATTTCTCTATACTTCTCATTGTTCCGTAAAAGCTTGTTTTAAATAAACCATGAACCATGGAGATAGATTTCCCCTTTAAATCATGTTTCAAACAATTCATGTTTTCAGAAAGTGACTAATTAACGCAAAAAATCTCCCATCAAACTCAGAGATTAAATTTTAATTCACTTTCAAACGATTTTCAAGCTTTTCGTTTGGATAAACCACGGAGTTAGGGAGTAGAACTCCTAGGAAAAAGTTCCGTTTTTCATTAATATCTCGACAACCCCAGGTCTTAGAAACTCGAAACTTGGACAAAATTTATGGGGGGATATTTCAAGGCTATTCACCAAATTTCATTAAATTCGGTTCAGCCGTTTTTCCGTGACGATGAGACAAACGAAAATTTCGTTTTTTACTAATATCTCGAGAACCACTGGTCGTAGAAACTCAAAACACGGATATGATTTTAAGTGGGGCTATTTTTGGGCTACCCACAAAATATCATCAAATTCGGTTCAGCCCTTCTCCCGTGATGGTGTGACAAACAAACAGACAGACAGACAGACAGACAGATTTTCATTTTTATTTATATAGACTATCAGCATACCCGTTCTTCGTACGGAGTATATAATATAAAGAAACTTGAAATTCATAATCATGTCCAAATTCTTATAGTATACTAAATGACATGTTTAATCAAAATATTCTGTTAAAATATTTAATATAATGCTCCTAAAAAGAAGTTTAAGAATCTCTGTTCTCGCTATATAAAATTATCTTCATGGACATATCTGAAGAATGAAACATCTTGGACCCCTTATGTAAGCAAATATAAAAAAAAATATGGAATTGAATCAATATATGCAAAATAAAAGCGTTAAAATTGTATGGGACCCGTACTAATTATATACGCGAATATTAGAAAATATAACCTGTATTAGTAGATTACATGTATAAATTGAAAATACCAATAAACCCGTAATCTTTAAATCTGAAGACAGTCATTTATTCCAATATATGTCAAAATTAAAGTGCTAAAATTATAGGGGAAGATATATACGTACTACTTATAATGTCCGATTATTAGTAGAATATTACCCGTTTTGCAATATGAGTCTCAAATGTTTTTTGGTAAAATACAACAGACGACGTAATAAATTGAATATATAATTAATATCCGTAATCTTCATACCAGAAGACTGTACTTGATTCCAATATATATGCCAATATATGTCAAAATATATGCCAATATACCTGTACTACTTATATTCTCGTAGGTTAGAAGATATACCCGTGCATTCCTAGAAGATTACTCGTACAACGTACAATATGCGTGTGTCAGCAATTTTTGCCGCAATAAAACAATGGCGTAATAATTTAAAAATATCAATAATCACTGAATCAATAATTCCGGAAAATATCAATAATAATAATGTTTAAACCTGAAGAGTATAATTGATATTATCCAGTCCAAAATGAAATGGCAATGAAATTTATTTTATATACATATCTTCATTATTCAAATCGGAAAGGATTTAATAAAAATCGTCTGCCGCATAAACACATTGGATTTAAATCCGTTGCTAAGCGACATGATATCATTTGCTTCAAATAAATTGGTAGAAAAAATATCGTCTAAATAGTTATATGTCTATGGAACATTTGGCGACAGTTTCGTCAAATTAGCGACATTTTAAAAAATCGCCAAATTTATCGCCAAGTGGGACTGTAGAACTGACAGTTCCACTTTGCGACAAATTGACGAAATATCATCACAATACTATCCCCTAACAAAAAACAATTAATATCATTTATGTAGCGCAATTTTATCAATTTCAAGATATTTTTATAGATTTGAAAACATTTTTATCAATTTGGTGACATTTTAAAAATTCGCTAAATGTATTACTAAGTAGGATGGTTGGTCTGACAGATAAATGCTAACCAAACATCATTTCAGTACTCTCTTCTAACAAAACAAAAAAAAATTCCATTGATATGTAGAAGACCCAAGCCACACGACCAACCCGAAGGTTTATGGCAGCTGTTTGTGCGTCGTTTATATCAATTTGGCGACATTTCCGTCAATTTGGCAAAGTTTAAGAAAAGTTGTCAAATTAGCGATATCCCTCCAAATTCGTAGCTTTGAATTTGCAGATCTGAATGAAACATTCTTATCCCGTTTCAATATACTAAATGAAAACACTACAATTGTATTAGAAGATATACCCGCTCTACTCTTTTTCTGTTTCAACAATCGGCTATATGAATTTATTGGCTAAACACAATATATGAGTTTAGTAGCTAAATACGATATAAGCTTGAAAACTCTTTGCCAAAATAAATGAAATTGATGTACGCAGTCAGCAATTAATATAATTAAAATAAAAATCAAACCGTCCATTCATAAGATATACTTTTATATCCATCTATCCATTTATTTATTATTTAAATCGAAAAAAAAAGAAAAACATTAACAAACACATTTAATTTAATTGCGATGCCGAGCAACATGATATATCCTCCTAAAATGTTAAAATTTATTAACCACTAACAGCACACCCGTTATTCGTACGGAGTGTATAATTTAAAGAAACTTATAGTTCGCAATCATGTGCAAATTCGGTTAAAATATTAAATTTATTGCTCCTAAAGAGAAGTTTAAGAATATATGTTCTCACTATGCAAAATTATCTTCACGATCAGATCTGAAGAATAAAACATCCTGCCCCCTTTTGTAAGCAAATTTACAGAAGAAAAAATAGGAATTGAATGAATATATGCAACCCCGTACTAATTATATTGTCGCAGATCAGAAAATATGCCAATGTGTTAGTAGAAGATTACCCGTATTACAATATGCGTCTCAAAAATATTTGCCAAAATAAAAGAGATGACGTAATAAATTGAAAACATCAATAATATCCGTACTCTTTATACCAGAAGGTCGTAATTGATTCCAATATATGCCAATATATATCAAAACATATGTCAATATACCTGTACTACTTATATTCTCGTAGATTAAAAGATATACACGTGTATTTGTAGAAGATTCGTACAACATACAATATATGAGTTTAAACAATTTTTGTCATAATAAAATAATTGCATAATAACTTGAAAATATCAATAATCCTTGAATCAATAATCCCCGAAAATATAAATAATAATAATTTTTAAACCTGAAGACCGTAATTGATATTATCCAGTAAAAAATGCTATAAGAAAAATCAAATCGTTCTTTTCTAAAATATATTTTTATATCCATTTATTTATTATTCAAATCGAAAAAATAATTATTAAAATTAACAGACAGATTTAATTTAATTGCGTTTCTGAGTAACATGATATAAGATAGAATCTTATAACATGTTAAATATGTTATGTCTTATAACATAAACTGCGAAATTAAATAACGATTTTGATTTCTCTATTCTTCTCATTGTTCCGCAAAAGCTTGTTTTAAATAAACCATGAACCATGGAGATAGATTTCCCCTTTAAATCATGTTTCAAACAATTCATTTTTTCAGAAAGTGACTAATTAACGCATAAAATCTCCCATCAAACTCAGAGATTAAATTTTAATTCACTTTCAAACGATTTTCAAGCTTTTCGTTTGGATAAACCACGGAGTTAGGGAGTAGAACCCCTAGGAAAAAGTTCAGTTTTTCATTAATATCTCGACAACCCCAGGTCTTAGAAACTCGAAACTTGGACAAAATTTATGGGGGGATATTTCAAGGTTATTCACCAAATTTCATTAAATTCGGTTCAGCCGTTCTTCCGTGATGATGAGACAAACGAAAATTTCGTTTTTTACTAATATCTCGAGAACCACTGGTCGTAGAAACTCAAAACACGGATATAATTTTAAGTGGGGCTATTTCTGGGCTACCCACAAAATTTCGTCAAATTCGGTTCAGCCGTTCTCCCGTGATGGTGTGACAGACAGACAGACAGACAGACAGATTTTCATTTTTATTTATATAGATTTACTAAACTATTTATGTGATTACACAATATTCAGGGAAATATTTCACAAAAGATAATTAATAATTTTTTGATATTGTTTGAAAATAATTATTTTTATATTAAACATTAAATTGTAAGAATGTCAATAATTCAATTTTTTGAAGTATATTTAAATAACATGACCACGTTTACTGCTAGTCATGTGAATTTCAACATAAAGCACAATTTTTTTTCTGCAATATCGTACCCTATTTATTTTACTACATCGCCATTAATGGTGTTAACTTGAAATAGTATGATAAGTCATCAAACATGGGACAAGGTATCTGCTTTAGCCTTTTGATGATTAGATTTAACCATATTTTGGGACTTTTAGCCATAAAAATTCTCGTACAGTCATAAACCTAGCTACTGGTAAATGTAAAATAGATGTTACGCTGAATTTCATAAAATTTAATTGTTTAGACTTGCTAATTCAAAATTAAATGTTTAGCAGAATTATTACTCACACACCGACTAGTTAATTAGACCCCTGAGAACATGTGTGCAAATGTAGATCACAGGCGGGTGTATGCAAATTACGTTGATTGTAGGAGGTACACATGATCGCAACACCGCCATAAGAATGCTGTCGGTATGTGTTCAGACAGAAGTGGAGCAAAATGGAGAAAATGACAATATTGTCTCCGTTCGGAAACGGTCTTATTATGCGGGTCCGAATGGCAGGAGCCATGACTTCCAGAACAAAACAACTCACTGGCTTGTCGAAAGGTGAAATATCCAAAACGTGTAACTGTTTTAACCATAACCCCCAATATCTAAAGGGCGGAACTATGGATGGAAATCCACCAATCAAGCCCGATATCTGTGGCGTCTCTGGCTTGTACCGCAGAAAAGCGATCTACTGTGCAGCGACTGACGGAAGACTTCAATGAAGACTCGTCCCGTCCGATCTCGACCCGAACAATGCTCAAGAAAATGCAGCAAATCGGTGTCGCATGCCTGTGCGGAATCCTCCCTCTCATCTCAGAGAAGAATCTGACAATGCGTGTACAGTGATTCTGAGGACAGCGTCACTGAACATCTGATGATTGGAATATGGTTATGTAATCGGATGAATCACTCTATAACTTGTTTTGTGCCGACGGCAGGCGAAGAGTGTGGCCAGAGCACCATGAAGCCATGAACCCATCTTGTCTTTTTCGCATAGTTCAAGGTTGTGTTGGGGATATCATTGTGTTGTTGTTGAAACCCAGACCGTCCGAACTACCAGAAAGGTGTTGAAAACCCAGGCCGTCCGGCTCGTCAACAAGGACTTGAGCATCCATTTGGACGGCCGGGAAGGAGTTAGCCGAAACCAACTCCCAACTTCCATGGCTTTCGTCCGACGGTCCAGCAGCGTTTATTTTGAGAATCAAAAATTTACAGGAGAGTTTACATAATATGTTTCACATTTTGAAACAATATAAAGTTTAAACAGTGAAAGACACATTAAAACGGATTACAATAATTCTTGAACAATTGTTACTTCAACTGGTGCACAATGAGAAATAATACAACAAAAACAACAACGAAGACAAAAACAAAAACTAAACCAAGACAAACAGCAACAAACGGGGCACAATCAAAACACAGCAAAACACAGCAAAACAAAGACAAAAACAAAACACAGACAAAACAAGGCAACCAAACAAAGAGAGGGTAACACCTCCAGGGAAAAGGACAACAGGGGACCACCGACCAAAAGGGGGAAAAGGGAGAGGCTCACAAGCTGATCAGGAAATTTGATTAGAGATGTGTCTAGCAATGAGAACACAGTTTTTAATTTTATCTATAGAAGATTTATTTGAACTGACTCTCGAGAACCAGGCTGCGCAATTGGCAGGGGAGGGTTTTGTAAGATGAAATTTTTTTGTATGGGGACAAGAGAAAACAAAATGGTCGGCATCGCCGAAAGAACCGCAGGTGCAACAAGAGGTGGATTTATGTTTAAAATAATGGAGATAATCTAGAAATGGGCCATGCCCAGTTAAAAAATATATTAAATATTTGTTAGTAATTTGGAGAGAGGGATTGACCAGAGGGAGGAAGGAAGAAATGCGGGCCGGATCATGAGTCCGGGGGGAAATATAAGAGTTAAGAAAGATTTGCCAATGATGAGAAATATTTTGTTTACAAAATTTTTTAAGGAGGGAAAACGGGAAGGGAAGGGAAAAGGGAGAACCCGAGGAGGTAGCAAGTTTGGCGTACTTATCCGCAGTCTCATTTCCCGAGATATCAGAGTGGGCCTTAACCCAACGAATATTAATAAGATTTTTGTTTGCTAAAGCATTAAGTTTAATTTTTGAAAGATAAGAGGATTTATTTTTAATGGAATTTAGAGCCGAAAGAGAAGAAAAACTATCTGTGAAAATATTAATTTTAGTATTATTAGTTGAGGCCCAATTAATAGCAAAATTAATGGCGGCAATTTCTGCCTGAAAAACTGTGTTCCCATTAGCTAGTTTAAAAGTGAATGTTTCTTGAAGCGTATCATGATTGAATATACAGACAGCAAAACCAGTGTTTCCATCAATGGAAGAGCCATCTGTATAAACATTGAATTTAGAAAAAGAGGAGGGAGGGAGGGGGACAAGATTAGCAATACGATTAGAAGGAGGGATAGTAGAAACCGGGCAGTTTGAGTCGAAAAGGGAAGGGTCCGGGACGGGCAAATTAGAGAAGAGATTTAAACGATGTTTCCAAAAAGCATATTTTATATAGTTGGTGTTAATTACTATATGGATAGGGGGAATACCAGTAATGGATTAAAGAGAAATGTTAGAAGTGGTCCGAAAACCAGAAGAAATTTTTAAAAGAAAAATCCTTTGAAGGGAGAGAAGTTTTTTGACCTGATCCCCCGTCAATGCTTGACCCCAGATTCCCGCACCATAAATTAAAGACTTTTCAATTACCGATAGGTACCAGATTTTTAAAAAGGATTTGTCTACCCCCCAATTATTGCCAGACACCCGCCCAAAGGTGTTGGCGATCTTATAACATTTCTCCTTTAGGTTAAATATATGTGTACTCCATTTGAGATTATCATCTATTGTTATTCCTAGGAAGATAAGAGAACGGGAGGTAGGAATTTTATAGTTCAAAATTTTAAAAGAGGGACTATTAGGAATTTTAGATCTGTTTTTGTTAAAGATTATGGCTCTACATTTGTCAGGAGAGATCGTAAGTTTAAGATTTGAAAGGGAGGAGGAAACAAGATTTAGCAGGTTATTTGTATTGCTACGAAGGGTCATCAGATTGACAGCATAAGTAACCACCGCAAGATCATCTGCGAAGGCTTGGATATGAAAAAGGTTATTATTAAGTTTGAGGATGTCATTAAAATAAATGCTCCACAGGGTAGGGGAGATAACCGAACCCTGTGGAGCACCCATAGATATTGTTTTATTAAATGTAATAGAATTATCGGTAAAAGAAATTTGTCTGTTGCTTAAGTAGGAATATATAAAAGATTGAAAAGTTGGCGGTAGGTTTATGTTTGATAAAGTTTGAGGTAAGATACTCCAGTTAAGGCTATCAAAAGCCCCGCAGATGTCCACGGTGGTTAACGAAACAAAATTTTTTGATTTGTGTACTGTTATAGATTCAATCAGCCTGTGAGCAGCATCTTCACAACAGGTGAGTTCTCTAAATCCGAACTGAAGGGGATGCAGAGTCCCCTCAGTCGACAACCAGAAGTTGAGTTTATGTATAAAAAATTTTTCAAGTATTTTACCAAAAGTTGGGAGGAGGGAAATAGGCCGAAAGGAGGAACAAAGGGAAGGGTTTTTACCCGGTTTATTAAAAAATAAAATATTTGCATTTTTGAGGCAGGAGGGGAAATGACAAAATTTAAAACATAAGTTAATAGACTTTGAAATGAGTGAGGGGAAATTTTTAAAAAGTTGTTTCCAAATGGCAAAGTCAAGGAAATCAAGTCCTGGAGCTTTGCCCATTTTTAAATTGTTAAAGACCAAGAGGAGCTCTACATCAGAGACAGTTCCCAAGCCAGCATCTGGCACGGAAAGAGAAGGGAATCCGAGGAAGTCTGAATCTTCTTTAAAATGGTGATCCAAAAGACGTTTAAGTTTGTCATTATGATTGAGAGAGGGGGAGTCAGGAAAGTGAAGATTTAAATTTTTGAATTTTTTATATTTTTGAAATGAAATTTTGAAATGTGAGCCAAAAGTTTGATTACAGCTGGAACAATACTTTTTCCAGGAATCCAAACGAGATTTTTTAATTAGTTGCTTATACTTCGCCCTGTTACGTTTACGTAGTAGTTTAGCCGCTGAAATTTCATCTGGGGGGGCAGAATTCCCCTCGAGTGATTTGATTCTTTTAGAGAGGGTGGTAACAAAATTACGAAATTTGGACAAGTCTTTGTTCCACCAGGAGAAATTTGAAATTTTTGATTTTTTCTTTCTAATGAAAGAGAGGGCACAATTTTGAGTTAGATCAATAAAGGTTTTAAAATAGTTGTCAAGAGAAGGAATATCAGTTATTTTGTCTAGAAGAGAAAGTAAAAATTTAAGGTGAGATTTAAAGTTATAAATAAATTTGCCAATCCCGTATTTAGTTTTAAGAAAAAAGGAATATTTTAAAAGGGGAGCTACATTTAAAGTTATTTGGATAAATTTATGATCACTGTGTGAATCACTCGAGAGGACTTCCCAGCACTGAAGAGAGTCATAAAGGGAGAAATTTAATAAAGTTAAATCAGGATAACCTATACCAGAAAGGTGTTGAAGACCCAAACCGTCCGACTCGTCCTGAGGACTTGAGCATCTATTTGGACGGCCGGGAGAGACCAGAAAGGTGTTGAAGACCCAGACCGTCCGACTCGTCACCAAGGACTTGAGCATCTATTTGGACGGCCGGGAAAGGAGTCAGCGGAAGCCAACTTCAACTGGCCCTCGTCCGACGGTCCAAAGCAACGTTAATTAGAAAATCATAATAATATTTACAGGAGATTTACATATCTGATTCACAACATTGGAACTTCTGTGAATTTTTTTTTTTTTTAAAAGTGAGCAGCACCATAAAAAGTAAAATAAATGTTGGTGACAAATGTTACATCTTTAGGTAAAAACTGTGGAGTAACAAGAACACTCCCGAAAACAAAACGAGGAGTAAACAACTAAAACAACCACCAAAAACATCACAAGACAAGTACAGCAAATACAAGACAACAAATACAGCGATACACCAAAGGTAACACCTCCAGAAAAAACACAGGGAGACCGACCAAAGGGAAAAGAATAAAGGTACAAACTCACAAGCTGATCAGGTAATTTGGTTTGAGATGTCTCTAGCAATGAGAACACAGTTTTTTAATTTTTCAACGGAAGAATTATTAGAGCTGACTCTCGAGAACCAGACTGCACAATTTGCGGGAGAGGGTTTAATTAAATGAAATTTTTTAGTATGGGGGCAAGCAAAAACAAAGTGATCGGCGTCACCAAATGCGCCGCAAGTACAGCTAGATGTAGATTTTTGTTTGAAATAGAATAAGTAGTCCATGAATGGGCCATGGCCAGTTAGAAAATAAATAAGATATTTGTTTGTGATTTGAAGGGAAGGGTTGACCCGGGGGAGAAAGGAGGAAATGCGGGCAGGATCATGCGTCCGGGGGGAAATATAAGAATTTAAAAAAGTTTGCCAATGAAGGGAGATGTTTTGTTTACAATAATTTTTTAGAAGGGAAAAAGGGAAGGGAAGGGAAAAGGGAGAGCCGGAAGAGGTAGCAATTTTAGCATACTTGTCAGCAGTCTCGTTCCCCGAGATGTCAGAGTGGGCCTTAACCCAACGGATATTAATGAGCTTTTTATTAGAAATTGCATTTAATTTAATTTTTGAGAGATAACTAGATTTATTTTTAATAGAGTTAAAAGCCGAAAGGGAAGAAAGACTATCAGTATAAATATTAATTTTTGTATTATTTGATGAGGCCCAGTCAATAGCATAATCAATGGCAGAAATTTCTGCCTGAAAAACTGTGTTCCCATTGGCTAGTTTAAAGGTAAATGTGTCTTGAAGTGTTTCATTTTTGAATACACAGACAGCAAAACCAGTGTTTCCATCAATGGAAGAGCCATCTGTATAAACATTGAAATTAGAAAAAGAGGAGGGAGGAAGGGGGACAAGGTTAGCAATACGTTGAGAGGGAGGAATAGCAGAAATTGGGCGGTTAGAATCAAACAAGGAAGGGGCAGGGACGGGCAGATTAGAAAAAAGATTAATACGATGTTTCCAAAACATATATTTTTTAAAATTTGTGTTTATTATGATATGAATAGGGGGGATACCAGTGATGGAGTATAGAGAAATGTTAGAAGTGGTACGAAAACCAGAAGAAATTTTTAATAGGAAAATCCTTTGAAGAGAGAGAAGCTTTTTGACCTGGTCCCCAGTTAATGCCCCGCCCCAAATTCCCGCACCATAAATTAAAGACTTTTCGATAACCGTTAAATACCAAATTTTTAAAAAGGATTTGTCTACCCCCCAGTTACTGCCAGACACCCGCCCAAAGGTGTTGGCAACCTTATAACATTTCTCCTTTAGGTTAAAAATGTGTGTACTCCATTTAAGGTTATCGTCTATAGTGATTCCTAAGTAGATAAGAGAGCGGGAGGTAGGTATTTTATAATTTAAGATTTTAAAGGAGGGCCTATTACGTATTTTGGTTCTATTCTTATTAAATATTATAGCTTTGCATTTCTCTGGTGAGACTGAGAGTTTAAGGTTAGAAAGGGTTGTGGAAATTAAATTTAATAAATTGTTTGTGTTTGAGCGAAGGGTAAAAAGATTAACACCGTAAGTAACCACCGCGAGATCATCCGCGAAGGCTTGAATGTGATAAAGATCATTATTAAGATTGAGAATAGCGTTAAAGTAGATGCTCCACAGGGTAGGGGATATAACCGAACCCTGTGGGGCGCCCATCGAAATTGTTTTATTAAGTTTGAGAGATTTATCAGAAAAGGAAATTTGTCTGTTTGTCAAATATGAAAATAAAAAAGATTGAAAATTCTGTGGAAGGTTTATATTATTAAAGGCTTGTGGTAGAATATTCCAATTCAGGCTATCAAAAGCCCCGCAGATGTCCACGGTGGTTAACGATACAAAATTTTTGGATTTGTGGACTTTTATTGATTCGATCAGCCTGTGAGCGGCATCTTCGCAACAGGTTAGCTCTCTGAACCCAAACTGCAGGGGATGAAGAGCTCCCTCAGTCGACAGCCAAAAGTTAAGTTTTGTTATAAAAATTTTTTCTAGTATTTTACCAAAAGTGGGAAGGAGGGAAATGGGACGAAAGGAGGAACAAAGGGAAGGATTTTTGCCCGGCTTGTTAAAAAATAAAATATTTGCGTTCCTAAGGCAGGAGGGAAAGTGACAAATTTTAAAACAGAAGTTGATAGATTTAGATAAAAGGGAGGGAAAAAAATTATATAGCTGTTTCCAGATGGCAAAGTCCAGGAAATCCAGTCCTGGAGCTTTGCCCATTTTTAAATTGTTGAAGACTGAAAGGAGCTCCACATCAGAGACAACTCCCAAGCCTCCTTCTGGGACTGAGAAAGTTGGAAAACCTTGAAAATCTATATCCTCTTTAAAGTGGTGATCCAAAAGACGTAAAAGTTTATCATGGTGGCTGAGGGAGGGAGAATCCGGGAAGTTCAGATTTAAATTTGTAAATTTTTTAAATTTTTGAAAAGAAAATTTGAAATGAGAGCCAAAGGTTTGGGTGCAGCCAGAACAATATTTTTTCCAGGATTCTAGGCGCGATTTTTTAATTAATAGTTTATATTTTGCCCTATTGCGTTTATAAAGTAATTTAGCAGCATTAATTTCACCGGGGGAGGCAGAGTTCCTCTCAAGTGATTTAATTCTTTTAAAGAGAGCAGTTACAAAGTTACGAAATTTCGACAATTCCTGATTCCACCAGGAGAAATTAGTAATTTTAGATTTTTTCTTCCTTATGAAGGAAAGGGCGCAGTTTTGTGTCAGGTCTATGAAAGTTTTAAAGTAATTATCTAGAGAAGAACTATCGGTTATTTTATCTAAGAGGGAATATAAGAGTTGAAGGTGTGATTTAAAGTTATAAATGAATTTCCCAATTCCATATTGGGTTTTTAAAAAGAATGAATCGTTTAAAAGGGGGGAAATATTTAATATTATTTGAATGAATTTATGGTCACTGTGAGAATCACTCGAGAGGACTTCCCAACTCTGCAGAGAATCAAAGAGGGAGAAGTTTAATAATGTAAGATCGGGATAACCAATACCGGTGTGGGATTCGAATGTTGGACCACAACCGGGATCATTACACAAGAGGAGATTATTACTTATGCAAAAATCTATAAGATCAAGGCCCCTTTGGTCGGTAAAATTGTAACCCCACATCCGAGCTCGAGCATTAAAGTCGCCAAGGAGAAGGGTGTCATTGTTAAAGAAATCGTAAGGTGAAAGTTCTGCCAATAACAAGGTAAAATCATCATGAGGGGAGAAGTATAAGCTCCCAACAGAGAGAAATTTGCCTGAGGGGAGAAGAATTTCGATAAAAATTGAAGAAGAAGTTTTAAATTTGAAATTAACGGAGAGAGAAGTATTAAAAATTAATATTATGGCTTTTAATGAAAGGGAAGAGAATTGAAGGGTGCCAGGGGTGGGAGATAAGATTTTTTCCTTATTCACATATGGCTCCTGAAGGCACAATATATCTATTTTGTTGTCTATTGCATATTTAATAGAATTGGAATGGGCCACCAACGAATGGTTGGTATTAATTTGGATGCATTTAATTGACATTAAAAAAGTAAGATAGTAAAATGCCAGAGCCCGGACAGGGGAAGGAGCGAGAACATTTGAGTTCTACGGCAAGGGAAAAAAGGGGGAAGGTACAGATTACATATATACATATATACAATTTTAGTTACACGTTTATACAATAATATGTACAAAATATATTGCAGAGTAGGTTTGATATGAAATCAACCTAAGATTCTTGTTGAAGTTTTTTAATTTTAGCTAATTCGACCTTGAAGGTACTGCAGTTTTTGCGATCATACGCAGAGTGCTCAATTTTGTAATTGAGTTCAGGGTGATCATTGTTCGCCGTAGTGCAATTCACACATACCGGGGATCTCGCCCTACACTCTTTATATGTGTGTCCCGAACGGGTGCAGATGCCACAATTACCGACGGGAAATTGGCAAAAGTTGGCCACATGGCCGTAGCCTTGGCAGTTGTAGCAAATCTTAAGAGAGATGAACTTTTTAACGTAGAAAAAGGAAAAATGATTGAAGACTTTTTTAGCTTCCAAAATTTTTGATGCTGAGACTAAATCCACAAGAAACACCCAGTTTGTGTTACCGCTTCTAGCTTTGAAATTCTTGAGGATCTTTATTTCTCCGGGTTTGATGTCCTGATGGTTGTTGCATATTAGAGCTTTTACATTCTCTTCATTGTACTCTGGAGGAATGTTGAACATTATGATTGCTCTCTTTTTATCCTCCTGTTTCTTGATGTTAAATTGATTACTAATAGTAGAATTCATGAAGAGGGGGACCAGTTTGTTAGGGTCTCCCTCTCTGCAAGTAACCTTAAGTGTTCCATTTGGAAGCGCCGTTACATTCTTAACGTTTACTCCCTTAGGTACAGGGAGGGAAAATAGAGTTTTCTTCAGTTCAGCATTTCCTAAGGAACGGTCCTTCCCCTGTAAAAGGACACTAGAATAAGAGCGGGGAGCCAAATAAGAAGATGTGGTAGTAGTAGAGCGTGGACGAACAGAGGAGGAAGACGAAGCAGCAGCACGGTTAGGAGGTCCTCTGGAAGATTGAGGTGGATCATTCACTAGGTTTGGAATGTCCTTCCGGATGGCAGAAGCGAAAGAGCGAAATTCAGAAAGCATCATTGATTTGAAATGTGCCAAGTCCTCGTTAATAGATTTAGTAAGAGTTGTAAAGGTTTCAGGATTTGGTATAGCAGGACGAGGACGAGGAGAGGAAGAAATATTACTTTCCAATGTATATCCGGCAATTCGGATCTCTTTTATTTTATCATCTATGTAAGCTTTTTGCCCGGCAGACATCTTGACATTTCGGTGTAGGTAGTTGCTCAATTTAGTGACATTTGAGATAATTTTTAAGAGATGCTCATTATTAATGTTGATTAGATTGGATGAAGCATCGGTGATGCAGGACTCCGGGCTGGAAGAGGTTGATGGAACTTGAACAGGAACAGGAGAAGCAGTTTTTAAAGATGAACCTGGAGGAGAGATAACAGATTGGTGATGTGATGCTGCAGCATTAAAAGACACTGGAGGAGAAGCAGGCAAGGGAGCAGAAGACACCAGAGCAACCGGAGGAGTAGACACAGGAGGAGAGGGCAGCAGCCGCGGGGGAGAAACAGCCGAAGCAGGAGGAGGAGCCATTTTAGTCAAAGAAAGCCTGGATGAGGTAGCAAAAGTTTTAGGAGTTCTATTATCATCAGCTGGAGGTTGAGAAGAGGAAGTTGAAGTTGAGGAAGACAAAGGAGCCAGGAGGAAGACATTAGAAGTTGGCTGCGAGCCTCCGCTGTAGCGAGGAAGTCGAGGAGGTAATATTGAGTGTGAAAATGCAGGTGATTCATAAATTCTAGAGGTGCGAGAAGCACACTTAAAGTTTGTAAAACGTACTGCGTTTCCGGTAGTAGGTGTGTCCACGATGGGAGAGGCACTATTCGCCACCACACTAACTTCAGCAGAATTCACACAGTGGCCACCCGTGGGGACACTTTCACTAATTGTAGAAACACATTCACTGGTAGTAGGCACACTTTCACTGGTTGTACTAATGTTATTAGCAATTTGTACATTTTCTGTATTAAAGCTTTTGGAGTTGGGACTTAATATTAAGGGCGAGATCGTTACTGTAGGTTGTAGAGGAAGTGGTGGAAAGTTTGCAGTGGAGAGGAATTCCATGTTTAAGGACATAATTAATTTTTGATAGTTATAAATACAGAATAATACATAAAATGCAATACAATAATCAAATACTAACACTTAGACAATCAACTAAACAATCAATAACCTATCTGAGAAGTCAATTATACTCTCAGAAAACACTTACTATAGGAGGTGTTACCAGAATTCAACAGTTTATCCATAGATTTATAAATTCTAAAGATGTAGTTTTTACCATATACATATTCCCAAAACTTTATAATATATTTTAATTGTCATTCTATGTAACATATAATCCCTATACATTTTGAGAATATCATTTGAAGAGGCGTGAATCAAAGCTGGAGTTATATCTTGAAAGAGGATGTCGAATCAAAGAGCAAAATGTTGCGAATATCTTGAAAATGGGTATTATTTAAAAGCAAAGCTGAAAGGATAACAGAGCTGACAAAACCGTAACAGAAAAGACCAATGTTAAAAGGCCTATGCCAAAAATTCGGTCGAAACCGGCCAGAAAAATTAATTTAAACAGAAAAGGATCCAGGATGAAGGAATGCTGGGACGGAGATTATAAAATTAAAAAAAAAAAATGTGGAATTTTAAAAAAAAAAAAATTTTAAGTTTTCAAATGGACAATCCCATGTTAAACAACTGGTGCTTGAAACAAAACAGGATACCAAAACATTAATTTAAGAATATTTTCAAAATTCTTCAAAGGAAGAAGAGGAAGCCAGGGGAAGAAGAGGACAGGCGGGAAGAGGTGCGAGCAGCAGGGCGGATACACTACCAAAAAAGGGGACGGGAAAAGCAGAGTACAGGGCCAGGACAGAGTCCAACACAGAAAAAGGGGGGAAGCGGAGAACCGAAAGTGAAAAATGCGAAAACATGAAGTTTTAAAACAGTAATTTCATACATTATTCAGGGTCACAGTAAAAAATAAACTATCAATAGATTAAACATTGGAGAACATGAATATACACTTATATATACAAAAATAATAAGATAAAGATATGTAAACAGATGTAAGATTGGTCCAATTTGGACACAATCCGAAGAAATCCCAATACAATTGCTTTGTAGTTACATTGGAATAATTATAAATTAAAACTTAAGTTTTCTCACCAACCGTGAGTAGCAGCATAAAACCGAAGATATCTGCTTAAAGCTCTTGTGAGGGACGATATTAAGTATACAATTATTTTTCGTATAGACTAAAAATCGCGCATTCAAAGCATAAAATACCGGAAGGCGAAAAAGTGCGTCATCACACGTTGAACGATCGGAACGAAGGCCCGACCAGAAAGGTGTAAGGTAACTGTTTGGACGGTCGGGAAGTGCCACCCAATATCATTGTGTGGAGCATATCATTGTGTGGAGCACGTTCTGCTGGTTTGTTACTGATCCCCTTGTATTTTCGTAAGGTCGGGTGTCATTCATGGAGTACTTAAACATTATTGCCAATCACGTCCACCCTACAATGTTAGATTTTTTTTCAGCAGAGGTGAAATGTCTTTCATGGACGATAATGCTGCTATTCACGCACAAGAATCGTGCAACAGTGATTCACGTAGCTTGACTTTGACTCCTGCCATATACTCCTGCCATAGCAAAGTCCAGATTTAAACCCGATATATAACATGTTGGAAAGACACAACCGACAACAATCTCCTCTGCCATCAACTGTATTGGAGCTTACGATCTGCTTATCCAACGGCTGGGCTTGTCCAATGGCTTATCCAATAACTTGTCTAACGAAAAACAAGTTCTTTGAATCACAATGCTATTAATTCCATATATTGTAATCTTCTATATAAACTATTTTATATTGTCATTTACCAAAATATTTACGTTATTACTCAATATTAAGAGAAATATTTGAGAAATAATAATTTATAATTTTTTGGGCATTGATTCAAAATAAACTTCAGAAAATATAAAATAATCATTTCTATATGAAAATTAAATTAAGCTTACGAAATACTAAAGGTGGTTGCTTCATCCATACGTATGCATGGTATAACATGGCCGCATATCCTGCTGACCATGTGAAATTTCAACTTAAACCACAAACTTAATTGTTTTATATCGAACGCTATTCATTTTACTACATTGTCTTTAACAGAGCTAATGATATTAATTTGATACTATAGTAAAAGTCATCGGGTTTGGGCCAGAGTGCCTAGTGTAGCCATCTGAAGGCTATATTTAACCATATTTTGGGACTTTTTGCCATAGTAATCCTCGCCTAGCCATGAACGTAGCTATAACATTTGATTATTTCGAATTTCTGATTCAAAATTAAATATTCAGCAGAATTGTTGTATATAAAATTTTCAGGAACATAGATAATAAAATTGGCATTAATAGTACCTTACCATAATTATTTCTTAAATTTCAAAACTGGAAAATGGATAAAATTCGTCCTGTAGAATAGTTCTGTAGAATTTTAAGCGGAACTTCAATGTTTAATTTATATTTCCATAGAGAGTGATAGCAATTGTACACGGACTCGCTATCAATCAGCATGTTACTCATAGCTTTACACGTGACGCACATGAAGTTTAAGAATTCAGGTGTCTGGAACGTTATTATGACTGTAAATGTTACCAAAAATGCAAGATTTTTAATAATATTCAGAATATTGTTAGACTTAATTTATATGGCATTTTAACACTTAATATAGTGGCTGCGGTTTCATTGCCTACATGAAGAAGACCGACCAACTTGAGTTCAAATTCTCGCCTAATACCGGCGTGGTTTTGCTTATCGCGTGAGACATTGCAGCGGTAATCCCTAATGATGTTTTGTATACCCTCCAATATCACTATCGTCACTGTAATCGCTGCTATCATTGCTCAAAGAGCAATTAAAACACGCTGACAAAGAATCTAGAAAAATTTCTTTGCTTTCATTATCAGGATTCATTTTGTCTGGGTTTTAGATCAAGAAAACTAAAAAATATTTAAATCCACAAGAACACGCAACCAACACTCACACCGTCTTGAATCCACTACTGAAACTGTACATCTACGCTATAAAAGTTAGAGCAAAAAACAGCACTTGGAAAAGCCTATTAATAGGCACGTAGTTGATAAGCTTTGGCACCTAAAAGCCTATTTTTAGACATGCTGTAAATAAGCATTGGCATTAAAAAGCCTATTTTGCGGTAGATAAAGTGTTAGGAATATCAATAGATCTGGATATTTGGGAAGTTTGACTTTTGAAATTTATAAAGCATTATTATAATACCGATGCAATTTGTCTTCTCTAAATTAACTTAAATGCCACACTACTTCTATATTGCTTAGTTCATGTGCAGACCCCAGACAGTTCGACTCACCCGAAAATTTAGAGTAATTTATTGGACAGCTGGACTTAGTTGATGTAGAAAAAGGGAAAAAATAATTATAAAAAGGATATAATAGTTAAAAGTCTAGTCACCTGGTTAGGCCACGCCCTCATACCTAAATCACGTCCAATCAGTTGGCTTTCAAGATTACATGGTGTTTCTTTTGTAAGGGATGGGGGGATATTTAACTACGGCAAAATTATTTCTGCGATAAATATTGTGCGGATGTATGATTTTCTGAGTTTTTACGCGGATTGTGCAGTTCACAATTACCACGGTGAGACGGACTAAAAACACCAAATATCAACTAAAAATCCTTTTTTGAAACAAATGTCAATGCTCTCTTTTCCCGATACTCTTACAATTCGGAAAACCGGATCAGTCTTTGTGGAGAAGTTGAAAATGGTATGAAATGAAATTTAAGGACCAGCTTTGGTATAAAATATCTTGGCGTAATCCGCCATTTATTGAATGATCAAAAATGGCGCTAAGGAAAATCGTATTCGAAAAATCATAACAAACGCCATGTTAGGCTTAGTGAGTAACAAATTTAGAAATATAGAAGTAAAATTCAAAAATGCAGAGTAAACGCAAATATCATACAAAAAACGAAAGATAGCACATATCAACACTGTAAAAATGGGTAAAATCATGTGGAAGCAGATAATTTACATAGAAATTGGTCGTTCTCTGTCAAAGGCTGCAATGTGGAAAAAAGACGTTTGTGCAACAGTTGATCTGGATCAATTCGAACATAGACCTATGCTCGCCCGCTAAAAACACTTTACAGAAACCGGCACCCCTGGCTATCGGAGGTCGGGCGTAGCAACAGCTGTTTGTGCAACAAGTGTTCCGTGGCTCATAAAGCACATGAATTCGTCAGCTGCGCGGACGTAACATAAAAATCATAAAATGTAAGCAACTCTTTCATCCAAATAGCTGCTCTAAGTCCTCGGACGAGTCGGGTGGTCTGGGCTTTCGACACTAAAAAGTTGTTCGGGCGAGGTAGCCCGGTGGTTTGCACGCTGCCGCAACTGCTGCCGTGTTCATGCGGAGGACGATCACGTTAAACATGTGGGTCCGTAAGTCCTTCTGAGAGGTTGGTGGTAGGAGAAGGAGGGTACGGTCCCTGTGGATGCCTCCCCCACTGGGTTCCGGTCTAAATTGGGTGGCACTTCCCGGCCGTCCAAATAGTTACCTTACACCTTTCTGGTAGGTCGGACGGTCTGGCATGCGACACCGATTTGCTGCATTTCCCTGAGCATTGTTCGGGTCGAGATCGGTCGGACGGTC
Source organism: Amaurobius ferox (assembly GCA_951213105.1). Classification (NCBI taxonomy): domain Eukaryota; kingdom Metazoa; phylum Arthropoda; class Arachnida; order Araneae; family Amaurobiidae; genus Amaurobius; species Amaurobius ferox. The sequence goes on along the minus strand of OX578152.1, from coordinate 77,072,163 downwards.
GGACGGCTTCAACAACAACAACACTAAAAAGTTGACCTTCCACTCGAGAAATTAAACTTTAACTTACCCACTAAAAAACCCTAAAACTTAGCTACATCACTACTGACAGAAACCATAGAAGAAGCCATGCTTAAATCAAAATATCAAAATGCAAAAAAGTACAACATGGTTTAATGAAATCCGAAGCAAATTCGCAGCACGTGTTAACACCAAACTTTTAGAAACTCTTCACAACACCAGAACACAGAAAGCTAGAAGCGGTTGTCAGAAAAACGGGATTGCCACATTTCGCAATTTATCGTTTCAAAAATCCCGCCAAATCCAAATTCTTTACATCGAAGCTGTACCAAATTTAAGAACTAAAGTGTCAGTGAATTTTTTTTATATATTTATTTTGATTGAATGGAATAAAAATTAGTGGGGGCGGAGTTGTCTTGTAATGTAATAACAAATATAATACACTTTACATTCCTATTTAATAACTGAGAAATAATGAATTATAATTTGAATAATTATTTCAAAGTAATCCCAAACTGCTGCTAAAAGTTAAAATGGAGCTTTGTTTATAACAGAGTGAAACATAAAATAATGTTTCAATCGGTTTGCAAAACAAAATACAGTCTTTTTAGCTAGACTAGAATACCAAGAGATGTACACTCACCAGAGCAAGATCGGCATTTGCCGGTAGCATAGCAAACGTAGCTGAGGAGGAAATCATTTGCCAAACTGAGTCAGAAGAAATGAAAGAGAATTCTTTACACAAATTTTCATATCAGAACAGAACTGCACCTGATACACCTGGCACACCCTACTAATACACGCAAATACAAAATCACATACACATACACACATACAAGCACATTACACACATGTGCACATACGCACTCATACACATGCGCACACGTGTACACACACCTGTTTCTAAAAGTGTTTGAAATGGATTCAAAAGGTTTTAATACCTAGTTATCTGTAATACCAGCATCAGGCGCGGTTAGTACTTGGGTGGGTGACCACCTGGGAACACCGCGTGCTGTCGGCATATTTCGGGCGCGGTAGCCCGATGGTTTGCGCGCTGGATTTTCACGCTGCCACAACTAGGCCAACGACCGTACCGTGCTGAAAACACCGGTTCTCGTTAGATCACCGAAGTCAGGCAGCATCGGGCGCGGTTAGTACTTGGGTGGGTGACCACCTGGGAACACCGCGTGTTGTTGGCTCTTTTCGGGCGCGGCAGCCCAGTGGTTAGCGCGCGATTCTCGCCGCTGCCAGAACTGCCGCCGTGTTCATGCGGAGTACGATCACGTTAAACATGTGGGTCCGTAAGTCCTTCCGAGAGGTTGGTGGTAGGGGAAGGAGGGTACGGTCCCTGTGGATGCCTCCCCCACTGGGTTCCGGTCTAAATTGGGTGGCACTTCCCGGCCGTCCAAACAGTTACCTTACACCTTTCTGGTAGGTCGGACGGTCTGGGTCTCAACATCAACAACAACGCTGCCACAACTGCCGCCGTGTTCATGCGGAGTACGATCATGTTAAACATGTGGGTCCGTAAGTCCTTCCGAGAGGTTGGTGGTAGGGGAAGGAGGGTACGGTCCCTGTGGATGCCTCCCCCACTGGGTTCCGGTCTAAATTGGGTGGCACTTCCCGGCCGTCCAAACAGTTACCTTACACCTTTCTGGTAGGTCGGACGGTCTGGGTCTCAACATCAACAACAACGCTGCCACAACTGCCGCCGTGTTCATGCGGAGTACGATCATGTTAAACATGTGGGTCCGTAAGTCCTTCCGAGAGGTTGGTGGTAGGGGAAGGAGGGTACGGTCCCTGTGGATGCCTCCCCCACTGGGTTCCGGTCTAAATTGGGTGGCACTTCCCGGCCGTCCAAACAGTTACCTTACACCTTTCTGGTAGGTCGGACGGTCTGGGTCTCAACATCAACAACAACGCTGCCACAACTGCCGCCGTGTTCATGCGGAGTACGATCATGTTAAACATGTGGGTCCGTAAGTCCTTCCGAGAGGTTGGTGGTAGGGGAAGGAGGGTACGGTCCCTGTGGTTACCTCCCCCACTGGGTTCCGGTCTATATTGGGTGGCACTTCCCGGCCGTCCAAACAGTTACTTTACACCTTTCTGGTAGGTCGGACGTTCTGGGTCTCAACAACAATAACAATTTTCTCTATGCAATAGTGTGAGAAAGTAGAAAAGAAAGTGAACTTTTTTTTATTAAAAGTAAAATCACATTTTAGAATTTTAAAAACGTTATATTGGGTACAGTGGAATTGTTAGGAGTACAATTTAAAGAAATTGGGTTATCGGGGGGAACAATAAAAATAGACAATTAAAAATTCAAAAAAATAAAGGGTATTGAAGGATTCAGCTGAAAGAAATGGTGAGAGGTACAATTGAAAAAAAAAATGATAGCGTACAAGTGAAAAGAAATGGATAGTCAAGAATATAACTGAAAGAATGGAAGTCAACAGAGTACAAGTGAAAGAAATGAACAGTAAACTGGTACAATTAAAAAAATGAAAAACCAGGCAGTACCGTTAATAGAAATGAACAATCATGGGCAAAATGAAAGAAATGCACAGACAAGGAGTACAATTAAAAAAAATTACTTATTATGGGTTCAATTAAAAGAAATGGACATTCATGGGTACAAGTGAAAGAAATACACATTCAAGGAGAGCAATTAAAAGAAATTACTAATTAGGGAATACAATTTTTAAAAATGAACAGTTAGGGGTATGATTGAAAGGAAGTCGGATGTATTATTGAAAGAATGAGTCAGTGAGGTACAGCCGGTAAAAAAGAAATCCAAACACTGCACATTATTCTGTGTCCTCGGGTTGTATAATAAAACCAAATGCACCATTAGACTCGTAATAATGCCTGCTATAAAAAATATGAGCTACTGATTTGTATAAGAAAACTGATTTGTATTATTTCAAAGTACTCTCAAACTGCTGCTAAAAGTTAAAATGGAACTTTGTTTATGACAGCATGAAACACGAAATAAACTTTCAATCTGTTTTCAAAACAAAATACAGCCTTCTTCTTAGCTAGACTACAAGACAAAGCGATGTACACTCATCAGAGCAAGATCAGCATTTGCGGGTAGAATAACAAACATGGGTGAGGCGGAAATCCGTTGCCAAACTGAATGAGAAGAAGTGAGAGATAATGGTTTGCACAAATTTTCATAGCAGAACCACGGCTGACATACCCTACTAATAAACGCAAATACAAAATCACATGCACATACACACATGCATACATGCACACTGCACACATGTGCGCATACGCACTCATACACATGGGCACACGCGTACGCTCACATACACACACGCACGCAGACACACACCTATCTTTCCTATTAAACGTTGCATAAACTCGATTTTTAGATTGAAAATTAAACTAAATGCACATATTTCTCCAGCGTAAAGAATGCACTTTATGAATATGCATAGGCAAAGACCGAATTTGCATTCTTGAAACTCTATGTGGTGAACAAGAAAATTCGGGCTATCTTATTAAAAATAGAAATAATAATATATTTTTTAATAACTTTCAAATTGTTAATTGCATTTAGAGGTTAACTATGACTGAAAAGAGTATTTTTTATGCAAATTTTATGCTTTGTAATTATGAAGGCACGTTATACTAATGTTCAAAATATAAATGAGAATCAGCTTTGGCGATCCGCTTTATGCAACGTAGAAAATATATTGGCGGGATGTCGTAGCTAGATATTCTGGTGCTCAAAAATTGCATCACCTCCATATATCCATGACTTTGAAGTAAAAGGACAATAACACATTTAAATTCATATTTGAAGTGATTAATATTGATGAATACATTAATGAGGAGAGTATGTCGTAATGCACAATCATTATTTATTTTGGAATGTATATGTGTGAAATATGTAGAGTCCACTTCGATAAGAGCTGACAATTTCGTTCCAGTAGCTCAACGGTAGAGCTTCAGTTAACTAGTTCGAAGATCTGGTGTTCGACTGATTCCCGGTTTGGGCAGCAAGGTTCTTTACAATGTCACCCGAACAAATCAACTCTGTAGGTTAGTACAAAGATGCCGGAGATCTGAAGACCCCAGATTGTGCGACTCACATAGTGGGTTTAGAGTAGCTAGCTGCACGGCCGGGAAAGGATACCTCCTGCACTCAGGAAGCACCCAAGGTCTACCATCCCGCAAAACGAACATTTATTTAGATCTAAAAAGATAACAATTGATGAAAAATATTATTAAATAGACAGTTTTGCATTATATTGGAACTTGACAAGTGCGTCCATTTTCCAAAAATGGAAAATGGGTTATTGTGAATATATATAAAAATCTGATGTGGGCAACACATGACTTTCCTTATATAATGTAATGAATTTACTACTTTTACAGTAAAAAAAAATAAGTTTTTCTTATAGTAGATACTAATATTCTTTCCAAGATATTAAATTTTCGACAATTAGTCGTCATTTTTATCCATTTCGCGAGATTTTCGTTAATTTGGCAACATTTCTAAAAAGTCGCCAAGTTGGCAACATTTCGCCAAAATCACGCCAAGCGTTATGCACTAAGAAATAAGTTATTCTTACAGCAAATAAATGACTATTGGCGTTCAAATACAAAAGTATTATTCAAAGTATCTTTTGTTATGAATGGAACGAGCTAGATCCACGAAGATGATGTCACTCAATTTATCGCATGGTATTACATATGAAAAGTGAACATGTTTCTCAATAGGAAATTTTTTTTATTTTATATGACTTTTTGATAATTTTTTTGAAAAATGCACAATATCTCGAAAACGGTTCATGTTAGCGTTCTAAAATGTATGTCAATCGATTTCTAATGAAAAATTACATAAGAAATGTCTATTTGCGTAACTTTATTAGTGGTTTTGATTTTTTGACGATTTTTTCAAAATTTCATTCGAAAATTTAGGGGGGTTCTGGACATTCGATTGCGGATAAAAACAATAGGCTTCCAGTGTTTACGGATTGTGATTTTTGTATCAAATTTGGTTCGAATCGGTCCATTCGTTCGTTAGTTATCGTCTCCACAGGCTCACTGACACACACACACACACACATACTTTCACACACACACATACTTTCACACACACACACACACACACAGACATCACTTCAAAAATGTTTGATTCGTGATCAGGGATGCTTGAAACGTGCTCTCCCGTCGAAAACTCGAATTCGAATTTTCGACAATACTTTCCTTATACATTATGTATATAAGGAAAGTAAAAAGATCATTGAAAAATGAAATTTAGAGTGAAATATATCAACAAAATGAAAAATAGATTACAATTAAAGAAAATAATAAAAATTTTAAAAGTAAAATTTAGAAAATATATAAAAAGAAAATATATGAAAAGGAAAAAAATGTAGGCACGTGAAAAACGAAATCAGAAATTTTGAATAAAATTTAAAAAAGAAAAATTAGAAAAAATACAAATAAAAAGGGTCAAAAGAAAAAAAAGAATAGGAACAGTTAACATAGCTATTTTTTTTTTCTTTCAAAGAAAATATGGAGGAACGCAATAAGTTCATATAAGTTAATAAGAATGAAATAAAGGGATTCATTGATAAAAATTAATTACGAGCAAAATCTACTTATAAGCTTAGGTCCCTTTATTATAAATTTCCATGGCAACAAGAATACAGCTTTTAATTTTATCTACTGAAGAGGGATTTGAACAAACTTTGGAGAACCAAATTGATTTATTAAAGGGGGAGCTTTTGCAGAGATGAAAATTTTTAGAAAAAGGACAATCGAAAATGTAATGGTTAACGCCACCGAATTTATTGCAAATACAGTTAGAGGTGGATTTAATTTTGAAAAAGTATAGGTAATCAAGAAAGGAGCCATAACCAGTAAGAAAGTAAATGAGGTATTTATTAAAAATTTGTAAATTAGGATTCAAGATAGGGAGGTAAGGCAAGATTCTAACCGGATCACCAGTCCTGGTGGAAATATAATCATTAAGATAATTTTGCCAAAGTTTAAGTATATAAGATTTACAAAATTTTCAGAGGAGCGAGTAAGGAAAGGGAATAGTAAGAGGGGAACCAGAGATAGCAGCAATTTTGGCATGGTAATTAGCAATTTCATTTCCAGATATATTATTGTGCGCTTTTGCCCAAGAAATATTGACAAGGTTTTTAACAAGGAGAGCTTTGGATTTAATGGAATTAAAATAATTAGATTTATTTTTATTGAATTAAGAGCTTCGGAGCTATGTCGAAGGTCTGGAAGTGATCCTAGTTCGACTAGCACAGTATAAGTGGACTCTGGGATATTGCGCGCCGATTTCAAATCGGGAGGACAACGACCACGCTGGAAAGCAACTTAGAGTGTAAAAATAGCATTGGGAGGTGTTGCACGACATGCTGACATTTCGGAAACAAATGTCAGTCAAATTAATAAGAGCTTTAAATGCAGCGCATAAGCAAGTAATGCATTCACTAGAACCAATGAGAACTCATACCTATATAAACAGTGCACATCCCCTCCATCACCAAGAACAAATCAAGAGGTTGTATGGCATCATAGGGGGAATCAAAAAGTATGTTCCCACAGAGAGTCTGAGAAGCATTAGGGATTCGATGTTTAACCAGAATGCAGTAAACACGTAAAAAACTCCAACTCCGTTCTTTTTTTTGTACGAGAGTGCGTCGAAATACTGCGGTGGCATCACGATGCGCACCTTGTCGTACTTAAACAAAATTGTACCAGCAATAATCAAAAGTTGATTAATCACTGATAGTAACAGTATTTAGCACAGATGCACTGTCAGCATAATGCTGAAAGGTAGCAGCGTGTTGGCTTAGAATGTTATAAGTGGAAAAGTGAAGAACTGCATCCGACATTGTCATTTCCATCTTAGTGCCCACCGCATCTAATACACGTGTGTTAATTGGGCAGTGCAAAATGCCATATAAGTATCAGTAATAAGCATTCTTCTATACCGAGTTCCCTGGGATAGTTAGATGTATGACAGCATTGTTATTTGAGGATTTCAACCGCTACTATTCAAACTGACGTAACCCTTTATTTATCTCATGTTAAACTCGGTCTAGGCGCGAACTTAGAAAATACAGATCGCAATGATTAGTCAGTGATTGAGAACTCTAACCTGAATAAATAATACATGCTTTACTAGAAGATAACCTATAAATGTGTTTATGTAATATTAATTATTTTGACATATATGTGTGTTTATCTATGTTAATTTTAATTATTGCATCTTATGCCTTAATCAAGGAATATAGAAAATTAAAGAATTGATCAATTTAAATGTTAGTGTTGTATGTGTTGAGTGTTATTCCTCAGTATTCGAAAGCCACAGAAGTTTTTAATACTCCACCCTAAGTGACGGCATCAAAATTAAGTCATTGTATTTAAAAAATCTGATGTGGGCAGCACATGACTTTCCCTGCAGACTTATATCCACGTTCTCTTTATTTTAATTAAATTTAATTTACTTTTAATTCAATTTTCGTTCTCATTTGATAACTGGGCTTATTTTCAAAGGTGGCGGAGAGAAAATAAGAAAAACTAAAATATCTCGAGAACGGCTAGTCCTAGTGTAATGGGGTTGGTCTTACTATTTTCTTCGTTAAAAATTACGTATTAAACAAGCATTTAATGGATATATTTGAGCATACGTAGTTTTTTATTTTAGATTTTGGCGATTTTTTCGGGCTTATTTTCCAAAAAAAGGCAGGTTATTTTTTTCGAATCGTATCAAAATCGAATCAGCACCAAAGTAGCCCACAAGTGAATTATCTACCAAATTTTGTGAAATTCGGTACATTAGTTTTTCAACTAGAGTGGATACAAGCTTTTGCGTGTTATTTGGCAAGAAAAGGCGGGTTTTTTTATCCCGAATCGTACCCAAAACTAATCAGCACTAGATTCGCCCATAAGTGTACAACCTATCAAATTTATGAAATTCGGTCTATTAGTTTTTTAGTTAGAGTGCATACAAAATCTGCACATACAGACAGACACACACACACAGACGTCACGCTGGGCGCGGTAGCCCATTGGTTAGCGCGCTGGAGTTGCACTCGGTAGGCCCGGGTTCGATTCCAGCCACTGCCAAAACTGCCGCCGTGTTCATGCGGAGTACGATCACGTTAAACATGTGGGTCCGTAAGTCCTTCCGAGAGGTTGGTGGTAGGGGAAGGAGGGTACGGTCCCTGTGGATGCCTCCCCCACTGGATTCCGGTCTAAATTGGGTGGCACTTCCCGGCCGTCCAAACTGTTACCTTACACCTTTCTGGTAGGTCGAACGGTCTGGGTAACAACAGACGTCACGCTAAAAATAGTTTTTTCATATTCTAGAGTTCTCGAAACGTGTAAATCCGTCGAAAACTCGAGTTGCGATTATCGGCATAATTCCAATACTTTCCCTATACATTACCATGTATTGCAGGGAAAGTAAAAATGGATATCTTACCCTGCTACAGTTCTTTTTAATAATTGAAATGGTGATTGAAATAATTTGCGGGTAACTTCACTTATGTATGCAAAATTTCATCTTTCTACCTATTGTAGTTTTCGAGTAAAAGAGATAACAAAATTCAGGCAAATGTTGATTTCCCATACATTACCGTGTATTGCAGGGAAAGTAATAATGGTAAGAACGATTTACCTTATGGGAGGGGGCTAAGTAGTAGGTGGTTAGTCAGATCTTCAATTGCACGTCAATCTGGCGTTAGAAGGTGGGGAATGCAGCGTCCACTTCGACAATAAGAGATTGTCCCAGTAGCTCAACGGTAGAGCGTCAGCTGGCCAGTTCGAAGATCCAGGGTTCGACTCCCGGTTGGGGCAACAGGGTTCAATGCATTTCATTTTTTCAACCCGGGTTCAATCCAAAACTAATTGGGTGATATTATTCATTTATATTCCCATAGGTCCTACAGACCGTCTGAACAACAAACTAAAATTTCATTTTGATTAAGTCATTTTTACGGCAGTCATCGTGCTAACGAATAGACAGACAGACAGACAGATTGAACAAAGTCATAAACACTTTTCAACTTTGTTGTAAAGTGTTAATTAATAATATTGAACTTATCTGTATATATTAGTAAGTGTTAAGTTTTGTCTTTTAGTTAAACCCCCTAATTAAAACAAATCGTGCCAAGCACAAAAAAAATGAAGAATAAATTTGTGTAAATATTGTTTAAAGTTTTTATAATACGCATTTGTGTGTTAGGAAAATCAAAGCCTATAGTCAAAGAAATATAGAACTTATTAAATTAGATTAAGTAGAAATTGAAAAAAAATGGTGATCGATTCAAATAATATATCAATGATTTTCACCCAACTTTGTGACGAAAACTTATTAGCAGCCCCCAAGGGTCCTAAATTCTTGTGACTTCAAAAACTCCATTTAAGATTAGCATATTGATAGTTAACAAGAAAGATCAATCATGCCTAAAGCATTGATTATGAAACACTTTCCAACTTCAATGCAATTTTATTTAAACAAGTCTAAAATGCAATACATTCCTCCGTAATATTTTAAAACTTATCACAATACTACATTAATTTATTATATTTGAAAACTTGAACCTTCATTGAAAAAAATGAACCTCATTCAAATGACAGCATTGGTATATAAATTGGCTCGTTTAAATATCTCTAAAATGCGATACATTCCACGGTAATATTTTTAAAACTATCATAATACTACGATAATTTATTATATTTGAAAACTTCATCGAAAACAACTGAAATTAATTCAAATGACGTCATAGAAAAAATAACACGCCTGGGTCTCTCTATAAAAACAACATTTCATTCATAACTTTCCCCCATTCATTTCATTCATCACAATACTATAATAATTTATTTTATTTAAAAATTAAGACCTTGGAGCTACAAGTAATTAAACTCTATGCTTAAAACTTCATCGAAAAAAATCGTCCTTCTCTTTTTAAAATCAATTAATATTTCATTCATATCAGCCATGCAGACTCCATGTGCTAAATTATTTTGTGTTAAAGAAATACAGCAATTCTAATACAACTCATTCTATATATTTTGCTCTTTACATTTTACATAAGTGAAAAATAGGCTTCGTGGTAGAAATAATCAAATTTGGGTAATCATTTAAATTCCAATATATTGTATTTGCGTTGTTTCAGTATGTAGATGCACAGAATTTAAGCAAAAATAAAGTGGTTTTAGGACGGATACAACACTCAATATGAATTAAAAAGAACTTAAAAAATTACGATTTTGAAACAAGATGGATGCCATATATCATTTTGAAGTGGGTCATGTGATCTTTTCATATCATGGTCACGTGATCGTTTCATATAAGAGGTGTAATTATTATTTTAATTTTTTTTTAGAAAACTACTGAATATATTTCGCTGAATTTTTTTTTTATATATTTTATGGAACAATTTGAATGTTACCTAAAATTTTCGAAGCAATTTGTGAATTTTAAATCCGCTTAAAAAATGTTTGAAAAATTAGGTCCCATAGGGCTCAATGTATTTCATTTTTTCAACCCGTGTTCAATCCAAAACTAATTGGGTGCTATTATTCATTTATATTCCCATAGGTCCTACGGACCGTCTGAACAACATACTAAAATTTCATTTTGATTAAGTAATTTTTACGGCAGTTATCGTGCTAACGGACAGACAGACAGACAGAATGAGCAAAGTCATAAACACTTTTCAACTTTGTTGTAAAGTGTTAAAAATGTCCTTTATTCTGTTCCTTAAATTAAAGAGTTCGGGATCCCACAAGCCTATTGATAAGATGTTTCTGTAAAAAATGTGCCATATCAAAGAAATAGAAAAGATATATTTGCAGAGTATGCGTGTCCTTCATTTTACTACCTGAAATGTGGAGACGGATCCTGAATGGATTTCTCCGTATACCTCTCTTATTTACGGTCGAAATCTCACACAAGTTTATATTTAGCATACTGCTGACACATGAAATCGTATGATGACAAAAATAAAGGGATTTTGCCATTTGAAGCTATGGAAATAATGAGCAACTAAGTATGCATACGACCTCTTATACAAATGAGATACACATTTATTTATATTAAACAGTATTCTGAGTCTAATGATAGTTTTAGTTTAATTGTACGATCCTTGGAGCTGGAATAATGAGCGGTGTTTGGAATTTTCTTTGACCGGCTCTGCAATGGAAAGAAATAGCATTTAAGAGGTATAGTTAAAAGAAATGAACATTCAGGAAGTGCTCATGTGAATAAAGATTGAAAACCGCTACTTCAGACAAAGTTTGTACTATAAATACGTGTATTCTGTAAAAGAAAAACATGTCTTGGTGGCACGATATTCTTCCTCTTTCTAAAAGAACGTAACTAATGAAATATTCTTCTTACGCTTGCCATGCTTGTCTCGTCAAACGCGGCGATGGTTAGCCAATATCCTCGCTTCTATATTGATCACGTGTTATCTTGCTATAACATAAGAGAAGCCCCATTAACGGTGTTTATGGTTCTAGGATATTTTTTTTCTTTCGGGTTATATTGAGGAGGGCTGAATTAACGTGAAAGAATTAAACAGAAGTTTGGTAATGAAACATGTCACAAATGAATGATATTTTCATTAGGAAATAATATCCAAAATGTATTGAGTGCGAGTCTTCAGTTTACCTTCGAATACACTTATATTCATTGGTGTTCAGTAGATCCACTTGTCATTATATTTAGCATCAGAATACATAAAAACTATATCAGATTTCGTACGCAATTTATTCTGTTATTCTTTTTGAACTCTTAAATAAATTTTCTGAGTTACAGTGGTCTCTCATCTACCGGTATACAGCGGTTTGTATACCATTGTATACCATACCTACCGGTATACGGCGGTTTGTATTGCGAACCATATCTATTGGAAATTAAGAACTTTATTAAAAGGCTACAGAGCTGGTCGCCAATGGTAAGTCTTCCATACATTTAATGCCAGCTGCTTAATATAGTTGACTTCATTATTCCCACACACCAGATGTTTGTGAAGTTGATATAAACATGAACATAGCATATTTCTATCCTATCAGTGCAGTTGTTGGCTAGTTTTTGCTGAAAAGTACTAAATCAATGAAAACGGGGTTTCAAATAAATACATAAGGATGGGACAAAAACTCCTGACTTCTGTATCTGACGACAGCTCTATTAACTTCAACTATCCGGGTTTGCGTAGAACCTAAAATTCACCATCTTCAAGTTTCCTGATGGGGTAATTATCCTCTACTAATAGACACATTTGTATTTTCTTCCGCACGCCTTCTGTTTTAAATTATTACATTCACGTGCTTGATCATCTTCATACACCAGAGTCAATATGAATCGGGGTCAGTTAATCGGGGTCATTTAAGTCATTTAAGTCAGTTACGGGGGATCGAGGGTGTCACATATATGAAAGCCCGCATTCTGATAAATAAAAAATGAGTATCTTCGTAAACTGAAAAACGCGATCCAACTAATCCTCGAAACAGTTCTGTTCTTTAATTAATCTTAATTTCGTTGTTTAACTTTTTACTAATTTTGTGCGAATATGATTTTTTTTTAACTAGCTGCACCCTCTATTTGGTGCAGCGTTCTTGAACAGTTGCTTGAAATCAGCAGGCGCCAAATACCTTGAATAAACGAAACTATTCTTATATAGAATACATTAATAAAATATTATCGATTTATATCAACGGTTCGCGCAAACATTTCTTTTTATATTTACAGCAATCTCATTCTCTGTGAGGCGATAACTGTTATTTATTTAGGGCTTAACAAATGACTGTCCAAATAACTACCGTTAAAAAATATTGACCAATGACCCTTCGGGTCATAAATAAAATAAAGTGAAAATTTAGACTTGATATGGCAGAAATAGTGCTGATGCGAAATTCACACCGAAAAGTTATATCAATTTTTAAAATTTTCCCTGGTCACTCTTTTACTTCCTGAAATAGTGGTTTGGAATGAAATCATCTAATTAAAATTTTGCACAAGCCCTATATTCAACTTTATTGAAAATAAACAGCACTTCACTACCTAAAGGGCGTGGCTAAATAAACTATTGATACGTGTTAGTCCGGCTTTTACAATTCAATCTTGTCGATTTTTTTTAAATAATGATTATTTTTTAATATTGAACATTATTATCAATATTTTTAAATTCTTTAATTTCTAATAGTCACAGAAATTATCAATATTAAATTATATAAAATTATCAATATTTTCAAATTGTTTAATTTCTATATTTATCAGATTTCGTACGCAAGTTATTCTGCTATTCTCTTTGAACTCTAAAATAATTTTTCTAAGTCATAGTAGTCTCTCATGTACTGAGGCACAGAGGTTTATGTGTCCATACACAGCGTGCCCATATACAGCGTGCCCATACACAGCGGCACATAAACCGCTGTGTATGGGCACGTCTATGATTGTGTGCTCAGGCGGATATTTGCTAAGTCCAAAAGTGTCGGGAAAGAGTAATAAAAGTTGTTTCAAAAATGTATACGAAATGTTGATGAATTAAAGGAAAAAAATTCCTGAATAATTGCGACCCACAGAATTTGCCTGCTTTGTGCATTGTAATAAAAGACATTGGCGTCCATGGACGCCAATGCCTGCAAAGAGGGGATCGAACTGTTTGGGATAGGGTATGTCAAATACCTGTCTTTTTGGGAGGTTCTCCGTTTGGGATGGACGCTGTCCCACCCGTAAGCAAAAGGTTAACTTTTACTTACTTTTTCACTTAATTTCTACTTACTTTTTCACTTAACTTATGCTTACTTCTTCACTTAACTTATACATCTATTTCACTTAACTTCTACTTTCAGGTCGAAGTGCTAGAAAATGCCCGATCTTTAAAGTTCCTTGGCTGTTTTCCAAATCCCCATGACAGTTCACCGTGCACCAAGAACTCCATACTATTCTCATGCATCCATAAAAAGAAGCACAAATCTCATTCGCACCATCAACAGAGGCGATCTAGCAGCGACGAAAATGTGTACGCCCCGCCCACCGAGCTTGCAAGCCCCTCCCCTTATGACACGGAGGACACTAGATCGAAGGAGGACATCTGCAGCACGGATGATGAGGAGTATGTGCTGTCGGGATTCCGAAAAAGACCGAAAACGTTCTATTGCGATCCCAACCGATCTAGAGAGTCTGAAGTATCCTTGGCGGGACAAGGTTCCATCCGAAGTAGAAGGCAGTTGGAAAGTTCAGCAAGCTTGGGAAGTCAAATGAGCTATGATGAAAGCGAAGCTGAATTTGCAGCACGCAATGCTAGAAGGCCTTCACAGTTGAACATTGTGGCAAAAAGTAGAAATGAGGTTAGTGTAATTGTCCTTTTGAAGCAAACAGAAATTTTCTCCGGATTTTTAATTCCTCAAAAATTTAGTCCTGTTAAATACGATATAAATACCCTTAATATACAATAGTACATGCTATAAAAGGAAAATATTGTAAAAAAGAATCCAATATGTATAGAAAGCTAGACTCGAATTTTTATTACGATTATAGTCAGAGCTAGCTTTATTAGAAAATTTCCATTTTAGTGGAAAAAACAATGTTGATAGTGCCATGTTGTATTTTGCTGTTATTAAAGCCAGAATGGAAATTTTCTATTAAAGCTATTTCCGTGATCATACCTGATATTCTTAAACATACTTGGAAAGAACTAGAATTTTATAAAAATGCCATTGGAACAACTAAAAGTAATCATGGAGAATGTACTAGGTATTCGTATAACTTAATATGAAGTGAGGGACATATCAATTTCACTAGATATAAAAGTACTTTTCATGGTATTAAAAAATGAACTTGTAATTCAAAATTTGCCTACACTATACCTGCACTACACACGCAACACATATATCCACACACACATATATACATACACACATATATACACATGCACACATGCATATATAATATACACACATACATATACACATACACACACGTATATATATATATATATATATATATATATATATATATATATATATATATATATACAGCATATTATATATATATATATATATAGCATATATATTTGGTAGCATTGTTTTCCTTTTGTTAGATATTTCCTTTCATATCCTCTTTACTTAATTTTCCTCCGTATGTTTTTGAACTAGGGTATGACACTGTTCATGTTTAATCTTACTATTTTTATTTATTTTTATGTTTATTATATATATATATATATATATATATATATATATATCTGTGTGTGTCAGAAAAAGAAGATGGGCGCAGCACACATAATTTTTATCCAACCACGTTCAGCAACAAACTCAATCAACAAAACTCGTTTTATATGATAAATCCAAATTTCTAAAAATTTAGTCAAGTTTTAATGTAATAATCGCCTAATAACATAAAACAGTAAACGGGACATAACACACACATTTTTAACCGACTACGTTCAGCAACGAACTCGGTCTGTAGAACATTCATTTACACCAAATATATAACTTATTAAAAAGAAATCGGTAGGTTTTGGAAGCGTTATTATCTGATAAAGCTTGGGGACAGCCAAACAGACCGTATGTTTTGTTAGACAATAACTCTTCTAAAGGTCACGCTCACCATGTTCAACGCAAACGTAAGTTTTGTCATTTTGCTCCATCGCTTCGATTAAAACATTAAAAAAACTCCCATTTGACATCTTACATAGCATACAAAAAACACTCATCTTCACATTACTTTAAAAGTTATTCATTTTAGCTTTTGTGACATCTTTTTATGTACACAATGCAACTATTAATATTATTATTGAAATTTTGTTTTTTCTGATCTTTTGAAAAGGTCACAGTAGCACCCACCTTCAGTCTACAGCAGTATTTCCTACTCCTACTTAAGGGTACTTCTAATAGCACGCTTGAAAATCAAAGTTATGGCAGATATACGCCATTTTTTTAATCTGTCCCTAATACATCACCCAGTTCGAAGGTACTATTGAAGAACCCAGACAGTTAAGAATACTGAAAAAAATGTACGAGGGTAAACTGAAAAGTAATGCACACATGCTTGTAGAGCGCGAACAAAATGACCTTCAGAAGTGCGCCTGGTGGCATGTGGAAGTACCATTCCCCCTCAATAGGCATGCGCAAGTTTGAGGTCGTTGCGTTCATCCAGTGTATTTCGAGAAGCGGAAGTATGGAGACGAGTTCTGGTGCTATGTCAGCGTGAGTCAAACAGCGTGCTGTTATCGAAATTTTAACTGCTGAAAAAGTGACGCCTACTGAGATTCATCGTCATTTAAAGGCTGTTTATGGTGACGATGCTGTTGATAGGTCTACTGTAAATCGATGGGTAATAAAATTTCGTGGTTGCGAGCCTGGAAAAGCCATAATTGTTCTGGAACGAGGGCGATAATTGTTCTGGAATATATAACTGGAACGAGGGGCAAAGGTAAATTCTTCTCAGTACATACAGACTCTAAAACACTTCCGACGTCGAGTTTGTCGTGTTAGAGGCAGCCTGGCGCCAATAATCTTGCAACATGACAACGCTCGTCCACACACCTCGCGCGCAACTGGAGAGGCTCTGCGAAACCTGAAGTTTGAACCGATTCCACACCCTCCTTATTCCCCCGATCTTACGCCTTGCTATTTTTATTTTTTTTTCCTCTACTCAAGAGAGACCTCAAGGGTAATCATCACACCTCGGACGATGAGGTGAAGGCAGCTGTCAAGTCCTGGATTCGAGAAAAGTCGGAAGAATTTTTCAGTGACACAATGAAAAAACTTGTTACACGTTGGGGAAAATGTGTTAGCCGTAACGGTGATTATGGTGAAAAATAAATATATGATTTTGAAACTTAAGAATTGTAATTTAATGTACTTTTTGCCCGATCTTGCTATTTGTTTTTGTTCGAGCTCTACAAGCATGTGTGCATTATTTTTCAACCTACCCTCGTAGATTCTCAACCACTTGTCCACAAGGTCACCTTGAAGCGATCAAAGTAGCACCATCAAATTGATAGAGAAATGCTTCATGTTATATCTTTCAAAAGCCTTTCCTAGAATCTACTTTGCTCCATTCCTTCAATTCCATTAGCTATACAGTTTCCCACTATATCCCTGTATGTCGGATACACAAAAAAGGGCAACATCAAAAATAAAAACATGCACAACTTTTATTCTTTGATCTCTATTTCTAAAAGCAAAACAAAATATCATTTCCCTGGCCTTCTAAAAGACGGGATTGTCATGATGTTAAGATTTTACTACTCAATTGGAGAATCATGACTCAGGAAACATATTTTCATGTGACAGGTTTTAAAATTCTTTACCGTGGATGATTTTCTAAATTAATGTCTCTTTTAAGATATCGGGATAATGCCATTTTTACGAAATATACAATTTCTTTTCTTTACATCAATGCTTTTTTATTTTTGTCGTTACCTCTAAAGATGGTAAAGACACTTTTAGCCTTTTATGAAAACTAAAATCACTGAGCGTGGTGTTGCCGTAGTTGCCGCTGGCATAAAATTAACATTCATACTTAATGAACCTCATGAAATATGTTGTTCTGTTCCGAGCCTAACTCTCACTCTGTAATGCAAATTCATCAAATCAAAATCTATATATCTTAAGTCGTCTAATTGCATAAAATATTCTGTTTCAGCAAAGATTTCAGCCTAGCCGTAGCGTGGACGAACTAAACGATGCCAGCGCCACACGACGGCGAGAAGCAGTTGACACGGGTCGAGTGGCGAAGACTCCAGACCTTTCGCTGGACGACAGACGACAAAAGCACGTCAGTTTTGATAACGGTTCTCTGGTACGAAGTAACACAGTGGCAGGGGGACTCGAGGAGGTAGGGGGCGATTTTAGGGGTGGACCAGTTGCCACCTCTACACCCCTTAACTCCCAGAGAAGAGCCTTTTCCCCTCCGCCTAGAAGAAACAGATCTCAAGAAAGACTACTAGATGGTTTCGTCACTGCAAGACCTCCTTTAGAGTTTAGTGACAGACCCTCGTCGGTAGCGTCTTCCTGTAGATATGTGGATTTTAGCACAAGTAAGTTAGAATCATATATAAAGATAATGAAATTTTGCAATAAAAAATAAACAAAATTTACAAAAACATCATCATTCGTTATTCATAAAAAACGCATACAACATCTGAAACTTTTTGACACTAAAATACGTCGATATTTATAAAATTAACTTTATTCTTTCTTTTCTGTAACTTTATTCCTCCTCTATGTTGAACCCTTACTTATTTGAATTCCCATCAATGTTCATCAGTATTCATCTACATTAATTAAAAGGTTTCTTTTCTTTCTGGTTTCAATAGGTTATCGAGCAGGTTCCTTACAGCATAGAGCTCGACGAGCTATCATGAAGACACAAGCCACGCAGACTGAGTTGACCTTTAAAGCTCGATTCCTTCTTCCAGCTTACTTGACGCTTTCCCCTAGGGCCACAGCACCTCAACTACTGCCCGTTAGCCTGTACCCACCATGCCACAGATCTCACAGATCCAAATCATCTTCCAGACATCGATCTTCCACCACGAGCACAAGTAGAACCATCACCAAGAGCCAATCTGCGCACAATACGTTGGGAAGTGATGATACGGACGATGAAGTGAGTTACATTTCGGAATCAGTATACTATTATTTTGCTCAATCCAATGAAAACGACTTTATAGCTAATCCCTCGATCAACAGCAAAAAACACGTGACCGAACCCACCCCATTTTGCTTCACCAATGGTGACCAACCATTGGTGGAGCAAAATGGTCTGTAAAGCACACAAAACTGTTTCGTTTGATTGGAAAAATTGCATAATTTTTGTTATTTGGGAAGTCAATTTATTATGAAATCGTCTGTTGTTTTAATAATACCAAGGCTGGAATACCTTTCATGAAGAAATTTCTAAGTGAAACTATGTATCACATGGTAAACACACAGACGCAACTGGTGAAAGAGTCACACACTTCCACACACAACTTATGAAAAAGACCTGAGCAGATGAACTAAGTCCAGACCTGAAGATAGATCCCCTATCAGCGTATCAGTTGTAGTGGCAAGAGTTGCAACCGCTTGTCCCTGTGTCCGCCATTTTTGTTTCTCAAGTTAACATGTATCTTCAGATTTTCCTGCTCGGCTTTGTTAGAGTAGGCTTTTCGCTTTGTAAGCAGAGGCCTCGGATTCAAGATAAGACACATTAATTCTGCGCTAAAATGGACATTATACAATCCGAGAAACTTCATCCACAGTTATATCACCACATTACGGGTTTCGCTGTAATGTTGCTCATTAGGAAGCAGGCGTTGGTTTTCTAGCCTGGAGTTTTAAAACTTTCCAGATAAAGATCTCCTATATGAGATGTAATGGCAAGTAGCTGACAATGTGCGTGCTCAAAAGCAAAATTTTTGATGAAAAATATGTCGGAAAAAAATATATATATTCAAAAATAGGTGTTGCAAAATGTAACAGACTGTATTCAAATCCATCGCAGCACTACTGTTCGAACCCGATTATCTCCCGTCCACTAAAAAGGGACAAGAATTGAGGCAGTTTAGGTTCAAAATATACAATTCACACTCACAATTTGCATAACCCATGATCATTGTGATATGATATTTACTAATTACTAGTCATAAGCGTGGATTTGTTTAGATTTCAAGAAATTTTGCATTGACAAGTATATAAAGGACATAAAAAATATACCATACGTAATAATGAAGAATTTCAAAATAAACATTATATTAACAAAATTGTACAATAATAATAATAAAGAGGAACCATAATGTAATACAATTTATGGCATAAAAGACGTATATTTAAAGGTTTTCAGAACAATACTACCATATATACTCTATATATATAAGTAACAATACAAGAAACAAGATAAAAAATATTCATTAAAATTACTGACAATTTTCAATGAAATTTAAATGTTAATAAATAAAATCACTATTAAAACTTTAAACTGTGGATCAAAAGCAATTATTCTGGAAATTACCTTGAATTTTAGACATTTTGCTTCAAAGAATACTTCTATATTGATTTTAAAAAAAATAGCTTATCCCACAGTCGCTGTTTAACAAATTTTGCGTTATTGAAGGTTCTCTGTCTCGTAAAAACTACAGCATACAAAAGTATGAAATTTGATACATTTGTAGAGAAATGTTAGGGGTTACTGTTTTTCGATTTAAACTTTAGTTTAAAAGATATTTAATGCCATGTCAAGGGAAAAGTATTTAAGCTGCGAATTCGCGTCCTAAACAGACTAGCAACAGCAGGACCACTGATTTTTGCTAGCATAAACCTACATAGTGTTGCATGGCGAAGCTCTTTTCTCAAATTTCGATTTAATTTATGAGTAATTTTATTTTTATCCACTTGCGAAATGATTTTTTTTTTCAGTATGGACAAATATTTAATGGATCGAGCCGATTAGGAGCACGAAGCCGGTCTTGTGCGCCTGAGTTGGTGAATGAGCTCCATAAGCGAGCTCGGGAGTTAGTGAGTGTTATGAGGCTTTTCCACATGTTTGTACTTAGCAGCGGGGTAAAAATAAAAAGGGCAATTGTAATGTACTTGAAATGTATATAATGGTTTTGTATTATGTATATAGCTATATATATATATATATATGCCTCTGCACAGACGAAATTGGGTTTTGGCGCTTTTGGTTTGTATGCGCATTTGACATGGATTGTAAATAGTCAGAGAATTAATTGCTGCTCAGACTGACAGTGATATTTATGAAACGTCCAATACTGAACTAGCCATTCAAATAATATTGCCACCCATTTCCAATGTGCAGAGAGATTGCTACCAGCACACATTTGAGTGTCATTTCTTCTGTAATGAAGGTATAGTGAATTATATTTGATTTTAAATGTTTTATACGTAATGTGTAACAGTATTTAGATGTGATCTCCAGTGTTTAAGGGTGACTTTAAGCTTCATGGGATATTTGCCCAATGAATTTTGTTTTCTTTGAAAGCAATTAAATGCAAGTTTCGGAAAATTTTGAAAAATACAAATTAACGTAAAATTAACCGTACACCCCGAGGTCAAGCTGGGTAATTGGGAAGTAACTGTAATTGTGTATATTTGTTATTAGTGTTCACTGAGATTTCATGTGTTCTTTTAATAAATTGTTAAGTGGTCACAAAAAGGAAGTGACTCTTTAATTAGGGAATGCCATGTACTTAGGTCCAATCGGACCCCACTATACGAAACGCGGTTGAGCTGAGTGAAACTATTGGTGAGTAATATTTAGTGTATTTATGTGTTCTATTTTTGTATTTATGTGTAAAATTCACCTCACCACAGTGAGTGCCAGCGAACATGAGGTGGACCCCCAACGGGAGTATTACGCCTATGTAACAAGCGGCAAAAAAGAGCTCTCGAAATAATCTTATCGAGCACCAACACGTAGCAACATCGAGCACCAACGCGTAGCAACATCGAGCACCAACAATGCTCCTTATATTTCATAATGCACATTTTGGGAGTGCAATTTCTCTTTCGCTCTCTTTAACATCTTACGTTCGGTTTCTTTAAAAAAACGAGCCAAAATCCGTGACGACTTGCATAGAAAATAACCCTCAAACTCGTGTAGCAAGTTACGGGGTTGTCAAGCGTGGGACACAGCCAGCCTCCTGATATTTAAAACTGTAGAATACATTCTTCCTATGGGCTTTATATTTCATAATGCACATTTTGGAGGTACAATTTCTCTTTCGCCCTCTTTAACATCCTAAGTTCTGGGTTGTTTTTTTTTAAAGCGAGCCAAAATACTTGATAACTTGCATAGAAAAGGCCTAAAATTTTATACAGAAAAACTTTAACCATTATCATTTCTGATAAATAGCAATAACCACAAAGACCGTTCAACAGTGGTGATGTAACGTTTATGGTTTCAATTCTTTGCATATGCAAATGCCCCAACCAAAAGTGTTCTTTTTATTATCTTTATATCAAAAAAAATTCTTTTGCTTTCAAATATGAATTTTTCCAGCTAGAACCGAAGAATGTTCAAAGTACTCATAAAATTCCTCACTTTTGCTCCCCAATTTCCCTAATACCTCCCCGTTCTAATGGTTTAAATTATCCACACCATCCAACATATATTTTGATCCAAAATTGCGTTTCTGTTACATTTGTCACTCGAAATTTTATATTTTGTTAAGGCCGTAGTCAAATACGTGTTTCGCCGAAGTGTTCAAATATTGCTAGGAAATTTTCAGAATTCCAAGCAATATGAAATTTGTTTGTACCTTATATGTTTCATCTACTTCCCTCCTTAACAAGTAATCGAAACTACGCAGGGATGTGATGTTATTGTTGATGTTCTTTCGCTTCAGGTTGAAGTCTTGTAAACAGTACAATGTGCACACACTAAAAATAATTTGAGAATTCAAAAAAATATGTCACTAAGGGGATTATGTCCCCTGTTGCTGCTGCTCGTCAACTCACTCTGAACGTGTCTCTTCACTCGGCTTCTTCAGCAGTAAGAGATTGCGCCCTATGATCAGCGACCACAATCAGCGACCACAGTTTCAAAACACTTTGATAGGAACATGCATCCTCTAACAAGGACAGTACATGTTCAGCAAAACAGGTTGCTATGTCTGATAATCTACTTCAATATAAGAGTTGAAATGGGTTCAGAAAGTCTTATATCGTGTTTATCCGTCGAAATATCGAAATCAAAAATATTCGGGAAAACAATACTTTATACAATAATACAAGAAAGTAATAAAAATGCATACATTAGAATCCAAAGAAACTAATGTAAGGAATCTATTGCAATCTATATTTAAAATATTTTATTGAATTCGTCATGACCGATGGCTATCTGTCTGTTTCAGCTTCTTTGGTAGTATCTTTAACATACGTCTATGTCCTAAAGATCTGATATTCTTTACAAAGGTTAGTCCAGTAGTACAATTTAATCTGTTAAAATTTGGCGGATCCAAAAATAGAACAGACATTTCAGTTTTCCATTTTTATAAGGTCGTTAAAAATGAGTCCAATATGCAACTTCACTTCTATATATATGTGTAATGACATTGTTGTAAGATAGTTAAAAAGGAGTCCAATATGCTCTGATATGCTTCGATATTCTTTGTACGAACATCAGTGCAGCCACCAGAGTTTGCTTCATTCTAATTGATTGGTGATAGCTGGAAACTGGAATTCCATTACATATTATATATGCACATGTATGTTTATGTATACGTGTGTGTTCTTGGGTACATTTGTAAGCATTCGGACCTACGTACGTGCTTATGTTAGTTTGGGTATATATTTGCTTATGTGTATTTGAGTATATACGTGCGTACATGCGCGTTTTTGCATGTGCGACCCATGAGCCTCCGACTGCCTAAAATATGGCCCGTGATTCAAAGAAGGGTGGAAACCACAGCATTATTACCAGGAAGTTATGCATTGTATTGAGTGCATCCCATAATGTGAACAAATAGTCTGTTTAAAACGACTGCGCTTGGAAAGTTTTCAAATTTATATAACTAAGGAAAATCTGAGATTACTCATACGGCTGTGAAACAAAACGTAAATTGCCTTATCTCTTCAGGAAGTGATTGAAAAAGCCATTCGTTAAAATATAAAACAAGAACCATCTAATGCAAATCATGACGCGTTCCAGAAAGTGGCAAACACCAATCACGGGATTGATTTTCTAGTTTTCAAGGGGAATCGCTAACCGACAAACCAGTCACACTTTATGAGTAACATAAATTTACGACTTTACACCATAAATTTGAGAAAGTTAATTTGCTGTCCAATTTGCAGGTAACAATCCAGACCAATAGTAATTGGAACCCCTCCCCCACCCCCACTCACACACACACACACACACACACCAATCAACTGAAATTCACCAACTTCGGAAATTTCTTCGGCTTTTAATGACTAAAAAATAAACAAACTGTTCTACAATGTATTGCTGGACACTGCGTTATTTTCGGAAATGAACAGACGGATTTCATTGTGCAAAACCACAAACAGCATACTTCAAGAGACCTTATCCTTCAATAAAGTAATACATAAAACATATTCTAAAATATTTAAAACAATTGAAAGACATAATCAAAAAGATGAAAAAGATAGAATCCCGCTGTGATACCCGATAGTACACCATGCGAGGCAGTAGCTCTATTCCGGATATTAACAAGTGATGACTGTTTAGGAGAACAATTCCACCTACTTTCCATTTACTATCATCTATTTTGTCCACTTTGTAATTTAATGGAACCTATGAACAAAACCCACCTGCATCGTTATGGCGTACTTCGTGGTGACTCTCAGACCTTGTATTGTCGAGTATACTCAGATCTTATATTGGCGAGTATACTCAGACCTTATATTGGCGAGTATACTCAGACCTCGTATTGGCGAGTATACTCAGACCTTGTATTGGCGAGTATACTCAGACCTTGTATTGGCGAGTATACTCAGACCTTGTATTGACGAGTATACTCAGACCTTGTATTAGCGAACTGGAGACCTTGTATTTGCGAGCTACAGACCTTGTATTGGCGAGCTTTTGGGGCAATGACTTTGGACGTTTACTTTTCTTGTTCTGTTGTTTTCATACTTGTAAATACTTGTAATTATATTTTGCCTTTCCATTGGAAATAAAAAAATGTTCTCTCTATACCTAATTTTCCCCCAGGTTATGGAGGTTGATCTATCCACGAAGCAACAGAGACTGATCCGTTCAACAACAAGCAGGGCTTCCATTCGACGTCAAAAGGCCGTCGAGGAGGAGATCATGGTCTCTTTCAAGCCGATACCATCGCCTCCAAGAGCACCAGTGGAGGTACTCAAAAACTTTAACTGTCTCATGCTTACTGAATAGGAAAATATTATTCTCCGAAAATTGGAAATCGAAATTTTGGCTGAAAAACACAGTTAAGACCACCTGAATACATTTTGCAACCCAGCTGCATAGTATGGCTTTGTAGATAAGAGTTACAAAGACGGGACCGAGTTCTTTGGAAAAACTGGAAATTTTGGAAGTTTCCATAAAATGGGAATTTTCAGTTATTGTATTTTGAATTGTAAAAGAAATGTATGTGAGCAAACACAAAAATTTATTTTTTTGTAATCGAAATTGTAGATAGCTGAGGCATGGGAAATTGAAAGAGATTTGTTAGTTCCAAGAAAAATGTTTATATTAAGTGATTTCCTTATTATGAATAAAAGTGAAAATTACTTCTACAAATAAATAGTAATTTTATTTGTAAATATTTTACAAATAAAAAGACTGAACTATTAAGTACTTATTATGATGTGATTAATTGATTTATATTAATTTAAAACTGAATGATAATAAGAAATCTATATTAGTCCCAATAACATTTTAATAATTTTGTGACTAATATAGTTTGCTCTTTTGTAATTTTAAATTTTCAATAATTATATTTCAATAGACTTTACGTTCTAACTAAGACACAAAGATTTATTAAATATATCTAAATATAATAATAATAATTAATATATTAAATTCATTACATATACCTAAATGGGGATCCATCATTAAGGTTTAAACTGCATAATGTGCAGGATTAGCCAAAGCATATAAAAAACACGTAAATTAGTTTTGTCCCATCAAAGTTTCCTATGTTTCCAGAATTCCTGGTTTATTCCCCAAAAACTCCCGGGTTTATTCCCACTTCTCAAAATTCCAGGGTTTTTTACAATTCTAATTGTAGTTCACCATAAAACGTCACCACAGAGGGTCATCAGAGAAAATTTCACTTTT
This sequence comes from Amaurobius ferox, assembly GCA_951213105.1. Classification (NCBI taxonomy): domain Eukaryota; kingdom Metazoa; phylum Arthropoda; class Arachnida; order Araneae; family Amaurobiidae; genus Amaurobius; species Amaurobius ferox. The sequence continues at coordinate 77,046,362 of OX578152.1, read as the reverse complement.
CATACATAATACTATGTGATACATTTATTTACATCATTCTCCGCGGCAGGATCGCGGCCTATCGGGACTGTGGTTTATCGTTCCGCGACATTGCTGCTCGCATTGGTCGGGATCCCATGACTGTCAACCGAATATGGAATCAATGGGTCCAGGAGGGCCATACTGAACGCCATGCAGGGCCTCAGCGGTTCCGGCCCACTAACGCCCGAGAGGACAGACATGTTGTCCTCTCGGCCTTGCGGGATCATATAGCCACATCTCATGCCCTGAATCAGGAACTTGGCTCGTTTGCAGGACAATTGTTCGAACGGACAGTGCGACGACGACTGCAGCACCACGGACTGTCAGCACGGAAACTATTGTTGCGGCTTCACGCTGCAGCAGAGACAGGCGCACCTACAGTGGTGCGACGAACGACGACACTGGAGTGTCACCGCGTCATCTTTTCAGACGAATCCCGGTTCTGCGTACATCATCATAATGGATGTATCCATGTGTGGAGGCACCGAGGAGAATGAACGTTGCGAGCTTGGATTCGTCATCGTCATACGGGCCCAGCACCTGGCGTGATGGTATGGGTGCCATTGGATACACATCTCGGTCACCTCTTGTTCGCACAGCCGGTAATGTGGACAGCCGCCATTACATTTCTGACATATTAAGGCCCGTAGCTCGGGCGTTAGTGGCCCGGGGCCGCTGAGATCCTGCATGGCTTTCAGTATGGCCCTCCTGGACCCATCGATTCCATATTCGCCTGACAGTCATCGGATCCCGACCAACGCGAGCAGCAATGTCGCGCAACCATAAACCGCAGTCCCGATAGGCCACGATCCTGCCGCGGTCGAATTTCGACATGTGCTGGTGCTGGTCGGAGTTACTCCTTCTTACACGAGGCATAACACGACCTTCACACAAACAATCAACGTTCAAATGTTATTTCCGAATGAGAAACCCGCTGTGCAATCTTCCCTTTTATACAGAATGTAGATGGCGTTACTCATACCTGCTTTGTGCGCATGCGCTGCAATACTAATCATTTGAATATCCCAGCATGTAGTACCTTTCATGCGAATTTGACGTTTGTTGCATTCCGCCTTCATGGTGTAGCAATTTTAATGGCCAGCAGTGTAGTTCGTTCCATTCAGGAGGAAATATACTTTATGCAATAGTTTTGTATTTTGACGTCTAACAATTCACCAACAGTATATATAAAAGATGATTTTCTTTCTGTCTGTCTATAACGCTTAGTGATAAATTTGGCAAACTGCGCTACACGTTTAGCGAAATATAGCCAAGTCATTACTTTTTATAGAGAAAATCCTATACTGCCCATATCAGGTGTTTATTATTATTATATGTGTAGTTACTTATTATATTAGTTATTTTTAATTAGCTTTTTTCCATTGACCTCCAATTGACCCCCAAACCCGAATTGACCCCCAAACCCGAATTGACCCCTAACAATATCATATATCAACTCCTGGAGCCAGGAGATCGATATCGACCACTTTGGGAACGCCTGATTTACAGGGCAGAAATAAGTGTGTCTAGAGCCTACAGGGTCTTAAAACGATCCTACCATCCCTTTTTTACGACCCTGAGGATGATCAAAAATCCGATCTGTCTCACGGTCAACGCTATTAGTGTGCAAAGATTCAATCTTTTAAGTTACTGGGCTTCTATAGGTTCCATCCAAAAAAACAAAGACATATTAGGCTTCAAAAATATTGTAAAAGTGAATATCTCTTGAACGATTGATCACAGACTTATGGCTCCATTTCAAGAAATGCTTCGAATAAGATAGACCTTCATGCTACAACAGTTTCGGTCATGTGACGCGTTTATTAAAAAGTACAATATTTGACTTTGGATACGGTCCCTCTACAAAAGAATTTCCAATTAGCAAATTGTTCCTCTTCCATTTTGAAAAAAAAACCTAGCCCCCTAATATGCAAAAATGTCCGTAAAAACATTGTCAATGTTATATGACTTAAACCACTTTCATCTTATATAAAAAAACACAGATTTCAGGGACCGTGTAAAAATTGAATTATATTAGGTAAAATTTCTTATCGGAAGCTTACGGAAGTGCCAATCGTTAGCAAAAATTTTAGTCAGTTCCCAATTATCCATCTAAAACTTTAATAAATAATATCTCTGGTAGATTTGATCACGTGACAATGGAGCATATTTTCAATTGACAAATCGGGCAATAGACCTTTTTTCTAGAGAACCCGTATAAAAACTTGCGTTTTGTTATTTTGTACTAAAAGGTATCACATAATCAAACTTTGCATGCGATAATAATCTACCTTAATTAAAGCACATTTCTTAAATTGTAAACATGGATTTACGAACTATCGTTCAAGATATTCCTTTCCTTATATAAATAGTATAATGAATGTATCGGGAAAGTATTATGGGGGTTGAAAACTCGCATTCGAGTTTCAAGAGCACGCTTCAAACATCCCTGCACTTGAATAGAACGTTTTTGGTGCATGTGTGTATGTGTGTGTGTCTGTGTGTGTGTGTGCGTGTGTATATGTGTGTGTGCGTGTGTATATGTGTGTATGTGTGTGTATATATATATGTGTGTATGACCTTGAATCTGTGAATGCGATATCTCACGAACGAACGGTACGGATTTGTCGTTCAAGACAGAACACCAGGGGCCTTCAATCTCCAATCTCAGCTTCTGGTTCTTATCTTCATACTGTGACATTATTTCATTGATCCATAATATGGAGGCTCGTTGTTTACATTTACTAGATATTATTTTTGACTTGGCTCCTAATGTGGAAGTTTGCTGCACATTTGAGTTTAATCAATTTGGGGGGGGGTTGGTGCAGATCTGGATATTACTTAGCTATTTTGGAAATATAGGGATGGTTTAGGGTATTTTGAGCTTAAATTATCCAGGTTCGCGGGTTTTATTTAGTTTTGGTTGTTTAAAAAAAGGGTATACCTAAATTCCGGTTACTCTAGATTTAGTACTGCGCAGGGTCTCTTGCGAGATTTGGCATTACGATAATCATAATCATGTAGGTTGAATAATAGTTCGTTCGGGACTGATGGTAATTTGTTGGAAAAGTTTAGCGCCAGTTTTTAATTTGAGCTCTCATGGTTTTGATTTTGATGTCTTTCTTAATCACTGAGTTTCTTAAGTATCTAGGGCCTTTCCTAATACACCTTAGGGGGGTTTTTTTGTCTTTGTTCTAGACAGTCTATGGTAGATTTACATGCATATCCTCATACTGGTGCTGCGTACAGCATTCCGGGGCGGATGACCGATTTATAAATTAGTAGTTTGTTTTGATAACTGAGGTTTCAGTTTCCAATCATTGGGTATAAGTCTCCCATGACCATATAAGCTTTTTTGATTATATTCGTTACGTGCAATTTCCAGGTTAGATGGGAGTTTAGCGTTACACCTAGGTATTTGGTTGATTTTTCCCCCCGGAGTGCTTGATTGTTTATATACAGAAGCGACGGGGGTTTTATTTTTCTGGAGAAGTATATCCAATGACATTTATTGGGGTTCAACTTTATTCTCCATTTTCCCAGCCATGTTTGGAATAAGTCTAAGTGTTGTAGCTGTTTGTGTGAGAAATAAGTGTTTTTGCAAGTATCGCACTGTCGTCTGCATCGAGTGCCAGCTCAGTGTTTTGAGTCCTGAGGGTGTCATTCAAGTATATGTTAAAAGGTGTCGGGCCAAGGATGGATCCTTGTGGTATACTGCTTTTTATGAGATTGGGTGTAGAAGCTTGTCTTTTACTCTGACTTGAAAGTGTCTCTTGTCTGTTATTTAAGTATGATATTAAAAGTTTGACTAGTGCGTCAGGGACTTTTAGGGTGATGAATTTGTACTCTAATACACAGTGCCACACTTTATCGAAGGCTTTTTGGATGTCCAGAAAAATGGTATCTGTGGATGTCTTGTTATTAAGACCAGAAGATGTGTATTCCACCACTCTCGGCAACTGATGGGTGGTGGAGTGTTTTGGCCGAAATCCGAACTGTTCCGGAATGATAATGTCATACTCGCTTAGGTACGTGTTTAGTCTCTTAAGTATTATTTTCTCAGTGATTTTACAATGTGTTTGTATTAGGCTAATTGGTCTGTAGTTGGCTGGAACAATGGCGTCCTCTTCTACCTAACGGATCGGTATGATTATAGCGTTCTTTCATTCTTTGGGGAAATAGTTTAATTTTAATATCTTGTTTATTAGGTGGGTAATAAAAAATATTATGTTTAGAGGAAAGTTTTTATCCGTGACATTCCTGATATTATCGTGTCCTGGGCTCTGCCGATTTTTGATGTTTTTAATGATTTCTATTATTTCCTGCGGGGTTGCTGGTGTTATCTTCAGTGATCGGGGAGTTTCTGAAATTGTTTAATGTTTGACTAACCAGTTTTAGGGTGTCCTGACACCCTAAAACACCACGGCTTTTTCCCCGTCTGAGTACGCGATTTTATACGAACGAATGGAATTTCGAACGAAATTTAGTATGAAGATTATCATTAGTAAATACGGTAGAGCTCATGCATCATTTTATCACTGTAAAAGAAGTAAATTCATTGTATTATATAGGGAAGTCATGCGCTGCCCACATCAGATTTCTTCAATCATGAAATCTTCCTGAAACACTCTGTACATATTTGACTTGATAATTGCGAGAAGTAACAACAATATAAAGATCAAGGATAAGTTGTTGTTGTTGTCGTGTCCCTAATATTACATTTTAAGGAAGAATGAGTGCACTGCTTCTGTTTAGTCTAATGACCCGGGGGACCCGAAGGTAGAAGTCAGATCAGGGATATCAAACTATAAATAAACTTTAATTTGTGTCGTTCTTTTGTAAATACCGAAATTTGTTATGCTTACTCATCGTCACGCAGGATATCGGATTTCCAACATGAATGTTGTCACATTGACATGTTGACACACAAAAATCACAAGAAAGCGGCAGAAAGGGGCGTTTACGTAAATAAAGAAAATACACCCATTGCAGGCTTTCATCTGCAATGGGCGTGTCTTCCTCCTTTGATCCACGTATTGGCATTACCCCGTGGGGTTTCTCTACAACTGTATAACGACAAATGATAAATATAATTTTTCATTCCAGGTTTTGATTGGTGATCGGCCTGTCTCCAGAGCGCCTGATCGAGAGCACCGGAAAATTTCCACCATCTACAGAGACAGTGGTCAAATTATGCAGAAAGAGACCCAAGAACAATTCCTAGAACGTTCAAATGCTGTGGAGATAACCATACGGACGTGCAAGATTACGTCTCCGGTTACTCCAGTCCCACTTACTCCGAAAGAAGATGTTAAGCAGAGTGAAATCAAAGTAAGAAAATTATTTAAAACGACGTTTCTCGAAAATTTAAGGGGTTTGTTCAATAGAACGAACGCTAGAGAAATTTGCGAAATAGAGTAAAAGCCGCCTGTGGGGAGCTCGCATTTAGCGAGATTCCTGATTTTACGAGTTAATTATTAACCTATAATTGGTAGAATGCTAACTGAATATTGTTGGCTCCGATTCATTGCATACACTTGGTTTACTCTATTGTGTGTGATTAAGCGTATACACAGTTTAATATTATTAATACTCCTCTTAATTATATGCAATAAAAATCTGATGTGGGCAGCATATAACTTTCCTTATATAATGCAATAAATTTACTACTTTTACAGTAAAAAAAATAGATTATTTTTATAGTAGTTATATATATTCTTTCCAAGATTTTTAATTTTCGTCAATGAGTCGTCATTTTCCATGTCGTCATCATCAATGAGTTGTCATTGATTTAGCGTCATTTTAATCCATTTGGCGAGTTTTTCGTTAATTTAGCAACATTTTAAAAAATCGCCAAGTTGGCGACATTCCACCAAATTCGTCGCCAAAATCTCGCCAAACGTTATGGCCGAAGAAATAAGTTATTCTTACAGCAGATAAATGACTATTGGCTTTCAAATAAAAAAGTATTACTCAAAGTATCTTTTTCCATGAATGGAACAAGCTAGATCCACGAGAATGATGTCACCAAATTTATCGCATGGTATTACATATGAAAAGTGAACATTTTTCTCAATAAGAAATGCTTTTTTTTATATTTGATAATTTTTGATAATTTTTCTGAAAAATGTGCAATATCTCGAGAACGGTTCATGTTAGCGTTCTAAAATTTATGTCAATCGTTTTCTAATAAAAAATTACATAAGAAATGTCTATTTGCGTAACTTTATTAGCGGTTTTGATTTTTTGACGATTTTTTCAAAATTTCACTCGAAAATTTAGGGGTGTTCTGAACATTCGATTGCGTATAAAAACAATAGGCTTCCAGTGTTTACGGATTGTGATTTTCGTACCAAATTTCGTTCGAATCGGTCCATTCGTTCGTCAGTTATCGTCTCCAAAGACTCACTGACACGCACACACAGACATCACTTCAAAATTGATTCGTGATCAGGGATGCTTGAAACGTGCTCTCTCGTCGAAAACTCGAATTCGAATTTTCGACCCCTTCACAAAACTTTCCTTATACATTATTTATATAAGGAAAGTAAAAATATATTATAAAATAATTACAACAATTCACGAAATAAATAATAGTAATTTATTACTATATACATAATGCATTCCTTGTGTTTATTATGCATATATACTATACCTTTTGAACTAAACAGAGAAAAATCTTCGAGGAGCAAGTTAAGTAGCTCTTTCTGAAAAACCGGAGCTTGCCAAGTTTGGCGACTTATCGTTTTTCCTCTCATGTCTTCCAACATTCAAATTAAAATTCCCGAGATTAGTGTCTAACGAGATTCACGAGATTGGTGTTCGTGAGACAAAACGGGCGTGTTTTGAATTAACCTTATGAAGTTCGTTTTTGTTCCACAATATTCTATGCAAATAAGCGAGGTCTGCTAATATCCATAACCCTATTAAATGGGGCAGACTGTAAATACAAGTAAACCCTAATTATAACGCTGATTTTCGGGAAAAAAGCAGGCATAGATCAATTAATTGGTTGACTAACGTGCAATACTTTTTTGAAGAAAGCAGTAAATTACCTAATATGCTTTACCTATCATAGGTTATATGCCTGCTTTCTTTCAGGAAATATTAAATATTATATATGTTTTTATGTTCTATATTAAGCTATCTGTTAAACAAAAACTGTTACAGAATTCAAAAGACAAAATTCTGCAGATTTAATTTTTTTTTATTATTAAAAAGTACATAGCACATACATAGTATACTTACAAACGGCATTATACTTATATGCATCCAGGTATTACTGTAGTGTGGAAGTCATAAGGTATGTCATTTAAAGTTGTATGTATGAGAGTCTTTTGTTCATAATTTCCCTATTTTTTATGGAGGCTAAATGAAGACGGAGCGACGGAAAAAAGAAAGGAAAATATTTGCGTAATATCCGAATTTGTTATAACCGGAGTTCACTATATACATTTTTGGCATTAATAACGTTTATGGTGGGAGTATACCACCGAAATCGAAGCGTTACAAACAATGTGAATACTATAGATGCTTCAAATTTAATGGATTGATAAAAATATAAATAATTTGTACTTGTTTTATCGGGAATAGAGTACCATCTATGAATATATAAAAGTAATTTCAATATCTTAATATGTTGAATTATAATTTGTATTTCTGTTTCGAAACAGAAAATACATATATTTTATATAAACGAATTTTTGCTCCATTTACATACTTTCCCTCGAAATATCTTCTGAACTATAAAAGAAATAGATAGAAATAGTAGGGGACAAAATATTCAGAAGGAAATCTAGTCTCTAGATAAATAATTTTTTTTTATAAAACTCTTATAGTTTTAAAGTCATCGTCTTGTAAGATTAAAAATGATCCTGTTTTAAAGATTGTCATTCTTATATCTCAAACACTGAAAGTTGTAGAGCTATGAACTGTAAGTATGTTTTAATATTTTAAACTATTTTTTAAAAAGTGACTCTAATTTCCATTGATATTCGTTCGTAATTTAGAACAATTTTGTGTTTTCAATTATACAGGGTGTCCCAAAAACATTGACCTCGGCTTTTATTCCTTAAATATTGATCATAGACACATATAATAAATTACAAAGTTGCGTAAAAACAGGTACAGAATTTTATGAAATCGATTAACATTTTCAAGGGAATTAAATTTTAAGAAATACAAAATTAAAATTTTATACAGCCCCCGTACAAAAACATTTCCAATGAGTAAAATGTGCCCATACATAAGGTGATATACAAAATTTCAGCATTTTATTATAAAAAGTTCCAAAGATATGAAAAGACAAAAATGCTGACTTAAACCATTTTTCGATGCATCGACATGGATTCTTCGAAGGGAAAAATTATGTCGGCAGATCGCGTTTCAGGGATCATACACAAATTACGAAAGAAAATAACGATTACATAAATAAATAATAATTTTGCTATTCGTTAGTACAAAAGTATCTGCACTCTGTAGAAATAATAACTTTACGCAAAGATTACAAAGCTTGTTCAAAATGTTTTCCATCTATGCCAAAGATCCATTAAAGATAAAATGCAAATTTGCCTATGATGCATTTCTGCGTTGCGTCATTTGCACTCTTGCTCTAAACATTTACATTTTAATTTGTGATTAATCCCTCACAAACTTTGTCAGATCAATGTTTTGGGGAAACCATATAACCATATATATATATATATATATATATATATATATATATATATAATATAAAAAAATATAAAAAGAATTTTAGAAATGAAAAAAGAAGGAAGGCTTAGCGAGAACCGTACTTAATGGCGGTAAGGGGTTGTGACCTTACACCCCAGTTGTCAACAAGCTTGTCATAAATGCCGCGGCATTGCACTCCTGGACGTCAGCCCTGGCTGAAGCCAACCCCCGGAGTGACAATAACAATTATCACAAGACCGTTAAAAAAGAAAAGTCCAATTGTAATATGAAGACCATCACTGGATGAGCAACTAGTCCCTTAGGGCTTAGACCACAATGACCTGTTTATAACTTCGTGTTATCGTTCTGCGATCCTGTTATTATTTCAATTCTAAAATTCTTTTATATTTTTTTATATTTATGACAAGCTTGTTGACAACTGGGGTGTAAGGTCACAACCCCTTACCGCCATTAAGTAAGCTTCTCGCTAAGCCTTCCTTCTTTTTTCAATTCTAAAATTCTTTTTATATTTTTTTATATTTATATCGTGTATAGTATTTATAGCTGCTTCGCGCATATATGCTATAACACTTCAACATCTTTAATAACTTCCATTTTCCATCTTATATATTATATATATATATATATATATATATATATATATATATATATATATTTAATTATAATTTTTGCATACTAATATTCCTCTCATCTCCATACCATTATAGTGATAAGTTAGCTGCTATTTTTATCCTTAGCCTTAATCTATAGTTAATTATTTGTAACAGATATGCTAGCGATGGGTTTTTTGTACTTATCGTAGTTTATGCATAGTTTTCGATTAAAAATTACGCTTATATATATATATATATATATATATATATATATATATATATATATATATATATATATATATATATTATATATAGATATAGATATATATATATATATATTATATATAGATATAGATATAGCTATGTATATATATATATACTAATATTCCTCTCATCTCCATACCATTATAGTGATAAGTTAGCTGCTATTTTTATCCTTAGCCTTAATCTATAGTTAATTATTTGTAACAGATATGCTAGAGATGGGTTTTTTGTACTTATCGTAGTTTATGCATAGTTTTCGATTAAAAATTACGCTTTATATATATATATATATATATATATATATATATATATATACTATATAGATATAGATATAGCTATATATATATATATATATATACTAATATTCCTCTCATCTCCATACCATTATAGTGATAAGTTAGCTGCTATTTTTATCCTTAGCCTTAATCTATAGTTAATTATTTGTGACAGATATGCTAGAGATGGGTTTTTTGTACTTATCGTAGTTTATGCATAGTTTTCGATTAAAAATTACGCTTTATATATATATATATATATATATATATATATATATATATATATATATATATTATATATAGATATAGATATAGCTATATATATATATATATATATATATATACAGAGAGAGAGAGAGAAAAAGAGGAGAGAGAGAGAGAGAGAAATAATACACCATCATTCTGAGATAATTATGGGACAAACAGAACTCTATACTTTGGTATATTAATGAAATTATATATTATATCTGGTATATTATTTGGAAAAGTCGAATGGCGACTCACACTCCACATACTGGGGGGGTAGTAAGTTACCAACAGATACTAAGTTTATAAGATACCAGATTGCAAGGTGCAGCTAGTATAAAAGACTTTAAGTGAGAACTTTATCTCTTTTATCAATGCATTGAAAATTCCTTTTCAATGTCATTGATATTCATGAGAATTCTCTCATCTTATTTTATCGATTCTGAAAATATTATGCAGGGTTTTGCATTTTCATTCAAAGATTAAGTTTAGAATTCATAAAAGATCGGAATAATTAATGGCATACATAAGTGATTCGCAAAGCAGAGTCCGTGACAAACTCCGAGAGTAACACAAAAGTATATATTATAACCAATAAATATTTTGTTAAATTTTGGTGTTATTCTGTTTATTTCTTTGTAATTTTGATATTATCATTAATTGGACCGAACAATGCTGCTCTACTTACAGCTCAAATTTCTGCTAGTGTAATAAAACTATGAAAACGTCAGTAAAAGCAGCATAGAATACAAACTTAATAGTGTCGATGGGTTACGAAGGTAATAAAAGTTTTTCATCCTCAGGACGTACAAGAAGCTCAAGCTTCATTCATCAGAGAAATATCGACAACGGATGTCAGACCTGAAAACTTGACTAAAGCAGGAAAAAGGTGTTGCCAATGGCAGGAGGGGGAAAATAAATGAAAAAAAAAGAAAGAAGTATCAAGTAGTAGAACAGTATGAATGAACGGTAAAATACCAAAGAGGAATGTGAATATCCAACAAAATAATCAAAGCATCTGTTCTGTGAGCAAAACTACAAATATAAGAGCATTATCCATTTATTAAAGCAGCAAACTGGTTTCTGAAGCTATATGTGTTGATCAAACCAACTGTAAAAATAACACATTCCAAATAGATAACAAATACGAATACGAAAAGTATAACAAATAAGAAACAGAAACAGGTTTTAGAAACTAAAATCTTACACAAAACAGCTAATTAATAGGAAACGTAAATTTGTAACACAAAATATTTGAGTCATCTATATTATATAGGAGATTCACACGCTCAAAAAATGTGATAGCTAGATATCTTTAAGAAATACATTGCTACATCACCGATTTTTCAATTTTTACTTTCCTTATATACATAATTCATAAGGAAAGTATTGTGACGGGGTGGAAAATTCGAATTCGAATTTTCGACGGGAAAGCACGTTTCAAGCATCCCTGATCGCGAATCAAACATTTTTGAAGTGATGTCTTGGGGGGGGGGGGGTGAAAGTATGTGTGTGTGTTAGTGAATCTGCGGAGACGATAACTGACGAACGAATGGACCGATTCGAATGAAATTTGGTACAAAAATCACAATCCATAAACACTGGAAGCCTATTGTTTTTATACGCAATCGAATGTTCAGAAGCCCCTAAATTTTCGAATGAAATTTTGAAAAAATCGTTAAAAAATCAAACCGCTAATAAAGTTACACAAATAGACATTTCCTATGTACTTTTTATTAGAAAACCATTGGCATAAATTTTAAAACGCTAACATGAGCAGTTCTCGAGATATTGCACGTTTTTCAAAAAAATTATCAAAAAGTTATATAAAATAAAAATAAAATAAAATATTTCCTATTGAGAAATATGTTCACTTTTCATATGTAATACCATGCGATAAATTTGATGACATCATTCTCGTGGATCTAGCTCATTCCATCCATGAAAAAAGATACTTTGAGTAATACTTTTGTATTTGAACGCCAATAGTCATTTATCTGCTGTAAGAATAACTTATTTCTCCGTCCATAACGCTTGGCGAGATTTTGGCGACGAATTTTTCGGAATGCCGCCAACTTAGCGACATTTTTAATTGCTGCCAAATTAGCAAAAATCTCGCCAAATGGATAAAAATGACGCTAAATCAATGAAAATAACGACTAATTGAAGAAAATTCAATATCTTGGAAAGAATATAAGTATCTACTATAAGAATAACATATTTTTTTAACTGTAAAAGTAGGAAATTTATTGCATTATATAAGGAAAGTCATGTGTTGCCCACATCAGATTTTTTTCTTGTAAAATTAAATATAAGCTACTTAAAATGGATTCTGGTATGAGAAAGTCGAGTTGTGCCACACTTCAGATAATTTCTCGTTGCGTTCACTTCTACATAATATATTAAATTATCAGCCAAATTTGACGCACACCTTCACAAGGTGAACGTAAAAAAGTTACCTTTACCTACTGCTTAAAGTATATTTATCAAGAAAAGTGGTAAACGTCACAATCCCTATCACCATACCTCTAGATCGGCACGAGGAAAATAATTACATATTTACAGTAACTAAATGCGTTATCACCAACCACAAAGAGTAAACCAACGTAAAACAAATGCAGGAAAAGACGATTCGTAAATAAATTGATTAAATGTTTCAAGAAAGGAAAACTATAAAGAAACAAACGGTTACGAAGAAAAAAAAACTTCATCAAAAGAAAGAATAATTTCAAATAAAAGAACAATGAATATTAATCAACTGTTTATACTGTTACAAATGAAGTATTTTTACTACAACAGTTCTTGCGATTTTTTTATATTTTAAGCATTACAAAATGTTTCTATGTATATACAAGGGATAGGCAAACTTACAAGATGGCGAAATATATAAATATATATATATATATACATATATAGAACAAAAAACTATTTTTAGCCAGACATCTGTGTGTGTCTATGTGTCTGTTTGTTTATTCAATGTATCTATCCACTCTCTATTAGCTCAACATATAATTAACAATCAATCTAATTGACAATCAGCAAGCGTCAGTGAGCAGGAAGCGAAGACTCCCGACTTGTGAAGCAAGTTACGGGGGTTGGCGATTGTAGCTAGCTGGAGACGGAGTCCCCTAGTCCTTAAAATTATTTAAAGTTTTGTTCACATTCAGGAAGCAGTTTTCATTCACGGTTTTACAGATGACAATATAATGAAACAATACGCAACGCATTTACATTATTTATACCGCGGCCTATAGCGTGGCTTGCGGGCCATAGTTTGCCCATCTCTATGCCAAATATTGTAAGAAAAATGAAAATACAAACGTCTTTCAAATTTACTACATTTGTAGTCCATGCGACGAAGCTACTGATATTTAAAATTTACTACATTCGTAGTCCATACGACGAAGCTACTGAGACTTCAAACTTACTACATATGTATTCCATACGACGAAGCTACTGAAATTACAATTTTTTTACATTTGTAGCCCATATGACAGAGCTACTGAATTTGCAAATTTACCAAATTTGTAGTCCATACGACGAAGCTACTGAAATTGCAAATTTACTACATTTGTAGTCCTTACGAAGAAGCCACTGAAATTTCAAATTTTCTATATTTGTATTCCGTACGACGAAGCTACTGAAATTTCTCATTCTGTTTGATCCAAATAACAATTCAAAAACATAACATCTGCTGACATTCCAAAAATAACTTCAACACATATCGCTACAAAATTGAATAATTTGTACTTAGCAATCTGCAACTTCATCAAGCACTAAAAACTGAAACCATCAATAAAACCCCAATTCATCCATACGCAGTATATATATGATAATGAAGCCAAAAAGTATAATAAAATCAAAATCCTTATTTCATTTTTAGCGACTTTAAAGCTAAATAATGACGCCATAAAAGTCTAGAAATTTTTTGTTGAGTTGCAGAGAAGAAAGAAATTCGAGAGGCGCTAATTAGCTTCCACGAAGGGTAAAAAATCGATCGGTATAATCAAGTCACTAAACCGAATAATCTTCTTTAATCTGATAATGATAATATATTTCTTCTGCTTTAAATTCTTTTGTCAAAGTTGTCCGGAAGTTGTAAATCTATAAACTGTTTCCTTAATTAAAATATAGAGATACGCAGTAATGCCTAAATGTAGTATCTAGATTGTTAAAAAATTGTATTTCTTTGGACTTATCAATAAGTATTAAAGCACGCCAATTTAGCAAAAACTTAGAACTTTATAGTAAAGATAACCAAGTTGTTTGGCAAAAAAGGTCTTCAATATTAGCACCATCTATGACGTACATTAAATTACAACATTAAATTATAAATCCATTAGGACCATCTGTGACGTACATTAAATTATAAATCCATTATCACCATCTATGATGTGCATTAAATTACAAATCCATTAGTACCATCTATGACGTACATTAAATTCCAATATTAAATTATAAATCCATTAGCACCATCTATGACATACATTATATTCCAATATTAAATTATAAATCCATTAGCACCATCTATGACTTGCATTAAATTACATTAAAGTATATATCCATTAGCACCATCTATGACGTACATTAAATTACAAATCCATTAGTACCATCTATGACGTACATTAAATTACAATATTAAATTATAAATCCATTAGCACCATCTATGACTTGCATTAAATTACATTAAAGTATATATCCATTAGCACCATCTATGACGTACATTAAATTACAAATCCATTAGTACCATCTATGACGTACATTAAATTACAATATTAAATTATAAATCCATTAGCACCATCTATGACATACATTAAATTACAATATTAAATTATAAATCCATTAGCACCATCTATGACTTGCATTAAATTACATTAAAGTATATATCCATTAGCACCATCTATGACGTACATTAAATTACAAATCCATTAGCACCATCTATGACTTGCATTAAATTACATTAAAGTATATATCCATTAGCACCATCTATGACGTACATTAAATTACAAATCCATTAGTACCATCTATGACGTACGTTAAATTACAATATTAAATTATAAATCCATTAGCACCATCTATGACATACATTATATTCCAATATTAAATTATAAACCCATTAGCACCATCTATAACTTGCATTAAATTACATTAAAGTATATATCCATTAGCACCATCTATGACGTACATTAAATTACAAATCCATTAGCACCATCTATGACGTACATTAAATTACAAAACCATTAGCACCATCTATGACGTACATGAAATTATAACATTAAATTATAAATCCATTAGCACCATCTATGACGTACATGAAATTATAACATTAAATTATAAATTCATTAGCACCATCTATGACGTACATTAAATTACATTAAATTATAAATCCATTAGCACTATCTATGACGTACATTAAATTACAAATCCATTAGCACCATCTATGACGTACATTAAATTACAACATTAAATTATAAATCCATTAGCACCATCTGTGACATACATTAAATTACAACATAAAATTATAAATCCATTAGCCCCGTCTATTTATTATTTATTGCTCTGTGATCACGAAACTTCATAATTCCAATGATTGTCATGAAAAATAGCCGGGACACAATTTTTTTGTTCGTGACGTCATTAGCTCCTAAGGGGCAAGTTACCCCACCCCGAGGGCACATTATCAAGTATAGTATCAAGCAAAATATTTTTGAAGCCCTTTAAAGTGAAGTGAAACACGCTATAACTGTAATCATTTTTACCCACAATACCGATTTTTCAAAAAATTTCTTGTAAAATTTGAAAAAAAAAAATAGTTACTAAAATTGGATTCTAGTATCAAAAAGTCGAGTTGAGCGACACTCCAGTTAATTTCACATATGAAATTCTGCACTTTTTTATCAGGTTTTTTTGCATACTCTATGGCTTTAATAATTGCTCGATCGCCAGAATGAATTCCGTTTCGGAGAAAGATGCTTACCGTCGGCCTCTGAAATTTGAGACCAGCGATTAACCAACTGAATAAAGCAGAGAACCTCCCAACTCACCGCTGCATGCATCCGACTCTTTCACGTGACAGAACGGGACAGATTTGGGTTTCTGTACAAAAACCGTCAGCAACTGGAGTCTTTGCTTGATAGGTGTTCTTCGGACCTTATCCAGTGAATAGTTTCGGTGACCGTGCCCCCTTGTATGGAGCTTCTCTGAATGAGAGATTAGAGTGTGCGACCTGCCTTAATGTCGGTGTAAAACCCCAGCTTGCGAAATCCCTAAATAATCCTTTTCAAAAATTTTATCATATTCTCTTTTATTTTTCGTTTTTTTTTTTCAGGAACTTCCGAAAGAAACGCCAAAACCTGAACCACCTCTCAAAGAGTCACCTTCCCAACCAACAAAACCACCGGCTCCGAAAGTTGCCAAGGAATCCCGGAAGACGCCGAGTGAAGAAAAACCATCACCGGAAGAAATCTCGGAAGTTTCTGGGATGAGAAGTCCAGAAGGAAGAATCGCTGATCAAAGGCGGAAGAGAAACGGAAGCATTGAAAGTTCATCAGCTAAGTCCAGCAGCGAATCATCGAAGCACATCAGTCGATCAGATCAGCCTGAGTGGATATCTTCCAGTGCAGAGGTATGCTACAGTTTATCAGTTAACATTTTTTAAGCACGAGCGAAGCAAAGTCCATTCTCACTTTTTAACGAAGCGAAATCAACATTTGCCTGAATTTTGTTATTCCTTTTACTCGAAAACTACAATAGATAAAAAGATGAAATTTTGCATACATAAGTGAAGTTACCCACAAATTATTAGAATCACCATTTCAATTATTGAAAGGAACTGTAACAGGGTAAGATACCCATTTTTAAACTTCACATGCTCACTACGTTTCTTCACAACAACTAAACAATAATTTTTAAACAGCTAATTAAAGCGTGTGCACTTGTGATTCAAACGTGCTCCTGTGTATTAAATACGTCTTGCAGTTTAAATTGCTTTGATTTCATTGTTTTCCTGTATTCTAATTTGTTTAGTGTAATATTCAAATTCTTAAAACGGATATGCTCTTTTGTATTGAGATTCTCAAATATTGAAATTAATTCTTTATATTTCAAATTTCCTAATTATTTATGAAATTAAGTTTTAATTTGAAATATTTCACAGCTCGCATACTTCATATGCTCGAGTTCAGAGCCTGGCTTTTTGCTAGTTATTGCATTACCTACAAACATGGTACGAGGAGGTGCCTAAAAATTTCGGTGATTGTACGAAGCCTCTACGTGCGATATAACGAGCGGGGCACTCAATACATTGTGTCTGTTTTAAGGCATTTTTTCTTAATATTTGCACACGATTTAGGCCGGGTTTTTTTGTTTATTTTTAATGGGGGGGTTGAGAATCACCACTGCACTATTAACAAGATTTCAGAAATCACTCTCTCTTACACCATGACAACGCGACCGTACACAGAGCACTGTCTGTCAAGCAGTTTGGGACGTGCTATTTCTTGATCCGCAAGATGAAAGTAAAAGTGAAAGAACGAAGATTTGCCGGCAATCCCCAGGTGAAAGTAAAGCGACTAGGACAATAAATAGTACACGGAATTAGGACTTTCAAAATTGTTTACGACAGTGATAAAAGTACTGGGATAAGAAGTATATTTTATCTCAACAAGAGTACTTTGAAGGGGATATAAAATAAAAAAATATATGGTAACGATTGCCTTTAATGGTACCAAGAACTTTTATAAGTCTTCTCGAAAATGTAGAATGTGGTATAACATTTGAATGCGAGTTTGTGACGGATTCGTGCGTTTTGAGAATCGCTGAATTTCAATCGAACGTTTTTGAGATGGTTACGTATGTGTGTGTGAATGGGCAAGTTTGTGGAGATTATATTTTTGAAACGGAGCTATTCGAATGAATTTGATTTGACTATCCTAATCTGAAAATACAAACCCTCTTCCTCCCTAAAAATTTTTAAATATTTTTCTTTGAAATTAAATCAATTTGAAATATCAAAACTGTCAATTATGTTAAATAAACAATCATTTCATCCGTAATTTATCAATAGGAAATGATTACCACTGATTTCAGAATACCACTACCAACATCTTTTGAGATATTGCACGATTTTGTAGCACTTTGAAAACCCTACAAGTGTGTACAATTGGATTTTGAATCAAGCTCTACAATGTTTTCGAAAAATCATATCTGTCCGAACGAGATTTTTTTTCTCCCATTTTTCATACTCACTCGAAACATCTTCGAAGCTATAAAAAATAGATATAAATCATAAGCGGACAAAAGAATGTATGAAGAAATTTAGTTTCGAAAATAAATCTATATTTATTTTTTTTAAATGCTCTTACAGTTTTGTCATCTTATAATCGTCTCTGATAGTCGTCATCTCAAGTTGAAGAAGTATGAAAATTTTGATGAATAACATGAAGAATTACAATTTTGTAATGCTTATATCTTAAAAACTAAAAGTGATAGCTATAAACAATATGCAAGAATGTCTCTATGTGTATATAATCAGATTTTGAGTTGTTCCTTTTCTGTTTCGATATTGTAAAAGATTAAGCCTTATTTTACAGAATGTTATACATGCAAAAGCATTTCGGTTCCATCGGACTAGAGCTTTCTTCTTTTATTTTGTTACAAACTACAACGAATTATCTGACGTCACCCGTATCCTAAATAAGCGCCTACTTCTTAAATAATACAGATAAGGACAGCACCACTCAATTTCCAAATCGTCTGTTTCATCTAATATCATTCTCGCGTTACAAATAAATGAAAAAAAATCTGATGTGGGCAGCACATGACTTTCCTTATATAATGCAATGAATTTACTACTTTTACAGTAAAAGAAAATAGGTTATTCTTATAGTGGATACTTATAGTGATTCCAAGATATTGACATCACGTCAATTAGTCGTCATTTTCATTGATTTAGCGTAATTTTTATCCAATTGGTGAGATTTTAGTTAATTTGACAAATTTGAAAAAGTCGCCAAGTTGGCGACATTCTGCCAAACTTGTCACCAAAATCTCGCCAAGCATTATGAACGGAGAAATAAGTTATTCTTATAGCAGACAAATGACTATTGGCGTCCAAATACAAAAGTATTACTCAAGCCAATGTTTCTCATGAATGAGGCAAGCTAGATCCCCGAGAATGATGTCACCAATTTATCGCATGGTATTACATATAAAAAGTGAACATGTTTCTCAACAGTTACTATTTTTTTTAATTTATGGAAATTTTTCATACATTTATTTGAAAACTGTGCAATATCTCGAGAACGGTTCATACTAGCATTCTGAAGTTTATGTCAATCGTTTTCTAAGGAAATATTACATAAGAAATATCTATTTGCGTAACTTTATTAAAGGTTTTGATCTTTTGATGAATTTTTCAAAATTTTCCTCGAAAATTTAGAGGGGTTCTGAACATTCGATTGCGTATAAAAACAATAGGCTTCCAGTGTTTACGGATTGTGATTTTTGTACCAAATTTTGTTCAAATCGGTCCATTCGTTCGTCAGTTATCGTCTCCACAGACTCACGGACACACACACACACACACACTTTCACACACACACACACACACACTTTCACACACACACACACACACACACACACACACTTTCACACACACACACACACACACTTTCACACACACACACACACAACTACTCTAACCATTCTCTAGCCCATTGGTTAGCGCGCTGGAGTTGCACTCGGTAGGCCCGGGTTCGATTCCAGCCACTGTCAAAACTGCCGCCGTGTTCATGCGGAGTACGATCACGTTAAACATGTGGGTCCGAAAGTCCTTCCGAGAGGTTGGTGGTAGGGGAAGGAGGGTACGGTCCCTGTGGATGCCTCCCCCACTGGGTTCAGGTTCAAATTGAGTGGCACTTCCCGACCGTCCAAACAGTTACCTTACACCTTTCTGGTAAGGCCAACGGCCGTACCGTGCTGAAAACACCGGTTCTCGTTAGATCACCGAAGTCAAGCAGCATCGGGCGCGGTTAGTAGTTGGTGGGTGACCACCTCGGAACACCGCGTGCTGTTGGCCATCTCGGGTGCGGTATCCCCGTGGTTTGCGCGCTAGATTTGCACGCTACCACAAAATGCCGCCGTGTTCATGCGGAGTACGATCACGTTAAACATGTGGGTCCGTAAGTCCTTCCGAGAGGTTGGTGGTAGGGGAAGGAGGGTACGGTCCCTGTGGATGCCTCCCCCACTGGGTTCCGGTCTAAATTGGGTGGCACTTCCCGGCCGTCCATACAGTTACCTTACACCTTTCTGGTAGGTCGGACGGTCTGGGTCTCAACAACAACACCTTTCTGGTAGGTCGGACGGTCTGGGTTTCAACAACAACAACTATCTCGAGAACGGTTCGTGCTAGCGTTCTAAAGTTTATGCCAATCGTTCTCTAAGGAAAAATTACATAAGAAATGTCTATTTGCGTATCTTTATTAAAAGTTTTGATTTTTTGATGAATTTTTCAATATTTCACTCAATTTAGGGGGGGTTGTTTAAAAACAATAGGTTTCCAGTATTCACGGATTGCAATTTTTGTACCAAATTTCATTTGAATCGCTGCATTTGTGTATTTGTTCATGAGATCACTGACAAGCACACACACACACACACACATACACACACACACACACACACAGACACACACACACACACACACACACACACACACACACACATATATATACTTTCACACACTCACACACACACACACACACACACACACACACACACACACACACACACACACACACAGACATCACCTCCAAAATGTTCGATTCGTGATCAGGGATGCTTGAAACGTGCTCTCCCGCCGAAAACTCGAATTCGAATTTTCGACCCCGTCGCAATACTTTCCTTATACAATATATGTATATAAGGAAAGTAATAACATGGATAATTATATGAAACCTCATCGAATTTGCAATTTTAATTTAATTTTCGTTTTCATTTAGCGACTGAACGTATTTTCAAAGTTATCGCAGCAAAAATGCGAGAAAAACTACAATAGCTCGAGAACGATTAGCTCTGAAGGTATGAGGTTGGTCTAATTATTTTTGTCTTCAACAAAATACGTATAAAACAAGTCTTATAAAACAATTATTAGTTGATACATTTGAGCATAAGTAATCTTTTATTTTAGATTTTCATGATTTTTGACGGCAGGTTTTAATTTTCCTAATAATACCGAAATCTAATTAGCACCAGAGTCACCCACGAATGACTTAACTATCGAATTTTGTGAGAGTTGGTCTATTGGTTTACCAGATTCAGTGGATACCTATTATTTTCGTGGGCCGTTTCACAAAAAAAAAGAGTAGGTTCCTTTTTTTTCGGATAGCACCAAAATCGAATCAGCACCAGGGTAACCCACGATTGGCTTATCTACCAAATGGTGTGAAATTTGGGCAAATAGTTTTCCAGCTGAAGTGGATACATACATTCCACAGACATCCACGCAGACATACACACACACGCAGACATACACACACACGCAGACATACACACACACACACATCAAGCTAAAAATAGTTGTTTCGGATTCTAGAGTGTGCGAAACGTATAAATCCATCGAAAACTCGAGTTGCGATTTTCGACACGATTTCAATACTTTCTCTATATATTGCTATGATTTGTAGGGAAAGTAAAAAAAAATACATGCTGAAAATTAGAATTCGACATCATGCTCAGTTTTGATGCATTATTTTGTGAGCAATAACTTAAACTGCCGTACATAATGAAAAAAATAAAATAACGAAATATGTACGGAAAGATCTGCACTGACCACTTCAGGGTTTTTATAAATCAGTTATTTTTTTTAACTAAAAGGTAACTTCAAGTACCGCTGCTAGTTTCTTTATAAGCATTCGCAGTATGCCATTCTATATCCTACATTCCATTAGTTTTCTATAAATATTTATTTAAACGAATATTTCACTAATGCATCAAATTGCAGGAAGAGTTAGTTAGTTCATCATTCATATGGCAGAGAACGCGTCAATGCAACCAATTCGAGTTGAATGTATTCCCTTAGCACGGAGTTAAGCGCATCCTAAGCCTTCATTTGAATTTTCACTTTCAGAGCGATATCTCTTATATAATAATATAAATCAAACGGTTTGTTCGCCATTTTTTTCCACAGATATATAAGCAACATTAAAATAATTTTACTTTCCCTGCAATGCATGGTAATGTATAGGGAAAGTATTGGAATCATGCCGCAAATAGTTGCGTTCCCTGCAATACATGATAATGTATAGGGAAAGTTTTGGGAATCATGTAGAAAATCGTTGCTTCCCCGCAATACATGATATTGTATAGGGAAAGTATTAGAATCATGCCGAAAATTGCTGCTTTCCCCGCAATGCATGATAATGTATAGGGAAAGTATTGAATCGTGCCGAAAATTGTTGCTTTCCATGGTAATGCATGGTACTCAAATCATGCCGAAAATCGTTGCTTTCCCCGCAATACATGATTAAGTATAGGGAAAGTATTGGGAATCATGTAGAAAATAGTTGCTTCCCCGTAATACATGATAATGTATAGGGAAAGTATTGGAATCGTGCCGAAAATTGTTGCTTTCCATGGTAATGCATGGTACTCAAATCATGCCGAAAATCGTTGCTTTCCCCGCAATACATGATTAAGTATAGGGAAAGTATTGGGAATCATGTAGAAAATAGTTGCTTCCCCGTAATACATGATAATGTATAGGGAAAGTATTGGAATCGTGCCGAAAATTGTTGCTTTCCATGGTAATGCATGGTACTCAAATCATGCCGAAAATCGTTGCTTTCCCCGCAATACATGATTAAGTATAGGGAAAGTATTGGGAATCATGTAGAAAATAGTTGCTTCCCCGTAATACATGATAATGTATAGGGAAAGTATTGGAATCGTGCCGAAAATTGTTGCTTTCCATGGTAATGCATGGTATTCAAATCATGCCGAAAATCGTTGCTTTCCCCGCAATACATGATTAAGTATAGGGAAAGTATTGGGAATCATGTAGAAAATAGTTGCTTCCCCGTAATACATGATAATGTATAGGGAAAGTATTGGAATCGTGCCGAAAATTGTTGCTTTCCATGGTAATGCATGGTACTCAAATCATGCCGAAAATCGTTGCTTTCCCCGCAATACATGATTAAGTATAGGGAAAGTATTGGGAATCATGTAGAAAATAGTTGCTTCCCCGTAATACATGATAATGTATAGGGAAAGTATTGGAATCGTGCCGAAAATTGTTGCTTTCCATGGTAATGCATGGTATTCAAATCATGCCGAAAATCGTTGCTTTCCCCGCAATACATGATTAAGTATAGGGAAAGTATTGGGAATCATGTAGAAAATAGTTGCTTCCCCGTAATACATGATAATGTATAGGGAAAGTATTGGAATCGTGCCGAAAATTGTTGCTTTCCATGGTAATGCATGGTACTCAAATCATGCCGAAAATCGTTGCTTTCCCCGCAATACATGATTAAGTATAGGGAAAGTATTGGGAATCATGTAGAAAATAGTTGCTTCCCCGTAATACATGATAATGTATAGGGAAAGTATTGGAATCGTGCCGAAAATTGTTGCTTTCCATGGTAATGCATGGTACTCAAATCATGCCGAAAATCGTTGCTTTCCCCGCAATACATGATTAAGTATAGGGAAAGTATTGGGAATCATGTAGAAAATAGTTGCTTCCCCGTAATACATGATAATGTATAGGGAAAGTATTGGAATCGTGCCGAAAATTGTTGCTTTCCATGGTAATGCATGGTATTCAAATCATGCCGAAAATCGTTGCTTTCCCCGCAATACATGATTAAGTATAGGGAAAGTATTGGGAATCATGTAGAAAATAGTTGCTTCCCCGTAATACATGATAATGTATAGGGAAAGTATTGGAATCGTGCCGAAAATTGTTGCTTTCCATGGTAATGCATGGTACTCAAATCATGCCGAAAATCGTTGCTTTCCCCGCAATACATGATTAAGTATAGGGAAAGTATTGGGAATCATGTAGAAAATAGTTGCTTCCCCGTAATACATGATAATGTATAGGGAAAGTATTGGAATCGTGCCGAAAATTGTTGCTTTCCATGGTAATGCATGGTATTCAAATCATGCCGAAAATCGTTGCTTTCCCCGCAATACATGATTAAGTATAGGGAAAGTATTGGGAATCATGTAGAAAATAGTTGTTTCCCCGTAATAAATGATAATGTATAGGGAAAGTATTGGAATCGTGCCGAAAATTGTTGCTTTCCATGGTAATGCATGGTATTCAAATCATGCCGAAAATCGTTGCTTTCCCCGCAATACATGATTAAGTATAGGGAAAGTATTGGGAATCATGTAGAAAATAGTTGCTTCCCCGTAATACATGATAATGTATAGGGAAAGTATTGGAATCGTGCCGAAAATTGTTGCTTTCCATGGTAATGCATGGTACTCAAATCATGCCGAAAATCGTTGCTTTCCCCGCAATACATGATTAAGTATAGGGAAAGTATTGGGAATCATGTAGAAAATAGTTGCTTCCCCGTAATACATGATAATGTATAGGGAAAGTATTGGAATCGTGCCGAAAATTGTTGCTTTCCATGGTAATGCATGGTACTCAAATCATGCCGAAAATCGTTGCTTTCCCCGCAATACATGATTAAGTATAGGGAAAGTATTGGGAATCATGTAGAAAATAGTTGCTTCCCCGTAATACATGATAATGTATAGGGAAAGTATTGGAATCGTGCCGAAAATTGTTGCTTTCCATGGTAATGCATGGTATTCAAATCATGCCGAAAATCGTTGCTTTCCCCGCAATACATGATTAAGTATAGGGAAAGTATTGGGAATCATGTAGAAAATAGTTGCTTCCCCGTAATACATGATAATGTATAGGGAAAGTATTGGAATCGTGCCGAAAATTGTTGCTTTCCATGGTAATGCATGGTACTCAAATCATGCCGAAAATCGTTGCTTTCCCCGCAATACATGATTAAGTATAGGGAAAGTATTGGGAATCATGTAGAAAATAGTTGCTTCCCCGTAATACATGATAATGTATAGGGAAAGTATTGGAATCGTGCCGAAAATTGTTGCTTTCCATGGTAATGCATGGTATTCAAATCATGCCGAAAATCGTTGCTTTCCCCGCAATACATGATTAAGTATAGGGAAAGTATTGGGAATCATGTAGAAAATAGTTGTTTCCCCGTAATAAATGATAATGTATAGGGAAAGTATTGGAATCGTGCCGAAAATTGTTGCTTTCCATGGTAATGCATGGTACTCAAATCATGCCGAAAATCGTTGCTTTCCCCGCAATACATGATTAAGTATAGGGAAAGTATTGGGAATCATGTAGAAAATAGTTGCTTCCCCGTAATACATGATAATATATAGGGAAAGTATTGGAATCGTGCCGAAAATTGTTGCTTTCCATGGTAATGCATGGTATTCAAATCATGCCGAAAATCGTTGCTTTCCCCGCAATACATGATTAAGTATAGGGAAAGTATTGGGAATCATGTAGAAAATAGTTGCTTCCCCGTAATAAATGATAATGTATAGGGAAAGTATTGGAATCGTGCCGAAAATTGTTGCTTTCCATGGTAATGCATGGTACTCAAATCATGCCGAAAATCGTTGCTTTCCCCGCAATACATGATTAAGTATAGGGAAAGTATTGGGAATCATATAGAAAATAGTTGCTTCCCCGTAATACATGATAATGGATAGGGAAAGTATTGGAATCGTGCCGAAAATTGTTGCTTTCCATGGTAATGCATGGTATTCAAATCATGCCGAAAATCGTTGCTTTCCCCGCAATACATGATTAAGTATAGGGAAAGTATTGGGAATCATGTAGAAAATAGTTGCTTCCCCGTAATACATGATAATGTATAGGGAAAGTATTGGAATCGTGCCGAAAATTGTTGCTTTCCATGGTAATGCATGGTATTCAAATCATGCCGAAAATCGTTGCTTTCCCCGCAATACATGATTAAGTATAGGGAAAGTATTGGGAATCATGTAGAAAATAGTTGCTTCCCCGTAATACATGATAATGTATAGGGAAAGTATTGGAATCGTGCCGAAAATTGTTGCTTTCCATGGTAATGCATGGTACTCAAATCATGCCGAAAATCGTTGCTTTCCCCGCAATACATGATTAAGTATAGGGAAAGTATTGGGAATCATGTAGAAAATAGTTGCTTCCCCGTAATACATGATAATGTATAGGGAAAGTATTGGAATCGTGCCGAAAATTGTTGCTTTCCATGGTAATGCATGGTATTCAAATCATGCCGAAAATCGTTGCTTTCCCCGCAATACATGATTAAGTATAGGGAAAGTATTGGGAATCATGTAGAAAATAGTTGCTTCCCCGTAATACATGATAATGTATAGGGAAAGTATTGGAATCGTGCCGAAAATTGTTGCTTTCCATGGTAATGCATGGTATTCAAATCATGCCGAAAATCGTTGCTTTCCCCGCAATACATGATTAAGTATAGGGAAAGTATTGGGAATCATGTAGAAAATAGTTGCTTCCCCGTAATACATGATAATGTATAGGGAAAGTATTGGAATCGTGCCGAAAATTGTTGCTTTCCATGGTAATGCATGGTATTCAAATCATGCCGAAAATCGTTGCTTTCCCCGCAATACATGATTAAGTATAGGGAAAGTATTGGGAATCATGTAGAAAATAGTTGCTTCCCCGTAATACATGATAATGTATAGGGAAAGTATTGGAATCGTGCCGAAAATTGTTGCTTTCCATGGTAATGCATGGTATTCAAATCATGCCGAAAATCGTTGCTTTCCCCGCAATACATGATTAAGTATAGGGAAAGTATTGGGAATCATGTAGAAAATAGTTGCTTCCCCGTAATACATGATAATGTATAGGGAAAGTATTGGAATCGTGCCGAAAATTGTTGCTTTCCATGGTAATGCATGGTATTCAAATCATGCCGAAAATCGTTGCTTTCCCCGCAATACATGATTAAGTATAGGGAAAGTATTGGGAATCATGTAGAAAATAGTTGCTTCCCCGTAATACATGATAATGTATAGGGAAAGTATTGGAATCGTGCCGAAAATTGTTGCTTTCCATGGTAATGCATGGTATTCAAATCATGCCGAAAATCGTTGCTTTCCCCGCAATACATGATTAAGTATAGGGAAAGTATTGGGAATCATGTAGAAAATAGTTGCTTCCCCGTAATACATGATAATGTATAGGGAAAGTATTGGAATCGTGCCGAAAATTGTTGCTTTCCATGGTAATGCATGGTATTCAAATCATGCCGAAAATCGTTGCTTTCCCCGCAATACATGATTAAGTATAAGGAAAGTATTGGGAATCATGTAGAAAATAGTTGCTTCCCCGTAATACATGATAATGTATAGGGAAAGTATTGGAATCGTGCCGAAAATTGTTGCTTTCCATGGTAATGCATGGTATTCAAATCATGCCGAAAATCGTTGCTTTCCCCGCAATACATGATTAAGTATAGGGAAAGTATTGGGAATCATGTAGAAAATAGTTGCTTCCCCGTAATACATGATAATGTATAGGGAAAGTATTGGAATCGTGCCGAAAATTGTTGCTTTCCATGGTAATGCATGGTATTCAAATCATGCCGAAAATCGTTGCTTTCCCCGCAATACATGATTAAGTATAGGGAAAGTATTGGGAATCATGTAGAAAATAGTTGCTTCCCCGTAATAAATGATAATGTATAGGGAAAGTATTGGAATCATGTCGATAATCGTTACTTTCCCCGCAATGTATGGTAATGTATACGGAAAGTTTTGGAATCATGTAGAAAAGCGTTACTCTCCCCGCAATACATGATAATGTATAAAGTATTGGAATCATGCCGAAAATTGTTGCTTCCCCTGCAATACACGGCAATGTATAGGGAAAGTATAGGACTCATATTTGGAAAGCGTTAGTTTCCCTGCAGTACATGGTAATATATTGGAAAAGTATTGGAATCATATAGAAAAGCGTTACTTTCCCTGCAATACATGGTAATGTATAGGAAAAGTATTGGAATCCCGTCGAAAATCGCAGCTGGAGTTTTCGACGGTTCTACACGTTTTGGAACCTCTAGAACACGAAAAAACTATTTTTAGCGTGACGTCTATGTGTGTGTCTGTATGTATGTGTGCGTGTGCAACACATGTATGCTCAAAATATAACTCAACAACTAATGAACCAAATTTCACGATCCGGGATAAAAAAAAATCCGCTTTTTTTTCTGCTGAATTGCCCACAGAATTCGCATGTATTCGCTTTAGTGAAAAACTTAATTTACCAAATTTCACAAATTTTGGTAGATAAATCACTTGATGCTAAAAAGCCCTGGTGCTGACTGCCCTGGTGCTGAAAAGGTTTTTGTACGATTCGAGAAAAAAAAAACTGCATTTCTTTGCAAAATGGCCCGCAAATATGGTCAAACTCTAAAATAAAAAAAATTGTTACAGTCTAAAATATCAATTACATGCTTGTTTTATGCGAAATTTTTGACGATGAAAAAAATTTGACCAACCCTATTTCTCCAGAACTAGCCGTTACCGTTATATTTAAGTTTCTCGCATTTTTGCTCCGCCGGTCTTGAAAACACGTCCATTACCAAATGAAAACGAAGTCTGAGTTAAAAGTGTAAATTCAGTGCAATTTCAAATAATTATGCGTGTTATTTATTGCAACTGAACTCAATTTAATGAATTATAAATGAAATCAGATAATTTTTCACACCAAATATTTAAGGAAAATTAAAATCATCTTTGAAATATTTTCGAGATTACTTTGATAATTTGATGTAAGGTGATATATACAGGGTGTCCCAAAAAGATTGAAACGCTCTTTAATTCTTTACCTGTTGGAGATAAGTGGGCAATGTAAATTGCAAAAATGTTGAAAGTAAGGTAGGAAATAAGACTAAGTTAATGAAATAGTCCTCCCATTCATTTTCGAAAAGTTACACTTTTTAATTTTTATACGACCCCCTTAGATAAATTGGGTCAATCAGAAAATTTTTATTTTTAATGCAGCAAGCTCATTAAAAAAAACCGTATATCTGTATCTTTAAAATCAACTGAATTATATGGTAAAGGAGCCGATGTGGTGGCCGAGCGGTCAAAGAGGCAGGCGTTTCCTCGTGATGGCTCGTCTGCCAGATTGCGGGTTCGAGTCCCGCCTGCGGGCATGGATGTTGTGATGTCTTATTTGGGGCAGAAGTCAGACTTCTACCTTCGGGTGCCCCGGGTCATTAGACTAAACAGAAGCAGTGCACACATTCTTCCTTAAATGTAATGTTAGGGACGCGACAACAACAACAACAACATATGGTAAAGGAAGAAATCTGACTTATGGCACTTTTCGTACCATGTGAAAGGCTGTTTCATCAGTGAAAATAGGTATCATAAACAAATTGACGATGGAAATTGTTTAGATCAAAAATACGTTAATATGTGTCAAAATTTTTTATTACAAATGCATCTAAATAAAGCATTACAGAGACAGAGATCATATAAAGCAGTGGTACTCACTGAGCGGTTGGGGCACATAATTAAAATATGCATACATTGATCTTTTTTGTGATATGTCACAAATTTACATTTCTAATTTGATATAGGGTCCCCATGCACAATGTTCAATTTTCATTTAAATATAACTCGCTCAATTTTAAAGACGCAGATATACGGGGTTTTTTAATGATCTTGTTGCATTAAAAATAAAAAATTTCTGATTGACCCAATTTATCTAAAGGGGTCGTATTAAAATGTGTAACTTTTTGAAAATGAATGGGAGGACTATTTCATTAACGTAGTTTTATTTCCTACCTTACTTTCAACATTTTTGCAATTTACATTGCCCACTTATCTCCAGCAGGTAAAGAATTAAAGCGCGTTTCAATCTTTTAGGGACACCCTGTATACTTTACCGCTTAATGTGCATTTAGCGATGATAATCTTTTCAGCTTTGAAATTATTTAACATTTAAGAATTAGAGAGGGTGGGTTTCTCGCTCACTTTTAGAGATAGAGAAAAAAGTCAATTTCAAAGTTGTAGAGGGTTGCCAAATTAGTATAAAAATATATTTGTCTGGCAGGAAAAACTGAAAAGAACTCTAAAAACTAAGAAATAGTCTCTAAATCTCCCCCCTCCATATAAATGTTCCATATTATACCTTGAATGGAATCGGGTTTCATGTTCCCCAGTATTCTGCCAGGAGCATGAGTTTATTTTCTGAAAGGAATTTTTTAGAACGAATATTGGTTGTTATTGTGCGATTAATAATTTTTGTAAACTATACAACAGCTTCCCCGATAATCTTGATGATTTTTATTCATCGGAATTGGCTTTTAAAAATCATTTGTTGCAAATAGTTTGCACTTTAATGTATTTTATTATATTTTAATCTGAAAATTTTGTATTGCAATTTATCATTCTTAATATTTTGTATTGTATTTTTTGTACTGCACGCTGTTACTGGGACTTTGTCCTGCAGATAGCATTCTTTTAAATAAATAAAATAAATAAAAAAATAAAAAAAAAACATTAACGTATACAAACCATTGGAATTCCTTACACCGAGAAACGCCATGCGTATAATCACTCGGTTGCACTGATATTCAGGTTACATTGTATAAAAAAAATCTGATGTGGGCAGCACATGGCTTTCCTTATATGATGTAATGAATTTACTACTTTTACAGTAAAAAAAAGATAGGCTATTCCTACTTACTAATACTTATATTCTTTCCAAGAAATTGAAGTTTCGTCAATTAATCGACATTTTAATTAATTTAGCATCACTTTTATCCATTTGGCCAGATTTTCGTTAATTTGGCAACATTTAAAAAAGTCGCCAAGTTGGTGACATTTCGCTAAATTCGTCGCCAAAATCTCACCAAGCGTTATGGACGGAGAAATAAGTTATTCTTATAGCGGATAAATGACTATTGGCGTTTAAATACAAAAGTATTACTAAATATCTTTTCTCATGAATGGAACGAGCTAAATCCACGAGAATGATGTCACCCAATTTATCGCATTATATTACTTATGAAATGTGAACATATTTCTCAACAGTTAATATATTTCTTCAATTTATGGGATTTTTTGATAAATTTATTTGAAAAATGTGCAGTAACTCAAGAACGGTTCGTGCTAGCGTTCTAAAGTTTATGTCAATCGTTTTTTAAGGAAAAATTATGTAAGAAATGACTATTTGTGTAACTTTATTAAAAGTTTTGATGTTTTGATGATTTTTTGAAAATTTCACTCGAAAATTTGGGGGGGTTCTGAACACAATTGCGTATAGAAACAATAGGTTTCTAGTGCTCATGGATTGTAATTTTTTGTACCAAATTTCGCTCGAATAGGTCCATTCGTTCGTCAGTTATCGTCTCCACAGACTCACTGATGCACACACACGCAGAGACATCATCTCAAGGACGTCTGATTTGTATGCAGGGATGCTTGAAACGTGCTTTCCCGTCGAAAACTGGAATTCGAATTTTCGACCCCGTCACAATACTTTTCTTATACATTATATGTATATAAGGAAAGTAATACGTTCATGTCGCAATATCCTTCATTAATAAACATGGTTCATAAAATCGAATTAAAAGTAGGACGATTAGACAAATACATAGCAAAAGAATACAATACTACAGATGGAATGTTTCTTCAACCTTAGATTAGTTTGCTGATTTTCCTGGTCTCGATTACGGCAATGTTTGCCGACAAATCGTCTGTCAAATAAAACAGTTAGCATTCAAACCAAATTTATTAAATATTTTGTCGTACAACTATCATCAGACGAATTTGCAGTTTAAAAAATCGCTTCTGTTTAGAAATATTTTTGGACAATTATATGCAGCTTTTTCTGTCGAACAAACACATTTTTATGCTAATTTGACAAGGAAAACTTAAACTGAAACTTCATAAATAACTTTGTTCTCTATCTTTAAAAGGGGGCGAGATAGCCATCCCACCCCCACCCCCCAATAAGAAGGGGGATCAATCACCCCAAAGTTGCCTTGTCGGGTAGCGCCATAGGGGTAAATAATATTTATTTCTAATCAACCCCTAATAAAACATAATTACAATACGATCCCTGACAAAACGCAATTCCTCTACAACCCCTAACAAAAGACAATTCCTTTACAATCACCGAACAAAACGCACCCTGTTCCACGAACAGTTAAACTCGTTATATTTTGAATCAAGAATGTTAAATTAATAAAACCCACAAAGTAAAAGGATTATCAAAAAAATTTAATTTTTAAATTTAATTTTTAGATATAAAATATTATTGCCAACTTAACAAGATTTTCCCAAAATCGATTTGTTGGCGATATTTTGCAAAATGTATCGCCAAGGATTACAGACACACAAAAATGTTGACTTTTCTTATGTATAGGTACTATACGGTTCCATTACTTCTCTTTCAGCATTAATATTTCAGGTAACTGTATCAAACCTCTAACAATATCTATGCAGATTCGAACGATAAAATATGACAGTGAACAAAAAAAGTTAAAATAGAAACGAATAGAAACGAAATATAATTGAACTGCCTTATTTCTGCAAACAAATTG
This sequence comes from Amaurobius ferox, assembly GCA_951213105.1. Taxonomy (NCBI): domain Eukaryota; kingdom Metazoa; phylum Arthropoda; class Arachnida; order Araneae; family Amaurobiidae; genus Amaurobius; species Amaurobius ferox. Next base: position 77,013,593 of record OX578152.1, on the reverse strand, counting down.
ACGTATTTCATTCCATTTTGGTTCAGCATTTGTTTCAGAGAACAACCCTATGCGCATATAGTCATTTAATCGAATATTCAGTCCACTAATTATTCGTTAGAATCGTGGAAAGAATTCATCATTTATGAAGATGAGGAGACATAAATGCCACAAAGTCGATCTAATAGCTCCCTTGGCGATGCATATCCTAAGCCTCATTTGAATTTTCCCTTTCCCAGAGATATATCCCTTGTATAAACACGAAGCGAGCCATCTGTCCGCCATTTTGTTTTCATTTGGAAGGTTTTAGAAAGATTTAGAATGTTTTAGATTGCTTTGCATGATCTTTTTAATGAGTAGGATAGTTATATACGCTGATTTATGCTCTGGTATTGAGATTATATTTGAAATTTCTTCAAATGCAAGGGTTTAACTCAGATCGAGGTTATTTGATTTCGTAAAATAGTTCAAAAGATGGCTTTAACTTTGTATATAATTCTGCAATAAGAGTGCTATACTAACTGAGTAGAGTGAAACTACTAACTTTGAAATTAGAGTGCGATATCAGCTTTACAAACGACCCTAAAAGCTCGTTCTAGAGTAAAAACTTTTGCAGCTTGAGACGAATCTTTAAAAAATCAAGAACTATTCCACGAGTCCTTTCCCTGCAATACATGGTAATGTATAAGCAAAGTAGTGTAATCATACCAAAAATCGCAACTCGAGTTTTTGACGAAACTACACGTTTTGGGAGCTTTACAATACGAAAAACAATTTTTAGCGTGACGTCTGTGTGTGTGTGCCTATCTGTCTGTCTGTCAGTCTGTCTGTCTCTGCAATGTATGTATCCGCTCTAACTCAAAAACTTATGAATCGAATTTTATAAAATTTGGTAGGTAAGTCCCTTCTGGGTGACCTTGGTGCTGATTAGATTTTGGTATAATTCAGGATAAAAGAATCTGCGTTTTTTTTTTTGCGAAATGACCAGAAAAAATTGCCTATATCCACTCTAACTGAAATACTAATGGACCAAATTTCACAAAATGTGGCAGATGAGTCACTTATGAGTTACCTCGGTGCTGATTAGATTTTGATACGATTCGAAAAAGAAGAACCTGCATTTTTTTTTACAAAACGGCCCGCACAAATTGCATGTATCCACTCTAACTCAACTAATGAACACAATTTCAAACAATTTGGTAGATAAATCACTTGTGGGCGACCCTGGTGCTGATTAGATTTTGGTGTGATTCGTGATAAATGAATCTGCCTATTTTTGTGAAATAGCCCGCAAAAATGTATGTATTAACTCTACCTGAGAAACTAATAGATCAAATTTCACAAAATTTGATAGATAAGTCGCATATAGGATACTGTGGTGAAGGTTAGATTTTGATACGATTTGGAAAAAAAGAATCTGCCTTTGTTTTTAATTTTTGCGAAATGGCCCGCAAAGCTGAAATATTCGACCTAAATTTAAAAAATCTAATGTGGACAACACATGACTTTCCTTATATAATGCAATGAATTTACTACTTATGAATGAATTTACTACTATGATATTACATATGAAAAGTGAACATGTTTCTCAGCAGTTAATATTTTTTTTAATTTATGGGGATTTTTGATAAATTTATTTGAAAAATGCAATATCTCGAGAACGGTTTACGCTAGCGTTCTAAAATTTATGTTCATCGTTTTTTAAAGAAAAATTACATAAAAAATGTCCATTTTCGTAACTTTATTAAAAGTTTTGATTTTTGGTGATTTTTCAAAATTTCACTCGAAACTTTAGGGGAGTTCTGAACATTTGATTACGTTTAAAAACAATAGGCATCCAGTATTCACGGATTGTGATATTTGTACCAAATTTCATTCGAATCGCTCCATTCGTTCGTGAGATATCGTCTCCACAGAATCACTGGCACACACACACACACACAGGGACATCACCTCAAAAATGTTCGATTCGGGATCATGGATGCTTGAAACGTGCTCTCCCGTCGAAAACTCGAATTCGAATTTTCGACCCCGTCGCAATACTTTCCTTATACATTATGTATATAAGGAAAGTAATATATACATAGTCTCAAATGTATCCATTAAATGCTTATTTCATACGCAAGTTTTAACAAATTAAATAACATCCTCCGCATTACTCTGAGATGGACCATTCTCGGGATATCTAAATTTTTAATTATGAGGAAATTAAGACGATTTTCACAGTTGTTAAAAAACTATTTAATAAAATTTCTTAAAAGTTAGTAGTTAAGTCCCCTGATTGTTACAACGCTGCTGATTTAATTTTGATATGATTAAGAATTGTATAACTATTTTTTGCGAAATTGCCTACAAAGATAGTTGTTGTTGAGGCCCAGACCGTCCGACCTACCAGAAAGGTGTAAGGTAACCGTTTGGACGGCCGGGAAGTGCCACCCAATTTAGACCGGAACCCAGTAGGGGAGGCATCCACAGGAATCGTACCCTTCTTCCCCTACCAGCAACCTCTCGGAAGGACTTACGGACCCACATGTTTAACGTGATCGTACTCCGCATGAACACGGCGGCAGTTGTGGCAGCTTGCAAATCCAGCACGCAAACCACCGGGCTACCGCACCCGAAATGTGCTAACAGCACACGGTGTTCCCAGGTGGTCACCCACCCAAGTACTAACCGCGCCCGATGCTGCTTAACTTCGGTGATCTAACGAGAACAGGTGTTTTTAGCACGGTAGGGCCGTGGCCTGCAAAGATAGTGAAACTCTAAAATAAATGACTAAAATTTCTGAAATAAATTAATTAAGTACTTGTTCTAAAGGTAAAAAACCCCACAACGGTATAATAAACCATTGTCGAGATATTGTAGTTTTTTGTAATTTTAAGGACCTGAAGAATTTAAAGTGAATTAATTTGCCAAACGACATGAAGATGGAATTAAAAGACAAATTGGATATAATTTTAGAAAATTATTATCCATATTATTTTCTGCTTTTAAACTCAGTTTAATACATAATGAAATAAGAAATTACAAAATAAATTTGAATCTATAGGGAAAGTCATCTGCTGCCTACATCAGATTTTCACTTTCCCTGCAATACATGGTAATATATAGGAAAAGTATTGGAGGCATGCTGAAAATTGCAACTCGATTTTTCGACAGATCTACACGTTTTCGGACCTCTAAAACACCAAAAATTATTTTAGCGTGACGTATGTGTGTGTCTGTCTGTCTGTGCAGATTTTGCATCAGCTCTAACTAAAAAACTAATTGACCGAATTTCATAAAATTTGGTAGGTAAGTCACTTGTGGGCGAATGTGGTGCTGATTAGTTTTGGGTACAAGTTGGGTTTAGCGTGACGTATGTGTGTGTGTGTCCGTCTGTCTACCAGTCAGTCTGTGAGTCGGTGTGTCTGTCTGTCAGAGCAGATTTTATATCCACTCTAATTGAAAAAGTAATTGACCGAATTTCATAAAATTTGGTAGGTAAATTCCTTGTGAGTGACCCTGATGCTGCTTAGATTATGATATAATTCGGGATAAAAGAACCTGCTTTTTTTACGAGAAGGTCCTCAAAAATTGCCTGTATCCACTTTAGCTGAAAAACTAATGGACCAAATTTCACAAAATTTGGTAGATAAATCACTTGTAAGTTAACCTGGCGCTGATTAGATTTTGGTCTGATTTGGAAAAAAACATGATTTTTTTTTTCGAAATGGCCCGCAAAAATCGTTTAATCTAAAAGTAAAGGATTACGTATGATCAAATATTTCAATTAAATGCTTATTTTATACGTAATTTTTGACGATGAAAAGAATAAAACCAACCCCATTACGCTAAAACTAGCCGTTCTTGAGATATTTTAGTTTTTGGCATTTTCGCTACGCCACCTTTGAAAATGAGTCCAGTTACTGAATGGAAACGAAAACTAAATTAAAAGTGCAAATTCAGCACAATTTAAAATAATTATGTCTGTTATTTTGTGCAATTAAACTCAATTTAATGAATTATTGAAGAAATAAAGAGAACATGAATATGAGTCTGCAGGGAAAGTCATGTGCTGCCCACATCAGAATTTTTTTATCTGCAGAGGGAGTGCGATTGTATATTACTTTCCCTACAGTACATTGTAATGTATAAGGAAAGTACTGAAATCGTGTCGAAAATAGCAACTCGAGTTTTCGACGAATCTACATGTCTTGAGACCTATAGAACACGAAAAAACTATTTTTAGCGTGACGTCTCTGTGTGTGTGTGTCTGTCTGTACAATGTATGTATCCACTCTAACTCAAAAAGTAATTGACCATATTTCATAAAATTTTATAAGTAGGTTACTTGTGGGTCGCCTTTGTGCTGATTAGATTTTGGTATGATACTGGATAAAAGAAACTGCTTTTTTTTTTAGAAATGGTCCGCAAAAGTCGTATGTACCTACCCTAGTTTAAAAACTAATTGATCAAGTTTCACAAAATTTGGTAGATAAATCACGTGTGTGATACCCTGGTGCTAATTAGATTTCGGAACGATTCGAATAAAAGAAACCTGCTTTTCAGCGAAACTTTTTATGCAAAATGATCCACAAAAATCCTCAAAATCCAAAATAAAAGACTACGTATGCTCAAATGTATCAATTAAATGCTTATTTTATGCGTAATTTCTAACGATAAAAAGAATAAAACCAACCCTATTACTTCAGGTCTTGCCTATATATATTGCCAGGTCTTGCCTATATCAGTGGCTATATGAAAAATTACCTTGGAAACAAGCTCATATGTAGACCAACCAGATCGGTAAACAAATTTGCATAAATTAGCTACGGAATAATGATAATATAAACAGGTTATTGAAGATTAATGATTTACAAAATTACAATAATAAGTGTTATAAAGGGGAGATTTAAAATTTAAAAAAGTATTAAATACAAATACAAAAAAAAGACAATGAAAAATATCCAAATTGTAGCCAAGCATAAATTACAATAAACTAAAACGTTACAGATAACTATATAGAGATACGTACTAAACATACTGTTGATATCCGATTAGCAAAACACACTCGTGATATCAAAGGTGGTAAACTTTCTACGGCTCTTGCCCAATGTTGTTGAAACCCAGACCGTCCGACCTACCAGAAAGGTGTAAGGTAACTGTTTGGAAGGTCGGGAAGTGCCACCCAATTTAGTCCGGAACCCAGTGGGGGAGGCATCCACAGGAACCGTACCCTCCTTCCCCTACCACCAACCTCTCGGAAGGACGGCTCTTGCCCAATGTGATGTTAAGGATAACTTTCAGCCCTTTTCTGAAAAACTTTCCTTTTAATTCATTGCAAGAACCCTCGTAATATTCTTCTTTATGAATCCTGTTTATTTATATCTACCGTGACTCCATTTGTAATTTTGATCCTGTACAAATTTTAAGTTACACTTCGCGACTCGTTCTCGACTTTTTGCGTAGAAGGTCCAGTCCGCCCGACTATCAGAGGGTATGAGCAACAAAATGAGCGGCCGGGAGAGCGACTCTATGCGTCGAAAGTCCAAACCGTCCGGCTCATCCTAGGACATAGAGCAGCCAGCAAGGTGGGCGGCCGGGCGACTCTATGCGTCGAAAGCCCAGTCCGTCCGACTCGTCGGAGAACATGGAGCAGCAAAATGGGCGGCCGGGAGAGCGACTCTATGCGTCGAAAGTCCAAACCGTCCGGCTCATCCTAGGACATAGAGCAGCCAGCAAGGTGGGCGGCCGGGCGACTCTATGCGTCGAAAGCCCAGTCCGTCCGACTCGTCCGAGAACATGGAGCAGCAAAATGGGCGGCCGGGAGAGCGACTCTATGCGTCGAAAGTCCAAACCGTCCGGCTCATCCTAGGACATAGAGCAGCCAGCAAGATGGGCGGCCGGGCGACTCTATGCGTCGAAAGCCCAGTCCGTCCGACTCGTCCGAGAACATGGAGCAGCAAAATGGGCGGCCGGGAGAGCGACTCTATGCGTCGAAAGTCCAAACCGTCCGGCTCATCCTAGGACATAGAGCAGCCAGCAAGGTGGGCGGCCGGGCGACTCTATGCGTCGAAAGCCCAGTCTGTCCGACTCGTCCGAGAACATGGAGCAGCAAAATGGGCGGCCGGTGTGACTCTATGCGTATCAAACCTCTACATCTGCAACGTTTCAGTTTATTGCAATTTATACTTGGCTACAATTTGGACATTTTTCATTGTATTTTCTTTGTATTTATATTTAATACTTGTTTAAATTTTAAATCTCCCGTTTATAGCATTTACTATTTTAATTTTGTAATTGATTAATCTTCAATAGCATGTTTATATTATCATTATTCCGTAGATGATTTATTCAAATTTGTCTTCCGATCTGGTCTACATATGAACTTGTTTCCAGAGTAATTTTTCATATAGCCACTGATGAAGGGTATAGTGATACCCGAAAGCGCTCTGGCCTTTTAACATTTGTACGTCTTATAGGATGGATTTATTTGATTTAATGACCTTTTTATCTATGATATGTGTCTTAAATTTTATTGCTTATATATTGAAGTAGACGTGATACCACCTTAATTATCAAAGCCACCTTAATTACCCATCAAAAATATAACTCTTTTTGAAATATCTTCAAAATCTTTCAAAAGAAGTTAACTAAAGAGTTGTTTTTAAAACCATCCATTAAATTCATATCACAAGAAATATCAATGAGTTTTTCTTTACTTCAGAAGAAATATATTTGCTTAATGCTACAAATTATCCGCATACCACAAGTAGGACGCGTACCATTGGTTGAGAACCAACCGCTGCTCTAAAACCTTGTAACTGGTTATTTTATCGTCTAACACGCTTTGCTGTCGAGTTCGTTATTCTAACTTTTTGAATTCTCTGCTCCTCTAAAGAAGGTGTAATCAGTTTTATTCCATCAAGCATAGTCACTTTAGTGTAAATAGACCTTTCCTTGAAAATTTATTGGCTATATATATATATATATATATATATATATATATATATATATATATATATATATATATATATATATATATATATATATATATATATATATATATATGGTTTGCGCCGGTTAGACATCTCGGAATAATCAATCTATGCTGTAAAAATCTCGTGACTCTTCGAAATTGCATTAAAACGCGACTTCAACAATTTACTTCATTATTAGTTTAATATTAGATTTCCTTTTAAGAATAGCATTTTGTTCTATGCCCCGCGGGGAAGAACACGTCCGACTGCCTTGAAATTACATCGCCAACTGAATCTAATCACAATATTTTCTCGCCGAAGCGACTTAGTATGAATGCGCGTTTGCTCATGACAAAACAGAAATGAGTTGCAATGCATTTCAATATGAAATGCTAATCCGGGTAAATGTACAAACGCGCGGGATTGTAACATTTCGCCAAGGGTTACCGAAACAGGCGGGAAAACTTCAAGAAGCCGAAATACACAATTGGTGCTTTATCAATTTGGAATACATATTTGAGAACGAGTTTTAGAATCGAAACGAAAATAGAATTTGCCAAATATGAAATTTAGAAGGGAATTAATTAATAAACACGTTATGCATTTCATAACAGTACTACCACCTCGTAAAGTTTGGACCATTTTCTTTAATCACCCTGTATATAAAAGTGAATAGCATAGGATCAATAAAAATACATCATAAACAAAAAGATAGACCAGAAATAGCCTTCATACTGAAAAACAGAAGAATAAATAGCACTAGACTCATAATGGATATTAATTCAGACAAGACTCGATTTCAAAATTAAAAAAATCTGATGTGAACAACACATGACTTTCCTTATATAATGCAATGAATTTACTACTTTTACAGTACAAAAAAATAGGTTTTTCTTATAGTAGATACTTATATTCTTTCCAAGATATTGAATTTTCAACAATTAGTCGTCATTTTCATTGATTTAGCGTCATTTTAATCCATTTGGCGAGATTTTCGTTAATTTGACAACATTTCAAAAAGTCGCCAAGTTGGCAACATTCCGCCAAATTCGTCGCCAAAATCTCGCCAAATTTTACTGACGGAGAAATAAGTTATTCGTATAGCAGATAAATGACTATTGGCGTTCAAATACAAAAGTATTACTCGAAGCATCTTTGCTCATGAATGGAACGAGCTAAATCCGCGAGAATGATGTCACTAAATTTATTGCATGGTATTACATTTGAAAAGTGAACATGTTTCTCAATAGGAAATATATATTTTTTTATTTTGTCTGACTTTTTGATAATTTTTTTGGAAAATGTGCAATATCTCGAGAACGGTTCATGTTAACGTTCTAAAATTTATGTTAGTCGTTTTCTAATGAAAAATTACATAAGAAATGTCTATTTGCGTAACCTTATTAGCGATTTTGATTTTTTGACGATTTTTTCAAAATTTCACTCGAAAATTTAGGGGGGGGGTCTGAACATTCGATTACGTTTAGAAACAATAGGCTTCCAGTGTTTACGGATTGTGATGATTTTTGTACCAAATTTCGTTCGGCAGTTATCGTCTCCACAGACTCACTGACACACACACACACACACACACACACACATACTTTCACACACACACACACACACAGACATCACTTCAAAAATGTTTGATTCGTGATCAGGGATACTTGAAACGTGCTCTCCCATCGAAAACTCGAATTCGAATTTTCGACCCCGCCACAATACTTTCCTTATACATTATGTATATAAGGAAAGTAAAATCTATTTCAAGTTAACAACAACAAATTCTTGTTTCTGGATGTATTTATATGTTTCTGAATACATATTTCCGAAACTTCAAATTTTACTACAACAAGGCACATCCCTCTCTAATCGTATGAATATAAATAAAATCAAAACACATTTATCGCCCTTAAGTTTCTTAGTCAATCACCATATCTGTTTAGAAACAAGAAATAAAATAATCAAAAAAGAGGGTTGCTGCCTACTATTCTATCATATTTATGACGTCACACTCCGCAATTCAGCAGGGATTTAGTAGCTGCAAGTATCATTTATGAAATGCGACAAATGATACGCTCATGAAATATTAATAGATAAGTAAGGCGTAAGTAAGGAACAGCTGAAATTCAGAGGGTGGGTTGTCGCCTCTCGTGCCTCAGTGATTGGATGAAGTACAACTGCGAAGAAAAATAAAATGCACCTCTGGTTATTCGTGCATCTTTCATAGTAGAGCAATGTCAAAGACACCTTTCAATATACATAGAATAACATCCTCCCCGAATTCCGATGCATGAAATTCGCATAAAGTGCCGTCTTTCTTCATTTCAAATCGCTCACAAACTTCAAAATGTTCAATGGCAACACCTAGATTTGGTATCAAAACCAAATTCTTCATCCCCAAAATAGTACATTTATAAATTTTTATTAACTTCCTATGTGTTATATCCGGAGATTAATAATATAAACACCTTGATTTATCTGTCTATCTATCTATCTCAGGGCAACTCTGGTACAAAATGTTGCCAGACGTGTTTCAATCACGGATAAATATCTCATAAAACACTGGAGTTTTACGAGCGTATGACATCAGATACTAAGAGTGGGTCCATGATGTGGGCGGCCCGTTTTCTACATAATGCAATGACTATACTTCCTTTCACAGCAAAAAACTGAGAGGAAACCATGGAGTTTTATGAGCGTATGATATCAAATACTGAAAATGAGTCCATCATGGGGGCGGCCCATTCCCTACATAATGCAATGACTTCTTTCATAGCGAAAAACTACGTGAAACATTGGGCATTACGTATGATATCAGATACTAAAAGTAAGACCATGATGTTCTTTAATTTCTTATTATTTTATAAATTTTTATTTGATATATACTCAACTCGGGAGTGTTTTTTTGTTTATTACTTATAGAGAAGAATGCCCGCGGATCTCACTAGAACACAATAACCCGGAATTTTCCCATTCCGGGAATCATCTCAATATGTGAAACAACAACTTGAAGATTTCGTCGCTTGATCAGAACTGTACTACAATCCACTTTCTTAATATCGGGTGCTCAAGGTCATGCTTTCCCCTGCCTACCCTAGAACTCCTCTACTACAGGCTGACTTATTAAGCATATTAAAGCCCGCCATAGCTGGAAGCACAATCCATTAGCATTAGCTCTAATGTCACTTTCACTTTAGGAAGTATTATTGAAATAATTATAGGTGGTTGTTCTATACTCAACTGATCTAGTCATTCTAGAAAGGGTTTTAGGCTATTTCGCTTTCCTAGAAACGAAGAAAGAAGAAAACAATGGCTAATAAACAGTCAGCGTGATAATTGGATACCGGTACTGGAGTATACTTGTGCGAGGTAAGTTCTACAATATTCTAACTGAAACTTCTTTTTTATATAAAGTATTTATTTTAAACACTTATTATATAATTTCTGTAACTGTAATATGGATCATTAATAATTTTTATTTGTTATAGTCTTATCTTAGGACACTTGGTTTGTAATGTAAACAACACCTTGAATGCATTATACTGTCTACAAAACCTAGAAGTAAATAGCTTCAAATTATACATATATATATATATATATATATATATATATATATTAAAGATTTATTCCTGTTACACCAATATCTTTCAAATTTTATATACTTTGTTGTATTTTTAGATCATAATGAATCACAGAATTGGTGAATTCTACTATCAACAAACTGTCGCCAAGTGCTTCGAATTATATATATATATAATTTGAAGCTATTTTCTTCTAGGTTTGGAAGGAAGTATAATACAGATTACAAACTAAATGTTCTAAGATAAAACTATAGCAACTAAAAATCATTAATAATCCATACTACAGTTACAGAAATTATAAAATAAGTGTTTAAAATAAATAATTTATATAAAAAAAGAAGTTTCAATTAGAATATTGTAGAACTTACCTGGCATAAGTATACTCCAGTACCGGGAATCCAATTATCGCGCCGACTATTTATTAGCCATTGTTTCCTTCTTTCTTCGTTTCTAGGAAAGAGAAATAACCTAAAACCCTTTCTAGAATGATTAGAGCAGTTCGGTGCAGAACAACCACCCATAATTATTTCAATAATACTTCCTAAAGTGAAAATACGAATAGAGCTAATGCTAATGGATTGCGCTTCCAGCTACGGTGGACTTCAATATGCTTGATGAGTCAGCTCGCATATAGAGGAGCCTTAGCCAACCCTGACTCGTAACTATAACAACGTTAGCCTTGAGTTACATGCATTCTTTCTCCGGGTCTGTTGGGTCTGATAAGTGTGATCGTCCTTAAGAAAGTCAACCCCAAGCAGTTATCCTAAACTGGTGTGGGAAAAGGGGAGTCTGCCTCTTGGCTTTGGTGAACAAAAGAAGTGGGGAGGAATTACGGAGACTTTGGGCGAAAAAAGGGAAACTGCATCTCGACTTTGGTGAGCAAAAGAAGGGGGAAGGAATTACAGAGAACTTGAGAGGTAAAAAGTAGTCTGCCTCTCGACTTTTATGAGCAAAAGAAGGGGAAAGCAATTACAGAGACTATGAGCGAAAAAGGGAGTCTGCCTCTCGACTATGGTGAGCAAAAGAAAGGGGGGGGAATTACGAAGACTTTGAAAGGAAAAAGGGAACCTGCCTCTCGACTTTGGTGAGCAAAAGAAAGGGGGGGGGAATTACGAAGACTTTGAGAGGAAAAAGGGAACCTGCCTCTCGACTATGGTGAGCAAAAGAAAGGGGGGGGAATTACGAAGACTTTGAGAGGAAAAAGGGAACCTGCCTCTCGACTTTGGTGAGCAAAAGAAAGGGGGGGGGGGGAATTACGAAGACTTTGAGAGGAAAAAGGGAACCTGCCTCTCGACTTTGGTGAGCAAAAGAAAGGGGGGGGGAATTACGAAGACTTTGAGAGGAAAAAGGGAACCTGCCTTTCGACTATGGTGAGCAAAAGAAGGGGGGGGGGAATTACGAAGCCTTTGAGAGGAAAAAGGGAACCTGCCTCTCGACTTTGGTGAGCAAAAGACAGGGGGGAGGAATTACGGAGAACTTAGCTGTAAAAGGGTGTCTGCCTCTCGACTTTGGTGAGCAAAAGAAGGGAAGAATTATGGAGACATTGAGTCGCCAATTATTCAGAAACGGACTATAATGAAATGGACCATTTGATGTTTTATTAAAATGGTTTATTCTGAATTCTCATCTGGTCTTTGAAAACGTCAAGCCCTCTTTAATGCTTCATTAAATAACAAGAAAGATCAATCATGCGTAAAGCATTGATTATGAAATACTTTCCAGCTGAAATGCAATTTTATTTAAACAACTCTGAAATGCGATACATTCAGCACTGATATTTTTAAAATTATCACAGTACTACAATAATTTATTATACTTACAAACTTAAAACTTCATCGAAAAGGGCAATGCGATAAACCGTCTGCTTCTATATGTAAAATCAATGAATGCTTCATTCATATCACTTATATTTCAGGCTCCAGAGCTAAATAATTTTGCATGAAAAAAATTCACCATTTCTTATACAACTCATCTTACAATCGCTTGATTTGTTTACATTCTGTGAACTAAATTTAGGCTCCATTGTAGGAATAATCAAAGTTTAGTGATCATTTAAAATAAAAAAATATTGTAATTGTGTTGGCACAGAGTTTAGATACACAAGTAATATTGAAAAGTAAAACGGTTTTATGACGGATGCAACACTAAATATAAATTCAAGCAATATTCAAACATCACGATTTTTACATAGGGAAAAATATGGATGCCATATTACTTTCCTTATATACATAATTTATAAGGAAAGTATTGTGAAGGGGTCAAAAATTCGAATTCGAGTTTTCGAAGGGAGAGCACGTTTCAAGCATCCCTGATCACGAATCAAACATTTTTGAAGTGATGTCTGTGTGTGTGTGTGTGTGTGTGTGTGTGTGTGTGTGTGTGTGTGTGTGAAAGTATGTGTGTGTGTGTGTGTGTGTCAGTGGGTCTGTGGAGACGATAACTGAGGAACGAATGGACCGATTTGAACCAAATTTGGTACAAAAATCACAATCCGTAAACACTGGAAGCCTATTGTTTTTATACGCAATCGAATGTTCAGAACCCCCCTAAATTTTCGAATGAAATTTTTAAAAAATCGTCAAAAAATCAAAACCACTAATAAAGTTACGCAAATAGACATTTCTTATGTAATTTTTCATTAGAAAACGATTGACATAAATTTTAGAACGCTAACGCGAACCGTTCTCGAGATATTGCACATTATTAAAAAAAATATCAAAAAGTCATATAAAATAAAAAAAAATATTTCCTATTGATAAACATGTTCACTTTTCATGTGTAATACCATGCGATAAATTGGGTGACATAAATTTCGTGGATCTAGCTCGTTCCATTCATGAAAAAGGATACTCTGAGTAATACTTTTGTATTTGAACGCCAATAGTCATTTATCTGCTGTAAGAATAACTTATTTCTTAGTGCATTACGCTTGGCGAGATTTTGGCGACGAATTTGGCGGAATGTCGCCAACTCGGCGACTTTTCGAAATGTTGCCAAATTAACTAAAATCTCGCCAAATGGATAAAAATGGCGCTCAATCAATGAAAATGACGACTAATTATCGAAAATTAAATGTCTTGGAAAGAATATTAGTATCTACTATAAGAAAAACCTGTTACTTTCCTTATATACATAATGTATAAGGAAAGTATTGTGACGGGGTCGAAAATTCGAAATCGAGTTTTCGACGGGAGAGCACGTTTCAAGCATCCCTGTTCACGAATCAAACATTTTTGAAGTGATATCTGTGTGTGTGTGTGGGAGGGGGGTGTATGTGTGCGTGTGTGAAAGTGTGTGTGGGTGTGTGTGTTTGTCAGTGAGCCTGTGGAGACGATAACTGACGAACGAATGGATCGATTCGAACCAAATTTGGTACAAAAATCACAATCCGTAAACACTGGAAGCCTATTGTTTTTATACGTAATCGAATGTTCAGAACCCCTCAATTTTCGAATAAAATTTTGAAAAAATCGTCAAAAAATCAAACCCACTAATAAAGTTACGCAAATAGACATTTCTTATGTAATTTTTCATTAGAAAACGATTGACATAAATTTTAGAACGCTAACATGAACCGTTCTCGAGATATTGCCCATTTTTCAAAAAATTATTAAAAAGTCATATAAAATGAAAAAAAAATATTTCCTTATGAGAAACATGTTCACTTTTCATATGTAATACCATGCGATAAATTGGGTGACATAATTCTTGTAGATCTAGCTCGTTCCATTCATGAAAAAAGATACTTTGAGTAATACTTTTGTATTTGAACGCCAATAGTCATTTTTCTGCTGTAAGAACAACTTATTTCTTCGTCCATAACGCTTGGCGAAATTTTGGCGACGAATTTGGCGAAATGTCGCCAATTTGGCGACTTTTTGAAATGCTGCCAAATTAACGAAAATCTCGCAAAATGGATAAAAATGACGCTAAATCAATGAAAATGACGACTAATTGTCGAAAATTCAATATCTTGGAAAGAATATTAGTATCTACTATAAGAAAAACCTATTTTTTTACTGTAAAAGTAGTAAATTCATTGCATTATATAAGGAAAGTCATGTGTTGCCCACATCAGATTTTTTACTTTGAAATTAGTCACGTGATCTCTTCATATAATACTGGTGCAATTATTATTTCAATTTTTATTAAAAAACTACCTAACATATTTTACTGAAATTTTTTTAGACATTTTACGTGATTATTTCCTAAAATATTCGAAGAAATTTTTGAATTTTAACTGTGCTTAAAAAATGTTTGAAAAATTATGTCCCATAAGGTTCAACGTACTTCATCTTTTTGACCCGGGTTCAATCCGAAACTATTTGGGTGATATTAATTATTTTCATTCCCATATGTTCCACAGACCGTCTCAACAACATATTAAAATTTCATTTAGATAAAGTCATTTTTACGGCAATTTTCGTGCGAACGGACAGACATACAGAATGAATGAACAAAATCATAAGCACACTTTACAACTATGTTCAACTAAGTGTTAAAAATGATGAAATTGCGCAAATAACGGAATCAACACATTTTAAGAACATTCGAATACATCAAATTAGCGAGACAACTTTATAGAATGGATATTTTAACAATAGTTTACTGTAGTTTTAAAACCTATATGACAAAAGTAAACCCAAATGTAAAGAAATGTTCAAACAATCAGTTATAGGTTTCTATCTAAATTATTTTCCCAATTTCTTTTTCCAAATGAAAAAATATGCAGCAGATGACTTTCCCTATTGACTCCAATTCATTTTCTCTTTATTTCTTTAATTCATTAAATTGAGTTTAATTCAACAAAATAACACGCATAATTATTTGAAATTGCACTGAATTTGCAGTTATAATTCAATTTTCGTTTTCATTTGGCAACTGGGCGTATTTTCAAAGGTTGCGTAGTAAAAATGCAAAAAAATAAAATATCTCGAGAACAGTTAGTCCTAACGTAATAGGATTGGTCTTATTATTTTCATAGTCAAAAAGTTAAGTATAAGACAAGCATTTCATTGATACATTTGAACATACGTAGTCTTTTTAGATTTTGATAACTTTTACAGGCCATTTAAAAAAAAATCAGGTTCTTTTTTTCCGAATCGTACCAAAATCTAATCAGCACCAAGGTAACCCACAAATGACTTATCATAAAAATTTGTTATGCTATAAAATTTTATGAAATTTAGTCAATTAAAGAAAGAGAATTAGAGTATTTGAGTTAGAGTGGATACATATATTGCACAGACAGACACACAGAGAGAGAGACAGACAGACAGACATCACGCTAAAAATAGGTTTTTCGTATTCTAGAGGTCCCAAAATCGTGTAGATCCATCGAAAGCTCGAGTTGTGATTTTCAACACGATTCCAAATACTTCCCTATACATTAGCATGTACTGTAAGGAAGTACACTCTAATGTATGGGAATATTGAAACTGAAAAGAAAGTACTGTAAATCTGTAAGAAGAAAGCACACGCTATAAGGAAAGTATTGGTACTAAGAAATAAAGTATCCTAGTGTACTGTATGAAGTTCTCCTATACATTACCATGTACTGTACCTAATTTATTTTCCCAATTCCCATTTCAAATGAAACATAAATGTCAGCTTTGCATACTACTCACTTTCAGCCGAGGTCACGCAATTACCGATAATTTTAACCGAAGCGGCATTTAATTAAAATAGTAATTATTTCTCGAATATCCTTTTGATATTCATTATTATTAATTATGTTTTACATTTGGGAAGAATGGAATATTTTAATTTACATCTTATAATGGTTTTTCAAACTTTCAGCACTTTTCATTTATTGAAGTATTTTGCGCTATCATAACGCAAGATAAAAACTACGTGTAATAACTCAATTATGAAAATTGTGGGCAGCACATGACTTTCTCTACAAAATAAATGCATTTTCTCTTTATTCATATTTCATTAAATTTAGTTTGACTGCACAAAATAAAGCGGATTATAAATTAAAATTACACTGAATTTGCAAGGTTAATTCAATTTTTACTTTCCCTGTAATACATGGTAATGTATAAGGACAGTATTAGAATTATGCCGAAAATCGTAACTCGTATTTAGACGTTTTCGGCGTATCTACACGTTTTGACACCTGAATACGAAAAAACCATTTTGAGAGTGACGTCTGTGTGTGTGTGTGTGTGTGTGTGCAATGCATCCACTCTAACTAAACAACTAAATGACCGAATTTCATAAGATTTGGTAGGTGAGTCCCTTGTGGCTGACCCTGATAATTAGATTTTGGTACTCTTCGGAATAAAAGAACATGCCTTTTTTATGCAATGGCCCGCAAGTTTTACCTGAATCTAGCTGAAAACTAATAGATCAAATTTTACAAAATTTTTGTTATGCAGCCTTTGAAAAAATGTTAATTATTAAATAATAAAAAAATTGAATTAAAAGTGAAAAATTCGGAGTTATTTTGTGCAATTAAACCCAATTTAATGAATTATTAAAGAAATAAAGAGAAAATGAATTTGTGTCTGCAGGGAAAGTCATGTGCTGCCCACATCAGATCTTTTACTTTCCCTGCAATACAAGGTAATGTACAGGGAAAGTTAAAGTATTGGAATCATGTCTGAACTCGCAACTCAAGTTTTCAACAGATCTACGCGTTTTTGGACCTCTAAAACATGAAAAAACTATTTATAGCGTGACGTCTATATGTGTGTCTGTGTGTGTGTGTGTGTGTCTGTGTACTCAAATGTATTACCACATAATTCACCAAATTTCCTAAAATTTTTTAGGTAAGTCCCCTGTAGCTGATTCTGGTACTCATTGGATTTTGTTACGATTCGGAATAAAAGAACTTGTCTTTTTTTCGTGAAATGGCCAGCGAAAATCTCATGTATCCACTATAGCTAAAATACTAATTGACTAAATTTCACTAAATTTGGTAAATAAGTCACTTGTGGTTTACCTTGATACAGTTTAGATTTTTATAAGATTCGGAGAAATAGAACCTGCCATTTTTACGAAATGACCCTCAAAAATCGTCAATATCTAAAATAAAAAACTATGTATACTCAAATGTATCAATTAAAGGCTTATCTTATTCATAAATTGGGACGCCGAAAAGAATAAGACCAACCCCATTACTCTGGGACTAATCGTTCCCGAGATATTTTAGTGTTACTTATTTTTTCTACGCCACCTTTGAAAATATCTCCAAGTAACTAATAAAAATAAAAATTGAATTAAACGTGCACTTTTAGTTTTATTTTGTGCAATTAAATTCAATTTAATGAATTATTAAAGACATAAAGCGAATATGAATTTAAGTTTGTAGGGAAGGTAATGGGCTGTCCACATCAGATTTTTAATTAATACTTTAGATTTAAATTAGTATAATTCTGATAAATCTCCACTTTCTTGCAATCAGTAGATAATTGTTATATTTAACAGGGTTCATGTTCCTGTCAAGACTATGTCTCGAACGACGAATCAATGACGATGACGACAGACGATGCCATTCTTCATCCAGAAATAAGGCAAGCCCTAGAAACAGCGGAACGCAGACGACAAGAATACCTGGATAAGGTAATAACCATGGAGTTAGAAAGAAGGAGGTAAAACTCCTAGGAATGAAACGCTTGAAAATCCCATAATACTTTGAGAATTATATCTAGATGTTTCTAGTATTAGTAAAGAAGTTGCTATAGTTAGTTGACACAATAGGAAGGTGCAGTATTTAGTATATGTATTTTTAATTATTTTTACTTTCCTTATATACATAATGTATAAGGAAAGTATTGTGACGGGGTCGAAAATTCGAATTCGAGTTTGCGACTTAACTTAACTTGCGACTCGAGAGCACGTTTCAAGCAACCCTGATCACGAATCGAACATTTTTAGGTGATGTGTGTGTGTGTGTGTGGAGACGATAACTGGCGAACGAATGGTCCGATTCGAACGAAATTTGGTACAAAAATTACAATCCGTGAATACTGAAAGCCTATTGTTTTTATACGCAATCGAATGTTCAGAACCTCCCTAAATTTTCGAGTGAAATTTTGAAAAATTCGTCAAAAATCAAAACCTCTAATAAAGTTACGCAAATAGACATTTCTTATGTAATTTTTCATTAGAAAACGATAAATATAAATTTTAGAACGCTAGCATGAACCGTTCTCGAGATATTGTATATTTTTCCAAAAAAATTATCAAAAAATCATATAAAACTAAAAAAAATATTTCCTATTGAGAAACATGTTCACTTTCCATATGTAATACCATGCGATAAATTGGGTGACATCATTGTCGTGGATCTAGCTCGTTCCATTTATGAAAAAAGATACTTTGAGTCACACTTTTGTATTTGAACGCCAATAGTCATTTATCTGCTATAAGAATAACATTACTACGTCCATAACGCTTGGGGAGATTTTGGCGAAGAATGTGGTGGAATGTCGCCAACTTGGCGACTTTTATGCTAAATCAATGAAAATGACGACTCATTGACGAAAATTTAATATCTTGGAAAGAATATAAATATCTACTATAAAAATAATCTTTTTTTTTACTGTAAAAGTAGTAAATTCATTGCATTATATAAGGAAAGTCATGTGCTGCCCACATAAGATTTTTAAATTAAATGTTCCCTAATTATGAGTATAATTAACCAGTATTTTTTCATAGTTGTAGGATAGAGTACAGAATGTATGGAGATAAAAATAAAAAATAGATTGAAAGAAAAAATAGTTTTGAATATGTAGGGGTATTCTTTATTGTTTCAGATCTACTTTGCAATTGCGCTAATAATTTATATCTATAAAACTGACAGTTTAAATAAATATTTTAGGCCTTTCGCCATAGAAGTGGATGCAGTGCAGGACTACTTAACTTATCCCAGCGCCATTTGAATTATTGTCTCAAGCTATATCGGTGTTTCCTTAATATGAAGTTTTAACTCCTTACTTTTGCTTCCATGGTAATAACACTCTGTTTAATTATTCTGTAAGCAGGTCTCGAAAAATGCCATGAAAGAACGAAGAGGGTAAATTATGGTGAGAATGTATATTATATGTTATTGCATGGTAAAACTATTCAGTTTACCCGAAAACGGTTATTTTCGTATTTCTTTAATCATAGAGTACTTAAGTTCGTAGATTTAAACACTCAAAGAATATTTTGAATTAGTCTAGTGTTCTTTTTCCTTACTCCTGGATAGTTATTTTCATTTTACTGCATTTTGTTCAGTAAAGATATGACTGCTGGGTCAAGTGACCTAAAATATTGTTGCAATCGTCATCTTGGGTTTGCAAGTGTGGTCGATAAGTCTTTGAATCCTGAAGAAAAGCTCTATTTTCCGTCTTCATATCCAGTTCATATTTTTAATCTATTGTTCACATTATTACAAACGGCTTTTAATTAACGATTTACACAGTTGAAAAGTGTTTTTGACTTTGTTCATTCTGTCTGTCTATCTGTCTGTCCGTTATCACGATAACTACCGTAAAAATGACTTTATCAAAATGAAATTTTAGCATGTTGTTCAGACGGTCTGTGGGACCTTTGGGAATATAAATGAATAGTATCACCCAATTAGTTTTAGATTGAACCAGGGTTTAAAAAATGAAATACATTGAACCCTATAGGACCTAATTTTTCAAACATTTTTAAGCGAATTTAAAATTCAAACATTGTTTCGAAAGTTTTAGGAAACATTCAAATTATTCCATAAAATATATAAAAAAAATTCAGCAAAATATATTTAGTAGTTTTTTAAATAAAAATTAAAATAATAATTACACCCTTTATATGATGACGTGACCATTATATGAAGAGATCACGCGATCCACTTCAAAATAAAAGATGGCATCCATCTTGTGTCAAAATCGTGATTTTTAAAGTTCTTTTTAATTCATATTTAGTGTTGTATCCGTCCTAAAACCGCTTTATTTTGCTTAAATTCTGGGCATCTACATACTGAAACAACGCAATTACAATATATTTGAGTTTAAATGATCATCCAACTTTGATTATTTCTACAACGAAGCCTAATTTTCGAAGCGAATCTTGTTAAAAATGCAATGCTCTTATAAAATTCATTTTTTATATGTATTTCTCTATTATTTAAATTGGAAAATTTTTTAAAAAAATCGTGTGGCATGTAAACACATTTTGTTTATTTGCGAGTTTGTGCAATATGATATCAATTTCTTCAAATAAATTTGCCGAAAAAATATTGCCTCCATACTCCTATTTCTGTGGCAGGTTCGTTTTAATTAATATCTCGACAGCCCCTACGATTCTAAAAACTAAAAACAGAGACAAAATTTTAAGTTGGACTATTTCAAGACTACTTACAAAATTCCATACAACCTTTCTCCTGTGATTTTGAGACAAACACACAGACGTATTTTTAATTTTATTTATGCACTGTAAAAAATTTTGCAACTTTTTTCTCATTTTCTTCAGCTACTTTGTTGATAATTTCGTCAAACTGATCAGAAAAACCACAATTACAGACGTTCGTGAAAATTCCAACTTCACTTCTGAAATGTTCAGCTAATTATCGTCTGCGAAGCGTTATTCTTTTGTGTGTGTGTATGTGTATACAGGGTGTCTCAAAAAGATTGAAACAAGCTTTAATTCCTTACCTATTGGAGATAAGTGGGCAATGTAAATTGCAAAAATGTTGAAAGTAAGGTAGGAAATAAGACTACGTTAATGAAATAGTCCTTCCTTTAATTTTCAAAAAGTTACACTGTTTAAATTTTTAATCGACCCCTTAGACAAATTTGGTCAATCAGAAAATTTTTATTTTTAATGCAACAAGATCATTAAAAAAACCCGCATATTTGTATCTTTAAAATCACCTGAATTATGATAAAGGAATATATCTGAATTATGCTACTTTTCCGTACCATCAGTAAAAATAGAGATTATAAACAAATTAACGATCGAAATTGTTTAGATCAAAAATACGTTAATATGTGTCAAAATTGTTTATCACAAATGCATCTAAATAAAGCATTACAAAGACAGAGATCATATAAAGCAGTAGTACTCACTACGCATTTGGGTATCTTATGTATTATCATCCAGTTTTATCTTTTTTGTGATATGTCACAAATTAACATTTCTAATTTTATATATGGTCCCCATTCACAATGTCCAATTTTCAATTAAATATAACTCACTCAATTTTAAAGATACAGATATGCGGGGTTTTTTTAATGATCTTATTGCATTAAAAATAAAAATTTTCTGATTGACCAAATTTGTCTAAGGGGGTCGTATAAAAATTTAAAAAGTGTAACTTTTTGAAAATGAATGGGAGGACTATTTCATTAACATAGTAGTATTTCTTACCTTCCTTTCAACATTTTTTGCAATTTCCATTGCCCACTTATCTCCAGCAGGTAAAAAATTAAAGCCCATTTCAATCTTTTTGGAACACCCTGTATATTACCGTAACTATCAGGAACTTTACTCCCTATTGCTGATTTTCCTGAAACTTTCAGTAATATACTTGCAAATGTTCCACACTGTATATAGAGCCGGCCATACACTTAATTGCCATTAACCCCTGGGTTGGCTGTATGGTCTGGGCCTTTCACACTGTATATAGAGGGCGCGGTAGCCCATTGGTTAGCGCGCTGGAGTTGCACTCGGTAGGCCCGGGTTCGATTCCAGCCACTGCCAAAAAAACTGCCGCCGTGTTCACGCGGAGTACGATCACGTTAAACATGTGGGTCCGTAAGTCCTTCCGAGAGGTTGGTGGTAGGGGAAGGAGGGTACGGTCCCTGTGGATGCCTCCCCCACTGGGTTCCGGTCCAAATTGGGTGGCACTTCCCGGCCGTCCAAACAGTTACCTTACACCTTTCTGGTAGGTCGGACTGTCTGGGTCTCAACAACAACACTGTATATAGATTAATGTAATAAAATAAATAAAATAGAAACAAACACATTCGAATATATGAGGGAAATTCATGTGATAAACAAAGCAGATTTTATTTTTTTACTTCAATCAAAAATATTTAACACTTTTTAATCGACATATTTTCGTAACAATTTTCGTTTTCTTATTCTAAGCTTCTTTCGATTGTCGTAACACTAAGAGAATGTATTTGTTTATATCTTTTCCAGTACAGAGAAGTAAAATCGAAAAGTGATTCTCGTTTCGACGATCCCACATCCCCAGACAGTGAGTCTTCCAGCAGCATTTTCACCGAGAGAGAGACATCAAGGAGTGAAGTAAGCAGGTTCTTTGGTCTCTAAACTTAAAATTGTGTATGCATATCATGGATTTGGAAGAAGCGAACTAGATGGATAACATAATGTTAATAAAAATGCAGCCATGCTTGCAGACGACGATAATGGTAATTGAACCAAAGATGGGCGGTTCATAAAATACAGCATGCAAATGTATTGAGAACTCTATATTTTTGCTATTTTCTGACTATATTGATTATTTTCTTAATCATTTTGCAAGAAAATAAAGTAATCAACTTGCTTCTTTACTTTGAAGCTGAAATCGATGCGTTCGTTCATCAAATAAATAAATATTGTTTTAAATATATAAAATAAGTATTTATAAGGATTCTAAATAAGGTAAATCGCTTAATTCGTCTACTGAGAGATATTTCGTCTGCTTCTGCGGGATAAAAAATGTTTCCAGCAACCTAAGGTGGCTAAGAGTTCTACGGTAAGTATATGTGATCTCTTAGCTGCCGGATTCTGGGTTCGAGTCTCACCTGCGGGCATGGATATATAAGTGTGCTCCGCCCCCTCTTAGGGGAAACGTCATAAGATAGTGAAATAATTCGAGATCCAGACGCTAAAAATGAGCAAATGGTTGAACGATCCTGTGCCTGACCATTGAAAAAAATTCATAGCACATAGAAGGGACTGTTACCCATCCAGTCCTCTTTTTCTAAATCCATGATCTATATTTTATATTTTGATTAAATCTTGATACCACAAACAATCTCAAACTCAACATACAGAACAAAAAGTATTCTACAAAAATATATGTTCTAATTCACAACCATGTATAATTGAAATAACAGCTTTAATGTTGTAGAAATGAAATAATTCATTCATGTGATGGTTACAGATGTACCAATTATCGAAAAAAACAAGCCAGAAGTTATTTTTTCATAGATGAAAATTCTTTTAATTGAACAAATGAAAATTGAAATCTCTGGTATTAAGTTTGAGTTCGATATTTGCAACACCTAACCGTAAGGCAAAGAGTGCTGGGCTTTTATTTCATCTATATTGTTGGTGAGTTACTGGTGGTACTGATGGTAGATAAAACAATACAAGTAGAAGACATAAATAAATCTCATAGTGGACTTTGTTGTAATCGTACCTGTAGTTGCTCTTTCGTTCTCTAATTTATATTCTATGATCTAGTCGACGTTAATTTTTCTTTTCCTTCTTGTCGATGATTGAATTGAAGCTCAATACTCTTTACGTTTGTCTTTGCAATTATTGACGATGGAACAATTGTTCCTGGAATTTAAATTTTGTAATTTCAATACAAAATTGTACAAGTTATTCTTGTTCAATTCAATGAAAGACAAAAAATCGAAATTTTAGAATATCATCGATACAACTCAAAATTAAACACTGAAGACAATGCTGGGTGATACCCATAATCGATATGCCCACGGTGTACTCAGATGAGTGAGCTCAATCTTTCGGTAAAATCTTTAAATGTATCCGAAAATGATGTCAAAAATCCTCAAAGATTCAACTTATGAATATGTTATGATACTTAAAATTCAACAATAAGACAAAATTTCACATCTGAATGTGTCTGGAGCGTAAGTATACTGTGGGTGTACAGCTAGTGTGACTCTGGCAGTACGTCCACAGTACACTGAAGCTAGTGCGCTTTATCCCTAACGCGCAATACACTCCAGTAGCTACCACAAGGCACAAAAAATAACATTTACAAGCTGATACAACTGGGTCACAAAACCACGACGCATGTTGATGTCTCATAACTTCCATGACCCATTTCGTCTACATAAGTCGTGAAAAACTCTCTGTAGGTACCGTCAAAGAAGTTTTACTATTAAAAATTTAATAAAACTAATACATTACACCACATTCATTCAAAGATATGTAACAGCAAACTTTTCTGTCACAGATATCAACAAGCAGCTCGAACCGCGTTGCCAAAAGCGAAACAGAAGAGGACGAGAGCTCAGACTATGTAACAGCTACTGACCATTCACCACATTCCCCACACAGAATCCCAGTGAAAAAGAAGGGAACACTGGACGACGACGATATAGCAACCTCATTCGAAAGCTTCAGTTCTCCTTCCAAAAGCAGCAACCACCTCCACGTCAAATCGTCAACATCGTCCTCACTGTCACCATTTGACGGATCAGCCCCAGAACAAACAAAGGAAGGTAAAGAAGCGATTTCTTTAAAACATTTTACTTTCAATATATTAGTAGATGTACAAAAAAATTATTTTGTTACAAATTAAAAAGTACTTCAGTGGTAAAAGCCGTAAAGAACCTGGCTGCCCCAACCAAAAATTGCACCACGGATCTTTATGCTGGCCAGCCGACGTTCTACCGTTGAACTACTGGGACGGAATTACAAATGTTTATCCTCGAAGTGGACTTTACCTTCTCCACTTTCTAATGTCAGTTTAATGTGCAACTGACAATCTGTCTGAACACCCCCTGCTATTTTCACCTCAGACTGCTATTTATATCCTCTAGGTTAGCTTTAAGTCTGGTCGTTGACCTCCCGATTTGAAATCGGAGCTCAATATACTAGAGTCCGGCCTGTATCCGTACCAATCATATTAGGATCACTTTAAGACCTCCGACATCTTTGCACTAACCTACAGGGTTAATTTATTCAAGCACCATTGTAATTAACTATACTGCCCCAACTGGGAATCGAACCACGGATCTTCGTACTGTCCAGCTGATGCTTTACCGTTCAGCTACTGGGACAGAATTCCAAGCTCTTATACTCTAAGTGGTCTCTGCAATCCTTCATACCCGTAGACCGTAGTTTCGCGATCATTGCCGCTCACCAGCGCGGTCTGAAATGACCAATAAACACAAAACTCCTTAAAACAAGGATTTGATAAAAAAAAATGCAAAAAAAATATGGTCCACGGATGGTGAAGACTTGTCAAATTTAACATTTTCTAGCTTGAATGCAACGCCCATATAAATGTATTTACTCTTAAAACTAGTTTTCTTTCTTTTCTATCAATTTGAATTATTTTAGTTATGCATTTTTTTTTTTGTAATGCCATATATTCCATAAAAATATGTGTTCGTAAGAGCAATTATGTATTCCATGGAAACAACAATTTTTTTTATTGTTGTTATGAAATAATGCAAAAAAATTGTATTACTTTAAATGTATTCCATTGAAATTTGCATTACCTATATGTCTTCCATGAAAATGTGTTCTATAGAATTGAATATGTGCCCCACATGTGTAAGGTCCATCTTACTGAGTACATACTATACCTTAAATATCCTGTATCTTTAAGGAAAGAACTAAACTGATTGACTTAATCTGAAAAGTAAATAAAAATTCAACTGAAGCAAAAAATGAAAGAATTTAAAATAAATATCAATTCAACTAACCAAATAATTTATTTATTTCACATTAATACCGAGGTACTTGTAATGCTTACATGAGCATAATACTCCATTGCTTTTACGTCAAAATGCAATTACCATCATCGAGTGAGTGGATAAATCATGAAGATAAAAGTAAAAGTTAAAACTTCCTATTATGAAAAAGCCCATATCACTTGAGACAATAATTCAGGTGGCGCTGGGATAAATTAAGTAGTCCTGCATCACATACATTTCTATGACGAAAGGCCTAAAGTATCTATTTAAACTGTCAGTTTTAAAAAAATAAATTATTTGCTCAATGCAAAGTAGAACTGAAAAAATAAAGAATATTCCTGCGTATTCAAAATTATTTTACCTTTCAATTTATTTTTATCTCCCTATACTTAGTACTCTGTCCTACAACTATGAAAAAATACTGGTTAATTATACTCATAATTGGGAAACCCTTAACTTAAAAATAATAAAAAATACATATACAAAACACTACGTCTATCGGTTGTATCAACTAATAATAGCGCCTACTTTATATACTAATATAGCGGCTACTTTATATACTAATATAGCGGCTACCTAGATATAATTCTCAAAAGTATTATGGCATTTTCAAACGTTTCATCCATAGGAGTTTTATCTCCTTCTTTCTATCTCCATGAGATAAATGTTTAACGATATTTAAATACAAATTTAAATTGCTAGGACGTCGTACTAATTGACTCCAAGTTAATTTCCCTTGCCTTACTAATTTATTTCGCCTTAAACTAAAAACAGTAAGCATTTAGTAACAATTGAGTGTTGTGTTTACTTCCAAACAGATGAAGCAGGGAAAGAACTCGCAACCACTCGCAGAAAATCGACTGAGGCCGATGACGTCAGCATTTATACTTCGGCTGCGTTGCCACCGGACGACGTGGAATCTTCTGACGAATCCACAAAGAAAGAAACTCCGCCCACCACCCCCTCCACAGAATCTGAAGAGGGGCTCACACCCTTTCACAAGTAAGATATTATGATAATATTAGTATATAGTACTTGATTTCGTATAACATAAACCTGAATTGTATATAAATATTATCCTATTGCGAAAAATATATATATAAACCTTCGCTGATAAACAATAGTCATACATTATTCTAATAAACAATATTAATCATATTTACAGCCTAGTATAAAGTCGAGCAATTCTGTAAAATATTCAAGTGCAGTAACTTCCCGAGGTTGGCCCCAAGCAAACTGTCATGAAAGCCATCTGAACAATAAATTCCGAAAACGTCACAAATCCGAAAATTGATTATCCAAAAAGTCGATAATCAGACAATTAATTTATGTTGCTTTTAGAAGTTTAAATATATATACGGATTCATTAGAATATATATTAGGATATATATATATATATATATATATATATATATATATATATATATATTGCTTTTAGTTCCAGCAAGAATTTTGGCAATCCGGGTCAGCAATATTTTCAGGGGTTTATTTATAATATAAATATAATATTTGGCTCAAAACAACATTATCCCGATGGATAATCCTTCCCTGGTCATAACCATAGTTTTTCTATCTAATACCTAAATGTCCATAGTTCTAGCTCAGGCAGGAAGAATGAATACTAGTTATGCAAAAGCTATCTTAAAATACCGAAACTCGAAAAAACTTTTTTTTTATCAAATGGCTAGGCACTTGACTTTCATCATTCGCCTTTGATAGCGGTCAGAACGTGAACCATTTAGCCGTCCTAAGACGTTGCCCCAGTCGCACCAGAGGGGGGCGGAACACACTGCGCCCACAACACAAACATCCATACCTTACGTGGGACTCGAACCCACAACGCGGCGGTCAAACGATTGCTGTGGAAACGCTGACCTTGACCACTCGACCACTGCGTCGGCTACTCAAAAAAACTAAAGCATAAAATGCTACCGAGTCTACATAAAACTACCAGATCACATATAAAATATACCATGAGGAGGATTCCAGCATCGTGATCTCAGTATGCTCAACTACAGTTCAATAAAAGGAATATCGTAGTTAAAATGTCTGAAATACAGCAGTAAACTGATACATAAATGACTCATGACAAAATGAAAAATTAATATGAAGCACAAGAAAAAGTTGAATTAGCTATAATTCACTATTGAGCCTTTAAAAGATACAAGACAGGTCCACTAAAAATAATGTAAAAAATTTTAAAGCCCTCTACAGTCATGATGCCCCATGGGGTCCCCTGGGTTGCTTGGCCCTCCAGACGCCTATGCTCAAGTTAGCTCAAGATAGCTAACATGAAGTTGCCAACACCGAATAACTACTATATAGCTCCAACTCAAAACGCGACTGATACATCTGCTAGACCAACCAGCTTCCCTTGGGTCTTTGATGCCACTTCTCTCTAAATTCGATAATTGTCCGTAATGCCAACGAGTACGTCTCAAAAGCATCTTTGAGCACAACTTTCAGTATCAAAGCAGAAAATCCAGTTTCAATCGCCCGTCAGTGAGAATATTGGTCGTTTTAAATTCTGCACGATGCGTTGTTTTCATGCGCGTTGCATGAGCCCTATAACCCTATGAGCCCTAATGTGCCTAACCATTGGATAGTACTGAATTAGCAACATTTCACTGTATTTCAATAAACACACGACATAAATAGACTGAAATCTTATTATGTATCATTTGTATTCATGTGATCTTGCATCTTCTCACTCTATTTTACTTCGCTTTCTATTAAAATAATTTATGAAACTAAACATATTATTATACTAGCGGTATACCCGTTCTTCATACGGAATCTATCTAGATAAATAAAATTGAAAATCTCTCTATGTGTTTATGTATGGGTATATTTGTGTGTTTATTTGTCTCATCA
Source organism: Amaurobius ferox (assembly GCA_951213105.1). Lineage (NCBI taxonomy): Eukaryota > Metazoa > Arthropoda > Arachnida > Araneae > Amaurobiidae > Amaurobius > Amaurobius ferox. Next base: position 76,984,586 of record OX578152.1, on the reverse strand, counting down.
TCAAGGGAGAACGGTTGCAACGAATCGGATGAAATTTAAGACTCGACTTGAAATGTATCGAGCAAAATTCGATACAACAAAATTAGATATTAAATTTTTCTCATTAAGTAAAAACCAAACCCCATCTGTATACAAAATTTTAAGTTTCTGCCTTTAGCAGTTTTTGCTGTGGAATTCATACCTCTCTCACTCACAGTTTTATATAGGAAAAACAAAATATCCACAATTTATATGTTTTTCGAACAAAATTCCAAGATTTTAAATTTCTCCCATTATGTACGAATCAAGTCTCACGTTTATGAAAAGTTTCAAGTTTCTACCTTCAGTAGTTTGGGCTGTGTAGATGTCCAATTAGCCAATCAGTTAATCTGTCTCACTCAGCTGTATTTATATGATTACTTATGAGTATTATTGAAACTGGTGGAAATTACATAGTTGGTTGAATCTGAAACGGTTTGTAAAAAAATACAACATTTTTTCATACTGTCTGCTTTTCTACCATTCCAATAAATTACACTCTTTATTATAGGAAAGAATTAATTAGCATTGTTAAGTGTATCACATGTAATATTATCTTTTGTAAGTAAATTATTTTTTTTTTCATTTTTGGTTCTTTACCAGACCAAACCGAGGCGCGAGTGGCGGCACACCAGACTCTGACCGCACTAGCGACATCACCCCCCTGTTCGACCCTTCCCCGGAACCCTTGTCCAGCCTCCAAGAGCCCCAGACCGTTATCGAGATCCGCAGCGAAGCCACTTCCGAGGAAATCCTCTCAGTGGGAAACGATTACGATTATGACGATATGGACAAAATCGATGACGAAGAAAGGTAAGGACGAAAAACTGGTTTTCCGGTGATATTTTACTATATACTAGAGTAGATAAAAGAAATAAGATTGCGAAGCTATACACACTATTATTTACAGAATATCTAAAAGAAATCCCAGCATTGTTTTACAAATTAAGATCACATGTTCAGAACATTTGCTTTTGCAGCCCATAAGCAGTAATATTGGATGAGCTATAAAGGACCACATTACCAAGGACCATGTTCCAAACTTGCCGTTTATAGTTCTGCATTGAATGATAGACGTTACGGAATCCTATAGCAGAGGTACAGCCGCTATTGCATTTGCAATAGAGTTTGTCACTCTGCTATAGAAGCGCCCTTTATTGAACGACATGGAAATACGAACGACAAACTTATTTGTCACTGAATTTGATGTAATGGTGGACAAACTTATGTATCAATTCAATGATTTAATACATATCGTTTAGTAACGTATCAATACTCTATGAATATAGGTCGTAATGATGCAATGCAGAATCGTGATGAATGTTCTGATTCAGATAAATCCCGCATTTTAAAACTTTGAAATAGGAATATACCAAAACTAAATTACAACATTTATGATTTTTACTTTAGCAAAATATATCAAAGTTTTATAAAAAAAAAAAAAATAATTATAACACAATTTGAGAGTATAAACTTGTAACATCACAAGTACACATATCTACCACACGTGGCATTATCACTATTGCAATAGACGTTGAGTATCATATTACGTGACGTTGCCAATCTAGAATCCTAGTAGGTTATATGCCATCCAATATGGTATATGACATACTAGGATTGCAGATTAGCAACGTCACTTACTGTGGATCCAATATGGCAGATGATACTTTTGATATCCTGATATCCTTATGTGCAGTGAATAATTTAGTTAAGAATATAGAGTATTAATAAAATCACTTAAATCACAATACTAACTGAATAAAATTTTTATGTCGAAAATAATGAGAAAATTCGAAGTAGTAACTTAAATTAAAAGTTTTCCCTGTTATCAGCATACGATCACTCACACTATCAAAATTGTGACTGTACATATAAATTTTATGAAATTCTTGCCAATTATATAACTGCACTTGCTTTTAAGATGTTTTTTTAAAGAAACCTTAGCACATTCTGTAATTCTTCCAATTTCTCGCAATATTTTACATGCTTTCAATCTTGAAGCTTTCCCAAAGGCAACGGGAACAGTCGCAGTGACAAAGCAGGATCCGAGTCGTCGGAAAGTTCCAGCGTGTTGTCCGGCCTGCAAGACATGGAGTCGTCGACCTCTTTGGGCATGGAATCCTATTCGCGCATGCAGATGGGGTCTTTCCCAATCCTGGACATCAGGAAAACGGGGGATGAACTGTCCACAGTGTCTGAGGTGTCTGAAGAGAGCAGTAAAAATGGAATGGTTAGAGTGAGGAGGTAAGAACATAGATATTTTACATGGACTAAATTATGGACTAAGTATGGACTAAAAAACAAGGCCATGGTGTTCGTATTTTCTCAAATTCAGTTTTCGACGATTGATTTTTAAATATTTTTAAATATATTAATGATCTGGTAAAATATCGGCTATCGCAGTTCATATTTAATGTTGCTCTCTTCAAAGATGTTCTCTTTAAGATTATACAGGGTGTCCAAAAAGTTTGAAACGCGCTTTAATTCTTTAAGTGTTGGAGATAAATGGGCAATGTAAATGGCAAAAATGTTGAAAGTGAGGTAGGAAATAAGACTACGTTAATGAAATAGTCCTCCCATTAATTTTCAAAAAGTTACGCTTTTTAAATTGTTATACGACCCTCTCAGACAAATTGGGTCAATTAGAAAATTTTTATTTTTTATGCAACAAGATCATTAAAAAACCGCATATCTGTATCTTTAAAATCAACTGAATTATGATAAAGGAAAAAAATCTGACTTATGCCACTTTTCCGTACCATGTGAAAGGCTGTTTCTTCAGTGAAAATAGGGATCCTAAACAAATTGGCGATGGAAATTGTTTAGATCAAAAATACATTATTATGTGTCACAATTTTTTATCACAAATGCATCTAAATAAAGCATTACACAGACAGAGATCATATAAAGCAGTGGTACTCACTACGCGGTTGGGTGTCCTATGTATTATCATCCAGTTTTATCTTTTTTGTGATATGTCACAAATTTACATTTCTAATTTGATATAGGGTCCCCATTCACAATGTTCAATTTTCAATTAAATAATACTCGCTCAATTTTAAGATACAGATGCGATGTTTTTTAAATGATCTTGTTGCATTAAAAATAAAAATTTTCTGATTGGCCCAATTTGTCGAAGGGGGTCGAATAAAATTTAAAAACTGTAACATTTTGAAAATGAATGGGAGGACTATTTCATTAACGTAGTCTTATTTCCTACCTTACTTTCAACATTTTTGCAATTTACATTGTCCACTTATCTCCAACAGGTAAAGAATTAACGTGCGTTTCAATCTTTTTGGTGTACCCTGTATACTTTAACGGGACGGTGGATGTTGAAATGAGCAAAATTTGACTAAAAAAAATTTTTTTTAATGTATAACATTATTTTACACATTTAACCTTTTGCTTACGAGTGGGACAGTGTCAATCTCAAACGAAGAACCTCTCATAAAGACAGGTATTTGACAAACATTGCACCTACTGTAGCAGGGTACAATGTTTCTGTCAGCGATTTCCATGGACGCCAATGTCTGCAAAGGGGGGTCGAACTGTTTGGGATATGGTATATCAAATACCTGTCTTTTTGGGAGGTTCTTCGTTTGGGATGGACACTGTCCCACCTGTATGCAAAAGGTTAAATGCATTTTTTTCGAAACGGAATTTTCAAAGGTTTTAGATATTTAAAATGCTCCATGCGTTTTAATTTTTGTTTGAGATGCATGAAATTTGGCAAGAAGACACCTTTCATACTTTTTATTCAAACTGGGTATGCATTTTATAATTGGACTTTATTAAGGTAATTAAAAGTGAATAAGAACCTAATTAAATGATGAAAATTAAGTTTTAATGCATAAAAATATTTTTTTTAAATTAACTTTTTAAGGGATTTGAAAATGAATACCCAAATTTGTTCATAATGTGTTTTTGAGTGATCATAATGTAAAATTAATCAAAAAAGTGAATAAATGGCACGCAAGGAGCATTTTCAAATTTTCGTTAAAAAAATTGAATTTGAAAACTATAAACAAAATATAACAAAATTGAAAAAAAAATTAGTGGTATTTTATATAGTAATATGAAGAGAAATATTTATACAAAGTTTCATGTTTCTAAGTCAATAAATAAATAAAAAAATTTCAACGTCCACCGTCCCCTTAAACAACAGAACAGAATAGGCATGCATTTAGTCAAACACTCATGGAACTCCTTAGATAGGTTCTCGAGGTGTACCTTGCCCATTAGATGAAACGCTGCCACATCACCACATCATCGAATCGGAATATCTTAAAACATTTTATGGCCATCGGAATCAATTATATCACCAAACATGATCAAGAGTATAAGATTGAATAGCAAATTTCGTGCTACCTTTGTCTAACAACTGTTGTACAATCCGTGCAATGTGATAGTGCTGATCCATTATTATCGTTGAGTTTCAAACTCTACATCAATATCAAACTGGTCTGGATATTGTAACCTAATGCTTTCTTCGTAATATTTTCAAAACACCAACTTAGTAATTTTAGTTGACTTTCTCACCAAGAGCTTTTAGAGAAATCAAAGTCCATAAAGATAATGAGAATACTCCTATTGATCCGACTGTGCGTCTAGAATATATGGATGTATTTCATTTGCTTCAAACTAGAGAAAACTTCGAGTTAGGTTTTCTGAAGTTTGGAAAGCAATTTCACACAAAAAACAAGAAAGATCAATCATACATAAAGCATTGATTATGAAACACTTTCCAACTCTAATTTTATTTAAACATCTCTAAAATGCGATACATTCAGTGGTAATATTTTTAAAATTATTACAATACTGCAATAATGAATTATATTTGAAAATTTAAAACTTCTTCGAAAAAAACGAACTTGATTCAAATGACGTCATCGAAATATAAATCGCTTGGCTCTCTGTATAAAAGCAGTAAGTATTTCATTCATACATTTTTATTTCATTCATCACAGTACTACAATAATTTATTTTACTTAAAAATTTAAAACTATGGAGGTAAAAGTAATTTAACTATATGCATAAAACTTCATCGAAAAAATCTGCCATTAAATCGTCTGCTTCTCTATGTAAAACCAATGAATGTTTCATTTATATTGTCTATATTGCCGACTCTAGAACAAAAAAATTTTGCGTTAAAGAAATTCAGCAAGTCTTATACAACTCATCCTATATCTTAATGTTGTTTACATTCTCCGTAAGTGAAAATTAGACTTCGTTGTAGAAATATCAAAGTTTGATAATCATTTAAACTCACAAATATTGTAATTACGTTGACGCAGCATATAGATGCACAGAAAAATAAAAATAAGCCGGTTTTAGGTTGGATGCAACACTAAATATAAATTAAAAGGAACTTTTAAAATCACGATTTTGATACAAGATGGATGCCATATTTTATTTTGAAGTGGGCCACGTGATCTCTTCACATGATATTGATGTAATTATTATTTTAATTTTTATTTTAAAAACTACCGAATGTATTCTGCTGAAACTTTTTTATATTTTTATGGAATAATTTGTATATTTCCTAAAACTTTCGAAGCAATTTGTGAATTTTAAATTTGCTTTAAAAATGTTTGAAAAATTAGATCCCATAGGGTTCAGTTTATTTCAGTTTCTCAACCCAGGTTCAATCCAAAACTAATTGAGTGATATTAGTCATTTATATTCCCATAGGTCCCGTAGACCGTCTGAACATACTAAAATTTCATTTTCATAAAGTCATTTTTACAGCAGTTATCGTGCTAACGGACAGACAGACAGAATGAACAAAGTCATAAACACTTTGTCATAAACACAGTCACACACTCACAACTATGTTGTAAAGTGTCAAAAAAGCTAATCCAATCATGTTTCTCTCCTTTTTGTAATTTATCTCATAGGTTTCACCAAGTTTCAACAATAATCAAATGCTATCCCAATCGTGCGAAGATTGATTACTTTTTACAGCAATATTCTATTTCAACCCGATTGGAAGTACACTTCCTCCTATAGATACCAACAGGCAACCCCATTCTGTGATCCAATAATATAATGTCATTTTTTCGTGTTGACAATAGTTGATCGTCATTCAAAATGTGTCTCAATGTTACAATTATATTTTATAAACTTTTACTTCGGTTTATGCTTGGGATTGCTCTTTATTGCTTAATGTCTTCCACTTTTCGACGTAGAAAGAAGTCAGACCACAAAATCTCCGAGTGCTCATCTCTGTCCGAAGAACACCGCGTCGAGTTAGCCAAAGGTGCCTCAAAGCGATCTTCTTCGTCCGAGTATATACCTTCGGAAACAACCACCCCGGACAGTACCACTTCGGGTAGCTTCGTTCTGGATAACGGTTCTTATACGGAGAATGGGTCATACAACAGCTTTTCCAACCACGAGGAGAAGACAACGGAGTCTTTGAGTTGTGTTCTTGAAGCTGCTGTCAGAGAGAGAGAGGTAATTAACTCGAACACATCCGGTTGGTTAACTATATATATATATATTATATATATATATATAGACATATATATATATATATATATACATATATATATATATATATATATATATATATATATATATATGTATATTTATATATATTTATATATATATATATATATATATATATATATATATATATATATATATATATATATATCATACCAGAAAAGTAGACAAATAAATGGAAACAATATACCAAAGAATGGCCGGAAGGGGGTTGTGACCCTCACTCCCCGGTTAAGCAAGCTTTTCGTCTATACAACACTCCCGGTAGCCGATATAATGCACAAGAAATGAATACCGAAGTATCAAAAATTTAAAAAGATGTAAAAATATGTACCAGAATATGAAAACGTGGAATAACCCACAAGACATGTAATCCAAAATCTGCATTAAAGTGTCTTAATTCTACAATTTTAAAAGGCAATAAGAATTAAAAAGAAAAGATTATAAACACATAATCTATGCTTTATAAACACATACAGTATCTGATACATCTGTTCTGGTACATCTTTTTAAATGTTTGATACTTCGGTATTCATTTCTTGTGCAATATATCCGCTACCGGGAGTGTTGTCTAGACGAAAGCTTGCTTAACCGGGGAGTGGGGGTCACAACCTCCCCCCCCCCGGCCATTTTTTGGTATATGGATTCCATTTATTTGACTACTTTTCTGGTATGATATTTAAATCCACATTGTAGTGCAGCAACGCGCCTTATTCGTGTGATTTCTGGTATTGTATAAATTTCACACTTATATTACATATTTATTTATAAATATATATATATATATATATATATATATATATATGTTTTAGAAAAATGTAATAATAAAAATAATCATTTCAATTAGTCGTAAAATATTAACATCACCATAGAAGCAAAACCACGGCCATAATGCCGATAATAGAAAAGGACAGAACCGGCCCAAATCCAAGGATTAACCAGAAGTCCGTGACTTATATAAACATAAGGAATTAAGAAAAACATTAATAATAATTATTATAAATAAACATTAAGAATTTTTCTTTTGATGATGAGCAAATCACAGAATAAATGTTTAAAATGAATGTTATCAAATACAGTAGTTATGAAAATGTTATAAACCATATTTAATTGCTATTTTTTAATTGCAAAAATCCAGTTCTTATATTGTTTCCAATCAAAAGTAATTTTGAAATTTGCACGCTGCTGTAGTATGCTATTTTTAGATCAGATAAAGAGGGCAATTTTTCATTATATTTACTTGTTCTTTTAGTTCTTTTTGATTTATTGTTAGAAATGTTGAAGGAATTAGAAATATTATGGTCTTTATTAGGATAATTAAAGGATTTTATAACATTGTTATGATGATTAAATAATTGATTGAGTCCATATGCAAAAACAGTTTTGTGTGCACATATGAATTCATTTTCAAGGAACAATCTGTCATAATAATTTTTTAATACATAGAATACTAATTTCAATGTTGCCGAACCCATGTATAGAAAAATGTTCGTATTCGAATTTTGATTCATTAAGGGTAGTTGCATTTTTTGAAAAAAAATTTATATGATTCCTGTGTACGTTAATTCGGAAGTGCAGAGGATTGCTGTTTTGGCCTATATATGACATATTACAGCTTTTACATACAATTTGGTAAATGCAATTATATGTTTTACAGAAGGCAAGATTATTAGTTACGATTAGCAAGCGGACACGTTTTACATCTATCAGAATTACAAGTATCAAATTAAAGAGTGTTATTTAGTGATGCATGGTTGTAAAATTGATAGTTATATGAAAAGAACAAGGAATGATGGCTGAATGTACTAGATGAAGATGGAATAGTCATTGAAGAAAATAGATATTGTTGGTATCGGGATATCGATCTAGGAAAACCCCAACAAGTTCTCGAATACCGAGCCTGAATGTCAGAAAACATCCAGTTGCCAGTCGCTAAATATTGATAATTAGACATCATATGAATAAAAAGGGGAGGGGGTTGTTACAAACAGAAATATTATGAAATACGGTATAACTAAATTTAAATATACCTAGTATATTCGTGTGGGAGGATGTTACCAGAATTTCACGTATATATTTTAAATGTGTTATTAGGTTTGTAGAAATCAATTCACAGGCATTTTTATTTTTTTCAATTTGTAAATTTCACTGCATCTTCAATGCATTTTTCAGGTTGATTTGAAAGCGAAAACCGAGAGCGAATCAGCCAGCGAAAGTTTCAAGGACAGCAAGTCATCGAAGACACCTCTCCCAGGAGATGATGACCATACAGAAAAACGTAAGCTCATATAAATGACTACTCAAAATTCCTGTCATGTATGTTTCCTAATGCTTGTTCCGCCAGGAAGTTGAAGTTGAAGCTTCAGCAACTACTTTTAACGTTGTGTTCATGCGGTGATGTATTTACACACACCAATTCTAGATCAAAAACCATCAATCCCATTATCATGAAATTCGGTAATTAGATACTTTAAATGTTATCCTGATACTGATTGAACTAGTGCAAATCGAACATTTTTCAAAATGACCCGCACAATCATAAAAAGTAAAGAAGTATGTGATTAACTACATTCCCTAACAGCATTTTTTTTTTCACAGTGACGTAAGATTTACGTCACACTGTGACTTTGGGACGTCACAGGACGTCGCAGTACGTCTCGGCAATGTCATATTGAGGTCACAGAGAAGTCATTTTGGTCATTTTCATGGTCGTTTGTGATGTCGCATATTAACTTGTTTGTGACGTCACATTGTAATTGCCATTGTAATGTCGGCACATTGTTACGTGTTAATTAAATTGTGGAAACGTCACAGAATATAGTCACAATGAAGTTACAAAGTTACTAATACGTAACGTCGCATAGAAGTCACAAATATGTCACATTGTGCCCCAGGTGTCACGTGACTACAACGTCACTGTCACACATGTGACGATCTTTGCTGTGAGGGTTAATTAAATAGTTGTTTTATATGTCATATACAGTGCGCGAAAAAGTATAAGGACAAGCAAAAACTCGCCAAATCTAGAAATCTTTTAGACGGAAATGTATGCAAATTTCTTAAGTAAAAATATTGATAAAATTAAGTTCTTTTTCATGTAAATTAGTTAAATTTTTCAAAAATAAATATGCATAAATTTACTTTATAAATTTTAAACCCATGTGATCTTGGAAAAAAGTTTAAGGACAACTGTTTTTTCATCTAAAATTATAGTAAAATTTGCATATTTGAAAGCAGAAAATGACCATTTCAAATATAAAGACTGGGTTTCTAAACAAAATTCACACTTGCCTCATTACTTCACGATTTTTGTACGATGCCAGAAGGAACTCATTTATCTGACCTTGAAAAAGGGGGAAATTCTTGCTTTTAAAGAATGTGGATTGAGTGGACATGGAATTTCGAAAAAAATTAAAAAATCTAAAACTGTTGTTTATAATTTTCTAAAAGAACCTGGAATGTATGGGGTGAAAAAACGAACTGGAAGACCAGAAATTCTAACGCATCGACAGAAAATAATGGTTGTCAGAAGAGCTTGCGAGAAAAAAGAAATGGCAAATGAAGTTAGAAGAAATTTGTATTTACCATGTTCCACACGAACAGTTCAAAATATCTTGAATAAGCATCCGAATGTTTAGTGTGGAAAGTTAATGTTACGTCCGCTTCTTAAAAAGGAACATAAGGAACGAAGAGAGAAATTTTCAAAAAAATGTCTTTCTCTCTGTCTAAAATGGATTGATGCAATCTTTTCGGACGAAAAGAAGTTCAATCTTGAGGGGTCAAATGGTTTTCACTATTTTAGGTATAATCTGCGTAAAATCAAAGAAGTTTTTTCCAAACGTCAATATGGTGGGGGCACAGTAATGATTTTGGGCCCTTTTGCAGCAAACGGAACCCTATCTATCGTTTTTATCAACTACAAAATGAACTCTAATAAATATGGTGATATGTTAGGCGAATATTTGTTAGCTGAGGCCTCACTAATTTCTTCAGGAGACTATATTTTCCAACAGGATAATGCTTCCATACACGTTTCTAAGAGTGCAAAACACTGGTTAGAAGCTAATTCAGTAAATTTACTGGATCGGCCGGTGAGGTGTCCCGATCTCAATCCAATGGAAAATTTATGGGGCCTTCTAGCCCTAGAAGTTTATAAAAATGGCACACAATATCAGTGTAAACAGGATTTTGTGTTAGCCATCAAACAAGCTTGGACTAACATTTCCATAGACACTTTAAAATAACTTTCAGCATCGATAACCTCTCGGCTTATTCAAGTAATTGAAAAAAAGGTTGTTTTCTTGATTATTAAGAGAAATATTAAGTAATTTAGAACGTGTCCTTATACTTTTTTTTCTATAATTTCTTTAGTGATAATCTTTAAAAGGTCAACATTTGTAATGTTCATATTTGTTGCTTTATGTGTTATAAATGTTATTGTATAGTTTCATATTAGCGGTCAGAAATATCAAAAATTCATTTTGATAAAGTGAAAACAAAGTATATTTTCATTCAATTATGCGTTGTCCTTATACTTTTTTCGCGCACTGTATGACACAAGAGGAATCAAATCACTCCCATAATACTGGCAAAATCCGTTGTTAAAATATTATCTTTTTCAAATATGGGACAAGTTGGGGGTCACTCAAAATGGCGCCAAAAAATTGAATTAGACAAAACTTTGAAATTCAGTGTACTTTTTAATTACCATTATGTTGTATGTAATTTTTCAACAAATCGAATGTAACTTGTTCCAATAAATATAAAGCAGAAAATATATTTTTTTTGCCACTAGAAAAAGTCGGTGTTCGTCATTTTAAATTTTTTATAATTTGGAACGCATTAAAAGCATTAAACGAAGGTTACTGTAAAATATGTTTTTAGGTGGCATAACATGAGATCGTGTGATTTGGAGTGCTTCTCATACAATTACCTTCTCTTTTGATGAAAATCAGGTATAAACATAAAATTCACTATCAAATTTTAAAGGAGGCGTAAAGATAAAATGGTTAATAAATCCTTTAAAGTTATCTATTTCGTATATAATTCATAATTTCGCGTACTACGCCTTGTAACTACGTTTTGTACTACGCCTTCCTGTTATTAACATTTGACAAGAAAATTGGACTTGCTCTTGCAACACTTGCCCTACTTTCATGCCTCAAATTGATTCTATTCATCAAATGAAGGAATGTGAAATATGGCCTTACGTACATGATAGTAAATAAGCTATTTGTGCTGCCACTGTACTAAAATTTAAACGCTCACAGTAACAAAATTCAATGATCCAGTCGGACCATATAAAATGACACTAAAATGACACAAATGAGCCAGACGGATTATATAAAATGACACTATAACATTCGATATTCACAACATAATAGCAGTTACGTGAAGCATCAACCCGAATGGAAATCCCCAATGATTCTACGTCACGTTACGTAATATTCCCACGAGCCAACTAGTGTAGAAAGGCATGTCATACTTGACTAGACCTTGCCCTACAATAAAATGAGCGGAGCACTAAAGCGGAGGATGAAGTTAGCATAAAAAATTCATGAGATGACAAAATAATAAGATGATAAAGTAATGTAATCGACATGAAAATATGATGAGCTGGTGAAAGTAGGCTGATACGGAAAATCCTAAAAATTAACTGAACAGGCAAAAAGCATATTACCGTAAAGACATAGTGAATAACATCGATTTTAAATTGTGATATGGGTCGTACCTCAACGTCCAACAACAGAACGAGAACGGCAACATCAAAATGGGGTAATATAACTAATTATTACTTTCCTTATATACATAATGTATAAGGAAAGTATTGTGACGGGGTCGAAAATTTGAATTCGATTTTTCGACGGGAGAGCACGTTTCAAGCATCCCTGATCACGAATCGAACATTTTTGAAGTGATATTTGTGTGTGTATGTGTGTGTGTGTGTGGAGATGATATCACACGAACAAATGGAGCGATTCGAATGAAATTCGGTACAAAAATCACAATCCATGAATACTAGAAGCCTATTGTTTTAAACACAATCGAATGTTCAGAACCTCCCTAAATTTGTGAGTGAAATTTTGAAAAAATCATCAAAAAATCAAAACCTTTAATAATGTTACGCAAATAGACATTTCTTATGTAATTTTTCCTTACAAAACGATTGACATAAACTTTAGAACGCTAGCATGAACTGTTCTCGAGATATTGCACATTTTTCAAATAAATTTATCAAAAAAATTCCATAAATTAAAATAAATATTCATCGTTGAGAAACATGTTTACTTTTCATATGTAATATCATGCGATAAATTGAGTGACATCATTCTCGTGGATCTAACTCGTTCCATTCACGAGAAAAGATACTTTGGGTAATACTTTTGTATTTGAACGCCAATAGTCATTTATCTGCTATAAGAATAACTTATTTCTCCGTCCATAACGCTTGGCGAGATTTTGGTGACAAATTTAGCGGAATGATGAAAACTTGGCGACATTTTTAAATGTTGCCAAATCAACGAAAATCTCGCCAAATGGATAAAAATGACGCTAAATCAATGGCAATGACGACTAATTGAAGAAAATTCAATATCTTGGAAAGAATATAAGTATCTACTGTAATAATAACATTTTTTTTAACTGTAAAAGTAGTAAATTCATTACATTATATAAGAAAAGTCATGTGATGCCCACATCAGATTTTTAAATTATTGTAATGGGGTTAACGGTAAATTGGTACATTTAATTTTTTTAACAATTAATCTTAAATCAACTAATTAAACAATTTATTTACATTTAGCGCAACGAAAACTTTAACTTCTCTTAGTCTCAAATTTTCTGAGAGTAAATAGCTCCATAAAGCTATTTATTTCAGTATCGAGAATACGTATATTTCTGCAAAAATTAGCCACGTTACCACCTATTATTTTTATAGCATTTATTGCTTTCAAGTATTTATTTGAAATGAAAAAAGTTTTAGTAAAACAATTCTAGCACTGTTTTAACCCCCAGCATCAGTTGCCAACTGTTCAAAAAAGGTTTATTGCAGAAGCGTCATATTTAACCGGAGCAGATGTGTTTTTAATAGCTGCAATAGTAAAGATAATCTTGTATTCATGCTATGATTTAATGCATATTTGATTCACTACGAAAATTGAAATGTTTCACTGCAGCGATTACGCTGTTTCATACCTCCTTCCTGAATATCCGGTGATATTATTTCTTCCTCCTACAGAAGACAAAAGTGAGTTGGACCGTCAAGGCACATCGTCCCCTGCCTTTAGCGCGACAAGTGACCAATCTGAAAAACTAGTCGCCTCTTCCACGCTATCTTCCTCTTCGTCTGTGAGCCACAATAAAGCGAAAGGGCAAGATGGTCAGTGGGCCAGAAGGAGGGGGCCCAACCAGGCCCTATCCACCTGGTGCAGCGAGGGGGCCATTCCGAAGCAAAGACATCTGGAAGAAGGAAGGAGGAGAAAAGACCGAATCAGAAACAGGTCAGAACCAAGGGAGCATGTTGCTGCACTACAGGTAAGGTTATATATATATATATATATATATATATATATATATATATATATATATATATATATATATATATATATATATATATATATATATATATATATATATATTTATATATATATATATACGTACTATATATACACTCATGGACAATGAAAGTTGCACACCATGAAGGAAGCATTGGATGGACCTGAAATTTTATGGATGGAAGGATACAGATAAATGATCTACATGATCACAAAAACAGAGCAGCAGAACACGTACAGAGGGAGCTGTGATACACAGTCCGGTCATCCTCAATAGCGCGTCGCACCGTCTCGTGCTGCGATACAAGCAGCAATACGGTCCGGCATGGTGTCGAACAGACGCCTGATGTTGTCTTGCGGCAGACGAGCCCACACCTGTTGGACGTTACGTTCCAAATCCCGAAGATTGCTACAACGTGGCAGCTGACATTTCAACTGGTCCGACACATGCTCGATAGGGGACAGGTCTGGGGAGCGGGCAGACCATGGAAATGTCTGTACATGACTCAGGCAGGTCTGAGTAACCCGAGCCGTGTGCGGCCGGGCATTATCCTGCGGGAATTGCGCACCTGGAATCCCAGCAACGAATGGGAGCACATGAGGCCGCAGAACCTCATCCACGTACCACTGGCTCGTCAATGTTCCAGGTATTACTACTAGAGCGGTTGTCGTGGACTATGGCTCCCCAGCCCATGATGCCTGCAGTGGGGATGGTGTGGCGCTCGATAACGAGGTTGGGACTGTGAAAGCCCCAGGCCGTCCGGCTCGTCCAGAGGACTTGGAGCAACAAAATGGACGACCGGGGAGGTTGGGACTGTGGCGTTGTTCAGGGGACCTCCACACCCGGACACGCTGATAATCGGTCCACAAAACGAAGAGGCACTCATCGCTAAACACAACGCATCGCCAATCTGTAGCGTTCCACGCTGTTCTGGCCCGGCACCACTACAACCGGAGCCGCTGGTGTTCCAGTGTTAACGGCAGCACACGTAAGGGACGCTGGGATCGCAGATTCACTTCCTTTAGGCGTCTAGATAAGGTTCATGGGCATACAGAAGCCGCTATGTGTGCGTGTACCGCGCGGATCGGGTCGTCGGGGGCTCTATACGTGCCTGCCGTACGATCATTCGATCCTCTCTCCTCGTGATATGCCTGGTCCGTGCAGAGCCCGCCCTCCGTGTCTGGGTGGTGTCCCGTGACCAGTGCTCTCATCACCGTCAGACGGTATAGTCCGAACGATCCAATTGATGGGCTATCCGGCACGCTGACCAACCTGCGGTTTTAAGCCAGATGATCGGGCCTCTCTCCAAGTCCGTCAGTTACGTATATCGACATTTTTGTCATCTATCCACCATTCTTTTCACTCCGTACTCGTACATGCGTCGGCCGAAGTTTCTCGCATTGATGGGGAGTCGACTATACGCCGGTTTATAAGGCCACTGGCTCATGCTTGCAACGCCACTCACGGGTATACGGTCATGCGCAATCACACCAGACTGGGATCATTTGCCTACCAACCCGCCCTCTAGCTATTTACAAAATTTCCGCGGTTGTACCATGTTTCCCTCTTGGTGCGCAACTTTCATTGTCCGTGAGTATATATATATATATATATATATATATATATATATATATATATATATATATATATATATATATATATATATATATGGATGCATATATATTAGAAAGATAGAATAATAACCAATTCTAATTACAAAATATTAAGACAATAATATTACCAAAGCAGTTTAACCACGGCAACCATGCCGAATAAAGAAATGAACAGCACTGGCTTAATTTGGAAATTAATTAGATTTGATTCTTCATGAGGTCTGAGAATCTAACCCTAATTAACTCAAACAAAAGCTTGTTTCAAATATAGAAATAGTAAGTTACTATAAATGCCATAACTCAGACTACAAGCATTAATAGAAGAAAAAATTGAAAAGTTATTAAGAAATGAATATATATATATTACAATGAACCATAACGCAGGAACCCTGTATACACGTGCTATGAAGGCGAGCAGTTGTAACTGAATATGAAAAAGTTTAGATGTATCCCGGAGAAGGAAGAGCAGAAAATAAACCATGGAATCAGAGGGGAACAAATAGTTGAAGGAAACTCCACTGAAACCCATCCAGGGTAGAGTTAGGGACAGGACAATCATAATTAATAAAAGGTAAACAGAATGAACAGGAATCATAGATGAAAATTCTTACTATAAAAGTGATTCACAGGAGAAATGAATAAACAAGTATGCTGCTAACACCTTTAAAAGGAAGGTCAAATCATTGTTACAAACTGGCTAAAGTTACACATTTTTAGCGAAGATAATTTCAAAATATTAAATATATATGTATCTTATTTTCTACTGTTTGTTTTTCAATTTTTTGTTTATTTTATATTTTTTCATTTTTATATAATCACATAATTAATAATTATAGTTAGTATTTTTTTTAAATATAAATTAGTAGCGGCCATAATAGGAAATATTGTCTTGGATGATTTCAAGTGATAGTTGATACACTGAGTTGATAATATTAATTACGAATTTGGGAGGATATGCATTATTAGTTGCAGCATTTAAAAATTCTATAAAATGTGCTAATTTATAATTATCATTACAAATTTTATTTATTCTAAGAACATGGTTTGATATAATATTTCTAAACATTGATATATGTAAACAAGATTTAAAATGTTGAATTTTAGAAGTATTAAAATTAAAATGTAGTAATTTATAATATAATTTTATAGCCAGATTGCAATTTTATAAATCTAAATCTAAAAAGTTTGCAACATTAGAATCATTATTACTTGTATTTAATTGTAAGTTATTGTACATTAAATATATTTTTTGTTATTATTATAATTCTTTTTCATCTTATACATAACATTGTATTCTCATATAAATACACCGTCATACGCTGGTATATTTGATTATTTTATTTGATTATTTTTATATTTATATCTGAGCCGACGTGGTGGTCGAGTGGTCAAAGCGAGCGGTTGCGCAAAATGTTTCTGCCGGCGATTTCCCCAAACACTTCCAGAATTTGATATTCGCACGTTGTTCTTCAAACGCCATTTTCGTTTTCGACTAACGCGAACGACTACAGTTCATTGACACGCACTGTTTGCAAAAACCCTGCACTGCGGACCTGTTTCTTCCTTTCCACATCTCGCGTCACATATGCCTCTACGCCACGGTAAAATAGTTCCCCTCCCTTCAATCAGGGTTGGAGATATCAGCACAGTCTCCGAACTTTTTGATCCTACCTTGTATATATATATATATATATATATATCATATAAAAGCCAGTAAACAAATTCAAATAGAATTCCTATGCATATCCACAAAAATCAAAGGCACTACTCAGGAAAAGGCGCCAAGCCGCTCTATACTCCGAAGCAGAATGTAATCCAAGAAAAAGAAGAATTAAAGGAACTTGGGATAACCAAATGCTTTGCATTTAATGGTTGGGGAGGATTGCGACTCCCCCTCCCGTTTAAAGCTGCTTTTCCAGCCTAGGCAAACGCTCACGGTACCAATACAAAGCAAAGGTTGGTCCCCATTGCGTGCTAATACGAAGGCACCCGAAAAGATTGCAATAATAGCAATATAAAAATCATAAAAGAGGCTTTATATAAACATTATCCTTTATATTTCTTAAAGGATTGTTATAGATCGATTTTCAAGGATCAGGCAGATTTTGACAGTTTACTTCTTCAATCTGCAAGTAAATAAAGTTTATGCGTACCTGCTAAGATTGCACGCATGCGTAAGATGAACATATATAAGATAGCGAGTTGGGCAGGATTCACTTTTGGTCCAGTTTCCTTATGTTTGGTTGGTCTTGTTCTTCCGTATTCGGGTGCCTTCGTATTAGCACGCAATGGGGACCAACCTTTGCTTTGTATTGGTACCGTGAGCGTTTGCCTAGGCTGGAAAAGCAGCTTTAAACGGGAGGGGGAGTCGCAATCCTCCCCAACCATTAAATGCAAAGCATTTGGTTATCCCAAGTTCCTTTAATTCTTCTTTTTCTTGGATTATATATATATATATATACATATATATATATATATATATATACGTATATATATATACTAATAATAGTTTGAAAATCCAATGATAGAGTAGAGAGAAGTTGCAACTCAAAAAACCCCAACATAAAGAATGCCTAAAAAATAAAAAAGTATCAAACAGAGAATCATCAATCAAGTGGAAAATAAAATGCAAACCTCTAGTCATCAAGCTGAAGACAAACAACAAACATCTATGGAAAGGAACCGATAATAGAAAATCAAATAATTTCAACAACAAAATCAAATAATTTCAACAGTATATTCAGGATATATGTGACACTATATATGACACTATATATATATATATATATATATATATATATATATATATATATATATATATATATATATATATATATATATATATATATATATATATATATATATATATATATATATATATATATATATATATATTTATATGCCTGTGAGTTAATATTTCTATTTTTTATATTTCTGGTTTACAATTCACTTGGTTTTTATTATTTGTCCTTCCACTAGCCAGTAGACAGTTCCAATGGTGTCCATAGGTAAATACTATCACCATTGTCAGAAACTGGCTATTCTATCGGTTTTAATTCGAATTGTATGGCTATCCTGACGAGAATGCAATTTCAAACTAACCACCGTTTTTTATGTAGTTTCAGTTGATTGTTCTCCATATCTTAATTTTCAGTCTTGAGCTATTTATTATTGCCTTTTCTCGTTTTTGCCGTGTTTGCTTTTTATTTCATATATATTTATATATAACCTCTTTAATTATGATTTTTGTATACTCATCTTCCCCTCACCGCCTTTCCTTTATAGTGATAAGTTACCTTCTATTTTTATCCTTAGTCTTGTCTGTATTTACTTATTTGTAACAAATATGCTAGAGATGGATTTTTGTTTTGTACTTACCGTAGTTTATGCATAGTTTTCGAATAAAAATTTTCATTTATATATATATATGTGTGTGTGTGTTAAAAAGTAGGATAAATTACTTTACTTTTCCATCCTTTTCAGTTTGCAAGGGCAGATCGCACGTCACGTTCCAAGAGCCGCAGCCCTGAAGACAAGTTGAGCGATGACGAATCCTGTATTCGATTTGGGAGGAGTGGTGCACCTCTTTGCTCCCAATGTGGTGAGAAGATTGTCGATCCGCCATTTTCTGCACCTCCTGCCTGGGATCGAGGGTACTCGAGATCCTTTTGGGAGGGGCACCACCAACCCTTAACGTGGCGGCAAAGGGAGTACGCGGACTCTCGTAGTTACGGACGATATAGTGGAGTGCCATACTGCCACATGCCAAGATCGTGGTCCACCGAGAGTGGTCCGGCGCCTGCACCAGAGGTGGACTTGTACCCAGAAGATGAAGAAGACTCAGGTGGAGTAAAAAGACATATAACCAGTAGCGGCTCTTGCGCCTATTTTAGAGGGTCAGAATAACAAAAGGGATTTAGAATCTATCTCAAAATTTGGCCATTTATCCCCTCTTTATAAGGTACGCATTGCATATGAAGATGGGATAAATGAAACATAATTTGAGATAAATTCAAAATATCTTATGTTTTGTGTTTCTCCTAGGATATATTCAAGAGCCACCACTGGGCATAATGACTGAATTTAAATTCTCAAGAACTGGATGTTCTAGGTTTAAAATTCTAAAATAAATGTTGAATATAATATCTAAAATTGCCTACTAGTTTTCGTATAAATACAATCCGCCTACAACGACGTTTTCCTATAATCCATCAGAGGATGCAAGATTATAAATTCAAATAGATTCACTGGCGTCATTTTATGTGTTTACAGCAACAGCGCATTTAGGTATAGAGTTCCTAGAATAGCCCCTAAATACCGCGATAGCATCCTGGGGTCCACGAGTGTTTGCGTTGGATCTATTTGTAAAGTGACCGTACCTGATCGGAAAGAAAAAATAATCCCAGTGCCTCTAGCGGAGAATTTAAATAGTTAGAATAAAGAATTTATTAATAAAATGAAATAGGCAAAAAAAGTCAAATACTAAGTTGTAAAGCATTCTCTAAGGAGTAGGAAACGACATCAGAAATACAGTAAATGCGTATTTGGAGAGAAATAAATACCGGTCAAATTTCCCAGATGGTCGATTGGTGCACCATCAGGAGTTTTGACAAGGACGTCAATCCGCATGTCCCTTTCTGCATGTGCTGCTTTTTCATCTCACAGATAGGTAACTGGCATTATTTGCATACGTTCGTGAATCATTCTGCAAAGTTTGACAGCATTGCAGGACATCTATCAACCAATTAAGTATGACTGGAATTTATTGCCTTCCGTATACGCGCTTCTTTTGTTCCTGGTGTCTATTAATTAGAAAGTGCTCCACAAGTTTGTAACTAGCCTTTTTCGATTATTTCGCTTCGTCGCTTAGGTGGTATTTTAACTTTTTTAATTATCCGCTAGGGGGCACTGCAATTACTTTTATTTGATCGGGCAAATAAAAATAGAACTAACGTGTACACACGTGGAACTTTCATTACAAAATTATTAGGGTGCTTAAGGATCTTCCTAGTAACCATGCATGCTTAAAATAATATTAATAACATCCCTTAATACATAAGATAATATTGCTATTTTAATGAATTTCAGTAATAATAAATATTAACATGTAAGAAAGAGATATTTCTCTAGATATTTTTAAATTGGTGTCAGATTTTAGTCCATCTGATATATTCTGACTATAGAAAATTATCCCCATGTTTTCTTATTCAATAGAAATATGTTTATACTTTCTATTTTATATTTTATTTTTTGCGTGTATTCAGCACCATAAAAATGTTGTCTTGTGTGCTCAAGATTGAACGACTTTTGTCTCAAACATCCTAATCGTGTTCTCTCAGGTGTTCACTCCGAGAGCTACAGGACGGCGTCTTGGATTTACATATCTAACAGTGATGAATTAGCTGTATGGAAGAGACCCGAACTAGAAGGTAAGAGACTCAAAAATAATGAATAATTCAGTCTGCCATTTTTGCGTGAGTTTCATCAAAAGTTAAATTCTTTTTCTATTTAAGTGAAAGAAAACTTAAATATAAAATATAAGTAAACTGATGATATGAATATAAGATGAAATCAAAAATGGTGTGACACATTCATCTTAATTTTCCACTCAGATAAAAAAAAATGTGTCATCTCTTAGTTTGGCGTTATAAAAAGCAACACATGCTCTGGAAAACTCTCTCGCGCGCTCTCTCTCGCGCGTTCTCTCTCGCTCACTCTATCTATCTCGCTCTTTCTATCTCTCTCGCTCTCTCTATCTCTCTCGCTCTCTATCTCCCTCTCTCGCTCTCTATCTCCCTCTCTCGCTCTCTATCTCTCTCGCTCTCTCTCTCGCTCTCTCTCTCGCTCTCTCTCTCGCTCTCTCTATCGCTCTTCTCTATCGCTCTCTCTATCGCTCTCTTTATCACTCTCTCTATCGCTCTCTCTATCGCTCTCTCTCTCTCGATCGCTCTCTCTATATATATATCTCTATATATATCGCTCTCTCTATATATCGCTCTCTCTCTATATATCGCTCTCCCTCGCTCTCTCTCCCTCGCTCTCTCTTTCTCTCTTTTGCCTCTCTAAATTATCCGTGCAATGCAAATTAGAACTCCAACAATAATGAATATGTCTACGTATTTAAATTTGTTTTAACGTTCAATTTATTTTTGGAAAACAATGCACTTCACATTGTTCTCGAATTTTAAAATATTTGAAGTAACGAGCAACGCCGAGTACATCTGATTATGATTAAATACTTATTAGTCATCAGTTCATTAACGACCTCACATCAAGCTTTAGTAGGTGTCACTTTTGAATTGCACCAACCCATTATAAAAACAAATGTTAAAAATTTGTTCTTATATATAAGACACAGTTTGAAGAAGTTATTATGTCTCTTATCTGTAACAGCTGATGTAAATGTTCAAGTATCAAATAGTTACTTTTGAGTTATGTTTCTTAAATGCTGATATATATTCACTTCCTCTTCTGAGAGTGAGACAAATGACTTTTAAGAAAAGTTTTTCCATCGTTAGAAGAAAGCTCAAATTTATTTAACTGTCAAGATACTAACTTTGCATTTTAAAAAGTGCCCAACGATATTTTTTCATGGATTGCCTGCAAAGATTTAAAAGAAAATTCCGAGTGTAGAAAAACGAGAAAATGGATAACTTCTATTTCTCCTTGAAAAAGCTTTAGAGGAGTAATTGATTGTAATTGACTTTCGTATAACCTTTAAAACCTGAAAGTTTTTAACTGTTTGGGAGTTTTAAATTAAAAGTTTGACGCCACAATATATAACATATCTTTATTATCGCATTTTCTTCTTTCCCTCTCTTATTCGCTCTCTCGTTTTCTCGCTTCTCTGCTCTCTCTCTTTTCTTTTAATTTTTGTCGTCTAATCTCTCCTCACATCCCTTCTTTCACTCATCTTTTTCTCTGCTCTCTCTTCTCTTTTGTTTTTCTTTCCATCTAATCTCTCTCATACTCTTTTTTCTCATCCCTTCTTTTTCTGTACATTACCTTTTTCCCTCCTCTCTCACTTTAATCATCTTCTCCTTCTTTTTCTTTTCTTTATCTTCTCTCTTATTGCTCTTGCTTTTTATCACTCTTTCTCTATTCTTTATATCTTATTTTTCTTTACTGCCACTCCTTTTTTACTCTTCTTTCTCTTCCTCTCTCTCTTCTAATTGTCTATTCCTCTCTCTCTTCTAATTGTCTCTTCCTCGTCTCTGTTTTCTTAAATTCCATCCTTATCACAAAATCCTACTGCTCTTTTGCTTTGTGTTCTCTATTACTCTTCGATTCTCCTCCTATTTCCTTTCTTACTTAGATTTCCCTGCTTTCACTTTTCACATTTCTCTTAGTCATCTTCTTCTCTTTCCTTTTATCCTTTTTTCTTGCCCTCCATTCTCTATCTCTCTTCTCATACTGTTTTACATTTCCCCTTACTTCTCTCTCCCTCCCTACTCTCTCTCTTTTCCACTTCTCCTTTCTCTCTTATTTAACTCTTGTTCTTTCTCTCCTATTTCTCTCTTGTCCTTTCTCTCTTATTTCTCTCTTGTCCTTTCTCTCTTCTCCTCTCTCTTTTCTCCTTTCTCTTTCCTTCCTTCTCTATTCTCCCTCCTCTCCTTTCTCTCTTCTTCTTTCCCTCTCCTCCTTTAGCTCTTATCTTACCCTCTTCTCCCTTCTCTCTTCTCATTTACATCTTCTCCTTTCTCACTTCTCTTTTCTCGCTTCTCCTTTCTCTCTTCTCCTTTCTCTCTTCTCCTCTCTCTCTCTCTCTCTCTCTGTGCGTATTCCAATTGTTTTATATTTTATAGTAATTACATATTAATATGGCATTTCAATCAATTAAACTTAAAGAGAAAAACACAATTTGTAAAAAAGTAAAAATAAGTTTTTGAAACAAATATATATAAACGCCAGATAAAAATCTGATATGGGCATCACATGACTTTTCTTAAATAATACAATGAACTTACTTCTTTAACGGTGAAAAAGTGATCAAAAAGTCCACGGCACAGTGTTTGTAACCATAACATGTACATTTGGCGAGGTAAGTCGTACATCCAGATGATAACACCTAAATCTATTTCGAACCCAATTAACTTATATATTACGGAACTCTAAATTAACAATTATCAATATTGATAGCATTGTCAATAAATAATATAGTCCATATATTTAAATATTCATTAATAAATTCATCAATTAGGCGTCGGGGTGTGGTAGCCTAGTGGTTAGCTCGCGGAAATTGCACTCATTAGGGCCGGGTTCGATTCCATCCGCTGCCAAAACTGCCGCCGTGTTCACGCTTAGTACCATCACGTTAAACAAGTGGGTCCGTAAGTCCTTCCAAGATGTTGGTGGTAGAGGCAAGGGGCTACGGTCCCTGTGGATGCCTCACCCACTGGGTTGCGGTCTAAATTGAGTGTCTCTTCCCGGCCGTCCAAACAGTTACCTTACACCTTTCTGGTAGGTCGGTCGGTCTGGGTCTCAACAACAACAACTAACTTGGCGTCATTTTTGCAATTTTGACTATATTTTCGTCAATGTGGGACCAAATAACGCCAAGTTGCAGATATTAGAAGAGCATTTCTTATATAATAAAAGGTATGCCCA
This sequence comes from Amaurobius ferox, assembly GCA_951213105.1. NCBI lineage: Eukaryota > Metazoa > Arthropoda > Arachnida > Araneae > Amaurobiidae > Amaurobius > Amaurobius ferox. Next base: position 76,960,284 of record OX578152.1, on the reverse strand, counting down.
TCATATGACGGAATTAAAAATTTGCAAAATATTGCATCCTATTTGCCGCCATTTGGCCACATTCAATTTGGCCACATTTTTTTCAATTTGGCAACATTTTTATCAATTTGATAACATTTTTATCAATTTGGCAACATTTAAAAAAGTCGCCAAGTTGGCGATAAGCCGCCAAAATTCTTCGCCAGAATTTTGTCAATCACTACAGACAGGGTCTTATGGTACAATCTTCTATTCTCTCCAAAATATTGAATTTTATTCAATTAGTTGTCATTTCCAATGATTTAGAATCATTCTTATGAATTTGGTAATATTTTCATGAATTTAGCGACATTTCAGAAACTAGCCAAGTTGGCAATATTCCGCCCAATTCGTCGCTAAAATTTCGTCAAGCTTTATGGTCGGAGAAATAGGTTATCCTTATAGCAGATAAACCACTAATAGCGTCCAAATACAAAACTATTACCTAAAGTATCTTTCTCTTATAGTAGATTCGTGTTTTTTCCAAAAAATTCAATTTTCATCAATTAGGCTTCATTTTTGTTGATTTGGCGTCATTTTTATCAGTTTGATGACATTTTTATCAATTTGGCAATATTTTCGTCAATTTGGCAAACATTTAAAAAAAACTCGCCAAGTTAGTGATATTCGTCAAATTCGCAGCCAAAATTTCGCCAAGCATTGTTTATAGAGAAATAAGTTAGGCTTATTTGTAGATAAATGACTGATGGCTTCAAATTACAAAGCTATTCCCCAAAGTGTCTTCTCTCGAATGGAACAAGCTAGATCTACGAGAATGATGCTAATAAATATAGCACATAATATTACATATGAAAAGTGAACAGATCTCACAATAGTTAATATTTTCTTTTTAATTTCATGTGATTTTTTGATAAATTTATTTGAAAAATGTGCAATATCTTGAGGGCTGTTTATGCTAGCGTTCTAAAACTTATGACAATCGTTTTCTAATGAAAAATTACATAAGAAATGATTATTTACGTAACTTTTCTTAATGTTTTGTTTTCTGATGGGTTTTTTTTTAAATTTCATTTCAAAATTTAGGAGGGTTCTGAACATTCGATTGCGTGTAGAAACAATAAGCTTCCAGTATTCACTGATTGTGATTTTTGTACCAAATTTTGTTCGGATAGCTAGATTCGTTCTTGAGATATCGTCTCCACAGACTCACTGACACACACACACACATACTTTCACACAGACACACACATACTTTCACACACACACATATACTTTCACAAATACACACACAGACACCACCTCAAAAACGTCTGATTCGTGTTCAGGAATGCTTGAAACGTGCTCTCCCATCGAAAATTCCAATTTGAATTTTCGACCCCGTCACAATACTTTCCTTATACATTATACTATGTATATAAGGAAAGTAAGAATTACATCAAATTTGCAATTTTAAATCATGTAATTCTTTTCTGTTAACGCGTTGAAATTTTAAATGATGCCAAATCGCCAAAATTTCAGAAACTAAAATAGCAGGAGAATTGTTAATCCTAGCCTAATATAAGTAATATTAATTTTTTATAAATATTTACATATAAAAAAATCTGATGTGGGCAACACATGACTTTCCTTATATAATGTAATGAATTTACTCCTTTTACAGTAAAAAAAATAGGTTTTTCTTGTAGCAGATACTAATATTCTTTCCAAGATATTGAATTTTCGACAATTAGTCGTCATTTTCATTCATTTAGCCTCATTTTTATCCATTTGGCGAGATTTTCGTTAATTTGGCAACATTTCAAAAAGTCGCCAAGTTGGCGACATTCCGCCAAATTCGTCGCCAAAATCTCGCCAAGCGTTATGGACGAAGAAATAATTTGTTCTTACAACAGATAAATGACTATTGGGGTTCAAATACAAAAGTATTACTCAAAGTATCTTTTTTCATGAATGGAACGAGCTAGAT